>JAPDOI010000037.1:840000-1440000 GCA_029168955.1 Aplectana chamaeleonis | reverse complement strand
TTTACCGGCGCTATGTGCACTCCCAGTTGGGTCCTATCCACATTTCCCGGCGTTCCGTGCACCTCCTAGTTGAATCCCGCCCACTTTTCCCGACGCTATGTGCACTCCCAATTGGGTCCTGTTCACATTTACAGGCGTTCTGTGCACTCCTAGTTGGCTCCCGCCCGCCTCTCCTTGCTGTATCCGCACTTGCAGTTGAGTCCTGTCCAAATTACTAGGCTTTCTGTGCACTCCCATTTGGGTCCTGTCCACCTTTACCGGCGCTATGTGCACTCCCAGTTGGGTCAGGTCCAATGTTCCCGGGGTTCTGTGCACTTCTAGTTGGATCCCGTCCACCTTTCCCGACGCTATGTGCACTCCCAGTTGGGTCCTGTCCAAATTTCCCGGCGTTCTGTGCACTCCCATTTGGGTCCTATCCACATTTCTCGGCGTTCCGTGCACTCCTAGTTGGATCCCGCCCACTTTTCCCGACGCTATGTGCACTCCCAATTGGGTCCTGTTCACATTTCCAGGCGTTCTGGGCACTCCTAGTTGGATCCCGCCCACCTTTCCCTGCTTTATGCGCACTTACAGTTGAGCCCTCTCCAAATTACCCGGCTTTCTGTGCACTCCCATTTGGGTCCTGTCCACCTTTACCGGCGCTATGTGCACTCCCAGTTGGGTCAGGTCCAATGTTCCCGGGGTTCTGTGCACTTCTAGTTGGATCCCGTCCACCTTTCCCGACGCTATGTGCACTCCCAGTTGGGTCCTGTTCACATTTACAGGCGTTCTGGGCACTCCTAGTTGGATCCCGCCCACTTTTCCCGACGCTATGTGCACCCCCAGTTGGGTCAGGTCCAATGTTCCCGGGGTTCTGTGCACTTCTAGTTGGATCCCGTCCACCTTTCCCGCCTCTATGTGCACTCCCAGTTGGGTCCCGTCCAAATAACCCAGCGTTCCGTGCACTCCTAGTTGGATCCCGCCCACTTTTCCCGACGCTATGTGCACTCCCAATTGGGTCCTGTTCACATTTCCAGGCGTTCTGGGCACTCCTAGTTGGATCCCGCCCACCTTTCCCTGCTCTATGCGCACTTACAGTTGAGTCCTGTCCAAATTACTAGGCTTTCTGTGCACTCCCATTTGGGTCCTGTCCACCTTTACCGGCGCTATGTGCACTCCCAGTTGGGTCAGGTCCAATGTTCCCGGGGTTCTGTGCACTTCTAGTTGGATCCCGTCCACCTTTCCCGCCTCTATGTGCACTCCCAGTTGGGTCCCGTCCAAATAACCCAGCGTTCTGTGCACTCCTAGTTGGATCCCGTCTACCTTTTCCGACGCTATGTGCACTCCCAGTTGGGTCCTGTCCAAATTTCCCGGCGTTCTGTGCACTCCCATTTGGGTCCTATCCACATTTCTCGGCGTTCCGTGCACTCCTAGTTGGATCCCGCCCACTTTTCCCGACGCTATGTGCACTCCCAATTGGGTACTGTTCACATTTCCAGGCGTTCTGGGCACTCCTAGTTGGATCCCGCCCACCTTTCCCTGCTCTATGCGCACTTACAGTTGAGTCCTGTCCAAATTACCCGGCTTTCTGTGCACTCCCATCTGGGTCCTGTCCACCTTTCCCGACGCTATGTGCACTCCCAGTTGGGTCCCGTCCAAATAATCAAGCGTTCTGTGCACTCCTAGTTGGATCCCGCCCACCTTTACCGCCTCTATGTGCACTCCCAGTTGGGTCCCGTCCAAATAACCCAGCGTTCTGTGCACTCCTAGTTGGATCCCGTCTACCTTTCCCGACGCTATGTGCACTCCCAGTTGGGTCCTGTCCAAATTTCCCGGCGTTCTGTGCACTCCCATTTGGGTCCTATCCACATTTCCCGGCGTTCCGTGCACTCCTAGTTGAATCCCGCCCACTTTTCCCGACGCTATGTGCACTCCCAATTGGGTCCTGTTCACATTTACAGGCGTTCTGGGCACTCCTAGTTGGATCCCGCCCACCTTTCCCTGCTCTATGCGCACTTACAGTTGAGTCCTGTCCAAATTACTAGGCTTTCTGTGCACTCCCATTTGGGTCCTGTCCACCTTTACCGGCGCTATGTGCACCCCCAGTTGGGTCAGGTCCAATGTTCCCGGGGTTCTGTGCACTTCTAGTTGGATCCCGTCCACCTTTCCCGACGCTATGTGCACTCCCAGTTGGGTCCTGTCCAAATTTCCCGGCGTTCTGTGCACTCCCATTTGGGTCCTATCCACATTTCTCGGCGTTCCGTGCACTCCTAGTTGGATCCCGCCCACTTTTCCCGACGCTATGTGCACTCCCAATTGGGTCCTGTTCACATTTCCAGGCGTTCTGGGCACTCCTAGTTGGATCCCGCCCACCTTTCCCTGCTTTATGCGCACTTACAGTTGAGCCCTCTCCAAATTACCCGGCTTTCTGTGCACTCCCATTTGGGTCCTGTCCACCTTTACCGGCGCTATGTGCACTCCCAGTTGGGTCAGGTCCAATGTTCCCGGGGTTCTGTGCACTTCTAGTTGGATCCCGTCCACCTTTCCCGACGCTATGTGCACTCCCAGTTGGGTCCTGTTCACATTTACAGGCGTTCTGGGCACTCCTAGTTGGATCCCGCCCACTTTTCCCGACGCTATGTGCACTCCCAATTGGGTCCTGTTCACATTTACAGGCGTTCTGGGCACTCCTAGTTGGATCCCGCCCACCTTTCCCTGCTCTATGCGCACTTACAGTTGAGTCCTCTCCAAATTACCCGGCTTTCTGTGCACTCCCATTTGGGTCCTGTCCACCTTTACCGGCGCTATGTGCACCCCCAGTTGGGTCAGGTCCAATGTTCCCGGGGTTCTGTGCACTTCTAGTTGGATCCCGTCCACCTTTCCCGACGCTATGTGCACTCCCAGTTGGGTCCTGTCCAAATTTCCCGGCGTTCTGTGCACTCCCATTTGGGTCCTATCCACATTTCTCGGCGTTCCGTGCACTCCTAGTTGAATCCCGCCCACTTTTCCCGACGCTATGTGCACTCCCAATTGGGTCCTGTTCACATTTACAGGCGTTCTGGGCACTCCTAGTTGGATCCCGCCCACCTTTCCCTGCTTTATGCGCACTTACAGTTGAGTCCTCTCCAAATTACCCGGCTTTCTGTGCACTCCCATTTGGGTCCTGTCCACCTTTACCGGCGCTATGTGCACTCCCAGTTGGGTCAGGTCCAATGTTCCCGGGGTTCTGTGCACTTCTAGTTGGATCCCGTCCACCTTTCCCGACGCTATGTGCACTCCCAGTTGGGTCCCGTCCAAATAATCCAGCGTTCTGTGCACTCCTAGTTGGATCCCGCCCACCTTTCCCGCCTCTATGTGCACTCCCAGTTGGGTCCCGTCCAAATAACCCAGCGTTCTGTGCACTCCTAGTTGGATCCCGTCTACCTTTCCCGACGCTATGTGCACTCCCAGTTGGGTCCCGTCCAAATAATCCAGCGTTCTGTGCACTCCTAGTTGGATCCCGCCCACCTTTCCCGCCTCTATGTGCACTCCCAGTTGGGTCCCGTCCAAATAACCCAGCGTTCTGTGCACTCCTAGTTGGATCCCGTCTACCTTTCCCGACGCTATGTGCACTCCCAGTTGGGTCCTGTCCAAATTTCCCGGCGTTCTGTGCACTCCCATTTGGGTCCTATCCACATTTCTCGGCGTTCCGTGCACTCCTAGTTGGATCCCGCCCACTTTTCCCGACGCTATGTGCACTCCCAATTGGGTACTGTTCACATTTCCAGGCGTTCTGGGCACTCCTAGTTGGATCCCGCCCACCTTTCCCTGCTTTATGCGCACTTACAGTTGAGTCCTGTCCAAATTACCCGGCTTTCTGTGCACTCCCATTTGGGTCCTGTCCACCTTTACCGGCGCTATGTGCACTCCCAGTTGGGTTCTGTCCAAATTTCCCGGCGTTCTGTGCACTCCCATTTGGGTCCTATCCACATTTCTCGGCGTTCAGTGCACTCCTAGTTGGATCCCGCCCACTTTTCCCGACGCTATGTGCACTCCCAATTGGGTACTGTTCACATTTCCAGGCGTTCTGGGCACTCCTAGTTGGATCCCGCCCACCTTTCCCTGCTCTATGCGCACTTACAGTTGAGTCCTGTCCAAATTACCCGGCTTTCTGTGCACTCCCATTTGGGTCCTGTCCACCTTTACCGGCGCTATGTGCACTCCCAGTTGGGTCCTGTCCAAATTTCCCGGCGTTCTGTGCACTCCCATTTGGGTCCTATCCACATTTCTCGGCGTTCAGTGCACTCCTAGTTGGATCCCGCCCACTTTTCCCGACGCTATGTGCACTCCCAATTGGGTACTGTTCACATTTCCAGGCGTTCTGGGCACTCCTAGTTGGATCCCGCCCACCTTTCCCTGCTTTATGCGCACTTACAGTTGAGTCCTGTCCAAATTACCCGGCTTTCTGTGCACTCCCATTTGGGTCCTGTCCACCTTTACCGGCGCTATGTGCACTCCCAGTTGGGTCAGGTCCAAATTTCCCGGCGTTCTGTGCACTCCCATTTGGGTCCTATCCACATTTCTCGGCGTTCCGTGCACTCCTAGTTGGATCCCGCCCACTTTTCCCGACGCTATGTGCACTCCCAATTGGGTACTGTTCACATTTCCAGGCGTTCTGGGCACTCCTAGTTGGATCCCGCCCACCTTTCCCTGCTCTATGCGCACTTACAGTTGAGTCCTGTCCAAATTACCCGGCTTTCTGTGCACTCCCATCTGGGTCCTGTCCACCTTTCCCGACGCTATGTGCACTCCCAGTTGGGTCCCGTCCAAATAACCCAGCGTTCTGTGCACTCCTAGTTGGATCCCGCCCACCTTTACCGCCTCTATGTGCACTCCCAGTTGGGTCCCGTCCAAATAACCCAGCGTTCTGTGCACTCCTAGTTGGATCCCGTCTACCTTTCCCGACGCTATGTGCACTCCCAGTTGGGTCCTGTCCAAATTTCCCGGCGTTCTGTGCACTCCCATTTGGGTCCTATCCACATTTCCCGGCGTTCCGTGCACTCCTAGTTGAATCCCGCCCACTTTTCCCGACGCTATGTGCACTCCCAATTGGGTCCTGTTCACATTTACAGGCGTTCTGGGCACTCCTAGTTGGATCCCGCCCACCTTTCCCTGCTCTATGCGCACTTACAGTTGAGTCCTGTCCAAATTACCCGGCTTTCTGTGCACTCCCATCTGGGTCCTGTCCACCTTTCCCGACGCTATGTGCACTCCCAATTGGGTACTGTTCACATTTCCAGGCGTTCTGGGCACTCCTAGTTGGATCCCGCCCACCTTTCCCTGCTTTATGCGCACTTACAGTTGAGTCCTGTCCAAATTACCCGGCTTTCTGTGCACTCCTAGTTGGATCCCGTCTACCTTTTCCGACGCTATGTGCACTCCCAGTTGGGTCCTGTCCAAATTTCCCGGCGTTCTGTGCACTCCCATTTGGGTCCTATCCACATTTCTCGGCGTTCCGTGCACTCCTAGTTGGATCCCGCCCACTTTTCCCGACGCTATGTGCACTCCCAATTGGGTACTGTTCACATTTCCAGGCGTTCTGGGCACTCCTAGTTGGATCCCGCCCACCTTTCCCTGCTCTATGCGCACTTACAGTTGAGTCCTGTCCAAATTACCCGGCTTTCTGTGCACTCCCATTTGGGTCCTGTCCACCTTTACCGGCGCTATGTGCACTCCCAGTTGGGTCCTGTCCAAATTTCCCGGCGTTCTGTGCACTCCCATTTGGGTCCTATCCACATTTCTCGGCGTTCAGTGCACTCTAGTTGGATCCCGCCCACCTTTTCCCGACGCTATGTGCACTCCCAATTGGGTACTGTTCACATTTCCAGGCGTTCTGGGCACTCCTAGTTGGATCCCGCCCACCTTTCCCTGCTCTATGCGCACTTACAGTTGAGTCCTGTCCAAATTACCCGGCTTTCTGTGCACTCCCATTTGGGTCCTGTCCACCTTTACCGGCGCTATGTGCACTCCCAGTTGGGTCCTGTCCAAATTTCCCGGCGTTCTGTGCACTCCCATTTGGGTCCTATCCACATTTCTCGGCGTTCCGTGCACTCCTAGTTGGATCCCGCCCACTTTTCCCGACGCTATGTGCACTCCCAATTGGGTACTGTTCACATTTCCAGGCGTTCTGGGCACTCCTAGTTGGATCCCGCCCACCTTTCCCTGCTCTATGCGCACTTACAGTTGAGTCCTGTCCAAATTACCCGGCTTTCTGTGCACTCCCATTTGGGTCCTATCCACATTTCTCGGCGTTCCGTGCACTCCCAGTTGGGTCCTGTCCAAATTTCCCGGCGTTCTGTGCACTCCCATTTGGGTCCTATCCACATTTCTCGGCGTTCCGTGCACTCCTAGTTGGATCCCGCCCACCTTTCCCGCCTCTATGTGCACTCCCAGTTGGGTACTGTTCACATTTCCAGGCGTTCTGGGCACTCTAGTTGGATCCCGCCCACCTTTCCCTGCTCTATGCGCACTTACAGTTGAGTCCTGTCCAAATTACCCGGCTTTCTGTGCACTCCCATTTGGGTCCTGTCCACCTTTACCGGCGCTATGTGCACTCCCAGTTGGGTCAGGTCCAAATTTCCCGGCGTTCTGTGCACTCCCATTTGGGTCCTATCCACATTTCTCGGCGTTCAGTGCACTCCTAGTTGGATCCCGCCCACCTTTCCCGACGCTATGTGCACTCCCAATTGGGTACTGTTCACATTTCCAGGCGTTCTGGGCACTCCTAGTTGGATCCCGCCCACCTTTCCCTGCTTTATGCGCACTTACAGTTGAGTCCCGTCCAAATTACCCGGCTTTCTGTGCACTCCTAGTTGGATCCTGTCTACCTTTCCCGACGCTATGTGCACTCCCAGTTGGGTCCTGTCCAAATTTCCCGGCGTTCTGTGCACTCCCATTTGGGTCCTATCCACATTTCTCGGCGTTCCGTGCACTCCTAGTTGGATCCCGCCCACTTTTCCCGACGCTATGTGCACTCCCAATTGGGTACTGTTCACATTTCCAGGCGTTCTGGGCACTCTAGTTGGATCCCGCCCACCTTTCCCTGCTCTATGCGCACTTACAGTTGAGTCCTGTCCAAATTACCCGGCTTTCTGTGCACTCCCATCTGGGTCCTGTCCACCTTTCCCGACGCTATGTGCACTCCCAGTTGGGTCCCGTCCAAATAACCCAGCGTTCTGTGCACTCCTAGTTGGATCCCGCCCACCTTTCCCGCCTCTATGTGCACTCCCAGTTGGGTCCCGTCCAAATAACCCAGCGTTCTGTGCACTCCTAGTTGGATCCCGTCTACCTTTCCCGACGCTATGTGCACTCCCAGTTGGGTCCTGTCCAAATTTCCCGGCGTTCTGTGCACTCCCATTTGGGTCCTATCCACATTTCCCGGCGTTCCGTGCACTCCTAGTTGAATCCCGCCCACTTTTCCCGACGCTATGTGCACTCCCAATTGGGTACTGTTCACATTTCCAGGCGTTCTGGGCACTCCTAGTTGGATCCCGCCCACCTTTCCCTGCTTTATGCTCACTTACAGTTGAGTCCTGTCCAAATTACTAGGCTTTCTGTGCACTCCCATTTGGGTCCTGTCCACCTTTACCGACGCTATGTGCACTCCCAATTGGGTACTGTTCACATTTCCAGGCGTTCTGGGCACTCCTAGTTGGATCCCGCCCACCTTTCCCTGCTCTATGCGCACTTACAGTTGAGTCCTGTCCAAATTACCCGGCTTTCTGTGCACTCCCATTTGGGTCCTGTCCACCTTTACCGGCGCTATGTGCACTCCCAGTTGGGTCAGGTCCAATGTTCCCGGGGTTCTGTGCACTTCTAGTTGGATCCCGTCCACCTTTCCCGACGCTATGTGCACTCCCAGTTGGGTCCCGTCCAAATAACCCAGCGTTCTGTGCACTCCTAGTTGGATCCCGCCCACCTTTCCCGCCTCTATGTGCACTCCCAGTTGGGTCCCGTCCAAATAACCCAGCGTTCTGTGCACTCCTAGTTGGATCCCGTCTACCTTTCCCGACGCTATGTGCACTCCCAGTTGGGTCCTGTCCAAATTTCCCGGCGTTCTGTGCACTCCCATTTGGGTCTAGTTGAATCCCGCCCACTTTTCCCGACGCTATGTGCACTCCCAATTGGGTCCTGTTCACATTTCCAGGCGTTCTGGGCACTCCTAGTTGGATCCCGCCCACCTTTCCCTGCTCTATGCGCACTTACAGTTGAGTCCTGTCCAAATTACCCGGCTTTCTGTGCACTCCCATTTGGGTCCTGTCCACCTTTACCGGCGCTATGTGCACTCCCAGTTGGGTCAGGTCCAATGTTCCCGGGGTTCTGTGCACTTCTAGTTGGATCCCGTCCACCTTTCCCGACGCTATGTGCACTCCCAGTTGGATCCCGCCCACCTTTCCCGCCTCTATGTGCACTCCCAGTTGGGTCCCGTCCAAATAACCCAGCGTTCTGTGCACTCCTAGTTGGATCCCGTCTACCTTTCCCGACGCTATGTGCACTCCCAGTTGGGTCCTGTCCAAATTTCCCGGCGTTCTGTGCACTCCCATTTGGGTCCTATCCACATTTCTCGGCGTTCCGTGCACTCCTAGTTGGATCCCGCCCACTTTTCCCGACGCTATGTGCACTCCCAATTGGGTCCTGTTCACATTTACAGGCGTTCTGGGCACTCCTAGTTGGATCCCGCCCACCTTTCCCTGCTCTATGCGCACTTACAGTTGAGTCCTGTCCAAATTACCCGGCTTTCTGTGCACTCCCATTTGGGTCCTGTCCACCTTTACCGGCGCTATGTGCACTCCCAGTTGGGTCCCGTCCAAATAATCCAGCGTTCTGTGCACTTCCTAGTTGGATCCCGCCCACCTTTCCCGCCTCTATGTGCACTCCCAGTTGGGTCCCGTCCAAATAACCCAGCGTTCTGTGCACTCCTAGTTGGATCCCGTCTACCTTTCCCGACGCTATGTGCACTCCCAGTTGGGTCCTGTCCAAATTTCCCGGCGTTCTGTGCACTCCCATTTGGGTCCTATCCACATTTCTCGGCGTTCCGTGCACTCCTAGTTGGATCCCGCCCACTTTTCCCGACGCTATGTGCACTCCCAATTGGGTACTGTTCACATTTCCAGGCGTTCTGGGCACTCCTAGTTGGATCCCGCCCACCTTTCCCTGCTCTATGCGCACTTACAGTTGAGTCCTGTCCAAATTACCCGGCTTTCTGTGCACTCCCATTTGGGTCCTGTCCACCTTTCCCGACGCTATGTGCACTCCCAGTTGGGTCCCGTCCAAATAACCCAGCGTTCTGTGCACTCCTAGTTGGATCCCGCCCACCTTTCCCGCCTCTATGTGCACTCCCAGTTGGGTCCCGTCCAAATAACCCAGCGTTCTGTGCACTCCTAGTTGGATCCCGTCTACCTTTCCCGACGCTATGTGCACTCCCAGTTGGGTCCTGTCCAAATTTCCCGGCGTTCTGTGCACTCCCATTTGGGTCCTATCCACATTTCTCGGCGTTCCGTGCACTCCTAGTTGGATCCCGCCCACTTTTCCCGACGCTATGTGCACTCCCAATTGGGTACTGTTCACATTTCCAGGCGTTCTGGGCACTCCTAGTTGGATCCCGCCCACCTTCCCCTGCTCTATGCACACTTACAGTTGAGTCCCGTCCAAAATACCCGGCTTTCTGTGCACTCTCATTTGGGTCCTGTCCACCTTTCCCGACGCTATGTGCACTCCCAGTTGGGTCCCGTCCAAATAACCCAGCGTTCTGAGCACTCCTAGTTGGATCCCGCCCACCTTTCCCGCCTCTATGTGCACTCCCAGTCGGGTCCCGTCCAAATAACCCAGCGTTCTGTGCACTCCTAGTTGGATCCCGTCTACCTTTCCCGGCGTTCTGTGCACTCCCATTTGGGTCCTATCCACATTTCTCGGCGTTCCGTGCACTCCTAGTTGGATCCCGCCCACTTTTCCCGACGCTATGTGCACTCCCAATTGGGTCCTGTTCACATTTCCAGGCGTTCTGGGCACTCCTAGTTGGATCCCGCCCACCTTTCCCTGCTCTATGCGCACTTACAGTTGAGTCCTGTCCAAATTACCCGGCTTTCTGTGCACTCCCATTTGGGTCCTGTCCACCTTTACCGGCGCTATGTGCACTCCCAGTTGGGTCAGGTCCAATGTTCCCGGCGTTCTGTGCACTTCTAGTTGGATCCCGTCCACCTTTCCCGACGCTATGTGCACTCCCAGTTGGGTCCTGTCCAAATTTCCCAGGCGTTCTGGGCACTCCTAGTTGGATCCCGCCCACCTTTCCCTGCTCTATGTGCACTCCCAGTTGAGTCCTGTCCAAATTACCCGGCGTTCTGTGCACTCCCATTTGGGTCCTGTCCACCTTTACCGGCGCTATGTGCACTCCCAGTTGGGTCAGGTCCAATGTTCCCGGGTTCTGTGCACTTCTAGTTGGATCCGTCCACCTTTCCCGACGCTATGTGCACTCCCAGTTGGGTCCCGTCCAAATAACCCAGCGTTCTGTGCACTCCTAGTTGGATCCCGCCCACCTTTCCCGCCTCTATGTGCACTCCCAGTTGGGTCCCGTCCAAATAACCCAGCGTTCTGTGCACTCCTAGTTGGATCCCGTCTACCTTTCCCGACGCTATGTGCACTCCCAGTTGGGTCCTGTCCAAATTTCCCGGCGTTCTGTGCACTCCCATTTGGGTCCTATCCACATTTCTCGGCGTTCCGTGCACTCTAGTTGGATCCGCCCACTTTTCCCGCCGCTATGTGCACTCCCAATTGGGTACTGTTCACATTTCCAGGCGTTCTGGGCAGTCCTAGTTGGATCCCGCCCACCTTTCCCTGCTCTATGCGCACTTACAGTTGAGTCCTGTCCAAATTACCCGGCTTTCTGTGCACTCCCATTTGGGTCCTGTCCACCTTTACCGGCGCTATGTGCACTCCCAGTTGGGTCAGGTCCAATGTTCCCGGGGTTCTGTGCACTTCTAGTTGGATCCCGTCCACCTTTCCCGACGCTATGTGCACTCCCAGTTGGGTCCCGTCCAAATAACCCAGCGTTCTGTGCACTCTAGTTGGATCCCGCCCACCTTTACCGCCTCTATGTGCACTCCCAGCTGGGTCCCGTCCAAATAACCCAGCGTTCTGTGCACTCCTAGTTGGATCCCGTCTACCTTTCCCGACGCTATGTGCACTCCCAGTTGGGTCCTGTCCAAATTTCCCGGCATTCTGTGCACTCCCATTTGGGTCCTATCCACATTTCCCGGCGTTCCGTGCACTCCTAGTTGAATCCGCCCACTTTTCCCGACGCTATGTGCACTCCCAATTGGGTCCTGTTCACATTTACAGGCGTTCTGGGCACTCTAGTTGGATCCCGCCCACCTTTCCCTGCTCTATGCGCACTTACAGTTGAGTCCTGTCCAAATTACCCGGCTTTCTGTGCACTCCCATTTGGGTCCTGTCCACCTTTACCGGCGCTATGTGCACTCCCAGTTGGGTCAGGTCCAATGTTCCCGGGGTTCTGTGCACTTCTAGTTGGATCCCGTCCACCTTTCCCGACGCTATGTGCACTCCCAGTTGGGTCCCGTCCAAATAACCCAGCGTTCTGTGCACTCCTAGTTGGATCCCGCCCACCTTTCCCGCCTCTATGTGCACTCCCAGTTGGGTCCCGTCCAAATAACCCAGCGTTCTGTGCACTCCTAGTTGGATCCCGTCTACCTTTCCCGACGCTATGTGCACTCCCAGTTGGGTCCTGTCCAAATTTCCCGGCGTTCTGTGCACTCCCATTTGGGTCCTATCCACATTTCTCGGCGTTCCGTGCACTCCTAGTTGGATCCCGCCCACTTTTCCCGACGCTATGTGCACTCCCAATTGGGTACTGTTCACATTTCCAGGCGTTCTGGGCACTCCTAGTTGGATCCGCCCACCTTTCCCTGCTTTATGCGCACTTACAGTTGAGTCCTGTCCAAATTACCCGGCTTTCTGTGCACTCCCATTTGGGTCCTGTCCACCTTTACCGGCGCTATGTGCACTCCCAGTTGGGTCCTGTCCAAATTTCCCGGCGTTCTGTGCACTCCCATTTGGGTCCTATCCACATTTCTCGGCGTTCAGTGCACTCCTAGTTGGATCCCGCCCACTTTTCCCGACGCTATGTGCACTCCCAATTGGGTACTGTTCACATTTCCAGGCGTTCTGGGCACTCCTAGTTGGATCCCGCCCACCTTTCCCTGCTCTATGCGCACTTACAGTTGAGTCCTGTCCAAATTACCCGGCTTTCTGTGCACTCCCATTTGGGTCCTGTCCACCTTTACCGGCGCTATGTGCACTCCCAGTTGGGTCCTGTCCAAATTTCCCGGCGTTCTGTGCACTCCCATTTGGGTCCTATCCACATTTCTCGGCGTTCAGTGCACTCCTAGTTGGATCCCGCCCACTTTTCCCGACGCTATGTGCACTCCCAATTGGGTACTGTTCACATTTCCAGGCGTTCTGGGCACTGCTAGTTGGATCCCGCCCACCTTTCCCTGCTTCTTGCGCACTTACAGTTGAGTCCTGACCAAATTACCCGGCTTTCTGTGCACCCCCATTTGGGTCCTGTCCACCTTTACCGGCGCTATGTGCACTCCCAGTTGGGTCAGGTCCAAATTTCCCGGCGTTCTGTGCACTCCCATTTGGGTCCTATCCACATTTCTCGGCGTTCCGTGCACTCCTAGTTGGATCCCGCCCACTTTTCCCGACGCTATGTGCACTCCCAATTGGGTACTGTTCACATTTCCAGGCGTTCTGGGCACTCCTAGTTGGATCCCGCCCACCTTTCCCTGCTCTATGCGCACTTACAGTTGAGTCCTGTCCAAATTACCCGGCTTTCTGTGCACTCCCATCTGGGTCCTGTCCACCTTTCCCGACGCTATGTGCACTCCCAGTTGGGTCCCGTCCAAATAACCCAGCGTTCTGTGCACTCCTAGTTGGATCCCGCCCACCTTTACCGCCTCTATGTGCACTCCCAGTTGGGTCCCGTCCAAATAACCCAGCGTTCTGTGCACTCCTAGTTGGATCCCGTCTACCTTTCCCGACGCTATGTGCACTCCCAGTTGGGTCCTGTCCAAGTTTCCCGGTGTTCTGTGCACTCCCATTTGGGTCCTATCCACATTTCCCGGCGTTCCGTGCACTCTAGTTGAATCCCGCCCACTTTTCCCGACGCTATGTGCACTCCCATTTGGGTCCTGTTCACATTTACAGGCGTTCTGGGCACTCCTAGTTGGATCCCGCCCACCTTTCCCTGCTCTATGCGCACTTACAGTTGAGTCCTGTCCAAATTACCCGGCTTTCTGTGCACTCCCATCTGGGTCCTGTCCACCTTTCCCGACGCTATGTGCACTCCCAGTTGGGTACTGTTCACATTTCCAGGCGTTCTGGGCACTCCTAGTTGGATCCCGCCCACCTTTCCCTGCTTTATGCGCACTTACAGTTGAGTCCTGTCCAAATTACCCGGCTTTCTGTGCACTCCTAGTTGGATCCCGTCTACCTTTTCCGACGCTATGTGCACTCCCAGTTGGGTCCTGTCCAAATTTCCCGGCGTTCTGTGCACTCCCATTTGGGTCCTATCCACATTTCTCGGCGTTCCGTGCACTCCTAGTTGGATCCCGCCCACTTTTCCCGACGCTATGTGCACTCCCAATTGGGTACTGTTCACATTTCCAGGCGTTCTGGGCACTCCTAGTTGGATCCCGCCCACCTTTCCCTGCTCTATGCGCACTTACAGTTGAGTCCTGTCCAAATTACCCGGCTTTCTGTGCACTCCCATCTGGGTCCTGTCCACCTTTCCCGACGCTATGTGCACTCCCAGTTGGGTCCCGTCCAAATAACCCAGCGTTCTGTGCACTCCTAGTTGGATCCCGCCCACCTTTACCGCCTCTATGTGCACTCCCAGTTGGGTCCCGTCCAAATAACCCAGCGTTCTGTGCACTCCTAGTTGGATCCCGTCTACCTTTCCCGACGCTATGTGCACTCCCAGTTGGGTCCTGTCCAAATTTCCCGGCGTTCTGTGCACTCCCATTTGGGTCCTATCCACATTTCCCGGCGTTCCGTGCACTCCTAGTTGAATCCCGCCCACTTTTCCCGACGCTATGTGCACTCCCAATTGGGTCCTGTTCACATTTACAGGCGTTCTGGGCACTCCTAGTTGGATCCCGCCCACCTTTCCCTGCTCTATGCGCACTTACAGTTGAGTCCTGTCCAAATTACTAGGCTTTCTGTGCACTCCCATTTGGGTCCTGTCCACCTTTACCGGCGCTATGTGCACTCCCAGTTGGGTCAGGTCCAATGTTCCCGGGGTTCTGTGCACTTCTAGTTGGATCCCGTCCACCTTTCCCGACGCTATGTGCACTCCCAATTGGGTACTGTTCACATTTCCAGGCGTTCTGGGCACTCCTAGTTGGATCCCGCCCACCTTTCCCTGCTCTATGCGCACTTACAGTTGAGTCCTGTCCAAATTACCCGGCTTTCTGTGCACTCCCATTTGGGTCCTGTCCACCTTTACCGGCGCTATGTGCACTCCCAGTTGGGTCAGGTCCAATGTTCCCGGGGTTCTGTGCACTTCTAGTTGGATCCCGTCCACCTTTCCCGACGCTATGTGCACTCCCAGTTGGGTCCCGTCCAAATAACCCAGCGTTCTGTGCACTCCTAGTTGGATCCCGCCCACCTTTACCGCCTCTATGTGCACTCCCAGTTGGGTCCCGTCCAAATAACCCAGCGTTCTGTGCACTCCTAGTTGGATCCCGTCTACCTTTCCCGACGCTATGTGCACTCCCAGTTGGGTCCTGTCCAAATTTCCCGGCGTTCTGTGCACTCCCATTTGGGTCCTATCCACATTTCCCGGCGTTCCGTGCACTCCTAGTTGAATCCGCCCACTTTTCCCGACGCTATGTGCACTCCCAATTGGGTCCTGTTCACATTTACAGGCGTTCTGGGCACTCCTAGTTGGATCCCGCCCACCTTTCCCTGCTCTATGCGCACTTACAGTTGAGTCCTGTCCAAATTACCCGGCTTTCTGTGCACTCCCATTTGGGTCCTGTCCACCTTTACCGGCGCTATGTGCACTCCCAGTTGGGTCAGGTCCAATGTTCCCGGGGTTCTGTGCACTTCTAGTTGGATCCCGTCCACCTTTCCCGACGCTATGTGCACTCCCAGTTGGGTCCCGTCCAAATAATCCAGCGTTCTGTGCACTCCTAGTTGGATCCCGCCCACCTTTCCCGCCTCTATGTGCACTCCCAGTTGGGTCCCGTCCAAATAACCCAGCGTTCTGTGCACTCCTAGTTGGATCCCGTCTACCTTTCCCGACGCTATGTGCACTCCCAGTTGGGTCCTGTCCAAATTTCCCGGCGTTCTGTGCACTCCCATTTGGGTCCTATCCACATTTCTCGGCGTTCCGTGCACTCCTAGTTGGATCCCGCCCACTTTTCCCGACGCTATGTGCACTCCCAATTGGGTACTGTTCACATTTCCAGGCGTTCTGGGCACTCCTAGTTGGATCCCGCCCACCTTTCCCTGCTTTATGCGCACTTACAGTTGAGTCCTGTCCAAATTACCCGGCTTTCTGTGCACTCCCATTTGGGTCCTGTCCACCTTTACCGGCGCTATGTGCACTCCCAGTTGGGTCAGGTCCAATGTTCCCGGGGTTCTGTGCACTTCTAGTTGGATCCCGTCCACCTTTCCCGACGCTATGTGCACTCCCAGTTGGGTCCCGTCCAAATAACCCAGCGTTCTGTGCACTCCTAGTTGGATCCCGCCCACCTTTACCGCCTCTATGTGCACTCCCAGTTGGGTCCCGTCCAAATAACCCAGCGTTCTGTGCACTCCTAGTTGGATCCCGTCTACCTTTCCCGACGCTATGTGCACTCCCAGTTGGGTCCTGTCCAAATTTCCCGGCGTTCTGTGCACTCCCATTTGGGTCCTATCCACATTTCCCGGCGTTCCGTGCACTCCTAGTTGAATCCCGCCCACTTTTCCCGACGCTATGTGCACTCCCAATTGGGTCCTGTTCACATTTACAGGCGTTCTGGGCACTCCTAGTTGGATCCCGCCCACCTTTCCCTGCTCTATGCGCACTTACAGTTGAGTCCTGTCCAAATTACTAGGCTTTCTGTGCACTCCCATTTGGGTCCTGTCCACCTTTACCGGCGCTATGTGCACTCCCAGTTGGGTCAGGTCCAATGTTCCCGGGGTTCTGTGCACTTCTAGTTGGATCCCGTCCACCTTTCCCGACGCTATGTGCACTCCCAGTTGGGTCCCGTCCAAATAATCCAGCGTTCTGTGCACTCCTAGTTGGATCCCGCCCACCTTTCCCGCCTCTATGTGCACTCCCAGTTGGGTCCCGTCCAAATAACCCAGCGTTCTGTGCACTCCTAGTTGGATCCCGTCTACCTTTCCCGACGCTATGTGCACTCCCAGTTGGGTCCTGTCCAAATTTCCCGGCGTTCTGTGCACTCCCATTTGGGTCCTATCCACATTTCTCGGCGTTCCGTGCACTCCTAGTTGGATCCGCCCACTTTTCCCGACGCTATGTGCACTCCCAATTGGGTACTGTTCACATTTCCAGGCGTTCTGGGCACTCTAGTTGGATCCCGCCCACCTTTCCCTGCTTTATGCGCAATTACAGTTGAGTCCTGTCCAAATTACCCGGCTTTCTGTGCACTCCCATTTGGGTCCTGTCCACCTTTACCGGCGCTATGTGCACTCCCAGTTGGGTCAGGTCCAATGTTCCCGGGGTTCTGTGCACTTCTAGTTGGATCCGTCCACCTTTCCCGACGCTATGTGCACTCCCAGTTGGGTCCCGTCCAAATAATCCAGCGTTCTGTGCACTCCTAGTTGGATCCGCCCACCTTTCCCGCCTCTATGTGCACTCCCAGTTGGGTCCCGTCCAAATAACCCAGCGTTCTGTGCACTCCTAGTTGGATCCCGTCTACCTTTCCCGACGCTATGTGCACTCCCAGTTGGGTCCCGTCCAAATAATCCAGCGTTCTGTGCACTCCTAGTTGGATCCCGCCCACCTTTCCCGCCTCTATGTGCACTCCCAGTTGGGTCCCGTCCAAATAACCCAGCGTTCTGTGCACTCCTAGTTGGATCCCGTCTACCTTTCCCGACGCTATGTGCACTCCCAGTTGGGTCCTGTCCAAATTTCCCGGCGTTCTGTGCACTCCCATTTGGGTCCTATCCACATTTCTCGGCGTTCCGTGCACTCCTAGTTGGATCCCGCCCACTTTTCCCGACGCTATGTGCACTCCCAATTGGGTACTGTTCACATTTCCAGGCGTTCTGGGCACTCCTAGTTGGATCCCGCCCACCTTTCCCTGCTTTATGCGCACTTACAGTTGAGTCCTGTCCAAATTACCCGGCTTTCTGTGCACTCCCATTTGGGTCCTGTCCACCTTTACCGGCGCTATGTGCACTCCCAGTTGGGTCAGGTCCAATGTTCCCGGGGTTCTGTGCACTTCTAGTTGGATCCCGTCCACCTTTCCCGACGCTATGTGCACTCCCAGTTGGGTCCCGTCCAAATAACCCAGCGTTCTGTGCACTCCTAGTTGGATCCCGCCCACCTTTACCGCCTCTATGTGCACTCCCAGTTGGGTCCCGTCCAAATAACCCAGCGTTCTGTGCACTCCTAGTTGGATCCCGTCTACCTTTCCCGACGCTATGTGCACTCCCAGTTGGGTCCTGTCCAAATTTCCCGGCGTTCTGTGCACTCCCATTTGGGTCCTATCCACATTTCCCGGCGTTCCGTGCACTCCTAGTTGAATCCCGCCCACTTTTCCCGACGCTATGTGCACTCCCAATTGGGTCCTGTTCACATTTACAGGCGTTCTGGGCACTCCTAGTTGGATCCCGCCCACCTTTCCCTGCTCTATGCGCACTTACAGTTGAGTCCTGTCCAAATTACTAGGCTTTCTGTGCACTCCCATTTGGGTCCTGTCCACCTTTACCGGCGCTATGTGCACTCCCAGTTGGGTCAGGTCCAATGTTCCCGGGGTTCTGTGCACTTCTAGTTGGATCCCGTCCACCTTTCCCGACGCTATGTGCACTCCCAGTTGGGTCCCGTCCAAATAATCCAGCGTTCTGTGCACTCCTAGTTGGATCCCGTCTACCTTTCCCGACGCTATGTGCACTCCCAGTTGGGTCCTGTCCAAATTTCCCGGCGTTCTGTGCACTCCCATTTGGGTCCTATCCACATTTCTCGGCGTTCCGTGCACTCCTAGTTGGATCCCGCCCACTTTTCCCGACGCTATGTGCACTCCCAATTGGGTACTGTTCACATTTCCAGGCGTTCTGGGCACTCCTAGTTGGATCCCGCCCACCTTTCCCTGCTCTATGCGCACTTACAGTTGAGTCCTGTCCAAATTACCCGGCTTTCTGTGCACTCCCATTTGGGTCCTGTCCACCTTTACCGGCGCTATGTGCACTCCCAGTTGGGTCAGGTCCAATGTTCCCGGGGTTCTGTGCACTTCTAGTTGGATCCCGTCCACCTTTCCCGACGCTATGTGCACTCCCAGTTGGGTCCCGTCCAAATAACCCAGCGTTCTGTGCACTCCTAGTTGGATCCCGCCCACCTTTACCGCCTCTATGTGCACTCCCAGTTGGGTCCCGTCCAAATAACCCAGCGTTCTGTGCACTCCTAGTTGGATCCCGTCTACCTTTCCCGACGCTATGTGCACTCCCAGTTGGGTCCTGTCCAAATTTCCCGGCGTTCTGTGCACTCCCATTTGGGTCCTATCCACATTTCTCGGCGTTCCGTGCACTCCTAGTTGGATCCCGCCCACTTTTCCCGACGCTATGTGCACTCCCAATTGGGTACTGTTCACATTTCCAGGCGTTCTGGGCACTCCTAGTTGGATCCCGCCCACCTTTCCCTGCTTTATGCGCACTTACAGTTGAGTCCTGTCCAAATTACCCGGCTTTCTGTGCACTCCCATTTGGGTCCTGTCCACCTTTACCGGCGCTATGTGCACTCCCAGTTGGGTCAGGTCCAATGTTCCCGGGGTTCTGTGCACTTCTAGTTGGATCCCGTCCACCTTTCCCGACGCTATGTGCACTCCCAGTTGGGTCCCGTCCAAATAATCCAGCGTTCTGTGCACTCCTAGTTGGATCCCGCCCACCTTTCCCGCCTCTATGTGCACTCCCAGTTGGGTCCCGTCCAAATAACCCAGCGTTCTGTGCACTCCTAGTTGGATCCCGTCTACCTTTCCCGACGCTATGTGCACTCCCAGTTGGGTCCTGTCCAAATTTCCCGGCGTTCTGTGCACTCCCATTTGGGTCCTATCCACATTTCTCGGCGTTCCGTGCACTCCTAGTTGGATCCCGCCCACTTTTCCCGACGCTATGTGCACTCCCAATTGGGTACTGTTCACATTTCCAGGCGTTCTGGGCACTCCTAGTTGGATCCCGCCCACCTTTCCCTGCTTTATGCGCACTTACAGTTGAGTCCTGTCCAAATTACCCGGCTTTCTGTGCACTCCCATTTGGGTCCTGTCCACCTTTACCGGCGCTATGTGCACTCCCAGTTGGGTCAGGTCCAATGTTCCCGGGGTTCTGTGCACTTCTAGTTGGATCCCGTCCACCTTTCCCGACGCTATGTGCACTCCCAGTTGGGTCCCGTCCAAATAATCCAGCGTTCTGTGCACTCCTAGTTGGATCCCGCCCACCTTTCCCGCCTCTATGTGCACTCCCAGTTGGGTCCCGTCCAAATAACCCAGCGTTCTGTGCACTCCTAGTTGGATCCCGTCTACCTTTCCCGACGCTATGTGCACTCCCAGTTGGGTCCTGTCCAAATTTCCCGGCGTTCTGTGCACTCCCATTTGGGTCCTATCCACATTTCTCGGCGTTCCGTGCACTCCTAGTTGGATCCCGCCCACTTTTCCCGACGCTATGTGCACTCCCAATTGGGTACTGTTCACATTTCCAGGCGTTCTGGGCACTCCTAGTTGGATCCCGCCCACCTTTCCCTGCTTTATGCGCACTTACAGTTGAGTCCTGTCCAAATTACCCGGCTTTCTGTGCACTCCCATTTGGGTCCTGTCCACCTTTACCGGCGCTATGTGCACTCCCAGTTGGGTCAGGTCCAATGTTCCCGGGGTTCTGTGCACTTCTAGTTGGATCCCGTCCACCTTTCCCGACGCTATGTGCACTCCCAGTTGGGTCCCGTCCAAATAATCCAGCGTTCTGTGCACTCCTAGTTGGATCCCGCCCACCTTTCCCGCCTCTATGTGCACTCCCAGTTGGGTCCCGTCCAAATAACCCAGCGTTCTGTGCACTCCTAGTTGGATCCCGTCTACCTTTTCCGACGCTATGTGCACTCCCAGTTGGGTCCTGTCCAAATTTCCCGGCGTTCTGTGCACTCCCATTTGGGTCCTATCCACATTTCTCGGCGTTCCGTGCACTCCTAGTTGGATCCCGCCCACTTTTCCCGACGCTATGTGCACTCCCAATTGGGTACTGTTCACATTTCCAGGCGTTCTGGGCACTCCTAGTTGGATCCCGCCCACCTTTCCCTGCTCTATGCGCACTTACAGTTGAGTCCTGTCCAAATTACCCGGCTTTCTGTGCACTCCCATCTGGGTCCTGTCCACCTTTCCCGACGCTATGTGCACTCCCAGTTGGGTCCCGTCCAAATAACCCAGCGTTCTGTGCACTCCTAGTTGGATCCCGCCCACCTTTACCGCCTCTATGTGCACTCCCAGTTGGGTCCCGTCCAAATAACCCAGCGTTCTGTGCACTCCTAGTTGGATCCCGTCTACCTTTCCCGACGCTATGTGCACTCCCAGTTGGGTCCTGTCCAAATTTCCCGGCGTTCTGTGCACTCCCATTTGGGTCCTGTCCACCTTTACCGGCGCTATGTGCACCCCCAGTTGGGTCAGGTCCAATGTTCCCGGGGTTCTGTGCACTTCTAGTTGGATCCCGTCCACCTTTCCCGCCTCTATGTGCACTCCCAGTTGGGTCCCGTCCAAATAACCCAGCGTTCTGTGCACTCCTAGTTGGATCCCGTCTACCTTTTCCGACGCTATGTGCACTCCCAGTTGGGTCCTGTCCAAATAACCCAGCGTTCTGTGCACTCCTAGTTGGATCCCGCCCACCTTTCCCTGCTCTATGCGCACTTACAGTTGAGTCCTGTCCAAATTACTAGGCTTTCTGTGCACTCCCATTTGGGTCCTGTCCACCTTTACCGGCGCTATGTGCACCCCCAGTTGGGTCAGGTCCAAATTTCCCGGCGTTCTGTGCACTCCCATTTGGGTCCTATCCACATTTCTCGGCGTTCCGTGCACTCCTAGTAGGATCCCGCCCACTTTTCCCGACGCTATGTGCACTCCCAATTGGGTACTGTTCACATTTCCAGGCGTTCTGGGCACTCCTAGTTGGATCCCGCCCACCTTTCCCTGCTCTATGCGCACTTACAGTTGAGTCCTGTCCAAATTACCCGGCTTTCTGTGCACTCCCATCTGGGTCCTGTCCACCTTTCCCGACGCTATGTGCACTCCCAGTTGGGTCCCGTCCAAATAACCCAGCGTTCTGTGCACTCCTAGTTGGATCCCGCCCACCTTTACCGCCTCTATGTGCACTCCCAGTTGGGTCCCGTCCAAATAACCCAGCGTTCTGTGCACTCCTAGTTGGATCCCGTCTACCTTTTCCGACGCTATGTGCACTCCCAGTTGGGTCCTGTCCAAATAACCCAGCGTTCTGTGCACTCCTAGTTGGATCCCGCCCACCTTTCCCTGCTCTATGCGCACTTACAGTTGAGTCCTGTCCAAATTACCCGGCTTTCTGTGCACTCCCATTTGGGTCCTGTCCACCTTTACCGGCGCTATGTGCACTCCCAGTTGGGTCAGGTCCAATGTTCCCGGGGTTCTGTGCACTTCTAGTTGGATCCCGTCCACCTTTCCCGACGCTATGTGCACTCCCAGTTGGGTCCCGTCCAAATAATCCAGCGTTCTGGGCACTCCTAGTAGGATCCCGCCCACCTTTCCCGCCTCTATGTGCACTCCCAGTTGGGTCCCGTCCAAATAACCCAGCGTTCTGTGCACTCCTAGTTGGATCCCGTCTACCTTTTCCGACGCTATGTGCACTCCCAGTTGGGTCCTGTCCAAATTTCCCGGCGTTCTGTGCACTCCCATTTGGGTCCTATCCACATTTCTCGGCGTTCCGTGCACTCCTAGTTGGATCCCGCCCACTTTTCCCGACGCTATGTGCACTCCCAATTGGGTACTGTTCACATTTCCAGGCGTTCTGGGCACTCCTAGTTGGATCCCGCCCACCTTTCCCTGCTCTATGCGCACTTACAGTTGAGTCCTGTCCAAATTACCCGGCTTTCTGTGCACTCCCATCTGGGTCCTGTCCACCTTTCCCGACGCTATGTGCACTCCCAGTTGGGTCCCGTCCAAATAACCCAGCGTTCTGTGCACTCCTAGTTGGATCCCGCCCACCTTTACCGCCTCTATGTGCACTCCCAGTTGGGTCCCGTCCAAATAACCCAGCGTTCTGTGCACTCCTAGTTGGATCCCGTCTACCTTTCCCGACGCTATGTGCACTCCCAGTTGGGTCCTGTCCAAATTTCCCGGCGTTCTGTGCACTCCCATTTGGGTCCTGTCCACCTTTACCGGCGCTATGTGCACTCCCAATTGGGTCAGGTCCAATGTTCCCGGGGTTCTGTGCACTTCTAGTTGGATCCCGTCCACCTTTCCCGCCTCTATGTGCACTCCCAGTTGGGTCCCGTCCAAATAACCCAGCGTTCTGTGCACTCCTAGTTGGATCCCGTCTACCTTTTCCGACGCTATGTGCACTCCCAGTTGGGTCCTGTCCAAGTAACCCAGCGTTCTGTGCACTCCTAGTTGGATCCCGCCCACCTTTCCCTGCTCTATGCGCACTTACAGTTGAGTCCTGTCCAAATTACTAGGCTTTCTGTGCACTCCCATTTGGGTCCTGTCCACCTTTACCGGCGCTATGTGCACCCCCAGTTGGGTCAGGTCCAATGTTCCCGGGGTTCTGTGCACTTCTAGTTGGATCCCGTCCACCTTTCCCGCCTCTATGTGCACTCCCAGTTGGGTCCCGTCCAAATAACCCAGCGTTCTGTGCACTCCTAGTTGGATCCCGTCTACCTTTTCCGACGCTATGTGCACTCCCAGTTGGGTCCTGTCCAAATTTCCCGGCGTTCTGTGCACTCCCATTTGGGTCCTATCCACATTTCTCGGCGTTCCGTGCACTCCTAGTTGGATCCCGCCCACTTTTCCCGACGCTATGTGCACTCCCAATTGGGTACTGTTCACATTTCCAGGCGTTCTGGGCACTCCTAGTTGGATCCCGCCCACCTTTCCCTGCTCTATGCGCACTTACAGTTGAGTCCTGTCCAAATTACCCGGCTTTCTGTGCACTCCCATCTGGGTCCTGTCCACCTTTCCCGACGCTATGTGCACTCCCAGTTGGGTCCCGTCCAAATAACCCAGCGTTCTGTGCACTCCTAGTTGGATCCCGCCCACCTTTACCGCCTCTATGTGCACTCCCAGTTGGGTCCCGTCCAAATAACCCAGCGTTCTGTGCACTCCTAGTTGGATCCCGTCTACCTTTCCCGACGCTATGTGCACTCCCAGTTGGGTCCTGTCCAAATTTCCCGGCGTTCTGTGCACTCCCATTTGGGTCCTATCCACATTTCCCGGCGTTCCGTGCACTCCTAGTTGAATCCCGCCCACTTTTCCCGACGCTATGTGCACTCCCAATTGGGTCCTGTTCACATTTACAGGCGTTCTGGGCACTCCTAGTTGGATCCCGCCCACCTTTCCCTGCTCTATGCGCACTTACAGTTGAGTTCTGTCCAAATTACCCGGCTTTCTGTGCACTCCCATTTGGGTCCTGTCCACCTTTACCGGCGCTATGTGCACTCCCAGTTGGGTCAGGTCCAATGTTCCCGGGGTTCTGTGCACTTCTAGTTGGATCCCGTCCACCTTTCCCGACGCTATGTGCACTCCCAGTTGGGTCCCGTCCAAATAATCCAGCGTTCTGTGCACTCCTAGTTGGATCCCGCCCACCTTTCCCGCCTCTATGTGCACTCCCAGTTGGGTCCCGTCCAAATAACCCAGCATTCTGTGCACTCCTAGTTGGATCCCGTCTACCTTTCCCGACGCTATGTGCACTCCCAGTTGGGTCCTGTCCAAATTTCCCGGCGTTCTGTGCACTCCCATTTGGGTCCTATCCACATTTCTCGGCGTTCCGTGCACTCCTAGTTGGATCCCGCCCACTTTTCCCGACGCTATGTGCACTCCCAATTGGGTCCTGTTCACATTTCCAGGCGTTCTGGGCACTCCTAGTTGGATCCCGCCCACCTTTCCCTGCTTTATGCGCACTTACAGTTGAGTCCTGTCCAAATTACCCGGCTTTCTGTGCACTCCCATTTGGGTCCTGTCCACCTTTACCGGCGCTATGTGCACTCCCAGTTGGGTCAGGTCCAATGTTCCCGGGGTTCTGTGCACTTCTAGTTGGATCCCGTCCACCTTTCCCGACGCTATGTGCACTCCCAGTTGGGTCCCGTCCAAATAATCCAGCGTTCTGTGCACTCCTAGTTGGATCCCGCCTCTATGTGCACTCCCAGTTGGGTCCCGTCCAAATAACCCAGCGTTCTGTGCACTCCTAGTTGGATCCCGTCTACCTTTCCCGACGCTATGTGCACTCCCAGTTGGGTCCCGTCCAAATAATCCAGCGTTCTGTGCACTCCTAGTTGGATCCCGCCCACCTTTCCCGCCTCTATGTGCACTCCCAGTTGGGTCCCGTCCAAATAACCCAGCGTTCTGTGCACTCCTAGTTGGATCCCGTCTACCTTTCCCGACGCTATGTGCACTCCCAGTTGGGTCCTGTCCAAATTTCCCGGCGTTCTGTGCACTCCCATTTGGGTCCTATCCACATTTCTGGGCGTTCCGTGCACTCCTAGTTGGATCCCGCCCACTTTTCCCGACGCTATGTGCACTCCCAATTGGGTACTGTTCACATTTCCAGGCGTTCTGGGCACTCCTAGTTGGATCCCGCCCACCTTTCCCAGCGCTATGTGCACTTCTAGTTGGGTCCCGTCCAAATAACCCAGCGTTCTGTGCACTCCTAGTTGGATCCCGCCCACCTTTCCCGCCTCTATGTGCACTCCCAGTTGGGTCCCGTCCAAATAACCCAACGTTCTGTGCACTCCTAGTTGGATCCCGTCTACCTTTCCCGACGCTATGTGCACTCCCAGTTGGGTCCCGTCCAAATAATCCAGCGTTCTGTGCACTCCTAGTTGGATCCCGCCCACCTTTCCCGCCTCTATGTGCACTCCCAGTTGGGTCCCGTCCAAATAACCCAGCGTTCTGTGCACTCCTAGTTGGATCCCGTCTACCTTTCCCGACGCTATGTGCACTCCCAGTTGGGTCCTGTCCAAATTTCCCGGCGTTCTGTGCACTCCCATTTGGGTCCTATCCACATTTCTCGGCGTTCCGTGCACTCCTAGTTGGATCCCGCCCACTTTTCCCGACGCTATGTGCACTCCCAATTGGGTACTGTTCACATTTCCAGGCGTTCTGGGCACTCCTAGTTGGATCCCGCCCACCTTTCCCTGCTTTATGCGCACTTACAGTTGAGTCCTGTCCAAATTACCCGGCTTTCTGTGCACTCCCATTTGGGTCCTGTCCACCTTTACCGGCGCTATGTGCACTCCCAGTTGGGTCAGGTCCAATGTTCCCGGGGTTCTGTGCACTTCTAGTTGGATCCCGTCCACCTTTCCCGACGCTATGTGCACTCCCAGTTGGGTCCCGACCAAATAATCCAGCGTTCTGTGCACTCCTAGTTGGATCCCGCCCACCTTTCCCGCCTCTATGTGCACTCCCAGTTGGGTCCCGTCCAAATAACCCAGCGTTCTGTGCACTCCTAGTTGGATCCCGTCTACCTTTCCCGACGCTATGTGCACTCCCAGTTGGGTCCTGTCCAAATTTCCCGGCGTTCTGTGCACTCCCATTTGGGTCCTATCCACATTTCCAGGCGTTCTGGGCACTCCTAGTTGGATCCCGCCCACCTTTCCCTGCTCTATGCGCACTTACAGTTGAGTCCTGTCCAAATTACCCGGCTTTCTGTGCACTCCCATTTGGGTCCTGTCCACCTTTACCGGCGCTATGTGCACTCCCAGTTGGGTCAGGTCCAATGTTCCCGGGGTTCTGTGCACTTCTAGTTGGATCCCGTCCACCTTTCCCGACGCTATGTGCACTCCCAGTTGGGTCCCGTCCAAATAATCCAGCGTTCTGTGCACTCCTAGTTGGATCCCGCCCACCTTTCCCGCCTCTATGTGCACTCCCAGTTGGGTCCCGTCCAAATAACCCAGCGTTCTGTGCACTCCTAGTTGGATCCCGTCTACCTTTCCCGACGCTATGTGCACTCCCAGTTGGGTCCTGTCCAAATTTCCCGGCGTTCTGTGCACTCCCATTTGGGTCCTATCCACATTTCTCGGCGTTCCGTGCACTCCTAGTTGGATCCCGCCCACTTTTCCCGACGCTATGTGCACTCCCAATTGGGTACTGTTCACATTTCCAGGCGTTCTGGGCACTCCTAGTTGGATACCGCCCACCTTTCCCTGCTCTATGCGCACTTACAGTTGAGTCCTGTCCAAATTACCCGGCTTTCTGTGCACTCCCATTTGGGTCCTGTCCACCTTTACCGGCGCTATGTGCACTCCCAGTTGGGTCAGGTCCAATGTTCCCGGGGTTCTGTGCACTTCTAGTTGGATCCCGTCCACCTTTCCCGACGCTATGTGCACTTCCAGTTGGGTCCCGTCCAAATAACCCAGCGTTCTGAGCACTCCTAGTTGGATCCCGCCCACCTTTCCCGCCTCTATGTGCACTCCCAGTTGGGTCCCGTCCAAATAACCCAGCGTTCTGTGCACTCCTAGTTGCTTTCGCATCAAAGGAGCTAGCGGAAACATGGGATGCTACAGGTGTTATCATCCAGGTCTATACAATGGCGTAGCAAAGTGTATCACGTGGCCAAAAGGACAACGTCACTATCCTCGGCGAAGTAGCGAAGACTGTGCCCGTGATAGTGAGCTGGGAGCGAACGGTGTACACGGTATATCAGTCAACTTTCGTCACGTTAGGAAAAACAGCGCTGGCAGCTCGATAGTTTTATGATTGCAACACGATCTATATTTAGGGCCGTCTTCGTTTGGAAAAATACTGCCGATGTGCAGTAATGTAATTGACTATTTGCGCGCACACCAGGAAGGCATAATCACGATAGTCCTGGAAGGTAGGAAAACAACTAATATGACACCAGAGCTTCATCAATATCCAGTTTTCAATCAGGAATTTTTAAATCCACGGCACCTTCGCAACTTCGCCTGAACTCTACAGACAAGGTACATATGGAGCGTATGCTTGAAACAGCTGTATTGCCTACATACATCGTAAATGTCATCCGTTCTGCTAGGGACCTTCACAAGATTTCTGGATCGGAAATAGAGATGGTAAGGATGAAGAAAACCGGAGCGAATGAATCAAAAAATAAATGTGCGCCTCTCTTGTAATAATTTTTGTGAACTCCATTACAGCTGGCCTCCGTAACTATACCCATAGCTGTTGCTGAAAACTTAATTCCCTGCAAGCGACGTGCGACAGTAGCGTTAGCTCTAACTATGGTCTCCAAGTTGTTGCAGAGCATTAGGGTAATATTCACTGCTTTCTTCTTGGAAAGTATGATTTTCCTCTAACATTTCTTCTGAAAAAGCATTGCAGTTAACAAAACGACTGTCGAAGGAGATAGCTGCGACTTTATCTTTCTGTAGTGGGCTTTACGACACTGCGTTCACTACAGCAGCGAGCACGTACAAAAAGCATGTGAGTGAAAGCGCAAAGTATTGCCATACTGCTCATTTTTACCTGGTTATGACAATTCAAATCTTTAGTTATGGTTAGACCACACACCGGAAGACATCTTGCACAGAGGAAACCCTGCAGAATTCACCTCGGCTGCGTTTGAAAGCGAGTACCGGCTTATGAAAAGAGGACTGCAGCTGGGAAACACAAGATCACCGGCGAAAACGGCTTTCCTTCTGTATTTGCCACTCAACTACACCATCTCTAACATTTTATGTAGAATACAAAAAGTCTGGCAACCGTTTATAAGTCGTTTAGGCACTGTCAAAAGCAGTTAATAGTGGAGGAACTGAAAATAAGAGTTAAAGATGGTTCGGAGACTTTGGAGTCAACAGTTCGTTTGATGACCGGTACAGAAATTATATTTTTAGTATAAGAGATATCGTTTAATAAGTTGTTCTTGCGCCTCATAACACCACAATCGGGTTCAATCTCAAAAGAGAAAAGACTTAGTTCATTCCGAACGAATCGTGTATGATTCCGAACCTAACGTGTACGATTCAGGGCGGGACCAGTCATGGCCACGTGCCAGGGTGATTGAGGCGGGGCTAGTTATGGCCACGTGGCCGCTCAGCCGCACGCAACGGAGCGGCAATCGATCCATCACCCTGCAGTGGCGCAATCGATCGACTTCGCCATGCCATTCACTCGCTTGTCCCCGGCGGTTAATTCCGCTCCTCTTCCGTCCGTTTTTGCATGTCCTGCAGTTGAATGTTCTCAGATGCTACATTCTGGTTACTTATTATTTCCGAATGACAGAGTTTCGCAGTGTTTTGCTATCGCAGTGTTGCGCAGTGCTTCCTTTTATTCAGTTTACAATTTTTTTGCGTTTTCTCGATGTTACGTAAATCTACCTCTAGTCGCCGTCGCGCGGCGTGATGTGATGGAGCGCGCTTGTCACATACACACACCGCTGGTCGCATGGTGATGAAACAAACAGAGGAGTGAGGAACAAGTTAACCGGTTATGTTTCTCGTCATAATTTGATACAGAGTGCCAGACTGTTTAGGTTCTACGAACGCAAACGAACCGGCTCAATTGCTGAGCCTCGATTTGAACTGAAAACTGCCTACATGTGGGCATTTCTTCCATAAATAAGGGTCAACCATTGCTAACAATCGTAACTTGTCCTCGTATCAGAAGCAATGCTGCTCATGAACACCTTACAATGTGTTTCGTTAGTCAAAAACAGGAATGTCTCGAAACTAGAGATGAAAAAATTTGAACAATTGCGAACTGATTTAGTATGAACTGAATCCTCATAACTAATAGATACAGAAAATCTTTTTTATTCACATCCTATTCGATTCGGCGCACGTTCGTCAAGTCTATCCACAGGTAATTGAACCAACTGAGCACGATGCAACTTTCGTCTGCGAGCCTCTCGTGTGGGAGCATTCTTAGATGTTTCAAAGAAACGAAGATGTGTATCGTTTACATTAATTAACCCCTAGAGAAAAATGAAAAAATCGATCATAGCTGGCCACTAGTTTGAAGTAACCGCATTGGTCTATTGGCTCACTATTATTTGAAAAACGTCTATGCACCATTTCGCGCGCGTACTGTATCCGGTCCCGACGCGTTCTGCGAAAAGTATAGTCGCGCTGCTCACACCCGCGTTGCTTGCAACCGACTGTGACTCTATAATTGTCATCACTGGTCATCATTATGGACAAATCAACGTGCCCCGTTGGCAGCAAGGACATACATAAGAGGAGCTTCTACCGCCACTTAAAAACTGTTCACAATTACAGCGAGGAGCAGTGCGATAGCTTGAAAAACGAGAATCGACGACTGGCAGAAATCTCTCAGATTATATGCCCCATCTGTGAGGATAAGCAGGGGACTCATGAAGACTTGGCTAAGCATTGTCTTGGGAGGCATGCTGAAGATGGCGCGAATGGACGCCCACAGGATTATACTATCTTCACGCGTACCTTCGCGACCGAAAGCAATTACAAGGTTTAGTTTAGCTCTTGCGTCCGTGAAAGATATTTTTGGGCCTCCATCTAAAAATTCTGGTTTAGCAATGGTTAGCCATAGAATGCGAGAAACACTGCCTCACACTAATTCAGAGATCGGTGGATGTCAGAAAATCTGGAAAATATCGTAGACTGCGGTAATGGTAATTATTTTTCTTCATCTATAGGACATCTCACATTGGTTGAAATAAGGTGCAATCGTGCGGGAAGTTACATCCAGATGGGTAGTCAACGAGTTAGGGCAAGCCGAAAGGATGTCCTCCATTGTTCGTGCTTTCTCAACGTGGAAAATAAGAATGATGGAACGGTTGAGGCAAAAGGGTGTTTCGGGCACGATTTGGAGCCAGGCGTACTCAATCTTTCTTCACAGCAACAGCAATACCTGCGAATGCTTCTTGAAGGTGGTATTGACGATCTACATGCTTTAGTTCGAGATATGAGACAGAGCCCGCTACATGGTGAAGCTGGACCGTCCCATGCTTCATGAACCAACTTTCACATCTGTTGAATCATGAAGTCGTTAATTGTTGTTAATTACTGATTTGTTGTAAGCCTATATAATATATTTTGATACATTTAGAAGCTAATTTGAGTACATAATTAAACACGTGTTGAAGAAGAGCAAATCCGTGAAATTCCCTGTGAATGAGCAAGTTGTCATCATTAACGAAATAGTCAGGTGCTGTTAGTTCAGCAGTTGTTGGCGTGGTCGCTTTCCGCTACAATTGAAAATGAATCCGTTGTCAGCATTAGGACTAAATAATGTATCCTAGAAAAACGGTATGCGATATGATTCAAAGCTCTGCCAGCATTGGCCTCACCACTACGCGACTAGCGGTGTGTGTGTGTGTGTGTGTGTGTGTGTGTGTGTGTGTGTGTGTGTGTGTGTGTCCTGTGGATCTCCATATTCCGCGCCCGGCCAACCGTGGCTCCATATTCAAAGGCCGGGAACATCGTTTTTGGAAATACAGTGGGTCGCATGGGACTCGTGTGTAGTGAGGAAGCGGTTTATTACGATGTTCGGAAAGTTCGCCGATTTAAAGAAGCATCTGCTGCTCTGGTTTTGTTTGCATGTGTGAACCCAGGCTTAGTATTTTCGGTCATTCCGAGTTAGAGGACTCTCATGTTAACGAGGTTTTTTAAAGGCACAGTTTAAACTCAGGGGTAATTTATGATATTTTACTCCAGCCGCCATGTGTAGCAACTCCACAATGCCTAATCTCAAATTGCTCGAATAAGTAAGAAAAAGCGAGGAAAAAGTCGGCCACGCCCTCTTGAAATGAAAAAAATGGGTGACGCCCGCAGACAAGCTTTCGATTTCAATACGGAAGAGAAGCGCGATTGATTTTATCCGAAATCTGTGTTCTTCCATCTGTTTTCGTTCTGGCTTTATACTGCAGCCTGCTTCATAAAGATGGCTGTGATTAACGAGGAAAGCAGGCTCGAGACAACTCGTCCGCGAACTTTTCGCCTTTCAAATTCAAAATTTTCGAGGGGTCATAACTCCATTCGTAGTGAGTTCTGAGCGATTCTGAAGGTACCGTTGTGATCTGCAGGAAATATTCTCTAAGATAAGCAAGAAAACGAAAATTCGATTCTGAGGAGGTTAGACTGTGCCTTTAATATGAGGGGTGGGAGTCGTTCATGTATTAGATTATTAGACATTTTATTATATTGATGGTATGCATATCTGTAATAGTATTATATTGTCTTTGCATGAGTTACGCACTATGCACTGCTTCCTGTGTATTCTACATACATCTAACGTGAAGCCACTTTCATGACAAAAAAAAACTTGTTCGCGGAGAAGTTGAAGTCGGTTTGCAACGAGGTGATGATGATTTCTCCAAACTGCCACGGCACGAACGTACGACATCTCGGCACCAATTCCATTGCCCGAGGAGGTCTTTGACTCTAACTAAAATGGATTTGTGGACGAATGCAACTTTGGTCGCCCGATTCCTGAACCTGTGACAAGAACAAGGCTGCGAATAAGAAGAGGAACGTGAAGCCACCCATCAATTCAGAACCAAAGCCAATTTTGGTCGCCAGATTCCTGAACCTGTAACAAGAACAAGGCTGCAAAGAAGAAGAACGTGAACCACCGATCATTTCGAATCAAAGCAGTTTGATTGGTGGCGGAGCCAGTGTGGCAACGTGCCAGGGGCCGCGTCGCCGCACGCAACGGAGCCACTGATGCAATTACGCCACATCTTCTTCCTCGAAATCACCCTGAGGCGACTGCAGTCGCACAGGTCTCCTTCGTTGTTCAGCCATTGACGACATTCCTGCTTCCTTATTTAGCCCTTGACGACAATCATATTTCTGTCGACGATTCTTAGCCAAGCTTCCCATTATCGTGCCGCTAACCACATGCCAAGCAGGAAATCCCATGATTGACTCCAGGAAGTTACCATCGTAATCAACAAAGGGATCAGAAAAGTGTTGTTTTTGTGAGGAAACTGCTGGCGTAGCCGAGTATGGTTTCGCCGCGTGGTAGTTTTCCGGCGAAAAATGTCTCCGGTCTTAGTAATGTCGAGTCAACTGCATGTTTTGATATCGTGAGATATATCTAAGAAGGGATTCCTCGAGTAGAAGCTCTAGTGTCCCATTCCCGTCCCATCCTCTCAATTCCTGCCATATGTTATTGTTTCAATACAGTCCGAATCAGCAGTGTCTAACTGGAATTAAATTCAAAATAATTATTTGTTTCTCTAGGTCAACCGTGACAAACAGAAAACATTGTCACATGACAGCGCCGTGAAAAACCTGAACCTGAAAGTCTACAAAAACAACAAGGAGAGTCTGTTGCAAGGACTGATTGCGTTTGGGGCGCTCAAATCGCCGAAGGGAACTTACCAACTAGCTGCAACAGGACAATGCAGAGGTGCATATATCGTTGCCATACCACAGACTTGGACACGGCAATGACTGCTCGAAATTTAGGCTGCGATGTAAAAGAAGCATTCGAAAGATGTAAGAAATTGCGTCCAGTCATCCGAAGTTTGGCTGACAACACAGCCTTTTTCAATGAATTTGTCAGCGACATTGTCAAGACGGTATGCCGAATTTCGAGCTCACACCTGTTTTCTCACCTAATTCTTTCGTATTCATAGGCGTATGAAAAGAACGACTGGACAAAAGTCACAGTGAGAGACAAAAGCCGATCTGATGGGAATATGCTACTGGAGTGAATTACAATTCTGGGTAAAATCAGCTACTTGGAGTCTTGAAAATTGTGGAAGTGCAACTTAACCATTATTTCTCCTTCCAGAATTCGTAGAAGAAACCTTCAAGCAAAACGGACGCCGCATTGAAGACTTGAATGCACCAGTGCCTACAATGCTAAAACTCGCACTGTAAGTAGGCTTGTTCTAGATAAATTCAAGATCATGGTCATCTTGTTGAACATTTCAGTACCAACTTCCGGCGTCGAGTTTGCGAGAGTGACGGGCAGGTTAGCAGCCGCGCCATTAGTGTGTCAGCCACAGACGCCGGAGGAAACGAGAGTGACGACGGCAGCTTGGAAATAGTAGAGAATATTGAAACTGGGTTTGCGGTTTCTGTTAGGCTGTGTTTTTCATCTCTTATTTCTTTATCATTCAGATACGACGATGAGGGGGATCGCAGTCCGTCGCCCGTCATTCCCAAGCCTCTTGTGCCAATCGACAACGCTGATGTGAAGCGGCCATTTTCAGACTTAAGGTGAATTTGGTCATTTTGTTCTACATGATGTAGATAGCCTAAGATTTTGTATTGGATTACGCATTTTAACACATTTCATTCAGGGAACTTCAGCCTGTCGTCAGTTTCCGTCATGAGAAAAGACGCGCAACGATGAGGGATGTCGATGAGAATTGGTAAGAGACTACTTCCTTGAGTTCCTCCCTTAAAGGCCTTGTGCGCGCTGAAAACCAAATTTCTGTTTTTGTGTTATATCATTCAAGTGGGCCTTGATAAGGCCATTCACGAAGTCTGCAGTCTCAAAATTAAACCGAAATGGAGTTTTTCCAGTTGAAAACGTCTTTCTGGGTTTAGGGATTGGCCTTTGGGTCGATCATCTGGTAGGTCTGTTCACCAAATGAGAAAATAAAGTAAATGATCAACAAGTGATACAGTAGAAATGAGTGGAAGTTGATGGAATATATCATAGGATTACGTCATAAATGTCTTTTCTGCAGATATCGGTCGAACTTTTCTCCTTTGAAAATCAGCTAAAACTAAGATGAATGAGATGTGATCGGGAGATCATGGGTCAATTCAGCGATTCGTAGCGATCGACTTCTCCTTTCTCATGAGTCGATTGATTGAATTGGGTCTGAAAACGAAGAAATAGGGGTTCGGAAAAGCAGTTTTCAGAAACTTTTTCGCGGTTTTTTTTTTCGACATGGTTGTGTAGGGTACCAGAGCTTCCATTATATATTGAAAACTCAGAAACGATTTTCATCGTGAACGATGCCTCTAAAACAAAGTCGGAAGTTTCAAAATTCGATTCTATTTCTTCCATTTAGCCTACTTTTATTCCAGATTGTTTATATTTTTTCGAAGTGGGGTATTTTTAATCTTATTAAGAAATTCGCACAATTTAATTTTCAGCAATTTTGAAAATGGGAGAGTAAAGCGTGGAACGCAAGGCTTGGCGCCTGGATTCCTGGAGAACGATTTCTCCGACGTTGGACTTCTGTAGCCGCCCGTCATTCATCAGCAATCGACTCAGAAATCCCAGGAGCAACTTGGGGCTCCAAACGCTACACCTAATCTCCAGATCAGCTGTAGTCCGGGAGAAGTGAGGGGGGGAGTCCCGGTGTATAAACATCTGTAGTCCTCCTTGCTGCTGTATGAATGCAATTGCACCGTGAGAGCAGCAGCTACTGCAGGTTGACTGCAGCAGCGCTTACCGTCGCTTGACACCGACTGGTGAGCAGTGAATTGAGGAATACCTTGCGCTGCAGCAGTAGAAAATGCAGTAGCTGCTGTCGTAGAACGGGAACATCTACGGCAATAGTGCCATAGATGCTGTAGAAACCCATGAACAGAGGGTGAGCGTTTCCTTGGTTGCAAGTTGCTCCTGGTTTGTCTGAGGATCTATCTATCCTGGGTTTCATACCATATCATGTTATGCTTTACTTGAGTGGTGCTGCCTAATATTTTTTCTGTGTAGTTGTTTTCGTTAGTACGGTTCTCATCCAATGTTGACTATCTCAATTCTGATGTTGATTTTTCTTGTTGAGGTTACTAATCGTTGTTATGGCATTTCCTGTTGATAGGTTATCCAATTGTCTGTGCAGACTCATCCGGTTTTCCATCTATCGCTGCTATATTATTTGAAGCATGTTCTCAGTAAATGAGATTTGAATTTTAACAGTTTCATCAAACGGGTATAAGAACCAGATTCTGTAAGTATTATTGTAACAGAAATTTCTATTAGAGGTAGAAAAGGTGGTATAAAGGCCATTATGAGTATAGTATGGAGCGTGGGAAAGGCGTTGATAAGCTATCCACAGCGAGACCAGGAAGATTGACGAGCACCTCGCTGGCAGCTAAAAGGCATCTCATCGTGGCTATCCAACACGCAACGGGCATCTAACCAATGACATCGGTTAGTTGTGGATAAATGCTGGTCGAAAGTTGTGAAAGAGTGGGAAGATAGCTGCTAGTGACTATGGCGAACATCTTGCGCGCGTGCAACGAACACTTAACCCGTAACCTACCGCCCAGATTTCAGCGCGTAATCAACAACTAACCAATGACATTCGTTAGTTGTCCGCATTGCCGGCCGCAAGCTGCGAAAGAGTGGGCGGATAGCTGCTCGTGACTCGGGAGGCCATCTTGCGCGCATGCAACGAGCAACCAACCCGTAACTTATCGCCGGTATTCGAGCGCGTAATCGACATCTAACTAATGACATTCGTTAGTTGTCCGCAGAAGCTGGCCGCAAGCTGTTGGACCATCGAATCTACCCCCCCCCCCACCTCTAACCTTAAAGTAATAGAATTCTGATTTACAGTTGGTCAAAATGTATTTATCATTATATTATTGTGGCACTGAAGCATTCACATCAATATTTCACATCACGGGCGTTCAATCAATGAAATGTTTAAAAACATGGTTTCTCATGCGGATTTCATATCGAATTCATAATCTCATTGGTCACGAATACATTATTTTCAGATATCGTTACATGTAGCAAACTATGGACAATATCATGTCCATCAATAATCATTCGGTTCTATCCTAGAAGGGGGGCACTCAGGATTAAATCATAAAAAAAGAGGTAAAGCTACTCGATAGCGGTATTGATCAGTGTACTTATAAACTATAAAAATACTTCAGTCATTGGTACATTTTCGTCCAATCCTGAGTGCTCCCCATCTAGGATAAACCCAAGTACATTCGGACCTGGTATTAAATATCAATATATAAAAACTCTAACTCTACTTATCACAATACAATTAATAAATTATGATAAAACATTTCATATGTAAAAGACATCAACTAAATGGAAAATTTCTTCTTTTTGAATCGAGCAAAATCTACCTCACATCATTGCTCTGCGAGTCAATTTCTCCACTTTGACTGATTCTGGGTGTACCGTGCCTCTGAGAAAAAATAGATTTTTTTGCAGAATTAAGTAGTAAATACAAAAAATATCAGCTCACTTAACATCGGCGTGGATCCGGAAGAGACCTTGCGTTCCCCATCGAAGGTTGGCGCAAACTCGGTGCCACATGCTATACCATAGGTGCACCGAGTTTGCGCCAACCTTCAACAGTGAACGCAAAGTCTCTTCCGGATCCACGCCGACGTTACATTATTAGGTATCCATTGGAAGGTTCTATCGTCGTCGCGGAACTTGTAGCTGCGCATGTCTCTCCTGAAATAATACTGTATTACTTCTTCAATAGAAAAAGTGAGTAATCGGAAAATGTATTCGTATATGCTTAGGAAATCACCGTAAACCTTAGATTAACTTACAGCGCCTTCTGCAGAGACCTGAATAGCTCGCCATTTAATTTAATTCGATCCCTCACCAGTGCATCTAACGACGTCCGGCGCTCGTGTTCCGTCCGACCGAGACCCTTGTAGAAGCTGAAATGTGCTGTATAAATCAAATGACTCCCAAAGAAAAATCCCGAATTACTAATCAAGTACCTCGACTCCGTAGACACTTTTCAAAAATCACTAACGAATAACTCGCGGATCATCTTCCATGTTCCTTCGCCCATTCCCCAGGCACTCCAAATCGGCGGCTCTTTCTTCTGATTCGATCCTCTAACATCTCTAAAAAGATTCGGATTGTAAGTATCTCAAGGAAAACTTATAAGTCAAGTTGGCAATTTTGTTCAAGATTTTCTAACTGTACCCTAAAAATAAGACACCTATTCCACAACTTGGAACTAGCACTCTTTCCGTCTGGGATACGCTCGAGGAAAAGATCAGCAAACAATTAAAAATAGTATTTTACCTCCATAGGCGCGTACTCTGTGTGGACCGGTTCCGGAATGAAAGCATGCGTACCAACGGAAAATTTCTCCATCTGGAAAACATATATTATATTATTCAGGAGCGGGGTAAAATAAGAAATGAAGAAGTACGTGTAGGGAAAAAACATTTAATAAAGGGCACCTGGCAGACCAAAATTATTTTGCCAGCGAAACAAAACTATAATGTTACATACTCGATTCAAAACTGTTCAGAAATTCAAATAACCGGCCGAATATTCCTTTATTATTTGGCAGATTCTCTATTCGGATAAAATTACAGTTATTGAATTTCATCGAATATACGTAATTCGTATTTTTTTAATTCACAGAGACATTCGAAATTTGAGATTAAGAGATGAACGATTTTTTTTCATTTAATTTTTTAGACTCATTTGAGGTGTTGCAAAATATTTTTATAAATATATTCAATCATTTGGAATATTGTCCCGGCTGCAAAAAAAAGTTGAGGAAAAAGTCATCATGCACGATGCGGATGACGGAGGCGTATCGAATTATAACACGTTGACGTGAGGATGGTGATAATGGAGGCGTGATTGCGCGGGAATTGCAGTGCGAGTCATTAACACCTCACAGGGATACTCGTGGGTACACCTAAGGCACACATAGTACATAATTATGTGCTGCCTTGCCGAATGACGAGGTCGCACGAACAGTCTAGCTAACGGGTCACAGCAATCACGTACGTAAACTTCATCGTAGTTTCGAATCACAGAAGAAAATGAAAGCAAGAGCAAAAAAAAGAAATCAATGCAGAGGTGAGAGACGCCAACATTGATTATTTGAGAACAGCGGGTGACTGGCTCGCAAAGTGCTCGCGACCCGCTGTACCATCACCACTCGCGCTCCTGACCCGCTATACCGATAGCGGGTGGCGAGCGGAGACGAGGGGGCAGCGGGTGGCGAGCACTTCAAAATGAGGGGTGAGCGGGTGGCGAGCAAGGCCCGAAATGCGCGCGTGTCGCGAGCACCGAGTTCCTGAGCAATGTGGTATGTCCACAGTCGGACAATCTACACATGAAACGGGCCCGTTTTGATGGCATGGTATTCTCGTATTGGTTCAAACGGTTCCAAGGTTTTAGGATAGAGGCTGAAGCACCAGAGGAGAAAATGGGGGCAAAACAGTCCGACTTTTGAGAATGACTTGAAACCCAGGGGTGGGCGAGATTCAATCGAAACAGCTAATCTCCATCTGGGAATATTTGGCAATAATGCCCAACTGTGATAAAAAATAAAAAAAACGCATCGCATCAACGCCTGAATATCGCACACACTAGAGTTGGTCCTGCTCCTGCTATCTCCTAAAGTGTTCATGTCGATGTTATGTTAACTAAGATTTTAGTAAGTTGTGTGTTGAACTATAGTAATAAGTGCTGTCATTCATGTGCTTGAGTAGTGCAAACCACATTCGGTAGCGATCCAGCGCAAAGAGTAAAGGACGGTGTGGAAACAGCAAGATGGTCCCGCAACGAAGACCCTGCGCTGCAGTGTCAGCATACGGTGGAAGATTTCTGTGGTTTGAGGATTGTAATCGTGTTTGTTACTCTAACCGTCGTCCCCAACTCGCAGAACGATCTCTCAGAACGTCTCGACACCCGAATGGCTGACCTTATAAGAGCTTCGGGAGAGTGAGCATCAGGTAGGGAAGACAGCCCTGAACCATGTTCTAGTGTCGCGCCATCCGAATTCAGCGACTTTGAGCCTGAACTCGAGAGGCGCTCCAGATGTATTTTTGCCGAGCTGCGCTGTAGCCACTCAGCATTGCCAATGTCCCACATTAAAAATATCGATAATGGTGAGCTTAACGTACTGTCACACTTATAGCCTTCCTCCCTCATTTTGAGCCGTTCTAAGCAAGACTTATGCGGCTTATCAAGTCGAAATCTCTTTATCGCTGTTTTATTCACCTTGATCGACCGCTCCGCGGCTTCCTCAAACCGGACTCATCAGGGGTACGTTCCAAGAATGTTTCCATGATGCCGTGGGAGGGCAAATAGCCTTTCCATGGCCAGACTTGTTTCCCATGGCCACGATCTGTAACAGCTGATTGCTTCCACGCGGCAGTGGCTACGTTTCCATGAAAAACTTTAGCCATGGGAACGTTCTTGGAACGCACCCCTGAGCGAAATAGGCTCTGGATAGTCACAGCCATACTACTGCGCGCCCGATTAATCGCCTAAAGAGACCCAAAAGTTAACTACAACGGCTTAGCTGTCCAAGTCTACGGTGGAAAGCTTCCGATTCCAGAACCTCAGACAACAACTCATATGTACAGGGCTGCGAAGATGCACCAACAACAATCCTATACTCTTCACTTGCGCTGACCACCGTCATTCGTCATGAAATAAACAGGGTAACTGCAGTATTTCGCGGTTAGAAACCTTGTAAACACCTCAGCGAATCGGAGAGCAAATCTTCATATTGAGAAAAATACGACAACTTCATACATATATAAAATACTTAAACGCGCTGCGGTCTCACTGTTATCAAACATTGAAAAAAATTATTGAAGAGAAATACCCGACCACAGCACAAATAATTGATATATAACTGAAGAGCAGTCGATTAATGTCAATGAAATTTATGGGAATAGACCACATGGGTGACAATGGAGACATAAGAACAATGTTCTAGACCCAGACCAGGATTTATCAGATGCCAAGTTTCCAATCAATGGACGGAATACGAGAGATGCATATATCTGTGATTTCGTATTAAACGCAAAAGTAGTGCAATACATGAAGGCCACAATGGCTCCACTGAGAATTACGAATATAGGTCCTCAGGAAAAGATGCACGGATACATGTTGAAACTGGATGGAATATGCGTCATATAAACTTCCCGAGACTATAGGACCTCATGTCCTCCCTAGCGCGAAATCGGAACTCACAACAATTTCAAATTACCACTATGTTCTCGCGAAGTCTAAGTGACCGCAATCCGGTTCATTTCGAGTCAGTGAAACAAACTTCGAGGTTTCATGAATCGCGGCGAACCAGAAACACACATATATGCAATTATTGCCCAGAGCTCAGCTAGATGATATAGACATAAGTAGCGACAACAAATCTTCGGGATGGAATGAATTACATAAATGGGGCCTTGTTCAATAGAAAGAGCGTCTGGTTGGCACTGGTATGTCCGGATAAGGCGCAGTAGACCGAGGAGGAACAGGTGGAGCAGGCTGAGCATACTGTTGATCCCTTAGTATCGTCATGAGGCGATCAGATTTCACTTTCCTGTAAAGTCACTGAATTGTAGCACTACTTAAAGGCACAGTACACCCTCAGATATGAATTTTGAGATTTTCATGTAAATGGGTAGAAGACCCCTCCCGTATAACACGTGCCAAATGCGAGATCTCAATCTCTCCAAATAAGCGAGACATAAGCGACCACCACAGGCCCGACCCCCTCCGCTCACCACCACAGGCCCGACCCCTCCGCTCACCACCACAGGCTCGACCCCTAACAGATTTCCGAACTCGATAGCGGCTAGATGGATGAATGAATTCCAACAAGTCGTCGTTCTTCAGTCCATTACCGGACTATCTCCTTATCCTGGCTTTCTCTCACGCAACGATTGCAAATGAAGAGAAACACAGGCCTGAGACAACTCGTCCACCAATTTTTCACCCTCAAAATCTAGGCATCTTTGAAGAGCCATAACTCTGTTCAAAGGGGGTCTTGAACGATTTCAGTGAAACAACTGTGATCAGCGTGTGACCCTCTCCAAGAAAAGCATGAAATCTGTAAATTAATTTTTTGGGTGTTCTGTACCTTTAAAGGCAGCATACATGCTCAAAACGTGATTGAGATAGATGAGGGAATGGTATGGCTCAGAACACGATGCCTACGCATTTTGAAGCGTCAAAAACGATCAACAATGCCGCTATACGAGTAAAAAGTTGGCCCCGCGCCTGTATTTGCTGCCCTCCTCCAAAACAGGGGCGCTGGGGCATGCCCACCGTCGTCAATTTGTGTGGTTTACTTATTGTATTTATTGTACCACCCACAAACGCCGTCGACGGTGGGATGGCCCAGCACACCTCTTTTGGAAGAGGGCGACAAACATAGGGGGGAGAAATACGGGACAGGGCTGACTTATTAGTGGTGCAGCGGCATTGTGGGTCGTTCTTGACGCTTCAAAATGCGTAGGCGTCCTGCTCTGAGCCATACCATTCTACCTCCATAGTTATTTGAATCATGTTTCACGTTTACGAGCGAGTATGCTGCCTTTAAAGGCAGTGTTCACAGACATCTTTAAGTTCAAAAATATTTGCAAAAGCTTTACTCTCACTCCGCCACATCACTCATAAAAGCAACTGTTTTATGTGACCATAAAATGCTTTATGAACCAGTCTCTCAAAATTTCCCACTCAATGTTGCTCCGCTCTTTCCTCCAGGAACTATGGTTAGATCCGTGGCCTGTTTCCTCAAGAAAAAAAAACGTCTAAGTTCAAATTGCAGCTGGCGTGGCGGCTTAAATCTCAATCTCTGAGAATTGAACCGCCGCGCCAGCCGCGGTTTGAATATAAACGTTTTTCTTGAGGACACAGGCCACGGACCTAACTATAACTAATACTGTTTTTCACACCATAATCTTCCACTCATGATTGACGCTGTTATTTACCACTCACAACCACCGTACCAAACAACTAACTCAGACCAGGTAATTATTTCACGTGAATAGACTATTCTAATGTTTTTGCCGTTTCTTCGTGTTTTTAGTGACACATTGCGGCCAAGATGTTTTTAGTGCGAAGCTTGAGAGCAGAAATCATCGTGAACAGTTTTTTATGTAAACAATTTTCTCAGACAAAAGACCAGTGTGAACCCCTCCCTTGAAAAGGATACGTACTGGAATGGAGACCAAAAATGCGAATAACGATCGCTTTTGATTCACTTCAAACCTATTCACATTATAAAATCGCTCCTACACCGAACTCCATTGTCAAAGTAGCACCACCTGGCATACGATATTAATAGTTTTTGAACCACACGTTCTTCGCTGTACCACAATTCACAGTTGCACCACACAATGAGAGATGCTTCCAGGGTATTCAGTTGATCTACAAAGGTTTCGCCGTGTACAAGGCTGGACCATCATCTATTTCTGGTGAAGCACCTTCAACACCCATAGCCTTGAAGCCGCCCTCATTCCACCACTCGGCGATTCTTCGCTAAGAGTATTATTGTTCAAAATAGTAACAGGAATATGAGCTATGTCCCACTAAAGCTGGGAACAATTCCGGACGGAATCCGAAGTTTACGTCTCTAATTTTTAAACAAGACCACATCCAACACTCGTGATCAGGGTGGTGGCGTGGAGCTCCACAAGGGATGGAATTTGAGCTCCACCAGGAGACCAAGTGAAAAATTCTTAATGGGGGCACACTGTTTAAGACTTCATGTGCTTCGTAAAGAAGACTTCGTGATTTGATTCTCTACTAATGTTTTTATAAAAAAAAACGGAACTTTGCTGAGAAATTCTTTTTCTGCGAAAATTCGAATTTTGGAAATTGGGAAATTAAACCTTCCGAATACTCGAATTTCGTAAGGAAAATTCGAATAGTATTCGAACTATTTGAAAACTAGCCCCTTTCCAGTACCCTGGATGAATATTCGACTTTTTCAATTTGATTCCAAAATGATCGAAACAAACAAATCGTCAATATAACCCACTTTCCAAAGTAAAAACAAATTCTACCTCATATGTGCCAACGTCTTCTTCTCGAGTAGATCTTTCAGAAACTGTTCGGCTGAGATAGTCCCAGCCATAAACGCTTTAGTCGTGCTCTGAAAATAGGGTACAGAGTGGCTGAAAAACCTGATACAACTAATAGATAGGCGTCGAAGCATACTTCCGCATCGTCGTCCGCTTCTTGAGCGGCGACCTGGAGTAGGTTGCTGGTCGTATCCAAAGATTTCGTAGATGACATTTCATCTGAACAATATATCGGATATATTCTCACTCACAGAAAGCAAGTGCAAAATAGCCTGTTGATAGTGGTCGGCAATCAATAAGTATCCCATTAAACTGTTCCCATTCAATAAGTGGCGGCGTCATGCACCTTCGGTGATCATCACCAAGGTGGACCGCAGGTCTGGAACGGAGTAGGTGGCGCAGACCCCAAACTGGTCACCATGCCAGAATATATGGGACTCAGCGGTGCAACAAAATTTCGAAACGACACGAAAATCAATGAAAATGAATCTGGTTCAAAAATCTGATTGCAGTATATCGCGGTGCAAAAAATTTCATTTCGAATGATTTATAACCAACCCCACGAAAAAGGTTTCGAACCCCAATATCATTTAGACAATGGCATAAGCACTTTTCTTCGCGTTTGATCAAAAAATAACATCTCCTGTTTCTGAATATCAAAATTTATTAAAAAATCGATTCGTTCGATTCGGTAAACTCAGTTGTTTCAGAAACCCGCTTTCGACTATTTACCAATTTATCGATGTCAAAAAAATTACTCTGGCGGCTGTTCAAAAAGGGTGTGAGGCAGCTCTGAGGAAGTCAAAGCCGAGAAATGGGTTTCAGAAATTTTCATCTTCATATTATAAATTATTCGAAAGAAGCTCTGTGGAGTAGTGTAATCGGATTTTTTCATAAAGTTGATTTTCGTTGCCTTTAGAATACACGAATTGAAGCCATTTTTCACACTCCACTTTATCGATCCGAAAACCGATAAAATCCAATTTTCGAGGAAAAGTCTACTTCGCCATTGCTTTAGAGCCAAACCTTGCTACACTCGATGCGCAGTCTGTAGTTAAGAACCGATTTGGTTACGATCACAATAGTTTGCTCAGACGCGTTCTTTTCTCGCAGCCACATAGAGGTTTTGTCATAGGTTGAGAATCTTGACGACCAGTAACTCAGGCCTTGACTATTTCCTCAGACTTGAATGTATGGACCAAGATTTGAGGTAATCGCCAATCGTGTTTTCTCCCTCACACCTACCAATTTTCTCAAAATTGCCTTTACCTAAGACCGAAAGTGCCTCAGCCTACTACCCCGGGACTAAACCATCGCAGTTTCACGGGTAGATCTCATCTACAGAAAATGTAATAACTATTTCTGAAAGTTGGGCTCCGCAGAAAAGGTCAAGGATTTGGCATTGCTCTTAAATGTCGTGAAATTGTTTTATTGGATTGGGCTCTCAACTTGATTTTTCAAATGTAGTGAAATTGTCGAATTGATTTGGCTGTGATGATACTATATGCAGATAACATAATCATTAAATGTAGTGAAATTGTTGCAAACGAATTTGGCAGGAGCTCTATGAATTATCACAGTCAAATCACGCGTCAGAAGGTCCTCTGGCGAGCAAATAAAGACAAAAAGAAAACAGCCAACAATGAACGAAACCTGGCCTTATCGACTAGAAATAAGGTTTTCGAATGTTATTCTGCCTTTTCAGTGTAGCTCCTACTAAGGTACCAGACCTTCCTTCACCGATTAGATAAAGATCATGAAAACGAAATCTAACGCAATTTATTAGCTACTAATGCTATGTCTTCGTGTCCTGAACGCTTTCACGGTTCACATTGTATGAGAAGGTTTTTCTGCTAGAGTTATTCTTGTTCTCATTTGATTCAATATGCGCTCCAAGAGAAACCCCTTCTGACGCGTGATTTGACTGTGATAATTCATAGAGCTCCTGCCAAATTCGTTTGCAACAATTTCACTACATTTAATGATTATGTTATCTGCATATAGTATCATCACAGCCAAATCAATTCGACAATTTCACTACATTTGAAAAATCAAGTTGAGAGCCCAATCCAATAAAACAATTTCACGACATTTAAGAGCAATGCCAAATCCTTGACCTTTTCTGCGGAGCCCAACTTTCAGAAATTTCACAACTTTTTACAAGGGTTTCCCTTCTACAATATCGTCAAGCTCTGAAAGGCAAGTTGTTTTTCTTCAAAACATAGTGGTAGAAATGAAGAAACAACCGCTCCGCTGCTAAGACTGCAAGATAATTGTTGCAACGCGGCTTCCTACAAATAGATGCAAGGCATATACTTTTTGAATTTAAAAGTCGAAAAATGAAGAAATGAGTTTCAAAATGACCCAATTGTACAGGTTCTAGGCACTCTTCTAGACGGGGGGGGGCAAGCACCATTCAAGACAGAAATGAAATGAACGGCCCATTGGTGAGGCTACCAGTCGAAGTATTTCCGTAGAGCTCTAATAAAAACAATGATTGATAGCGCAGTATCAGGCCTCTTTTATCAGAGTTTTTCATCATTTCTATGAGTTTTTGCGTAGCTTGGCCCCTCTAGTCAAAGAAAATGTTGAAGGGGCTCATGAAAAACCTTCATTTGTAAAGAAAAGTCAATCGGAACACATTGTAAATACGAATTTGAATTTCGCGCCAAAATCATTTTCGGAGTTTTTCTGGATGTGGAGTTCGTGCCGTAACCAATTTTTCCTGTTATCTTACTGTCGCACCAACATTCTAGGAAAAGGGCTAGATGACTGGTGAGAATTGGTGGCGGATATTAACCTCATCGTCCAACGTTTTTGACGCGCCAAAGTTTACCAGTGTGGTCTACCGGGCTCAATCATGAAATTGAGCCTGAAAAATGGAAATTGATTTCCAGCGCGAACGATAGTTAAGTGCGCCAGAAGAGGACTACCGTAATCTTAGGAATGATGTTATTCGGCTCTCGTAAACAAATTTGATGATACCCAATTGATCAATGATAAAGTATAAAAGAAGTGAAGAGCGGTGTGCCTTGATTCACACACCGTCCTTCTCTAGGGGTCAGCAGTTGAGGATCTGCCTGGACTAAAAAGCAGGAAAACATCACCACCTGTAGGGAAGATGAAGCGAATTCGGAGTCAGAACTTAGAAAATTTTAGAGCCAACTCGAGTGAGATTACGGTAGCCCTGTTCTGGCGGACTTAACTATCGTTCTTGTAGATTCGGAGGCCTGGCTTGCATACGGTGTCCTGAACATTGAACTGAGGTCCTGCACACCCCTACTGAGATCCAGCACACATTCCATGAAGTCCTGCTCATCCTTACAGGGGTCTTGCACACGTTTCATGATGTCCTGCACACTCCTACTGATGTCCTGCACACATTCCACGAAGTTCTGATCATCCTTACAGGGGTCTTGCACACGTTTCATGATGTCCTGCACACTCCTACTAAGGTCCTGCACACATTCCATGATGTCCTGCACACCCCTATTGGGGTCCTGCACACGTTCTATGATGTCCTGTGTAATTTTACTAAGGTCCTACACACATTCCATGACGTCGTGCTCATCCCTACTGGGGTCCTGCACACGCTTCATGATGTCCTGCACACTCCTACTGATGTCCTGCACACATTCCATGAAGTCCTGCTCATCCTTAAAGGGTCTTGCACATGTTTCATGATGTCCTGCACACTCCTACTAAGGTCCTGCACACATTCTACGACGTCCTGCACACCCCTACTGGGGTCCTGCACAGGTCCCATGATGTCCTGCACACTCCTACTGATGTTCTGCACACATTCTACGATGTCCTGCACACCCCTACTGGGGTCCTACACAGGTTCCCTGATGTCCTGCACACTCCTACTGGGGTCCTGCACAGGTCCCATGATGTCCTGCACACTCCTACTAAGGTCCTGCACACGTTCCATGATATCCTGCGCACTCCTACTGAGGTCCTGTACAGGTCCCATAATGTCATGCACACTCCTACTGAGGTCCTGCGCACCCCTACTGGGGTCCTGCACAGGTCCCATGATGTCCTGCACACTCCTACTAAGGTCCTGCACACTCCCACTGAGGTCCTGCACACATTCTACGACGTCCTGCACACCCTTACTGGGGTCCTGCACAGGTCCCAAAATGACCTGCACACTCCTACTGAGGTCCTGCACACCCCTACTGGGGTCCTGCACAGGTCCCATGATGTCCTGCACACTCCTACTAAGGTCCTGCACACTCCTACTGAGGTCCTGCACACATTCTACGACGTCCTGCACACCCCTACTGGGGTCCTGCACAGGTCCCATGATGTCCTGCACTCTCCTACTAAGGTCCTGCACACTCCTACTGAGGTCCTGCACACATTCTACGGCGTCCTGCACATCCCTACTGAGGGGTTGCTGTAGTTCCACGACGTCCTGCATACTCCTACTGCGGTCTCGCATAGTCAACCGACACTTCAGCACACCCTGCGACGACTTCTTATCTTTGGTGCGCATGGTACAAACACGCGCCACGCTCAAAAACAACCCTTCCGCATAGCGTCCTGTTCCAAGCCGGACGTTTAGAGTACACCACCCTAGAGAGCAAGGTATTTATATGGAGTCTCTATGAAAACAATGACTGATAACGAAAAACCCGTCATTTTTATAAACTAATCTTGAGAGGCCGGTTTCCGAGTTTCAAACGCCCGTTAGGGGCCCAGAAGTCATTATGGTGAGTTCTGACAATTATTTTCGTCATTCCCGTGGCCGATTACCTCTAGTCACAAATTTTCGAGCGATTTGGTCCACGCCTTCCAAAAAAATGGTTTTCGACGGACGGAGGTGGAGGCGGAGGCGGTGGCGGAGGCGGTGGTGGAGAACGTTTTTGCGTACTTTGAGAGGTCATAACTTTAGAAAGCGGGGACCAGTTGGGATGAAAAGTTGCACACATATGTAATTTCTTGCAGCGCGTCGTATAGTGTACAGCTCATACCTCTGTTGACGGTGTGAATAGGTGATCTCTTTGTAGGGCATCCGCGCGGGAAGAGATCAAAGCCAAATCCTGGTGAGCGCTTCGCGCTCACCACAATTTTAGTAGAGCAAAAAACGTTGAAGATGAATTTGTCAAAAATAGGTCTCAAAATGCTGCGGATCTTCTAAAAATCAAATCTGGATCGGGGAGATTTTTTTGACCTCCACCGTACATCTTTTCGGCCTCATCCGAACGATGTAGCCTCATCTGCATATCAAACGTTCAACATGAACATTTCTGAGCACGGTAGATTATTTGACCTATATCATTTGAGACTAACCACACCTATCATTACCATCGTTGACCTAAATTACGGAACCAATTTCATTTTAGCGATCTATAAAATTATTCAAGAGTCAGATATTTCTTTCAAAAACTTAATTTTATCAATTCAAGACCTCCCTCTGGTCGCCACACCTAAATTGCTTGAGAGGGGAGGTGAGTGAGACTTTGCCTGAAAAAAAAAGGGGGGGGGGTATCTGGCTTGCATGGATACTGAAACCTTCCGCCACATACCCTGTGTGATATTTCTACAAAATGGTTCAGACTCCGCCCCCTACTAAGAAAATTCCAAGTTCGATTACAGCCCGGCTTGCGGGCTAGTTGATAATATCGGACAAGAGAGAAGAGAGGCAAAATATCCCAGAAGGGCACAAATGGTGCATTACGTAAACCCAATCACAGAGTATTTAGGCAGTCTCGATCGTACAGGGCAGACGTTCGGCCAACTTCAATGAGGCCGACCCGTCTGTTTAATGAGAACCTGAAAATTTTTGCACTGATGCATCATGAAGTAGAGACGGGCCGGCATCGTGGCTGTTTGAGAGAAAACTGGTGCGATTTAGCGAAAAACAGTGAATTCAATAGTTGGATATAAAATCAAAGAACTGAGACTGTCTGCCGCTGCTCAGCTGTGGGACAACTACCTAACATATTCACCTCATCGACCCCGCCCCTACCTCCTAATTCATAAGTAACGAACCTTCCCCTAAAATCCCAGTTGGTGTGAGAAGAGGAGATAAATTTGGTTACGTCAAATCCACTGCCTTCAAAGTGAATTAGCTATGACCGATGGATCCCAGACTAGATACGCTCGGATGAAAATATCAGAGCATAACAATCAGCCGAGCTGCATGAAACAAAAAAGGAAAAAGAAAATGAGATCGGACCTAGCTTAGCTTTCAGAGACTCGACTTCTGTTCGCAAAGTAGTAGCTTGGTCGTGTAGAGTCTTCACCTAAAAGCGAATAAATCGGTGTCTCGAACGATCTTCGACGGATTCTAGATCTTGACAACCTTTTTCAGAATAGAGCAAAAAAGTGTAAAAAGTTTCCGGCACACGAAAACTCTCTTAGCGCTCAAGCACGCAGCAAGGCACACGCCAATTAAGATAGATCTCGGCACAAATCTGCAAATCATTGAGCATAAGAGCCCGCAATCCCTTCTTTTGGGTGACATCGCCCAATACATCACTTCAGTAAGTGGATAGTGATTATAGCTGCACAATTTCGAACGAACGAAAAAATTCGTTCGAAACAATTTCGTTCGAACGAAAAATAATTTTAAAAATATTTCGAAAAATTTGGTTCATGTACAACTATAATAGTGATGGACAACCGACGGTAGTTTTCAAATAAATGACCAATCGAAAAATAGCATTTTTAACCTATGGGTTGAATGAACAATCCTACAATAAAAGTTTTCAAAATTGCGAATGATATTTTTTATTCAACCTCTTTTCAGAATTAAATTCTTTCGTACGCAACACATAGAAATCCAGATGGATGAATTTTTCGATCTCCCAAATCAAGGATTTACTTTATCAACTAATCACCGAATTAGAAAGCCCACAGCAAATGTTATGAAAAGACTCCATATAGAAGCTTACGCCACCTAGATAGCCAATGTTGGAAAATTTCTATGAAATTTTCTCCATTCAAGCCTATAACTACTTAACTAACATCATAGGCTCAATATAGAGATTATTAAAACGCCGGCACAATTTCGGGAGCATACAATTTTCTCGACGTTTTCTGTGAAATTTGATTCAGCTCATCCCCGTTGGGGTGGTACGCTTCCCGATTTCAGGCGTAGGGTTGAAACCAGGGCTGTGCCTAAGTGTTCCATTTCCGATTCCATATTTTCGGTGCTTTTTTGAGTCGCTGCTCGTCCCGAAAAGGGTCAGGGGCATGGTGTACTTTTGCGACACACGGTCGCGTCGCTCTGCACAGCGACCGCCTCCCGCCCTTTAAATCTGTCGCTGTCGCAGTGCACTGCACAGCGACAGCGACAGTGGTAGCGACAGGCTATGGCACAATTGCAGTATGTCAGCCCTCCGCGACACGTCGCTGCGACCCACACGCGACATCTGTTATTACGACGGCCGTTGCGGTTGCTTCGATAGGGGTCCCGCCCCGATTTGTGTTAGATTGCATGCCTGTCGCTCATTACAGCGACAAGGTATACCATACGCCTCAGGCGGGGTTGTGGCGCGTCGCAGCGGATGATGGTGGGCGCTCGCAGTAATGTACGTACAAAATGGATATTTTGAAGGGGGGCATAGAATTTTCCGACCCATAATAAGGATTTTAAGGTGCGATTCACTGAATCTTCTAAACCCTCCAGGCACCGTGGAGGGGCCGTCCCAAGGCCTGCTGGACCCTGACCCCAATAACTTGCAGCACAATAGGATTAGCTGCAGCAGCAGCTCGCCCTCCTATTATGATGCGAATCTCTTTCTGCCAGGGGCCGTATGCACATCTCTCCCCGCACGTCCCCGTCCCGCGAAGCCACTCTGTGATAGGTCATCAGACGAAATTGACCAATCATGGATGGCCTTCGCGGGGACGGGGACGCGCGGGGAGAGATGTGCATTCGACCCCAGGGCACACTTGCTGTTTTAGACTGCAACCCAACGAAAACAAGAGCGAGTGGTTTGAAATAACATATTTGTCAAGGGACACCTGCAAGCCATCATCAGTGACGGAACTTCTTATCGAAACATACGACAACAGGGTCTAGTAGGGCGTTGCGCAATTTTTCGAAATTGGAGCGACCCCTCCTCAACATCTAATTTTTTCTCCAGAATCCGAAATTTCTGCGATCCTCCCCTCGAGGCGCGGTTTCTGGCCAGTTTATATTTGATTTCTAAAACTGTCAGACACCGAAAAATCGTTCGGCAGTCGAGCTTAAGCGTTTCAAATCTGAGCAATGCTACGATCCTTCCTTTTGGTGATGAGAAATTTCGATAATTTTGGGGATATCTCTACCCAATATCGATTTTTGAATCGAAATTTTTGCGACACTCCTTGTCCCCGACGCGAAATTCCGCAACCCCGCTTGACCCTGTATGACAATTTTTGGGTTCTCTCCCGTTTCCGGCATTTTTGGTAATTTTTTCTTGCGTTTCCGAAAATCTTGAAGGAGCTTTCGGCACAACGCTAGTTGAAATCTCCGGGTGGTCATTACATGTGTGCGAGAGCTCTAAAGAGCTGTTGAGGCTCCAAAGAAAGAAAGGCACCTCGATTTAGATTCAATTTTGCGCTGATTCAAAACAACTGCGGGTATGAGTTGCCCACCAACGGCGAATTTTGAGTTGCTTCTCGCATGACACCCACCTGTAGTCGTAGTTGATTCAACTTCGGTTCCTGGGCTAGATTCCACTCCGCCAGCGATTTGTTCTGAGCTAGCCCAGCCTCACGCTCAGTTGGTAGAGAACGAATCTGAAATGCAGGACAAATAAGCGAACATTACCTGAAATAGCTTCCACCACCTTCAATATGTTACTGCGTGCCCGTGAGCCAGTCAGTAAGCGGGCCAAAATGAGTGTTTCAGCCCAGTGCTTCTTATGTCACAGTTGAACAGCTGCATTTAAACGAGGAATTGAGTGAACTTTTCTTGTACGCTGCCGCTTCTCTCACTTAACAGTCAGTCTACTTCTCAACTCCTTGCTATTTACCTTTTGGTCTGTAAGGAAATCAAAAGCGGAGACTACTTTCAACTACTTCAAAAAAGCCTTGGTATTGTGCTTGTTTTAGATGACGGTTTTGCCTTTGCGATGAACTTTCTGTGACGAATTTTTCCGTGCCGCCGCGAAACTTTGGCACCGAGGTTTACTTTTTTTTTGGAAGGTGGAGGAAAAACCCGGGGTTTTCCTCCACCTTCCAAAACCAGGAAAGACGGGGCGGCGCGGAAAATGGGCGTGGCCAGGTGCGATAGCCAACTGCCCCCCCCCCCTGTCGCTGCGATAGCACTGAAACGTTTTCGAAGAAAAGCAAAGCGGAGCGCTCTCGGCGCGAGAAACTAGTCACAAGGGAAGGATACAAAGCGTAGGTCTGATCCGTGGAAACGAATTGTATTGTCAGTTTCTCTTAAGCCTCTATAGTAGAACTTCGCAGTACCCCGCCCCGAACAGCCGCTCCCAAAAAGTTATGAGAGCTTTTAAAGTTTCGCGGGAAGGTAAGGCCTATTTCAGAGTGCGATCGCTGATCGCCGCGATGCCATGTTCTGAATAGTGATCGACGTGCGACGCGATCTCGATCGATGCTTATGGTTATCATCTCATCGCGTCGCGCGGGGATCGAACTCTGAAAGAAGACCACCCTCTATAAAACGTCGTGATTCACATCATTCGAGGCGCGAGCGGCGCGCGACGCCTCAGTCTCCGTCTGCCCCCCACTCTGTCACTGTCTCTAACCTCCGCTCCGCACCAGCTTGCATAGAAACCATGTGCATTTCGCTGTTTTATAGCCTGTAAGGGTACGCATCAATTTTTTCGGGGTTCTTAAAAAAAGTGCGGATGTTGCTCAAAACTACCATGTGACGATAATCTGGGGCGCTGAAAACGAATCTGGGGTCTGATTGTCGAAATTCCTAGATTTACTGTAGGTTAGGGTAGGTGATACGCCATTTATGAGGCGAAACAAGCCTTAGTAGTTCGAAAAACGAAAATGGACATCGAGTTCGTATTCACCACCCCAAATAACCCCCAAATACAAAGTTTGAGTCAAATCTGAGACTTTAATCAAAATACCGTATACCCTATTCTTCCCGCTGGGATGCTTTGAGCGAACTAAAGGCAGTGTTCACGATAAAATATAGGTGTTGAGTTTCTTACAGATTATGATAGGTCAAGAGCTTACTGTGACAACAGCGTCAGACAGATCTGCGAAAAGAGACGAGAAAGAACTTTTTTCCGCCAAGGCAGAATCTCTTGTGTGACGTCCCATTTTTCAGAATGTGAGGATTTACCGGTGTGAAGGAATGGAGTCTTTCATGTGATAACGTGATCATATCTTATCGACCGACTTATCGAAGCCATTTCTTTTGCTGACCGGCTGTTTCCGTGCTGAAGCTTCTTCAGAAAGGAATAGTGTGCGGGGCGGGAACTCCGGAAAAAGATGGAGTCTTCGGAGTTTGGGGGTGCCTGCTGCCGAGATGTCGTACGTTCGTGCCGTGGCAGTGTGGAGGAAAGAAGACCACCTCCGTGCAAACCGACGTCAATCCCTCCGCGGAGAGGGTTTTTGTCATGGGAGAGGTGCTGGCTGGCCGCAGCTCTCCTGAAGATCTTACTGCAAAGAGCCGGCGTCGAGAGGAACCCAGGACCCGCGAAGAAGAAGTACCCATGTGCCACATGCGACAGAGATGTCAATAGGTATGGAACCAGCGTCCAATGTTTTGGATGCGAAAGGTGGGTGCACTTCTCTTGTTCGGGTCTCAGCTCTGTGAGGCACCACGATTCTTCCTTTCGTTGTATTGTGTGCTCCGCCTCCAGTAACTCAAATTCCTCATCTACCAACCGCCCCCTCTCTATTGTACATATCAATCTCAACGGCCTTCGCGCCAAGCTTTCTGAATTATCTCTCTTTGCCCGTACTCATCACCCGGATGTTATCATGGTTCAGGAAACCAAACTCTCTCCCTCTGCTACCTCTCGACATCCAAAACATCCCGGGCTATACTGCTTATCATACTCCTAGGTCATCTCAGGGAGGCGGAGTCTCTACTTTTGTTCTGTCGTCTCTTCCCTCTCACATCATTCCAAACACTCCAGTGGATGGCACTCTCGAGTACATCCCCATCCATCTACCTCTAAAAACTCCACTTTCTCTTTTCAATATATACATTCCTCCTCCTACATCCTGTCCACCAACCTACAACCCTATCCCTCTACTCAAGCAGCTGTATGACCGCTCTCTTTCTCCCTCAAATGTCTTTGCGGGGGGCTTCAATGCTCACACGTTCTGCTCATCGCTTGACTCTGATGCTAGAGGAAATGACGTCGAAGAATGGGCGGAGGAGTGCGATCTGGTTATCCTTAACGATGACCAGCCCACTCGTCTCCCTGCCTACGGCCGATCTTCCAGCCCAGACATCTCCCTTGTCTCTTCTAATCTCTCTAATGCCTGCTCTTGGTCTACATCCACAACTCTTTCCAGTGATCACATTCCGGTCTTTGTCAATATCGATCTCTCTAACTCTCTTGCTCCCTATACAGGTGTTCGTCATCGTTCTTATCTCAATTTAGACCTTGCAGACTGGAGCCTGTTCAGGAGGTTGCACTCCGCCAAGCGGCCGAATATCCGTGGAATGGCAATGCACACCAGAAGGAGCGCCACTTCTCTGATGCCATCCGGAAGGCGATGAAAGCTGCGATCCCTGAATGTCGTGTCAAGACCTTCTTTCCCAATGTCACCAGGGAGACACTGCAGAAGATAAGGACAAAGGGACGCAAAGAGAGCTGCTGATCATCTTGACCCAGACATTTGCCGAGCTGGATAATGAGATCAGGATGGCCCTTGATAGGCACAAGAAAGAATCTTGGGAAAAGTTCACTGAGAAGATGAACTTCAGGAGTGATGCTGCAGCAACGTGGAAGGCTTTGAAAAGGATCTCCGGAAAGTTCACCTCCGCCAACAATTCCACGATTGAATTCGACGGCGGAGTCTTTAAGTCAGGGAAAGAGGCCGCAAATGCTCTTGGGAAGCATTTTTTCATAACTAAAACAAAAGAGAGAAGCAGAATAGAATAACTGTTCGGGAACTCTGTAAATTGCCACTTATGGCTGAAGATGATGCAGTCACGCCCGCTCAGGTCGAGAAGGTTACCAAAGAAATGAGTAACTCGAAGGCAGTAGGGCCAGATGGCTTGAGCCCAGCAGTTCTAAAGAGACTGCCAAGTGAACTACTACCCCTGCTCGCTGACGTCATTAATACATCGTTTCGGACCTGTACATTACCTCAAGATTGGAAAGTAGCACGCGTCATCCCATTGCCTAAGCCGGGTAAATCACCATCCACGGCAAAGGTTACAGGCCAATCAGTCTTCTCTCACCTATTGCCAAAGTTGCGGAAAAATTGGCTGTGGAGGAGCTCTCCGAACACAATAGCAAACAAAAGCATCAACATGGTTTCCGTAAGCTACATTCCACCACTACGGCCCTACTGGAAATTGTGAGCTATGTTTTGGACGGCTTCAATGCCATGAAACCTCAGCGAACCGTAGGTGTAGCCCTCGATCTAACGAAGGCTTTTGACACTGTAAACTTGGGCATTTTGTCGGAGAGCCTGTTAAGGTCTACCATTCCGCCCTGGCAGAAGCGGTGGATAACCGCATTCACCAAAGGACGTCGGGCAAATGTGCTATTTCAAGGGCACGGCTCGAATAGCATCCCATCCGCGGCCGGCGTACCTCAAGGAGGAGTTTTATCGCCTGCTCTTTTTAGTCTGTATATTGAAGATCTACCCGTTCCATCCCAAGACATCAAGGTCGTTGCATATGCGGATGATATTACTATACTATGCCGGGATCGCGACATAAATGTAGCTGCCAGTAAGATCAATGACTACTTGATCGAGTTGAAATGTTTTCTCGATAGCAAGATGCTTACGGTCTCTACCGCTAAATCATCCGTCACAGTCTTTTCCACTGTTCCTGCGGAGCACAGTGCTCATCCCATGGTGAAATGGGACGAAACTCGCCTGCCGGCCGCCCGATTCCCTAAGCTGCTCGGACTCGTGTTGGACCCTTCGCTGAGGTTTCATAAGAACACTGAGCAGAAGCAAGCTGCAGTGAAAACAAGACTTAACGTCCTACGTGCTCTCGGCGGAACGTCCTGGGGATGCAGTAAAGAAACGATCCTGACCACGTACAAGGCCATCGTACAGCCCGCCCTGGAGTATGCTGCACCAGTCTGGCAGCATATCGTGTCGGACACATCCTGGTCCAAGCTGCAGCGCATCCAAAATGGAGCATTGCGAATCGCAACAGGCTGTTCTAAAAGCTCTCCAATAGAGCACCTACATGCCGAAGCTCGCATCCTGCCAGTTAAGGACCACTGCCAACTCCACGCACAACAGCTGTACATAAACATTCTGAAGCAGCCAAATCATCCGTCGCGAAGAGTATTAGACCCCGTGAGAGAGAGAGAAGTATAAGAAAGCCGTTTGCCGATGCTCCCACGAAAATCAATATACAGAGATGGACTAACGCACAACAAGAACGCCTCCGTCTCTTACGTGCTGAGCATACCCAATTCGTCAAGGATCACTTATGCAAGACCGCCGTAAACTCCATTCTCGGAGTCGTGCCGCCTGAGGTCAGCGAAACCGAGATGGAACTCGGTAGGCGTGCCAGGTGCACCCTTGCCTCGTTGCGCTGCGGGCACTCCCCCATGCTTATGTCTTATTTACATAAGATCGATAGCAGCAGACCTGACGAGTGCCCGGATTGTGGTAATAAAGGGCATACTACTGCGCACCTTTTCAACTGCCCGATGAGACCGACATCGTTAACAACAGTAGATCTGTGGACGAATCCGACGCTTGTGGCTCAGTTCCTCAGTCTATGACAGGACCCTCTCTGTGGCTGCAGAAGAAGAAGAAGAAGGGGGTGCCTCGTTTGGGCACTTCTAGACGGTTTTTTCGCGTTCTTTCTTCGTGATCGGCTCCCCGTCCAATACACCGTTAGTTCTCTGCAAAAAAATCGCCAACTTTTTCATCGTGAATACTGCCTTTAAGCCGAAAATTCTGGAAAAAAACATATAAACCCTAAATTCGTGATCACCGCCCCAGAAACCTCTCTGGGAGAATTTCATGTCAAATCTGGAACAATTTTCTGAAGAGCTTTCAGAACCCCCAATTGATTCTTCAGAAACCGCTCAACCGAAAAGTCCGAAACGCTGTCAGTCTGCACAAAGTTCGGAAAATGTGCATGCACACTTACTTTGCTCAGAGGCGTTGTTTTGCGCGCAGAACACGATTATGAGGTCCGCTTCCAGATTTTCGAAAGTTTACTGATATAGTGTAAATGAAAACATGTTTACACTTTCTACTTGATTATGATAGCGGCTCTATAAAAGACCGTTCATCTGAGAATGGTTCAGTTTGTGTCTTGCTGTCTACTGGTGAAGATCAATGAATCTTCCAAGGCCACCTACTGCGGAAGACACAACAGTGGCGATCAGGCGGAGCTCAGAAGACGCCGGAAGCAATGGATCCCGCAGCCGCCATGACGATGTTCAAGGAGCTCATGGATGAGCAGAGGCGACTGATGACTGGACTCCTCAGCCAAGTCGAGGCCGGAGATGGAGGTCGCACAGCTGGTGCGACAGACTCGGTTCCGAACGTCATGGCCGCACTGAGCAACAGGATCGAGAAGTTTTTCTGCGATCCAGAAGAGGAGCAGAGCTTCAGCAAGTGGTTCACAAGATATGAGGATGTTTTCAACAAGGATGGAAGCAATCTGACCGAAAACGCAAGAGTGCGACTACTTTGGGAGAAGCTGGACAACATTTTCTCCGAAAAGTACCAGAGACATGTGCTGCCAAGAGAAGTGACAGCTATTGGCTTCGAAGAAACTGTGAGTACGCTGAAAGACATTTTTGATTACAGGAAGTCCGAGTTCACCACAAGATACCAGAGCCTGAAGGTTGAGAAAAACGACAATGAAAACTATCTCACATACACTGGAAGAGTCAACGAATTCTGCGAGAAGGCTCGAATTCATGAACTGGACTCTGATGGAATCAAGTGTCTATTGTGGATTTTCGGATTGAAATTGCACAGAGAAGCAGAAATCAGACAAAGAGTGATCACCGTGCTGGACAGAGAATACAAGGCAGGCCGGAGAGTTTCTCTACATGAGCTGCACCAAGAATGTGAGAACTTTCTTAGCCTTAAAAGAGACTTTGAAGCTATTGCAGGAAATGGGAGATCAGTCGAGGCTGCGTCCAGATCAGTCCAGAAAGCTATTGAATGCTGGAATTGCGAAGGCAAATACTATTCAAAGCAATGCAAATCGAAGCCCTGGTTTTGCAAGAAATGTAAGAAGACTAGTCATAAAGAGAAATTTTGCGATATTGTGAGTCGACGTCAGAAGTTTGAAAATATGCCCAACCAAGGAAATCGTCGAAGTGAAAAAGACGAAACGAGAAGGCAATTTTCAAGACGAAATGCGCGTGGAATCAAGATCGGAAGCGCAGAAGCTGATGTAAACACTTCGAGAATGTGCATCGAAGCGAAGGTGAACAACCACCCTGTCGAGTTTTTGTTGGACACAGGATCAGACATCACTCTACTCAATGATAAGATATGGAAGAAGATGAGATCACCAGTTCTAGAATAATGCCAGTGGAAGTCGAATGCAGATCACCGGCAAGTTGAAATGCAAAATTGAAATGAAAGGTGCAAGAACCGAAGGATACGTGTATGTTACACCGTGTAACTCACTGATGGGTTTTGAATGGATACAAGACAACGAAGAAATGCTATATCATATGAAGATGATGATAGCAGAAGTGAACGTGAGAAACAAGTCAACAATTGAAGCTGTGTTGATGAAGCTGTTTCCCCGTGTGTTTGAATAAGGTCTAGGACTTTGTGTCAAGAAGGCAGACCTAAACGTGATGCAAGAATCACATCCCGTATTCCGTTACCACCGACCCGTTCCTCACGGTTCCCTAGAAGCCGTCGATGCTGAACTTGGAAAGGCTTCAGAAGATGAAGAACATTATCGCGCCCATAAGCCACAGTGGGATTCGGCCTTTGCATTCGGCCTGGGTGGCGGCGGCCTCTGCACTCTCTGACTTAATTGGTAATCGATATCGGTCATCGCCCCTCACGTTCACCTTATCATCATCACTCGTCTACTCTATCATCATCACTTATCAGCATCCATCATTCATCAATATCATCACCTCGACTATCATCATCATCACGTTCTAATTCTGCCGTGCTTTTGTGACAATAGCACGTACTGCTTCCAATCTCCCGGTTCGTTTTCGTCGGTTCTGTGGAATATTCTGATCTCGACTTCTTCGTCATGACATCGTTCCTATCCGCGGTTTCCAAGCTCCGTGGAAGGAAGAGAAGTCTCGTGGACTTGGGCTCACCAACTACGAACGGTCAGGATGGAATTTTCACCGATGCTATGGAGCAACTGCTTGCGGATGAGGCCATGCCTGAGTGTTTGAAGACTATTGTTGGAGCTCTGTGGACGTCCAAGGATAAAGTGGACATTTTGATCGCCGAGAATCAAAAACTTTATGAGGGATTAAGGTTACTTCGTGAAGAAAATTTGAAATTGCGTTCTTCTATGGTTGATGTTAATTCTGGTTCTAAGCCTCATCCTGTTTTGTCGTTGTTACCTCACCAGCCTTCCAACTCTAATTCACCGCCTATCCATAAATGCAAAGAGATGTATCGCTCGATAGTTGTGTATGGTGTGCCTGAATCACCAAGTGCGAATGATTTTGATCGTGTGAATCATGATTATAACTGCATACGTAAATTGTTGTCATTTTTGAAAGTTCCTTGTGCTCCAATCTCAGTTTATCGCATGGGGCGTAGTTTTGGTAAAAAGCCTAGGGTTTTGAAGGTGGTATTACCTGCCACGTCACTCAGAGTAATGGCGGTTAAAGCTGCTCCTACTATCAAGCGCTCACCTTTTAGAGGGACCTTCCTAAGGGAATCCCGACCAGAGGGTGAGAGGGGCAAACCGCCACGAACTGGATTTAGTGGAGGTAAGCCTGGTTCAAAATCCGCATCGGTTGTACCTAATTCGAATATTGTTTCCAATGTTTCTGAGGCTAAAGGAGCTGGTGAAGTTGTTGATGTTGATCGGAATAATTTTGTAGCCACGTCAACGCCTGTTCGTGGTGATGATATGATTGTGAACGGTCCGGATAGTTTGGGCCTCTCTCTCTCTCTCTCTCTCTCTCTCTCTCTCTCTCTCTCTCTCTCTCTCTCTCTCTCTCTCTCTCTCTCTCTCTCTCTCTCTCTCTCTCTCCAATGTTTCAGTCGTTTCTGCTGGTAATTCTAATACTTGTAATACTCCTACTCCTGCAATTAGTCAGGGAAACTTGTAACGGTTTCTGGCTCTGATACCGGTGTAAACTGTATATTCAGTAACATTAGATCTATACAAAAAAATTGCCAAGCGCTCAGATATTCCTTATCGATTTTTGATGTGGGGATGGTCGCCTTAGCCGAAACTTGGCTGAAGCCCAGTGCTGTGTTAGAACCTTTTCTTGGAGATTTATGTGCCCACTATGAGAGTTTGAGGTGCGATAGGCCACGGGTAAAGGGTGGAGGAGTTGCTCTACTTGTAAAGCACTGTCTTTCCCCGGAGCTGGTTTTTAAGAAAAGCATAGATAACTCATATGAACTGTTGGCTTGTAATCTACATTGCCAGGTGTCCAAGTGCAGAATCATTCTCGTTTATAGGTCGCCTAAATGTTGTGCTAGTAGCAGTGAGCAACTATTCAAATGTATTAGTGATCTGACTTCATGCGCTTTTCCTTGCTTACTGCTGGGCGATTTCAATTTTCCTAACATTTGTTGGGACTCTCTCTCGGTTTCACAGGGTGGTTGCGCATCGAGCAGCTTGTTTCTGGAGCTTATTTCTAATCACCAGTATTATCCCATGGTTCGAGGTAACACTAGAGGTAATCACTTATTGGATCTCATTTTTTGCAATGAGTTGAATGGGAATGGTTGATAGGGTCAATATTTCTTCCCCGCTAGGCTCGAGTGATCATGCCAGTTTGCATTTTAAGCTGGTTGGCTCACTGAAGGAACAAAAATACATTTTTGGCCGAGATTTCAAGAAGGCAAATTATGACCTGATTGGAGCTTATTTAGATAATATTGATTGGTCAGGGTCCTTTGGGAGTAGTTTTAGTGTCAATGAGATGTATGAAACATTCCTTTTTATTTTAGAACATGTAATAGATTTATTTGTTGAGCTTCGAAAAACTCCTATTTCCAGTAACAATCTGCCACATTATCTGAATAGGCTTCATGAAGTCAAGATCCATGCATTCAAGCTAGCAATGACTAATAATAACGAGGAAGACTGGGATAAGTATAAGTCAGCGTAGAATATTTTTGAAAAAAAAAACTTTTTAAGTATAATATTTCAGTGGAAAAAAAGGTAATTGAATCTGATGATCGAAGTTCTTTTTTCAAATTTATGGGTACTAGGCTAAAACCTAGGCAAAAAGTTGGTCCACTACGTGGTGCTGATGGTGAATTCCTTACTTCTGACTTTCAAAAGGCGGAGTTACTTGCTGAAAGTTTTGAGCATGTATTTGTAAGGATGTCGGGAACAGCTAGTGCGGGTGCAATGGGTGCTCGAGTCGTAATGCAGGACTCTGTGTCCTTTAATCGTAATGTTATCCTGGAACTTTTGTCTAAATGGCCAAGCTGATCTTCCATTACTCCTGACAACATCCCATTCGTGTTTATCAAAAGGGTTGCTGTTCACATTTCCACTCCCTTGGAAATTCTTTTCAATTTGATCTTCTTTAGGGCTGAAGTTCCTTCTAGATGGAAGCATGCGTTAGTTTTTCCGCTCCCCAAAAAACCTCCGTACACTGACGCCGCTAATTACAGGCCTGTCAGTCTTACCTCATTGTTTTGCAGATTTTGAGAAGATAATGAAGAATGTCCTTGTGATGCATCTGGAAGGCAGCCATATTTTTTCGGATAGGCAACATGGGTTTCGTAAAGGAAAATCCACTGTCACTCAAATGATTGAAACACTAAACCAGTGGACTTCTAGTTCGGATAATAAAAACAGTGTATGATCTAGTTCGCAATCGCGTTCAGTCCGCAAAGTCTCATTATCACCATCGTAGAAGCGAAGCGGTTGTTTTGAGAATGATTCTAGTTCATTTTTTTAAAAACAACCGCTTCGCTTCTACGATTGTGATAATGAGGACTGAACGCGATTGCGGAACTGAACTATAGATGTTATTCCTGAAAGTTTAGGTTCCTGGCAAAAGTAAAGATTTGGCATGGCCATAGAAATATACTCAGTTAAAAAGGGAAGATAAAGAAAAATGAAAAAAGGTTTTGAAATATTCTTGAGAACGATTTGGCGTAGAATAATTTCTTTTTTCGGGAAATGAACTAAAATAGTTGAAAGTATGATTTGGCAGTCGAGTTTGAACCAACTATTGATAAGAGTTGTGCAAAACGAGACTTCGCCTTGTCTGTGCTTATCCGTAGAACATATCGAAGCAAAATCCCGCGTGTTGATTCTACTTCACCTGAATCGTGAAGACAGCTCCCGAAAAAGTTTTGATGCTTCCCATTTCACGCGTGATTTCGCTTTGATATGTTCTACGGATAAGCACAGACAAGGCGATCTCTCGTTTTGCGCAACTCTTATCGATAGTTGGTTCAAACTCGACTGCCAAATCATACTTTCAACTATTTTAGTTCATTTCCCGAAAAACAAATTATTCTACGCCAAATCGTTCTCAAGAATATTTCAAAACCTTTTTTCATTTTTCTTTATCTTCCCTTTTTAACTGAGTATATTTCTATGGCCATGCCAAATCTTTACTTTTGCCAGGAACCTAAACTTTCAGGAATTTCATTTATTTTTCCTAAAGGTTTCCTTTCTAACATGATTTATGCCTGGTGGTGTTAGATGAAAGTAAACCCACTGATGTCCTGCCCCCCTTCTATGTCGTCCTGCCCACTCCAACTGATGGCCTGCACACTTTCTTTGACGTCCTGAACACGCCCACTGATGTCCTGCACACTCCCTCTGATGTTCTGCACACTTTCTATGATGTCCTGCACACTCCCACTAATGTCCTGCACCCTTCCACTGATGTCCTACACATTTTCTATGAGGTGCTGCACACTCCCACTAATGTCCTGCGCACATTCTGTTACATCTTGCACACTCCTACTGATGTCCTGCTCACTTTCTACGGCGTTCTGCGCACACCCATTTGAGTCCGGCACTTTCTACGGTGTCCAACGCACTCTCATTTGGGTCCCACACACTTTTTACGGCGTTCTGCGTACACCCATTTGGGTCACAAGCACGCTCACGCCGATCATTTTTCCGCAGGGCTACCGTGACCCTCCTTCAAAGATTTTCTGAGTGTCAGCTTGGATATGAGCACATCATAATAGCCAACAAACGGTCAGCTTGGATATGAGCACATCATAATAGCCAACAAACGTGTTTGCACAATTTCGACCTCCTCAGCCACTTCCCGGCGGCTTCTCGAAGAGAACGGTGTGTGAATGAATGCATACCGCTCCTCTGCCCTTTTATACCCCGCATGTTATGAGCGTGTGTTATCGTTCGTTATCATGTTTTGTTCAAGAATGGTTACGGTAGCCCTGCGGAAAAAATGATCGGCATGGGTGTGCTTCTATTTGGGTTCCGCACACTTTCTACGGCGTTCGGCGCACGCCCATTTGGGTCCCGCACGCTTTCTACGGCGTCCGACGCACTCTCATTTGGGTCCCACACACTTTCTAGGGCGTTCTGCGCACACCCATTTGGGTCCCGCACACTTTCTTCGGCGTCCGACGCTCTCTCATTTGGGTTCAGCACACTTTATACGGCGTCCGGCGCACTCTCATTTGGGTCCCGCACACTTTCTACGGCGTCCGGCGCACTCTCATTTGGGTCCCACACACTTTCTGAGGCGTTCTGCGCACACCCATTTGGGTCCCGCACACTTTCTACGGCGTCCAGTGCACTCCCACTTGGGTCCCGCACACTTTCTACGGCGTCCGGCGCCCTCCCGCTTGGGTCCCGCCCACTTTCTACGGCGTCCGGCGCACTCCCTCGTGGGTCCCGCACACTTTCTACGGCGTCCGGCGCACTCTCATTTGGGTCCCGCACACTTTCTACGGCGTCCGGCGCACTCTCATTTGGGTTCCACACACTTTCTAGGGCGTTCTGCGCACACCCATTTGGGTCCCGCACACTTTCTACGGCGTCCGGCGCACTCCCACTTGGGTCCCGCACACTTTCTACGGCGTCCGGCGCACTCCCACTTGGGTCCCGCACACTTTCTACGGCGTCCGGCGCACTCCCACGTGGGTCCCGCACACTTTCTACGGCGTCCGGCGCACTCTCATTTGGGTTCCACACACTTTCTAGGGCGTTCTGCGCACACCCATTTGGGTCCCGCACACTTTCTACGGCGTCCGGCGCACTCCCACTTGGGTCCCGCACACTTTCTACGGCGTCCGGCGCACTCCCACGTGGGTCCCGCACACTTTCTACGGCGTCCGGCGCACTCTCATTTGGGTCCCGCACACTTTCTACGGCGTCCGGCGCACTCTCATTTGAGTTCCACACACTTTCTAGGGCGTTCTGCGCACACCCATTTGGGTCCCACACACTTTCTACGGCGTCCGGCGCACTCCCACTTGGGGTCCCGCACACTTTCTACGGCGTTCTGCGCACACCCGTTTGGGTCCCACACTTTCTGCGGCGTCTTTCGCACTCCTGCTCGGGTCCCGGTAGTTACGGTAGCCCTGCGGAAAAAATGATCGGCATGGGTGTGCTTCTATTTGGGTCCCGCACACTATCTACGGCGTTCTGTGGCGCACTTCTGAGTCACACCGTGCGGCGTTCCAAAAAGTACTTCCGAGATCCTGCCGTATTGATTGAAGCGTTCCCCCGTCTAATCCTGAGCAAAAGCCTATCAGTAACGGTGTTTATTTCACTAGTTCATTTTTACGAATAAGTAAACGTCGGATGGTTTATAATAACATGTTTACGTGTTTTTGTCTTTCTTGACCCTCAATTTTGAGGTTCCGCAAAAATTGAGCAACCAACTTCAAATTTTGACAGGAGCTAGGTGCAAACAAAACCAGCTGCCTGGCCAAAAATGAGCTCTCTAGCTCAACGATAAGTGTTCCAACAAGATCGTGAACGCCAACTGAAAAAAGAAAAGGAGATGAACATTTTTTCGACCAAAATGACGTGGTTTTGACACTTTTTCTCGAATCTCAGGTTACCATTCCGGACCATTTTTTGAACAGTTATTCACCTTTTCTAAAGTATATCAAATGCAAAAAGAACGGTCTTCCTACGTTTACTCTGGACCCTGATACTGAGATCAGGGGGTTGCGCGATGGCGAATCAAAGCCAAATCTGGTGAGCGCTTCGCGCTCACCACAATTTACTTTGATTTTGAAAAAGCATTCGATAAAGTGGATGACGTAAAATTGATTGCCAGAATGCAGCATCTGGGCATTCACGAAAAAATTGTCAATTGGGAAGCTTTCGTTTGATGAGCATTGTAGGCTCCTTGCTACTAAGGCGCAGCAGAGACTCTTTCTTCTATTTAAATCGTTAAGATCGAAAGATCCGAAGTTGCTGATAAAGGCTTATAAAATTTATGTTCGCTCAATGTTGGAGTATGGCACTTGCGTTTTTGGGCCCTATAAACGTCAGTTAGTAGAAATGTTGGAGAGGGTACAAAACAGCTTTACGAGGAAAGTCTTTATTCGGACACATGGATTCACATATGCCAACATTCCTAGGAGTTATCTGAGAAATAAAAGGTTACAGCTCGACACTCTTGCTCTCCGTAGGAGAAGAAATGATTTATTCTTAACTTTCAGAATGTTGAATGGTCTCGTGGGTCTGAAACTATCTGAGTTCTTCACCTTGAGACGTTCTAATACTAGAGGTCAGGGGTTCAAACTCAGCTTCTCTCAGCCTCGAACTCGCTTAAGGCGTAATTTTTTCACAATTCGTGGGGGATTGGAATATCTGCGCTTCAGTAAAAGGCTCTTGGTGCCTAGTTCTTTCAGTATTTTTAAAAGGCAGGTTGACCGGTATTTGCAACAGGAACCGTTTATTGGCTCTAGTAGGGCCTAGTTTTCTTTTTGTTTGCTGTTGGTTATGTTTTAATGTTTTTCCATTCGCTTTTTTTTGTTTTGTTATTCACATGTGCTGACGCGCATGTAATAAATGTAAATGTAAATGTGAGTGGGCAGCCCCGTCATTCCCCAGGAACTTCAAATCCTTGTGATCAAAGAACTTCATGCTGGTCATCCTGGAATTGTTCGGATGAAGAAACTAGCCCGAAGTTACGTCTATTGGCCGAACATTGATAAAGACTGTGAAGAGACAGTCCGAAATTGCGGAAGATGTCATGAGAATGCAAAAAACCCGATCAAAGTACCTTTGGAGTGCTGGACCACCCCAACGTGTGCATGGCAACGAGTACACATTGACTTCGCCGGACCGATACAAGGCTATTATTACCTGGTAGTAGTTGACGCCCTCAGAAAAGGCCTGAAGTAACGGAGATCGTCAACATATCGGCCGGACAAACAGTGAGAAGTTGTTTTCCGGGTATGGATACCCGCAAACAATCGTTAGCGACAACGGAACACAGTTCTCTTCAGAAAAGCTCAAGGAAATGTGCGAAGAAGGAGGCATAAAGCACATACGAACTGCTCCTTATCACCACCAGTCCAAAGGACAAGCAGAACGTTTCATTGATACACTCAAACGAGGAATCAAGAAACTACAAGGGGAGGAAAGACCATCACAAGAAACGCTCAACGTTATACTGCAAACATACAGGAGCACACCGCATGCACAACTCAAGACCGTACACCAGCAGAAGTATTCCTAGGACCGAAAATTCGTACGCGTTTGAACCTGCTATCCCCGAAGCAAGAGAAATCGACCACCGCTCTCGGAGATAAAAATTGCGAAGTAAAATGAAGCAGCAGTTCTACAGAAGAAATGTTGTTGATATAAAGTTCAAAGTCGGAGATATCGTTTATTCACAATCCTGGAAGAGGAATAAACCTGTATGGGAACAAGGGAAAGTGAGACGACTACTTGGAAGAGTGAACTACGAAATGGAGATAAACGGAAGAATCCTCCACAAGCATGCAAACCAATTGAGAACAAGTAACGTATTGAGTTAATGGAATGACGACGTATTCCAAAGACGACACTTCCCTCAAGACCTTACTTGACCTACTGGAGTGGGATGACTCATGTAATCGTGATGCCGCCGATACAGAAACAAGTGCTGATGCGAGTGATTGTTATCCAGTTCCTCCAGCCGTCGAGACACCTCAAAATGAAGTACAGCCGGCAACGTTAGGCCCCCGTCATAGTCGGTGGATCTACTGAGTCCCACCCGGTCGATACGCATCGAATTCGTGGAAGACGGGTGCAAAAAAATCAACCCACTGAGTCCGACTGCGACCGTCTGATGCCCACCGCAATCCCCCCGGTCGATACTGATATTTCTCATGCGTACAGGGGCGGGGCCAATGCACCGACTGAGTCCGACTGAGTCCCACCGAAGTCATCCTCACCCCAACCGGTCGATATAGGTGTTTTTCACGTGATTTGGGTGCATTTTTTTTTCGGCCGACTGCGACCTGCCTAGTCCCGCCGTATCTCGAGTCTCATCGTCTGCGCTCTGCCCCACCTGCTGCTGATACGGAAATCAGATTGCTGCCGAGATGTCGTACGTTCGTGCCGTGGCAGTGTGGAGGAAAGAAGATCACCTCCGTGCAAACCGACGTCAATCCCTCCGCGGAGAGGGTTTTTGTCATGCGAGAGGTGCTGGCTGACTGCAGCTCTCCTGAGGATTCTTCTACAAATGGCCGGCGTCGAAAGGAATCCAGGACCCGCGAAGAAGAAGAAGTACCCATGTGCCACATGCGGCAGAGATGTCAATTGGTATGGAACCAGCGTCCAATAATTTGGATGCGAAAGGTGGGTGCACTTCTCTTGTTCGGGTCTCAGTTCTGTGAGGCACCACGATTCTTCCTTTCGTTGTATTGTGTGCTCCGCCTCCAGTAACTCAAATTCCTCATCTACCAACCGCCCCCTATCTATTGTACACATCAATCTAAACGGCCTTCGGACCAAGCTTTCTGAATTATCTCTCTTTGCCCGTACTCATCACCCGGATGTTATCATGGTCCAGGAGACCAAACTCTCTCCCTCTGCTACCTCTAGACATCCAAACATCCCGGGCTATACTGCATATCATACTCCCAGGTCATCTCAAGGAGGCGGAGTCTCTACTTTTGTTCTGTCCTCTCTTCCCTCTCACATTATTCCAAACACTCCAGTGGATGGCACTCTCGAGTACATCCCCATCCATCTACCTCTTAAAACACCACTTTCTCTTTTTAATATATATATCCCTCCTTCTTCCTCTTGTCCCTCAACATACAATCCTATCCCCCTTCTCAAGCAGCTGTATGACTGCTCTCTTTCTCCCTCAATTGTCTTTGCGGGTGACTTCAATGCGCACACGTTCTGCTAGTCGCTTGATTCTGATGCTAGAGGAGGTGACGTCGAAGAATGGGCGGAGGAGTGCGATCTGGTTATCTTAAACGATGGCCAGCCCACTCGTCTCCCTGCCAACGGCCGATCATCTAGCCCAGACATCTCCCTCGTCTCTTCCAATCTCTCTAATGCCTGCTCTTGGTCGACATCCACAACTCTTTCCAGCGATCACATCCCTGTCTTTGTCGATATTGATCTCTCTAACTCTCTTGCTCCCTATACAGGTGTTCGTCATCGTTCTTATCTTAATTTAGGCCTTGCAGACTGGAGCCTGTTCAGGGAGGTTGCGCTCCGCCAAGCGGCTGATTATCCGTGGAATGGCGATGTACACCAGAAGGAGCGCCACCTATCTGATGCTATCTTGAAGGCTATGAAAGCTGCGATCCCTGAAGGCCGCGTTAAGACCTTCTTTCCCAATGTCACCAGGGAAACACTGCAGAAGATAAGGACAAGGGACGCAAAGAGAGCCGCAAATCATCTTGACCCAGACATCGCTGCGCTGGATGATGAGATCAGAAACGACCTTGACAGGCACAAGAAGGAAACTTGGGAAAAGTTCACTGAGAAGATGAACTTCAGAAATGATGCAGCAGCAACGTGGAAGGCCTTGAAAAGGATCTCCGGAAAGTTCACCTCCGCCGACAATTCCACGATTGAGTTTGAAGATGGAGTCTTCAAATCAGGGAAGGAGACCGCAAATGCTCTTGGGAAGCATTTTTTCATCACTAGAACCAAAAGAGAGAAACAGAACAGAATAACTGTACGGGAACTCTGTAAGTTGCCTCTCATGGATGTAGATGATGCAGTCACGCCTGCACAGGTCGAGAAGGCGATAAAGGAGATGAGCAACTCGAAGGCATTAGGGCCAGACGGTTTGAGCCCTGCAGTCCTGAAAAGACTGCCCAGTGAACTACTGCCCTTTATTTCTGACGTCATAAATACATCGTTTCGTACATGCGTTTTACCCCAAAATTGGAAAGTGGCTCGTGTTATTCCACTGCCGAAGCCGGGAAAGTCACCATCCACGGCTAAAGGGTACCGGCCGATCAGTCTGCTCTCACCCATCGCCAAAATTGCCGAAAAACTGGTTGTGGAGGAGCTTGCCGAGCATAACAGCCAACAGCAGCACCAACATGGTTTCCGTAAATTACATTCCACCACTACGGCCTTGTTGGAAATTGTGAGCTATGTGCTGGACGGCTTCAATGCCATCAAACCCCAACGTACTGTTGGTGTGTCCCTCGACTTAACAAAGGCATTTGACACTGTCAATCTAGGCCTACTATCAGAGAGTCTGTTGAAGTCTACCATCAAGCCTTGGCAGAAGCGATGGATTACCGCACTCATCAAAGGGCGCCGAGCAAAAGTGCTGTTTCAGGGACATGTCTCTAATAGCATCCCGATCGCCGCTGGTGTCCCTCAAGGAGGAGTTTTATCGCCTGCACTTTTCAGTTTATATCTAGAAGATCTGTCCGTTCCCCCTCAAGACATCAAGGTCGTTGCATACGCGGATGATATTACTATTCTGTGCCGAGATCGCGACATTAAGGTAGCCACCAGTAAGATCAACGACTACTTGATCGAGTTGAAATGTTTCTTCGATCGCAAAATGCTCACAGTCCTGCCTCCAAATCGTCCGTCACCGTCTTTTCCACTGATAATGCAGAGCACAGTGCCCATCCTATGGTTAAATGGGACGAAACTCAATTGCAGGCCACCCGATTCCCCAAGCTGCTTGGACTCGTGTTGGATCCTTCGTTGAAGTTTCATAAGAACACTGAGCAGAAGCAAGCCACAGTGAAAACAAGACTCAACGTCCTGCGTGCTCTCGGTGGAACGTCCTGGGGATGCAATAAAGAAACGATCCTGACCACGTATAAGGCTATTGTGCAACCCGCCTTGGAGTATGCTGCGCCAGTCTGGCAGCACATCGTGTCGGACACCTCTTGGTCCAAGCTGCAGCGCGTCCAAAATTGTGCTCTGCGAATTGCAACAGGCTGTTCCAAAAGCTCTCCAATAGAGCACTTACATGCCGAAGCTCGCATATTGCCAGTTAGAGACCACTGCCAACTACAGGCGCAACAAATGTACATTAACATCGTGAAGCAGCCGAATCATCCTTCGCGAAGAGTACTAAACCCGGTGAGAGAGAGATGTATCAGAAAGCCTTTCGCTGATGCTCCGTCGAAAGTAGATGTGCAGAGATGGACTGAAGCACAACAAGAACGCCTCCGTCTCTTGCGCGCGGAGCATACCCGATTCGTGAACGAACACTTGAGCAGAGTTGCCATAAACCCCATCCTGGGAGTCGCACCTCCAAAGGTCTCCGAGACAGAGATGGAACTTGGCAGGCGTGCCAGGTGCACCCTTGCATCGTTACGCTGTGGACACTCCCCCATGCTTATGTCATACTTGCATAGGATTGACAACAGCAAACCTGACGAGTGTCCTGATTGCGGTAGTCAAGGGCATACTACTGCGCACCTGTTCAATTGCCCGAAAAGACCGACTACATTGACGACAATGGATCTGTGGACGAACCCAGTGCTAGTGGCCGAGTTTCTGAACCTATGACAGAACCCCTCTCTGTGGCTGCAAAGAAGAAGAAGAAGAAATCAGATTCAGACATGTTGAAAACAAGAAAAATCAACCACCAAACACGTTCCGATTCACAGCTGAGGTGATAATCGTCACTATCAACTGCGTGTTTCGCAGAGGAGTTGGTTGGCGTTGGGGGCAACCGGACTCAGTGGGACTCAGCAGCTTTTTCCACCCCGGACTCATTCGGACCCAGTGGGACTCAGCAGGTTTTTCGACGAAGTCTGAACAGGGGCCTTAGGGAGATCAATCAGAAGAATGAAGAAGCCGATTCAGATAAATGATTCTTTTATCTGTGATTGTATGGTGAACTGGCCAAGGTCGTAGAACTGCTATTGTTAGGCGCCTTCTACTAGGGGAGGTGCACTGTAAATGAAAACATGTTTACACTTTCTACTTGATTATGATAGCGGCTCTATCAAAGACCGTTCATCTGGGGCCGTATGCAAGAACGCGCCGGCTGAAAAAGGGGCAATGCAGTCGGCGCCTTTAAAGATCGTCGTTGCTCACAAGACAGGACCCGTCTATCGTGCTTGGTCACAAGTCAATACACGTATGTCATGCCCCATCGCTGTGCCCTAGGCGCCCCAGCTAGGAGATTGAAGCGGCTGGGGGTAGCGAGAAAGACTGCTGGGGCATGACATACGTGTCTTGACTTGTGACCAGCCACGAGAGACGTGTCCTGTTTTGTGAGCAACGGCGATCTTCAAAGGCGCTGACTGCACTGCCCCTGGCCCAGCAGGCGCGTTCTTGCATACGGCCCCTGAGTATGGTTCAGTTTGTGTCTTGCTGTCTACTGGTGAAGATCAATAAGTCTTCCAAGACCACCTACTGCGGAAGACACAACAACTGAGCGTTTTGGAAGATGCAAATGCAAAAAGCACAAAAAACTACCGTTTTGAGCTTATAACTTCTCGGAACAAGCGGTTCGGGTCGGGATAATGCACAGTTTTACCGTAGATGCCCGAGAGATACTAACAATACAATTCGTTTCCGAAGATACGACCTGCGCTTTGTATACTTCCTTCATCAGACGCGATGAAAGTTGTGCGCCAGCATAAGCACCCGAGAAAACCGTCATAAACGAAGCATTGTTAGCTCACCTCAAATCGCAAAAAAAAATTATGAAAACTCGACCGCCTGGAAGAAAGCTTTGAATGAATCTTCAGATAAATCTCACCTGGGGCAGACTGTCGATCAACGAGTCGAACCGCGATTCGTTGTATAGGAGGTCATTTAACTGTTCCACTGACATCGTTCGTATGTTTGCCATCGCAGAATTTACGCAGACGTCAACCATTGACTCATACGCACCTTGGGTGTTGTACATCCTTGATAAATGTCCCCGGTGATTGATTCAAAAAACAACCCGAAAGCAGACGAATTCCATTCCACAACATCTCACGGCAAGGAAAATCATAAAACCACAGAAAAGGATTAAAATCTGGCCGCATTTTTTGCGACGGGGTTGACTGCGGCGCGGTCGCGGCGCGCTTCTACTGGCGCATCGCCAGAGCACGGTTTCCGTCCTTACTTTCAGTCATAGCGGTGTACTTGTCAGTGAAAAGCAGTGCCGTATAGTGGCAATAACTGTATTGATGAAGATTCATGAAAATTTGGCACAGATTACGTCTCAATCTCAATATGGCAGAACGATAACTGAATGAAAGGGCAAATCAAAGTGGAATTCAAAGAGCGGTGGATACCAATTTGTTCCTTGCTTGCGTTAAAAGTCCTGCAAGTCGTGAGCGTAGTGTAAGCTAGCAAAAAGTCAAATACACTTCAAAAATAACGAAATAGTCGGGCTTGAGCTAAAAGGCAACCGACTATAAGAACTTTTTATTCGGGAAAATCTACGATCCCAACGGTATTGTATTGAAATGTTTCACATTCCTAACATGTAAAATGCTTCGAATTAAATTTTCTACTTTGCTCGGGGAATTTTCGCAAGCGATTTGAAAAAAAAAGCCTCGACTAAGTTATATTCCTATGGTTTGTACAACGAATTTCTCATAATTTTCTGTAACCTCGTTCTTCTAGAAACACATACTTTTTTCCGCTTCAAAAATGCACTATCCCCCTTGGAAAAATTTCCGAAATTTTCTACCACTCCCGTTAGCAAGCTATCCAGTCCTGCTCGACCCTGTTGATAGGAGCTTTTTGTAGTTGTGAGGATATTGCGGTATAGATGCAGAACGTTTCTAAAATTTTTCCATAGCTTTCAGTCATGGAGTGGGCGAAATTTTTTTATATAAACGCCGAATATTCTTCGGGAACGTTTTGAAATCTCGATGGCATCTCACCATTAAAAAGGCTTCATTTTAATCCTACAATAGGTAGTCTGATGAGGTTTATATTTACTACATACTTCGTTTACTATTCAGTTTAAACATTTCCCCGAAAGTGACGTTTGGGTCCAGTAGACGGGTACTGTGCAGTAAACAGCTCCACTGCATACATGGGCAAGAGTACTATAGGCGTTGTGAGACGTCTTCAGTTGCACCTATGAGGTATCTGCACTCGATCTCTACGGAAGCACTTAAAAATCTATCTCTGATTTGTTAGATATATTGGCAACATCCGGTTCGAGAGCAGATTTAGTACCCGCGAGGAAAACCTTTGGCCCGTTTCATTGTGATCGTTGGCAGACACCCTTGAAACTAGCGAAACCAATAGATGTTTCATTTATGACAGCTTTGTACAAATTGTTGATGCTTTAAAAGGAATATATGCTATTATTCCTTCACGACTCTTCCTCTTACGATGAACCAGATTTCGCGATTAGCGCGCTTGCTGAAATCGGCAGGGCCCATGATTCTCGTCTACGCCCTGAAAGTTAGAAACCGTTAGTTTAGCTAATTCTGAATGTTTTTCTTTGCTGTTTCTTCACTAATAATCTCCAAGTTCGACTCTCGATAAACCTCGGCATCGGAACAATGTGTTGAACGTTCGTCTGTAGCAGGCACGAGGTGGTAGGATGACTTCATTGACCAACGTTTCGGCGGATTCACCCTCGTCGGAGTCTGAAACGGTCAAATTTACTTGTAAAATTAAGCGGCCAAATGTACAGGCCATAAAACGGCCAATGTCTCACCGTCGACTGCGAGCCACGCGCTGCGCGACCGCACGCGCGTCGGAAGCAGACGGGTTTTGGCCGCCGCGCGACGAGTTCTAGCCGCACCGCGACGGCCGAAACTCGTCGCGCGGCGGCCAAAACTCGTCTGCTTCCGACGCACGTGCGGTCGCGCAGCGCGTGGTACGCAGTCGACGGTGAGACATTGGCCGTTTTATGGCCTGTAGATACTATCCTACAGAAATTCAGACAAATTTTTTCAAAACAAATGGCCCGGAAACATAGAACTGAGTGGCATACCTATTCAAAAGTCCTCAGAAAACCATGTGATCAGTAGAACAGCAAAGCGGGTACCAGAGTGACAGAAAGTACCCTAATCAGAAGCCGAGTCAGATGTAGGGTTGGAGTTCCCATGTTATATTTATACCCTCGTCCTTCCGGTTGATCTTGGGATCTCTCGCACTGATCCAGAACGCTTTCAGCGCTTTTCGCGCACTAGTCTGGGCCTCCCGCGCTGGGATCACCACTCTCACCTCAAAATCATCTCCCTCATGGCAATTAACCCTGTGGCAGCCCAGTGCAGTGCCGACCCGCGACCTCTCTTTCCCATCTAGGTGTTCCTTAATTCGCACATGTAAGGGGCGAGCCGTTTCGCCGATATACTCTTCACCGCAGCTCTGACATGAGATAATGTAGATGACGCCCGAAGCGGCGCAGTCGCCCTCCTTGCCTGCTGGGCAGATGGCGACTTATCTCAGGTCATTTAAGTCACATGTAACATATCGACGGGATGCTGCGTGCGGTGCGCCTCTGATATGTTACATGTAACTTAAAAGACTTGAGATAAGTCGCAAGTAACTTACATCAGCTTAGATTTGTTACAAGTAACTTATTTTCGGTTTTTGAGAGGATCCTGCGTGCAGTGCGCCTCCGATATGTTACATGTAACTTAAATTGGCCAAGAAGATATTTCCAAGGTTGATGTACGACGCACTCGCAGGTTCAGGCTCACGACTGGCGTTGGTTCAATTATCCAAGTTTGAGGTGCTTGAAGCCACACCAGCAGGGAAGGCCCAACACAGCATTTTTTGCGTAGTGTGTGGTCTGGGACACGCCCTAGCGTCGCGTGTCGTCTGCGTCACGCGATGGCCACCCATAGTAAAAATTTTAATGTGTTACATGTAACATAAGTCTAATACTTGTAATATAAATTTGAGCTACATGTAATATAAATGTATGTTACATGTAATATAAATGTAAGTTACTTGAGACATTCAAGTAAGTTACATTTATATTACAGGTAACTTGTTTTGATTTTTCTGAGTAGATGCAAATCAACTCCAAGGAAACTGCGTGCACAGTGAGCTACTGATTGGGGAGGGGAGAGCGTAGGATATCAAAGAGTATCTACAAACGTATGTGGGTCGGAGAAAAAATGCGTTGCATGAAATTGTCTTACTTGTGATTCTCTGCTTGACTTGAAAACGGTTACACGCTGGTCCTAACGGTGCCTATGCGTTCGCACAAAACTCTCGGCAAGTATGATCAGTCAAAATTGTACAGAGTGCTTTTTAAATACGGTGACAAAGTTCCAAATCTCATACTGTCGACATATGTGCGTGCCTAATAGGTTCCTGTAATCTTTTCTTTTCTATGAACGTCTCTCTCGAAACGAACAAAATTTCGTAGGGTTGAATTGTTTTTGAAATCAGTGAATGATAAACGCCTAAGGGGTCCTCAATTTTTACAAAAAAAAATCGACTCGCAGTCATCTTCGATGATCTTTCCTATTTCCCATATGCGGACCCACAGAACTGCTCCAAGGGCTCATTTTGAAGCAGAGGGTGCCTGCTTGGAAACGTGTCCTAGCTAAAGTCTTGAGACCCTATACCCAAAGAAGGTGAGAGCAAGTTGCTGAATTTTATATGTGGGTTCTGTCAACTTTAGCGCACCTTTTTTATTGTTTTTTGTATTGACTCGAGACATGCAGGCGGCTAAGTTCGTGGTCAGGGGAGGAAGGATATTCTTCATCGAATTTTGTACTTCTCGTCGATTTTGAAGAAAATCGAATATCGAGCGACTTTATCGTTTTTTGAGAAAAGCTGGTAAAATGTGTACAAATCGATAGAAAACCTCCAGGGGTACTTTTGCTCCAGGTTTAACGCCTGTACGTCGCCAGGTAAACGGAAAGAGTGGCACGAATTCGGCTACCTTGAACACTGACCTGGCCCAAAATTAGATTTCGCCAATTTGGTTCCGCGGTTTTTCATTAGAGGGTCCAAAGACTTAGCTATGAGATAGTTCTACTGTGAAAAATCAGGGACCCTTCTTTTGCTGTTACATTTGTTTCAAAAACCATTTTGCGCTCCCAAACTTCGTGCAGTTGGAGAGACAGGTTTGATGAAAATAACAGACTATACAGGGTGATTGGCGACGCACATAAGGTTTCCGTTTTCGATCTAGTCTGACGCATGGACTAGGCGGCTGGCTGTGCGGGGTTGGCGTCCTCACTGGAGAATGCAATTTTGATTCGCGAGGGGTAATCTACCGCCGCAGCTTCGTCCATTCATCAGACTAAAATTATTGCGCGAACTCTATGTAGGCGTGGCAAGGTCAGAAAGTTTTGTCACCATATTCAAAAAGCACCCTGTAATATGCTGGGCCCGAATCAAACGATCGAATCATCATCATCCGATGGAGAAAAGTCGACATCGATTAAATCGGCTAAATTGGCTATTCGAAAAGTGGGAAATCGGCTAAATCGAAAAGTCGATCATTCGAAAAGTTGAAATTCCGGTTAAATCGGAAAGACGATCATTCGAAAAGTTCTGATTTTCGATATATTCGAAAATTCTATCATTCCAAAAAATTCAGTTTGCCCAAGTAGGTATATTATTTAATGGATTTCAAACCACACAATTTGAAAAGTCGTTGAGTATATGACATTTCCGTAGCTATTTCTCGTCCCTTTGACTGCTGTACCTTCAGCTTTGCTTTAGACTAAACATTTCATCCAACGCATTAAAAAAAGACTGTCATTTCGATATCAGACCTAACCTCAATTTTCGAATCGGACGGTTTTGAGAATGATTCTGAGCAATCGTGCACTGAATGTTGATTTTATGGAGTTTGTAGGGTAATTGAATAGTGTCATACTTTTCCTTACCAAGTAAACTTTGCTTGCCCGCATTGACTCCCGTCGAAATTCTTGCTTGATAATCCGAGTCCCTCCCTCTAATTCTGTCCCTTCTAAAACAGGTTGAAAATGTGGCTCTCGGGGGATTAAGTAGTGGAAATACGGCACGCAGAAAACTGATGTGTGATTTTTTTCACGGACAATGCAAGGATTTACATTTGAAATGAGATCTGGTTCTAGAACGGATGCGATGGCAATACATATTCGAGAAATCCATTCGCTCGGGAAATGCAAAAAATCTATTTTCCAACAACTCATGCATTCGAAAATTTTGAGAAACGTAATATTCCAAAAAGTCATACAATCGAAAATTTGAAAATGCATTATTCGAATTATTCATCCATCTACGAGAAAATCTTACATTACCAAATCATAGCATCCTAGCAAGGCACTTCATGTTTTCACTTCGAAGCACGCTAAAATGGTTTCTTCGTTAGCGCGGCTTCCTAATTGAATGACCTTGACGATAGGCACCGAATAGATCCTTTTGCTGGCCACCTATACTGGTTTAGGTTCGTCTGTAACCCACGTGCTTTGGTGTCCACCTTCGTGTGCCAACTCGACGCAGAAATATTGGTCGTTTCGCTCTATTCTCCCGCAGTCTGCGTTTTCATGAGCCTATATCTTGTGGTTAATCCTACCACTATATCAGGTTAGCCAATGACAATGTAAAAAAAAAGAACACAAAATAGAATTTGGGATGATTCATTCCAAAGAGAAATGATATTCAACAAAATGGCATTCAGTTTCGGGTGTTTTCTTTTATTTTCACATTGTGGTGTTTAAAATAAGTCAATTGGAGCGTCAAGTCGGAAGAAGTAGGCGTTTCGATGCACGCAGAAATCGGGCATGGGTTCTTATTGGCAAGCCTGTTACTTTTTATTTTGCTGAAATAGTTGCCTTAAATTTTATTTATTTCTTATTGTTACGCTACATAAGGCAGGCATGATAGACATATGAAGCATAGAAGCACAGAAAAAACACACAAAATGATGCATTTGAGTGCAATTAAGTACCAATTTAGCAAAAAATTGAAAATTTGAGCAAAAAAGAAACGACATAACCGACTACTGCCAGCCTCCTCGGGGTGTTGGATTTTCTCTTTGCTGACCTTCTCTCAAATAAATCACAAAATATCTTGTAGGGGTACAATAACCTACCAAATTATCCTGTAGAGCAGAAAGGTGTATTCCGAATCCAACACTACCCTCTTTTTTCGAAAAAAAAAAGATCTTTCCGAAATTCGAAGCCAAATTCGGGACCGAATATCGAAGACTTGGTGCTGAACAGCTAACGTTTAGTTAAAAAGGGGAGACTGGTCGTGGCCTTATGCCGGCCTCACAGGCCACACACCACCACCACAACACTAAAGAGCGGTTACTAGTGCGTGCAACTATCGATTGTGCACGTTGCAGAAGCGCGTTCCGCTTGTATTCGAACACCTTGATACTGCTCGGCTATAATATTCTGTGTATTAGCGCGATATTCATTCACATCTGTATTTAATTTCCTTCACTATTCAATCAACTGAGTTCTGGTCGTATTTCTGGCTTCAAACTATATTATATTCGCTCTATCTACTCACAGCTCTAATGCACTTCAGTAATCTTTAGGAAATTATTGTTTTTTGTGTCTTTGACGTTCAATTTCTAGCTATCGTATGTTCTTCAAACATTATACAAAATAAATGTAATGTTAAAACTCTTGCAATTAGTCTTGCCTTGAAATAACGTCATTTTATTGTGAGGTTTGATTTGTTTCTCAAATCGAAACTGGCTTTTACCCAAAGTTTAATGTGGCGTTAAAGATTGCTTTTCCCTCACTTTCCAAGTTCGATCAATCTGAAAAAAAAACTATTTATTTTGACGCTACCCGCACGTTCTTGCCTCGATGAGAAAACTACCATCCAAGAGGCAGTTTTTTTCCATCGGCAGGTCGTGTTCCGTTCTCCCATCCCTTGAATGAAACCTCAAGAATCAAGAAAAACCTTTTTTTAGACCTGCAGAATAAAATACATGCTCTGCGCATAGGCTTTTTAATGACTAATCAAGAAAAGGCTGGAGCTATAACTAGAACCAGATTTTCCCATAATCGCCTGGTAACAATCCAATTAACTCTCGTGGACGTTGGCAGTGAGAAAGCAAGAATCGAGCTCTGGATCTGACAACAGCGGTGATAGTGTAGATGCTCCATTTGTTCGGTTCCTTTCTCCATTCGCGGCAGGAGAATGTACCGAAAAGTCGCCGCCTTGATGTGCTTTCCTTATTTGAAGATCTTCTATTACATTTAAGGACTACTCAGCTAGAATGATGTGGGTCCCCTGCACCGCATAGATGGTATTATGGATAAGGAGATGTACAGGGGCATATTTTAGAATCATATGCTTCCATTTGGACGAGTTGCCGTGTCTAGGAACATGGTCTACGTGCAAGACAATGATCCGAAACATGCTTCTCGTCTGGTCAAGGATTGGCTCGACCAGCGCCGCATCTGCGTAATGGACTGTATAGCGATTCTCGCTATCTCCTCATTCGTGTAATATTGTATTATAGATTCATCTATATTGTAGTAATTTCTTAGTAGTTTCTGATTCAAACTAGACGAATCATTCCTGTAAGTGTTTCTTAGGGCAATTAATCGCCTTGAGCGCTGGTTGTTTATGCCAATGGCCTTTGTGAGCGAGCTTATCTCGGCTCGCATCAGCTTCTTCGGTTCTGAAGACTCCGCCTCCATTTAACAGTCGCTTGTCTTAGTGCCTCCCTCCTCGCTCATTTTGCAGTATTTCCGTTATACTCATTTCTATGCAATATTGTGATTGTGTCATATCATGGTTTAATGTTATACGCGTTTTCCCACGGTTTGGTTACCCAAGTTTGAGGATTTCGCGAGAGCTGTGGAAAACCGTATACCGCGTGGCATACGGTGCATCGGCCGGGAACTGGCCGAACTTTTTGAAGAAATCACCAGGAATAATCTTTTCATTCCCCTTTTTGGGCACCTCACTTGGGTAATCAAAAAGAAAAGCCCGGAAAAGAGGGCAAGTTGGTCAAAATCATAAATTTGGATTTCCGCAAATCGATTTTTGGTTCTGTTCTCGAACATTCTCGTCGTAGTGAGACTAAGAAAAAATCGATTCAAACATTCCATCATCTGAACAGTTAATCCCACAGGATACGAAGAACTCATTCTATACATGGGAAAAGGGAAGAAGGGAAGGAAATCAACCATTCATTCTTCCCAAGTTTGTGTGATTTTTTTGTTGATTCTTTGTGATTGTGTTTGGTTGTGTTAGTGTTCATTGAAGTGAGTGAAGGACGTCTAAGCAGAGTGTTGGAGGTTCAGAAGTCTATGTTCGGGTTGTTGCGAGCTGTGGCGGATTCAGTGATGGAGGATCCTACAGATGAAGAGCCGAAGCTGGACGACGAACTTGAGTTGGCAGAATGTAGGATCCTGAAGACGATAAAAGAAGAAAACAGTAAGTTGCGTCAGGAAATGGAACAGATGGAACAGCGACTGGAGGGAGGCCATAAATTGCTGAGGGCGGAGAAACAGTTGTGTAGGATGGATAGTCATTGCATCGTCTCGAGTATAGCTGCTCTGAAGAAGGAAAAGGCGGAAGATGTTCAGAAGCCACCCACCCAGCCGCCAGCTTCACCCGCTCAAGGAAGTTGTAAGAGAGAGAGAGAGAGCGCACGGCTCTCAGTAGAGAGCCTGACGACAGGATTGGGAAGCACCCGAAAGAGGGAAAGGAATACTGAAGGAGAGAAAGAAGTTAATGTGGCAAGGAGCAAGCTAAGGTATCTGGCAAAGCGCGACAAGAGAATAATCGGAGACCTTGAAGGTGGTATAACGACTTCTCAGTCGTTATCCTCCTGGTCTACGTCTACACAACTTCGAAAGCAGAGGTTCCGGCAGAAACTCTTCAACTGCCCGGGGAGTATAACGACTTCTGAGTCGTTATCTTCCCGATCTATTTGTTTTGCAGGAAATTGTAAAAGCGATTGGGTGATTCATCTGTATAAAATTCAAACTTCACTTTCCCCGCAATGGTGAATCACCCATCGCCTCGCACATGTGAATCTAAGTGCGCCAGCTCTTTGTTGCTTCTCGCCTCTTTATCTGAGAAGGCATCAGGAGCTCGGCCGCATCGTTCTGTAAACAAATGGCCGCAGTCAGCTATCTTCTTCGCCTACAGAACATTCACTTCTACATTCTCCCTCGCATTCGGTCGGAACTCTCCTTATCCCCTTAATTCATAAGTCGCAGCCTTTGTTAGGACTCATTTATTTCATAGCTATTGCTCAATAGTCGCATTAACCATGACGCTTGTACCCAATATGATACTCTCATGATTTCCATACATTTCTCGTATTATTATGTGTCAATATTAAAAAGACATGAAGTTTAATTACCTAAGTTTGAGGTTGTTGCTGTCCACCGTTTCCTACGGGACAATCTGCTGAATCGTGGTTCGGATCATATAAGCACTCCGCGTGGCCGTCTTCTATTTTCTACATAGGAAGACGAAAGGCGAGCTCGAATACCATCTCTACAACCCATCGGATCTACATATACTCTATCTACATTTCAAGATCCAGATCCGCAATCCCCTGATAGGTGGAGCCTTTTTGATGGAGCTTCAGCGGCCTCCTGCAGGTTTTGTATGAAGGTGGGGGTCCACTGGGCTGATCAATGCCCAGTTTGAGAAATTACAGATTCTACGAAGGAGCGAAGGAAACAACATCGATTCAAACGTGATTATGTAGCATTAGCTCACAATCCTATCTATAAGGGCACTATCTGTATTGGTCGACTATTCAATCACAGCAAACACCCTAATATGCAGCACAGGGTATACTGTAAGGAACATCAAACCAAAAAAGGAATCCAAACACTAATGTTCATCTACTTTATCGCTATGAGGGACATTGAAGTAAGTCGTTGAATATAAAATCGTTATCACAGCTTACGCTGTGTACAGAAAAAAATTGCATTCGTTCAGGCAGGGGAGCAATTGTTGTGGGACTATGGAAAGAAATACTTTGAGGAAGAAGTAGAAGACGATTGTCTCTGCCGGAAATGCTGCAGGGATAGAAACTATATTCTAAGTAAGAGATATATTCTCGTTCACCCTCGGCATTGCAACTAAAAACAACTAAACATTGTGCATTGCAGATTCAACTGCAGATCTCCAAATCGAAATTCCGCAGAATCAATTCGAGGAGATCCCACTCATTCCTCATGAAGGGAGATCATGTTCCCAACACTTTTTGGACTTGCCAATCCAAACACGGCATGGCATCACAGCCAAAAATGTTCTACATTCATTGAACATGTAATCAGAAGTTCCCGGTATCACCTTCGATCAACCAAATCAAGACCCACTGGTAGCATATCGCCAAAGTCGAGAAATGTTCCTAGGACGACAGGTATTAATTAATTATACAATTCATTAAGCCTACAATTCCAAGCGTTTTCAGGACAATTTTCCACAACGAGAGGCACTGAATCTTCCCAAAGATTCAAACACTCTCTGCACACTACTGTTGGCAGCACAGCATGACGCCTTCACACAAGGAAATCCCGTAGTGTTGGTTTTAGCCAACAAACGAACTTCCAGAACCCGAAGTAAAGGGAAACCTCATGCAGTTGTGCTTTTGCTAGGCGGTATCATAGAGCCTCGAAGACTGCAACGGTATGGGAACTGCGTTCTATACGTGGGAGATGAAGACCTGTGCTACGCAGCTGTAAGGTTCAATTGGAATAAAAAAAAAAGAAAGATCAGTCTCATAATGTGTGTATTGCAACATTTCCAGAGTGAGAAAACCGCAGCCACGAGTTCAGCGATGAGTGTGGCCGAAGAGTTCGGCGAGCTCGAGCTACTTCATTTTCCTGAGAATAAAATGGAGTTATGGAATTTTCTACGCATGAAACCAACAAGTTGTCTTGATGATGTAATTAAGGTAATGAATAGGTATACCGAATAACTATGTATATATTTATATATATGTATGTACTTTTATATGCATAAAAATTGCGTATGGTAACTGTAATTTTGATTAACTTTCGCCTTATTTTTCAAATTTCCTGCTCATATCAGTAGCTCATATCAGTAATACACTGATCGTCTTTGAATGTGATGATGCGATAGACAATGGAAATAATTAAAATAAAAACGCATGCGCGAAAGTGAATTTTATTGTTGATTTCTCTTGAGTAAGCAAGAAAAACCTGGTCAGAAGAAGTTTCGTTTTTGAAACGGTAATTATTAGAGTATATCAAACGAATAAAAATTTTCGAATATTCGAATAAACGAATAATTCGGAAAATTGACTCCTTCGAATATTCGAATAAACTAATTATTCGAAAAATTGACTTCTGCGAATATTCGAATAAACGAATTATTCGAAAAATTGACTTCTCCGAATATTCGAATAAACGAGTTATTCGAAAAACGACTTCTCCGAATATTCGAATAAACGAATTATTCGAAAAATAGACTTCTCCGAATATTCGAATAAACGAATTATTCGAAAATTTGACTCTTCCGAATAATCGAATTATTCGAATGATTCGAATACGAATAATTCGAATATTCGGCCAAAATCGCGAGTATTCGAATAAGAAGTAAGGACCGAGTACGCATAATCAAAACCACCGTTCGCGGCACTTCCAACTTTCTTGACCTTTTTGTATAGTATTATATAGATAAAAGCTATGCCAATGTACTTCCACGAAAAAGACGCTCCACATTATATCATAAGAGTATTCAAACTAACATTTACCACTGTCTATGAGTAGTTGTTAAACGACACGATCAAAATCTCCGGATTTTCTAAACAATATCTACCAACAATATCCGAATTTCCTATCAGTTTAGGGTGCTATCTGAGTGGGGGGGCATTTTTGTATCGCACATGACCACGCCCATTTTTCCGTACCGCAATCACTCCTGATTTGCGCGGGGGAGGGAAAACCCGGGTAGGTGCTCAAGTTTAGGGCAGCACGATAAAATGGGCGGGGCCAAGTGCACCCAGACATAGTGGCCCCCCACCGCTAAGATAGCACCCAGTTTGGTTGGAGAAATTTCACCTCTGCAAAAATATAAGGTGAATGTTTAATAAGAACTGGCTCAAAGCTGCAGCGATTGACCTAAATTCATGGCAACTAAAGGCTGTGTTCATGATGATTTTCGTCCCCGAGTTTTTGACATAAAACAATGCGTTGGCCTCCAGGTGTTTCCAAAATTACGAAGAAATGGCGAGAAACGCACTAAAACGTCTTCTTTCAGTGACATTATTCTCTGGCCTGGACTAGTTGTCCGATTGGATGAACATGTTCACGGTGGTTGTCGCCGGTAAAAAATGGGGCTAATAAAAAATTTAAGAATATTTCAAGCAAAACTGTATTAGTTAGGGTGTGAAGGAAGCAACAAAAAGCGGAGAATCTCAAAGGACGGGTCCACAAAAGATTTCATTGTCACAACAGTCAGTTCCTGTGAGAGTAAAGAGTTGGGGTGAGAGTAAAGGATTTCGTGCCCTTCTGGTGCGTTTTTCTCGTTTTCTTCGGTCATTTCAGTTCTACCCGGGGACCAAACAAACGATTTAGCTTATTAATCTCAGAATCGAAGATTATCGTGAACACCGCCTTTAAAGGCATCGTTTGCGCTGAAAACCAATTTCCATTTTTCTGGCTCAATTTCATGAATGAGTTCTGTAGACCACACTGGTAAACTCCGGCGCGTCAAAAACTTAGGGTTATAAGTTTTGAAGGGGTTAATGATGAAGATCCGCCACCAGTTCTCACCAGTCATCTAGCACTTTTTCGTAGAATGCTGATGCTACCGTCAAACAACATGAAAAACTGTTACGGTACAAACTCGACATGCAGAAAAACCCAGAAAATGACAGTGACAAGGCCTCCAAACGCAGAAAAACTTCAAAAACGATTTTGGCGCGAATTTTTAATTCATATTTACAATGTGTTCCGAATGAATTTTGTTCACAAATGAAGGTTTTTCATGGGCCCCTTCGACGTTTTCGTTCACTAGAGAGGCCAATCTACACAAAAACATTAAAAATAATATACGGTTTTCTGCGCATACGATGCCTTTAAGTATTACGTAATACTCAAGCAGCGTAAGGTAGCCGTTTCTGGAACTTCGCTCGAATCTGTTTGTGACATACTCCATCAGATGAAAAACAGTATCTGTTACGTCTGCCCACAAATTCGGTGGTGAGCTAGGTACTCCACCACTAGGTTTCTGACTATCTCAGATTTGACTATTTGAGTATTCCGATTATATTCGAACTTTGTACCAGTTTGATCGGGGACATTTTACCTCTGGACCGCAAAAATGGACATGTGCCGGAGACTCTGCTTCTTATTTTTCTGAAATTATTCGTTTATTCGGCCGAATATTCGAATATAGGGCCGTTCGAATATACGAATTATTCGGAAAATTGACTTTTCCGAATATTCGAATAAACGAATTATTCGAAAAATTGACTTTTCCGAATATTCGAATAAACGAATTGTTCGAAAAATTGACTTTTCCGAATATTCGAATAAACGAATTATTCGAAAAATTGAGTTTTCCGAATAATCGAATAATTCGAATATTCGATTATTTGTTTATTCGGCCGAATATTCGTTTTCTGAATATTCGTTGACATAGTCTAGTAATTGTTAGTTCAAAACCATCGTTCAAAAAAGCGTAGTAGCCATTGCAATTGCCCCCTTATCTCTCCAAAACATTGAAACAGACCTCATAATCGTGACCTCAGCATCACGTTTTCAAATAAACCACGACACATACTTCAAGTTCAGAAATAAAATTTTCCTAACCTTAAACAGAGCAATACAAATTTAGAATTGGATGAACATGCGTCACCGGCTTTCGATTATTTTAGCCCGTAGGGATTACGAAAAGTACTCCTAAATTAAGGGAATCAGACCATGAACAAAACTTTAAGTTAATTCTAACTCAGCAAAGATCTTAGGTTGTTCACTCTGTCAACAACGTTTACCACCTCATCCTGATGTTAAATCACCGGTGTGCGAAAACCCTAATATTTGTTTCTTATCTATAAAGTTCCATTGAATCGCTTTCATTTTTTTTTTCGAAGCTTTAAACCAAAAACCAATATGCAGGTTGACATAATAACTTATAAATGCCTCGTGCAAATCATCGAACTAAAACACAAAACTATAGTGCTCAAGGTTTAAACTAATCTACAATATAAAAGAAACAAAAATGAACTCTATATATAATAAAAACCAAAATATTAGAAATGAAAGTAATAATTGTACAAACTAGACGACAATTCGATCATGTGTTTGAAACGGCACCATTGCGGACAGTACGCGGCTTTACGGCACGCAACAATTGACGGCGTGTTACAACGAAGCATTAAGGGAGTTAAAGTAAACACAATGAGTTGACATAAATAGGCATTATAAACAGTAATTTAGAGCATATACACGTTTTTATAGTCAGACACTCACAATCTCCGACCGAAACATCCATTCTCTTCCTCAAAATACCGTTAAAAAGCGATAATGAGCATTGTATTCCTTATTAATTCTTAGTGCAATATCAAACCTTAACCAAATCGTTTTCTTACCACTTCCATATATTGAAAGGATCTTTTTATAAAATTCTTTCTAAATACACAAAAAAACTCTATTTTCGCACAGCATCCTTGTCAAACTCTTTTAAGTTTAGGTTTAGAAAATCTCCTGATTTCATAACGTCTGCAGAGAATTATATTCAATTTTCTATGTGAAAAACTGGTATTTTGTCCGGTCCACCGTACAAAGATCTAACCTATCGGGTTGGATCTTTGTCCGGTGGAACGGACAAAAAAAAGAAAACGCGCTCCAGCGCGCACAATCTGACCTAAACCAGTAACCCATCTCAAGAATATGAAATCATTTCAAATCATTTTCGATTTTACTTTTAACTCATATAATATCTTTTCTTTACATTCCACGTCTAGTTTATCCACAATGCTATACTTTGCGAAGTTGAATTAGTATACTTTCTCATTATAAGTACTATAACTGGTGCAATACTAGAACGCGGTTCAATCAAAATTCAAGTAAAAAATGAATGATTCCGCTTTTATAATTTCGTTGAAATTCTATCTAATTACGATTTATAACGTTATCACAAATCTGATAACGAATCAAAATTTCATTTTCATGTATGAATCTATTCAATTCTATGAGTAAAACTTGAGTGCCCCGCCAACTAGTTTTGCACCCTAAAGTCAATTAAATAAATGAAAAATCCAGATGAAAGAAATGTCTCTGAGAAATCAAAGTTGAGTCACTGAAATTAGATTATTATGTTTCAGTATGTCAAAATACTATTTCCTGTGGTATGGGTAAAAATTTCTGTTTCTGTATCTAATCTCAGTTCATCTCTAATAGTTAAATTTGCGTGGAGATTAGGAGCTTTATTTGAGATGTGCAGGATAATAATATTGATACACAGAAAAATATTGATAACGTGACATCCGAAATTCATACGAATTCATCTTTCAAAAGAAAGTCGCTTAGAACGATAAACGAATCCAATTTGTTTGTAAACACTGCAAGAATATACACGTGCACCTGAATGCAATAGCAGCTAGCCTCAATAAATCGAGAATAAGCGCGTGGTTGACTAATTGAGCCTGCTTTGGCCCATCGCACCTCTTCATCCATACACGTGATTACTCCAGGGACCATCTAGTTTCACACCTGTGCCCGAAAGATACAACGCCTCTATCCACATGATTACTCAAGGCGCCATCAAATTTCGCACCTATATCCTCAAGGTTTTGCGAGCCTACACCATCGATGTCCGACCTCTATCAATCCATTTGATAGAGGTACCTTTATAAATGGAAATCGTTTATTCAACTTAATTGAATTTGCCGCGAGCCTGTATAAAACAGCCATGCAACATTAGTAAAAATGAAAACCGTATTCCGCGTTCAATTGTCCTAGCTCGCATTGATAGTTACTGAGATCAGATTTCAGGCTAGAAATTGGGAACATTACGGTTCAAAAAAATTGCACTTTTCATTCCATTACGGTGTTTTATAAAATGTTGTTTGTTGGATAAGTTTTTGTTTGGAAAAACCTGCCCTATATCAAAGATGTTGTTTTTGTTTTAATGTTTTGCCTTTACTAGTTAAGCAACAGAATTACTTCTGTAGTTCTGGTATAAAACAAGTTCTTTGTTATTTTTAGCCCAGTACTTTAGCATAAACAATAGAATCAATTCTCAATTCTTTTTAAAAATAAACTTTCGATTTTTAATACTCAATTTCGCGTTAAAACAATCATTTTTCGTCATTATTTTGTCAAGCAAACCTTGGTTGATATCTAATTCCATCTAATGTTCACCCCATCATTTAAATTACATTTGAAATCCAACGAATCTTATGCAATTCAAAGCTGATAACCACAGTACCCCATTGCCACGCCTCTTCTCAGTTGATGACTCACCCCCTCCAGTGCGCTGTCCCCCTCACCCCACAGCGGCAGCTGCGAATAAAAACATGACAAAGCGGCTGACATAAACGACCGTTTCGCCCACTGAAACAGCGCACCGAAACAAGACCGAGTTTCAAGAGCATAAATGTCATGGCGCCGTGATAACCAAGTTCCCACCCTAAGTTTTGGCAAAAAGGCGAAAAAAGCGCGGAAATTCGCTTTTTTCGTCTTTGATCATAACTCGCTTCAAAGTGAACGATTTTCAAATTTGAAGACAGTTTTGGAATCACCATTGATCCCTCTTTCTTTTTGATCGATACGTGGCTTACTCTGAAACAATGCATATAGGGTTGACACAATCAAACGAGTGGGTGAGTATGAGCTGCTGAAATGTGTGACTGGGTATACTCTAGTTTATTCGAATATTCGGTCCAGTTTTTCTTTTCATTTTACAAATTGTATTTTTTTATATTTTCAATTCTTTAAAAATTTAATCTCACTATTCCTCTAGGTATTATTTGTTAGCTATTCATTCAGTTATTTGCTTGAAACTTTTTGGTTCTTAAATATTTTGGTTTTTCTATTTGTATTTAATACTTGTTTCAATTTGCTTTATTGGATTTTTTATACGAATTTTCACTGTAATTTGAATACTTTATAATTCAGTTTGATTACTATAACTATCGCTTTATCTGGAAAATGATTTCAATAACAACGATAAAATATTATTCGGATATGAATCGTTTCAACTTTGACTTCAGACGAACAATTCATAACACTGAAAACTTTTAGAGTCTTCGATGTAGGAGCAAATTCAAGTTTCAATTGTTTGTGTCAATATTAAAAATTTCTTGGAGTTATTATTTTCAAAATCCGAAATTACCATTCGTCGCCCTGATTTCAAGAATTTTTTCAAGTTTGTGAAAACAGTTATTTTTTGAAGTACAGTTCACCTCCGCACTGGGGTGGGATCATCCGGGCACCAAAGGCAAAAAGCGCTCGGGTGATCCCACATCTCTGTCTGAGGATACTTGCAACCGCGCCGCACCACGATTTCGCAATCAGCGTGCACTTTGCGGACTGAACGGCAGTGCGGAGGTGAACTGTAGTTATGACATATTTCACCCTTCCACGAAGTTGAAATTCTTCAGAATCTATGAAACTTCAACCTGAAAACATTACCACTCGATTCTTGTCGTATTGTGAATTTCGAAACTGTCTCCATACCTGGGAAACAGTCAAGATTTACTGATCCTGCCTGGTTTTGGATGAACTCCGCGCTGGCAATGGTCCCCTTAGCTGCCTGCGCCTCAACTACTTTCACTCTATCTACCTGTTCCTCTCGACGGTCTAACACACTCCTCGCTCGAAGACAGTCCCGGAAAGGGATTGAATTTGAGCAGCGAAGATGGGCTAGAAAGACAGCGGTGGAAGGTGCGGTCGTCGGAAAACCAATGTTCCGAAAGCATAATGGGTGGCTTCTGCAATGTTGGTGTATGGGGACGAGATAAAAGTAGTTGACGGTATGGGGGGCTGTTTTTCGGACAGCCTCGGAGGGTTCAGAAAAGAAAGCATTTATCCGTGTGGGTGCAATGCTCGCGGGTGATTTTTATGAAATTGAGAAAATGAAAATTCCATATTCCGATCCTTCTCCTTGTATTCAATAATTCCTGACCGCAATTGTCGAAGAGCAGTTAGTTGGTTGAGTCACACCTTTGCTTGGTGGAGTCATCAGTGCGGTGATGCGCCGCGGCCGCGCGCGTCGGTTTCTGGATGATCTGCGACTAAGGATTCACTCACCGATAGCACAGTTCGAGAACGGGACTGGAATCCCAGGAAAGGACAACCCATAGAGCTAGTTCCTGTTCCGATTTTCTCTAAATGCGCGTATGATGTTGGCCACCCACACAGTTAAACTTTATTTTCTGAAGCCTCCGAGGCTGTCCGAAAAACAGCCCCCCATACCGTCAACTACTTTTATCTCGTCCCCATACACCAACATTGCAGAAGCCACCCATTATGCTTTCGGAACATTGGTTTTCCGACGACCGCACCTTCCACCGCTGTCTTTCTAGCCCATCTTCGCTGCTCAAATTCAATCCCTTTCCGGGACTGTCTTCGAGCGAGGAGTGCGTTAGACCGTCGAGAGTAACAGGTAGATAGAGTGAAAGTAATGGAGGCGCAGGCAGCTAAGGGACCATTGCCAGCGCGGAGTTCATCCAAAACCAGGCAGGATCAGTAAATCTTGACTGTTTCAGGTATGGAGACAGTTTCGAAATTCACAATACGACAAGAATCGAGTGGTAATGTTTTCAGGTTGAAGTTTCATAGATTCTGAAGAATTTCAACTTCGTGGAAGGGTGAAATATGTCATAACTACTTCAAAAATAACTGTTTTCACAAACTTGAAAAATTCTAGAAATCAGGGCGACGAATGGTAATTTCGCATTTTGAAAATAATAACTCCAAGAAATTGTTAATATTGACACAAACAATTGAAACTTGAATTTGCTCCTACATCAAAGACTCTAAAAGTTTTCAGTGTTATGAATTGTTCGTCTGAAGTCAAAGTTGAAACGATTCATATCCGAATAATATTTTATCGTTGTTATTGAAATCATTTTCCAGATAAAGCGATAGTTATGGTAATCAAACTGAATTATAAAGTATTCAAATTACAGTGAAAATTCGTATAAAAATCCAATAAAGCAAATTGAAACAAGTATTAAATACAAATAGAAAACCAAAATATTTAAGAACCAAAAAGTTTCAAGCAAATAACTGAATGAATAGCTAACAAATAATACCTAGAGGAATAGTGAGATTAAATTTTTAAAGAATTGAAAATATAAAAATACAATTTGTAAAATGAAAAGAAAAACTGGACCGAATATTCGAATAAACTAGAGTATACCCAGTCACACATTTCAGCAGCTCATACTCACCCACTCGATTGTGTCAACCCTATATGCATTGTTTCAGAGTAAGCCACGTATCGATCAAAAAGAAAGAGGGATCAATGGTGATTCCAAAACTGTCTTCAAATTTGAAAATAGTTCACTTTGAAGCGAGTTATGATCAAAGACGAAAAAAGCGAATTTCCGCGCTTTTTTCGCCTTTTTGCCAAAACTTAGGGTGGGAACTTGGTTATCACGGCGCCATGACATTTATGCTCTTGAAACTCGGTCTTGTTTCGGTGCGCTGTTTCAGTGGGCGAAACGGTCGTTTATGTCAGCCGCTTTGTCATGTTTTTATTCGCAGCTGCCGCTGTGGGGTGAGGGGGACGGCGCACTGGAGGGGGTGAGTCATCAACTGAGAAGAGGCGTGGCAATGGGGTACTGTGGTTATCAGCTTTGAATTGCATAAGATTCGTTGGATTTCAAATGTAATTTAAATGATGGGGTGAACGTTAGATGGAATTAGATATCAACCAAGGTTTGCTTGACAAAATAATGACGAAAAATGATTGTTTTAACGCGAAATTGAGTATTAAAAATCGAAAGTTTATTTTTAAAAAGAATTGAGAATTGATTCTAATGTTTATGCTAAAGTACTGGGCTAAAAATAACAAAGAACTTGTTTTATACCAGAACTACAGAAGTAATTCTGTTGCTTAACTAGTAAAGGCAAAACATTAAAACAAAAACAACATCTTTGATATAGGGCAGGTTTTTCCAAACAAAAACTTATCCAACAAACAACATTTTATAAAACACCGTAATGGAAAGAAAAGTGCAATTTTTTTGAACCGTAATGTTCCCAATTTCTAGCCTGAAATCTGATCTCAGTAACTATCAATGCGAGCTAGGACAATTGAACGCGGAATACGGTTTTCATTTTTACTAATGTTGCATGGCTGTTTTATACAGGCTCGCGGCAAATTCAATTAAGTTGAATAAACGATTTCCATTTATAAAGGTACCTCTATCAAATGGATTGATAGAGGTCGGACATCGATGGTGTAGGCTACAATTTGTAAAATGAAAAGAAAAACTGGACCGAATATTCGAATAAACTAGAGAAAACCCAGTCACACATTTCAGCAGCTCATACTCACCCACTCGATTGATTGTGTCAACCCTATATGCATTGTTTCAGAGTAAGCCACGTATCGATCAAAAAGAAAGAGGGATCAATGGTGATTCCAAAACTGTCTTCAAATTTGAAAATCGTTCACTCTGAAGCGAGTTATGATCAAAAGACGAAAAAAGCGAATTTCCGCGCTTTTTTCGCCTTTTTGCCAAAACTTAGGGTGGGTATTGTAGTCGTAATTGCGCACATCCCTGCAGCTCCTCCCTCGAGCTGAGTCTCTCTTACCACGAAGGTTGAAAATTGGAGCGCTCTACTCTATCAGCGTCCCCCTTGAAATTTCGTGTTAGACGGTTTTTGGGAGAGAACATTTGGGTGATTTATCGATCCCCAGTCTTTTTCAGCTTCGGCTTTAGTTTCGAATAAACATTTCATCCAGTAATGTACGAATGAACGCATCAAAATAAAATAAAAGCTGGCAGATCTGGCCAAAATTTTCAAATCGGTCGGTTCTGGGAATGCAATCGTTCCCTTAGTGTTGATTTTGTTGAATTTGGCACGAATGAAGTCAGATGCTGGCATTTCGTAGTTTTCCCTGCCCACTAAACTTTGCTGGCCCGTGTTGACTCTCGTCGGAATTCTTGCTCGATAATTCGAGTACCTCCAATCCTTTCTAAAGGAGGTCGAAAGTGAGGCCCTCGGGGATTACATAGTGGAAATGCGGTATGCTGAGAGCTGAAGTGCGAGAAAATTCAGGGACAACGCACTGGCCCCACAAATCCGTTCGAGGATTTTGAGTGATTGTTGAGATAGTCTTATGATCAGCACACTATATGCAGTTGAACAATTTCGAAAAAAAAATGTCGCAAGAAAGAAAAATTTTCGTTCACAGCATTTTCGAACGAAAGAAGAATTTTAGAAAAATTTGTTGGAAACATTTTCGAACGAATGAAAAATGAAAAAATTTCGAAAGAACGAATTTCGAAGAACTTTCGAAATTTCAGAGGTCGGACGAACGAATTTTGAAACTAATCGAAGTTTGGGTATTTTTTTGGTGGTGGCCATCGTGTATCAACACCCCTGAGGAGGCGGGAGACGGGCTAGCCCCGCGTTGCGTCCAGTCAGAAACCTCGCCCCTCCCCCGTTTCTCCCACCTCCTCGGGGGTGTTGATACACGATGGCCAGCACCTGTTTTTTTCGAAGTTGGTTCGAAATTTCGGATTAGGGTTGAGCAGCCCGTTGCGCCAATTTTCGGCGAAGCTACGACCCCATTCCTCGTCGACCATATATTTTTTTTTAATTTCCAAAATTTTTACAATCCCTCCTCCAGGATAAAAAAATTCTTCACGCTTTTCGAGAGTGATAAAGATGGAGAAGGATGAAATTTGTGGTGAAATTCGGTCAAATCATACAAGTCCCTATTTTCATTTTTTTCGAGAATTTCACGACCCCCAGTTGCGCCCTTGCTCAACTCTGTTTTGGATTTTTTTTGAGATTCGGTAAAAACTTCGGAGTTTTTTGAAAAAACTCCTTTAAGATATATCGCAACTTTTTTCGAAACTGGACACGACTTTTTATTTACAACGCCCAGCCAGAGTCGTGGGCGTGACAGCTTAAAGGCATCAAACGCGCAGAAAACCGTATATTATTTTTCCATGTTTTTGCGTAGCTTGGCCTCTCTAGTGAACGGAAATGTCGAAGGGGCCCATGAAAAACCTTCGTTTGTGAAGAAAAGTCAATCGGAACACATTGTAAATACGAATTTGAATTTCGCGCCAAAATCCTTTTTGAGGGTTTTCTGCTTCTGGAGGCCTCGTCACCGTCATTTTCGGAGTTTTTCTGCATGTGGAGTTCGTGCCGTAACTACTTTTCATGTTGTCTTACGGTCGCGCCAACATTCTAGGAAAAAGTGCTAGATGACTGGTGAGAATTGGCGGCGGATCTTCATCTTTGAAGCCTTCCAACCTCATTGTCCAACGTTTTTGACGCGCCAAAGTTTACCAGTGTGGTCTACCGGGCTCAATTATGAAATCGAGCCTGAAAAATGAAAATTGATTTCCAGCGCGAACGATGCCTTTAATACCTAGCCATATTAATTTTTTCATGGCCCGTTACCTAGGGCGGTCACCACTGTCATGGTGACGTTAAACCAAACTAACTAATGGGTGTTGTGAGCATATGGTGAAAAAGAAATTAAATCTATCTGGCAGTAGTAACAGGCATTAAGTTAGATCGCAGAAGAACAAGAACATCATTCGTAGCACTTAGAAGTGTTAATTAGCTACCGTAGCCTAAAAAAATATTCCGCGGTACTGAAAACGGATAACCGGGTTAAGCCTCCAAATAGCCGGTCTAGGTGAAATCTGGGCGAAATTCTGCTTTACCTCTTGATTCCCAGAAGTGGTACTGCCCAGATTGAAGTGAAACTCCGGTCCGCATTTTAGAAATTTGGAAAAATTTTCGAAATTTTTTTTAAAAAATCGGATCTCGAACGTACGAAAATTGAAAAAAATTCGTTCGACGAAATTTCGAACAAAAGTTTTTCTGAAAAAGAGGAAATTTGAAAAAAATTCGTTTGACAATTTTTGGCCGAACGAAAACAATTTCGAAAAATCTCTCGAAAGCTTTTCGCAAAATTCGTTCGTGTACAGGACACAATTATCATACAGATACCCACAAAAATTAGGAAGCAGCTTTTCCCTCTGATGACGATGAGTCCACCGAAACGTGAGGGCGACTAATAATGTTTGATTATTTGAATAATTACTCGAACACATTTAAAATATTCATTCGATTCGAATGGGACAGGGTCTCTCTACACACCGAGGGAGGTGATGTCTGGCCTTTCGTGACTGTAATTCCACTCGGGACCACTTCGTTTGCATTGAGTGACGTGACGTGTCGAACTGCGAAAACGGGACAACTCCTCCCCACGTGTGGTGAGAGCCCCTGTCCCGATTCGAGTGAGGAGTACACTTTACAAATAATTGATTAACTCGACTTTTCCAGAAATTCAAGATCCGATTATTTCATTCAGTCGACTTTTGAAAAAAAAAACAATATTCTGATTTTTTATTCAGTCAATACTTTGGAAAATCAATAATCGATTCATTCATTCGTTCACTCGAAAATTGAAAAAAAACGGAACAATCTGAAAATTCATCAATTCGGAACCCTTTAAAAACGCAATATTTTATAAAAATCATTCACGAAATTTCGAAGATTAAATACTCAAAAAATTCGTTCAAACAAAAACGTTGAAAAACGCATTGTTCGAAAAAGTCATTCATCCGAAAATTTTGGAATTTATTATTCGAATCAATCGTCCATACGAGAGAAACCTTTGAATACCAAAATATAATACCCTCCTAAGGCACTTCATTCTTTCACTTTTTCACTTTCTTCCGCATTTTGTGTTTTCATGAGCCTATATTGTTCATGAGCCTACCAGATTGGTTGTAAACTGGCCACGCGCACAACCCGTTTTTCGAAATCAAAGTTCAGGGTGAACGTAGCGATTACAAGGTTTAGTTTAGCTCTTGCGTCCGTGAAAGATATTTTTGGGCCTCTATCTAAAATTTCTGGTTTAGCAATGGTTAGCGATAGAATGCGAGAAACACTGCCTCACACTAATTCAGAGATCGGTGGATGTCAGAAAATCTGGAAAATATCGTAGACTGCGGTAATGGTAATTATTTTTCTTCATCTATAGGACATCTCACATTGGTTGAAATAAGGTGCAATCGTGCGGGAAGTTACATCCAGATGGGTAGTCAACGAGTTAGAGCAAGCCGAAAGGATGTCCTCCATTGTTCGTGCTTTCTCAACGTGGAAAATAAGAATGATGGAACGGTTGAGGCAAAAGGGTGTTTCGGGCATGTCGGGCACGATTTGGAGCCAGGCGTACTCAATCTTTCTTCACAGCAACAGCAATACCTGCGAATGCTTCTTGAAGGTGGTATTGACGATCTACATGCTTTAGTTCGAGATATGAGACAGAGCCCGCTACATGGTGAAGCTGGACCGTCCCATGCTTCATGAACCAACTTTCACATCTGTTGAATCATGAAGTCGTTAATTGTTGTTAATTACTGATTTGTTGTAAGCCTATATAATATATTTTGATACATTTAGAAGCTAATTTGAGTACATAATTAAACACGTGTTGAAGAAAGAAGAGCAAATCCGTGAAATTCCCTGTGAATGAGCAAGTTGTCATCATTAACGAAATAGTCAGGTGCTGTTAGTTCAGCAGTTGTTGGCGTGGTCGCTTTCCGCTACAATTGAAAATGAATCCGTTGTCAGCATTAGGACTAAATAATGTATCCTAGAAAAACGGTATGCGATATGATTCAAAGCTCTGCCAGCATTGGCCTCACCACTACGCGACTAGCGGTGTGTGTGTGTGTGTGTGTGTGTGTGTGGGTGGTGTGACAAGCGCGCACCATCACATCACGCTGCGCAAGTCGCGCCGCGCGACGGGGACTAGAGGTAGATTTACGTAACATGCGTTTTCTCTTGTTGCAGCATCAGCTGGGGGATAAAACTGTGTGTGTGTGTGTGTGTGTGTGTGTGTGTGTGTGTGTGTGTGTGTGTGTGTGTGTGTGTGTGTGTGTGTGTGTGTGTGTGTGTGTGTGTGTGTGTCTGTGTGTGTGTGTCCTGTGGATCTCCATATTCCGCGCCCGGCCAACCGTGGCTCCATATTCAAAGGCCGGGAACATCGTTTTTGGAAATACAGTGGGTCGCATGGGACTCGTGTGTAGTGAGGAAGCGGTTTATTACGATGTTCGGAAAGTTCGCCGATTTAAAGAAGCATCTGCTGCTCTGGTTTTGTTTGCATGTGTGAACCCAGGCTTAGTATTTTCAGTCATTCCGAGTTAGAGGACTCTCATGTTAACGAGGTTTTTTAAAGGCACAGTTTAAGCTCAGGGGTAATTTATGATATTTTACTCCAGCCGCCATGTGTAGCAACTCCACAATGCCTAATCTCAAATTGCTCGAATAAGTAAGAAAAAGCGAGGAAAAAGTCGGCCACGCCCTCTTGAAATGAAAAAAATGGGTGACGCCCGCAGACAAGCTTTCGATTTCAATACGGAAGAGAAGCGCGATTGATTTTATCCGAAATCTGTGTTCTTCCATCTGTTTTCGTTCTGGCTTTATACTGCAGCCTGCTTCATAAAGATGGCTGTGATTAACGAGGAAAGCAGGCTCGAGACAACTCGTCCGCGAACTTTTCGCCTTTCAAATTCAAAATTTTCGAGGGGTCATAACTCCATTCGTAGTGAGTTCTGAGCGATTCTGAAGGTACCGTTGTGATCTGCAGGAAATATTCTCTAAGATAAGCAAGAAAACGAAAATTCGATTCTGAGGAGGTTAGACTGTGCCTTTAATATGAGGGGTGGGAGTCGTTCATGTATTAAATTATTAGACATTTTATTATATTGATGGTATGCATATCTGTAATAGTATTATATTGTCTTTGCATAAGTTACGCACTATGCACTGCTTCCTGTGTATTCTACATACATCTAACGTGAAGCCACTTTCATGACAAAAAAAAAACTTGTTCGCGGAGAAGTTGAAGTCGGTTTGCAACGAGGTGATGATGATTTCTCCAAACTGCCACGGCACGAACGTACGACATCTCGGCACCAATTCCATTGCCCGAGGAGGTCTTTGACTCTAACTAAAATGGATTTGTGGACGAATGCAACTTTGGTCGCCCGATTCCTGAACCTGTGACAAGAACAAGGCTGCGAATAAGAAGAGGAACGTGAAGCCACCCATCAATTCGAACCAAAGCCAATTTTGGTCGCCAGATTCCTGAACCTGTAACAAGAACAAGGCTGCAAAGAAGAAGAACGTGAACCACCGATCATTTCGAATCAAAGCAGTTTGATTGGTGGCGGAGCCAGTGTGGCAACGTGCCAGGGGCCGCGTCGCCGCACGCAACGGAGCCACTGATGCAATTACGCCACATCTTCTTCCTCGAAATCACCCTGAGGCGACTGCAGTCGCACAGGTCTCCTTCGTTGTTCAGCCATTGACGACATTCCTGCTTCCTTATTTAGCCCTTGACGACAATCATATTTCTGTCGACGATTCTTAGCCAAGCTTCCCATTATCGTGCCGCTAGCCACATGCCAAGCAGGAAATCCCATGATTGACTCCAGGAAGTTACCATCGTAATCAACAAAGGGATCAGAAAAGTGTTGTTTTTGTGAGGAAACTGCTGGCGTAGCCGAGTATGGTTTCGCCGCGTGGTAGTTTTCCGGCGAAAAATGTCTCCGGTCTTAGTAATGTCGAGTCAACTGCATTTGTTTTGATATCGTGAGATATATCTAAGATGGGATTCCTCGAGTAGAAGCTCTAGTGTCCCATTCCCGTCCCATCCTCTCAATTCCTGCCATATGTTATTGTTTCAATACAGCCCGAATCAGCAGTGTCTAACTGGAATTAAATTCAAAATAATTATTTGTTTCTCTAGGTCAACCGTGACAAACAGAAAACATTGTCACATGACAGCGCCGTGAAAAACCTGAACCTGAAAGTCTACAAAGACAACAAGGAGAGTCTGTTGCAAGGACTGATTGCGTTTGGGGCGCTCAAATCGCCGAAGGAAACTTACCAACTAGCTGCAACAGGACAATGCAGAGGTGCATATATCGTTGCCATACCACAGACTTGGACACGGCAATGACTGCTCGAAATTTAGGCTGCGATGTAAAAGAAGCATTCGAAAGATGTAAGAAATTGCGTCCAGTCATCCGAAGTTTGGCTGACAACACAGCCTTTTTCAATGAATTTGTCAGCGACATTGTCAAGACGGTATGCCGAATTTCGAGCTCACACCTGTTTTCTCACCTAATTCTTTCGTATTCATAGGCGTATGAAAAGAACGACTGGACAAAAGTCACTGTGAGGGACAAAAACCGATCCAATGGGAATATTCTACTGGAGCGAATTAAAATACTGGGTAAAATTTGGCTATTTGAAGTTTTAAAAATCGTGGAAGTGCAAGAAAACCATTATTTCTCTTCCAGAATTTGTTGAAGAAACCTTCAAGCAAAACGGACGCCGCGTCGAAAACTTAGATGCAACAGTGTCCACGATGCTGAAACTGGCACTGTAAGTAGGCTTGTTCCAAACTCTAAGATCATTTTCATCTTGTTAAACATTTCAGTACCAACTTCCGGCGTCGTGTTCGCGAGAGTGACGGGCAGGTTAGCAGCCGCGCCATTAGTGTGTCAGCCACAGACGCCGGAGGAAACGAGAGTGACGACGGCGGCTTGGAAATTGTGGAGAACATTGAAACTGGGTTTGCGGTTTGTGTTTAGCGGCTGTTTTTTTCAACTCTCATTTCTATATCATTCAGATACGACGATGAGGGGGATCGCAGTCCGTCGCCCGTCATTCCCAAGCCTCTTGTGCCAATCGACAACGCTGATGTGAAGCGGCCATTTTCAGACTTAAGGTGAATTTGGTCATTTTGTTCTACATGATGTAGATAGCCTAAGATTTTGTATTGGATTACGCATTTTAACACATTTCATTCAGGGAACTTCAGCCTGTCGTCAGTTTCCGTCATGAGAAAAGACGCGCAACGATGAGGGATGTCGATGAGAATTGGTAAGAGACTACTTCCTTGAGTTCCTCCCTTAAAGGCCTTGTGCGCGCTGAAAACCAAATTTCTGTTTTTGTGTTATATCATTCAAGTGGGCCTTGATAAGGCCATTCACGAAGTCTGCAGTCTCAAAATTAAACCGAAATGGAGTTTTTCCAGTTGAAAACGTCTTTCTGGGTTTAGGGATTGGCCTTTGGGTCGATCATCTGTTAGGTCTGTTCACCAAATGAGAAAATAAAGTAAATGATCAACAAGTGATACAGTAGAAATGAGTGGAAGTTGATGGAATATATCATGAGATTACGTCATAAATGTCTTTTCTGCAGATATCGGTCGAACTTTTCTCCTTTGAAAATCAGCTAAAACTAAGATGAATGAGATTTGATCGGGAGATCATGGGTCAATTCAGCGATTCGTAGCGATCGACTTCTCCTTTCTCATGAGTCGATTGATTGAATTGGGTCTGAAAACGAAGAAATAGGGGTTCGGAAAAGCAGTTTTCAGAAACTTTTTCGCGGTTTTTTTTTTCGACATGGTTGTGTAGGGTACCAGAGCTTCCATTATATATTGAAAACTCAGAAACGATTTTCATCGTGAACGATGCCTCTAAAACAAAGTCGGAAGTTTCAAAATTCGATTCTATTTCTTCCATTTAGCCTACTTTTATTCCAGATTGTTTATATTTTTTTCGAAGTGGGGTATTTTTTAATCTTATTAAGAATTTCGCACAATTTAATTTTCAGCAATTTTGAAAATGGGAGAGTAAAGCGTGGAACGCAAGGCTTGGCGCCTGGATTCCTGAAGAACGATTTCTCCGACGTTGGACTTCTGTAGCCGCCCGTCATTCATCAGCAATCGACTCAGAAATCCCAGGAGCAACTTGGGGCTCCAAACGCTACACCTAATCTCCAGATCAGCTGTAGTCCGGGAGAAGTGAGGGGGGGGAGTCCCGGTGTATAAACATCTGTAGTCCTCCTTGCTGCTGTATGAATGCAATTGCACCGTGAGAGCAGCAGCTACTGCAGGTTGACTGCAGCAGCGCTTACCGTCGCTTGACACCGACTGGTGAGCAGTGAATTGAGGAATACCTTGCGCTGCAGCAGTAGAAAATGCAGTAGCTGCTGTCGTAGAACGGGAACATCTACGGCAATAGTGCCATAGATGCTGTAGAAACCCATGAACAGAGGGTGAGCGTTTCCTTTGTTGCAAGTTGCTCCTGGTTTGTCTGAGGATCTATCTATCCTGGGTTTCATACCATATCATGTTATGCTTTACTTGAGTGGTGCTGCCTAATATTTTTTCTGTGTAGTTGTTTTCGTTAGTACGGTTCTCATCCAATGTTGACTATCTCAATTCTGATGTTGATTTTTCTTGTTGAAGTTACTAATCGTTGTTATGGCATTTCCTGTTGATAGGTTATCCAATTGTCTGTGTAGACTCATCCGGTTTTCCATCTATCGCTGCTATATTATTTGAAGCATGTTCTCAGTAAATGAGATTTGAATTTTAACAGTTTCATCAAACAGAAGTATATTTGGGTATAAGAACCAGATTCTGTAAGTATTATTGTAACAGAAATTTCTATTAGAGGTAGAAAAGGTGGTATAAAGGCCATTATGAGTATAGTATGGAGCGTGGGAAAGGCGTTGATAAGCTATCCACAGCGAGACCAGGAAGATTGACGAGCACCTCGCTGGCAGCTAAAAGGCATCTCATCGTGGCTATCCAACACGCAACGGGCATCTAACCAATGACATCGGTTAGTTGTGGATAAATGCTGGTCGAAAGTTGTGAAAGAGTGGGAAGATAGCTGCTAGTGACTATGGCGAACATCTTGCGCGCGTGCAACGAACACTTAACCCGTAACCTACCGCCCAGATTTCAGCGCGTAATCAACAACTAACCAATGACATTCGTTAGTTGTCCGCATTGCCGGCCGCAAGCTGCGAAAGAGTGGGCGGATAGCTGCTCGTGACTCGGGAGGCCATCTTGCGCGCGTGCAACGAGCAACCAACCCGTAACTTATCGCCGGTATTCGAGCGCGTAATCGACATCTAACTAATGACATTCGTTAGTTGTCCGCAGAAGCTGGCCGCAAGCTGTTGAAAAACTTCAGAGCGGGGCTCGCCGCCCGACTCCACTAATTCGGCGGCGCGCTCGCCACATCACACTTACCCGCTCGCCTCCCCCTCTGGTCGTCGACGAAATGGTAGCGGGACGAGAACTCTTGCGTGATTGCTTATCACTAGCCCACGCCTAGATAATTAAACTCTCATAGGACCATCGAATCTACCCCCCCCCACCTCTAACCTTAAAGTAATAGAATTCTGATTTACAGTTGGTCAAAATGTATTTATCATTATATTATTGTGGCACTGAAGCATTCACATCAATATTTCACATCACGGGCGTTCAATCAATGAAATGTTTAAAAACATGGTTTCTCATGCGGATTTCATATCGAATTCATAATCTCATTGGTCACGAATACATTATTTTCAGATACCGTTACATTTAGCAAACTATGGACAATATCATGTCCATCAATAATCATTCGGTTCTATCCTAGAAGGGGGGCACTCAGGATTAAATCATAAAAAAGAGGTAAAGCTACTCGATAGCGGTATTGATCAGTGTACTTATAAACTATAAAAATACTTCAGTCATTGGTACATTTTCGTCCAATCCTGAGTGCTCCCCATCTAGGATAAACCCAAGTACATTCGGACCTGGTATTAAATATCAATATATAAAAACTCTAACTCTACTTATCACAATACAATTAATAAATTATGATAAAACATTTCATATGTAAAAGACATCAACTAAATGGAAAATTTCTTCTTTTTGAATCGAGCAAAATCTACCTCACATCATTGCTCTGCGAGTCAATTTCTCCACTTTGACTGATTCTGGGTGTACCGTGCCTCTGAGAAAAAATAGATTTTTTGCAGAATTAAGTAGTAAATACAAAAAATATCAGCTCACTTACATTATTAGGTATCCATTGGAAGGTTCTGTCGTCGTCGCGGAACTTGTAGCTGCGCATGTCTCTCCTGAAATAATACTGTATTACTTCTTCAGTAGAAAAAGTGAGCAATCGGAAAATGTATTCGTATATGCTTAGGAAATCACCGTAAACCTTAGATTAACTTACAGCGCCTTCTGCAGAGACCTGAATAGCTCGCCATTTAATTTAATTCGATCCCTCACCAGTGCATCTAACGACGTCCGGCGCTCGTGTTCCGTCCGACCGAGACCCTTGTAGAAGCTGAAATGTGCTGTATAAATCAAATGACTCCCAAAGAAAAAATCCCGAATTACTAATCAAGTACCTCGACTCCGTAGACACTTTTCAAAATCACTAACGAATAACTCGCGGATCATCTTCCATGTTCCTTCGCCCATTCCCCAGGCACTCCAAATCGGCGGCTCTTCTTCTGATTCGATCCTCTAACATCTCTAAAAAGATTCGGATTGTAAGTATCTCAAGGAAAACTTATAAGTCAAGTTGGCAATTTTGTTCAAGATTTTCTAACTGTACCCTAAAAAATAAGACACCTATTCCACAACTTGGAACTAGCACTCTTTCCGTCTGGGATACGCTCGAGGAAAAGATCAGCAAACAATTAAAAATAGTATTTTACCTCCATAGGCGCGTACTCTGTGTGGACCGGTTCCGGAATGAAAGCATGCGTACCAACGGAAAATTTCTCCATCTGGAAAACATATATTATATTATTCAGGAGCGGGGTAAAATTTGAAATGAAGAAGTACGTGTAGGGAAAAAACATTTAATAAAGGGCACCTGGCAGACCAAAATTATTTTGCCAGCGAAACAAAACTATAATGTTACATACTCGATTCAAAACTGTTCAGAAATTCAAATAACCGGCCGAATATTCCTTTATTATTTGGCAGATTTTCTATTCGGATAAAATTACAGTTATTGAATTTCATCGAATATACGTAATTCATATTTTTTTAATTCACAGAGACATTCGAAATTTGAGATTAAGAGATGAACGATTTTTTTTTCATTTAATTTTTTAGACTCATTTGAGGTGTTGCAAAATATTTTTATAAATATATTCAATCATTTGGAATATTGTCCCGGCTGCAAAAAAAAGTTGAGGAAAAAGTCATCATGCACGATGCGGATGACGGAGGCGTATCGAAATATAACACGTTGACGTGAGGATGGTGATAATGGAGGCGTGATTGCGCGGGAATTGCAGTGCGAGTCATTAACACCTCACAGGGATACTCGTGGGTACACCTAAGGCACACATAGTACATAATTATGTGCTGCCTTGCCGAATGACGAGGTCGCACGAACAGTCTAGCTAACGGGTCACAGCAATCACGTACGTAAACTTCATCGTAGTTTCGAATCACAGAAGAAAATGAAAGCAAGAGCAAAAAAAAGAAATCAATGCAGAGGTGAGAGACGCCAACATTGATTATTTGAGAACAGCGGGTGACTGGCTCGCAAAGTGCTCGCGACCCGCTGTACCATCACCACTCGCGCTCCTGACCCGCTATACCGATAGCGGGTGGCGAGCGGAGACGAGGGGGCAGCGGGTGGCGAGCACTTCAAAATGAGGGGTGAGCGGGTGGCGAGCAAGGCCCGAAATGCGCGCGTGTCGCGAGCACCGAGTTCCTGAGCAATGTGGTATGTCCACAGTCGGACAATCTACACATGAAACGGGCCCGTTTTGATGGCATGGTATTCTCGTATTGGTTCAAACGGTTCCAAGGTTTTAGGATAGAGGCTGAAGCACCAGAGGAGAAAATGGGGGCAAAACAGTCCGACTTTTGAGAATGACTTGAAACCCAGGGGTGGGCGAGATTCAATCGAAACAGCTAATCTCCATCTGGGAATATTTGGCAATAATGCCCAACTGTGATAAAAATAAAAAAAACGCATCGCATCAACGCCTGAATATCGCACACACTAGAGTTGGTCCTGCTCCTGCTATCTCCTAAAGTGTTCATGTCGATGTTATGTTAACTAAGATTTTAGTAAGTTGTGTGTTGAACTATAGTAATAAGTGCTGTCATTCATGTGCTTGAGTAGTGCAAACCACATTCGGTAGCGATCCAGCGCAAAGAGTAAAGGACGGTGTGGAAACGGCAAGATGGTCCCGCAACGAAGACCCTGCGCTGCAGTGTCAGCATACGGTGGAAGATTTCTGTGGTTTGAGGATTGTAATCGTGTTTGTTACTCTAACCGTCGTCCCCAACTCGCAGAACGATCTCTCAGAACGTCTCGACACCCGAATGGCTGACCTTATAAGAGCTTCGGGAGAGTGAGCATCAGGTAGGGAAGACAGCCCTGAACCATGTTCTAGTGTCGCGCCATCAGAATTCAGCGACTTTGAGCCTGAACTCGAGAGGCGCTCCAGATGTATTTTTGCCGAGCTGCGCTGTAGCCACTCAGCATTGCCAATGTCCCACATTAAAAATATCGATAATGGTGAGCTTAACGTACTGTCACACTTATAGCCTTCCTCCTCATTTTGAGCCGTTCTAAGCAAGACTTATGCGGCTTATCAAGTCGAAATCTCTTTATCGCTGTTTTATTCACCTTGATCGACCGCTCCGCGGCTTCCTCAAACCGGACTCATCAGGGTACGTTCCAAGAATGTTTCCATGATGCCGTGGGAGGGCAAATAGCCTTTCCATGGCCAGACTTGTTTCCCATGGCCACGATCTGTAACAGCTGATTGCTTCCACGCGGCAGTGGCTACGTTTCCATGAAAAACTTTAGCCATGGGAACGTTCTTGGAACGCACCCTGAGCGAAATAGGCTCTGGATAGTCACAGCCATACTACTGCGCGCCCGATTAATCGCCTAAAGAGACCCAAAAGTTAACTACAACGGCTTAGCTGTCCAAGTCTACGGTGGAAAGCTTCCGATTCCAGAACCTCAGACAACAACTCATATGTACAGGGCTGCGAAGATGCACCAACAACAATCCTATACTCTTCACTTGCGCTGACCACCGTCATTCGTCATGAAATAAACAGGGTAACTGCAGTATTTCGCGGTTAGAAACCTTGTAAACACCTCAGCGAATCGGAGAGCAAATCTTCATATTGAGAAAAATACGACAACTTCATACATATATAAAATACTTAAACGCGCTGCGGTCTCACTGTTATCAAACATTGAAAAAAATTATTGAAGAGAAATACCCGACCACAGCACAAATAATTGATATATAACTGAAGAGCAGTCGATTAATGTCAATGAAATTTATGGGAATAGACCACATGGGTGACAATGGAGACATAAGAACAATGTTCTAGACCCAGACCAGGATTTATCAGATGCCAAGTTTCCAATCAATGGACGGAATACGAGAGATGCATATATCTGTGATTTCGTATTAAACGCAAAAGTAGTGCAATACATGAAGGCCACAATGGCTCCACTGAGAATTACGAATATAGGTCCTCAGGAAAAGATGCACGGATACATGTTGAAACTGGATGGAATATGCGTCATATAAACTTCCCGAGACTATAGGACCTCATGTCCTCCCTAGCACGAAATCGGAACTCACAACAATTTCAAATTACCACTATGTTCTCGCGAAGTCTAAGTGACCGCAATCCGGTTCATTTCGAGTCAGTGAAACAAACTTCGAGGTTTCATGAATCGCGGCGAACCAGAAACACACATATATGCAATTATTGCCCAGAGCTCAGCTAGATGATATAGACATAAGTAGCGACAACAAATCTTCGGGATGGAATGAATTAAACGACATAAATGGGGCCTTGTTCAATAGAAAGAACGTCTGGTTGGCACTGGTATGTCCGGATAAGGCGCAGTAGACCGAGGAGGAACAGGTGGAGCAGGCTGAGCATACTGTTGATCCCTTAGTATCGTCATGAGGCGATCAGATTTCACTTTCCTGTAAAGTCACTGAATTGTAGCACTACTTAAAGGCACAGTACACCCTCAGATATGAATTTTGAGATTTTCATGTAAATGGGTAGAAGACCCCTCCCGTATAACACGTGCCAAATGCGAGATCTCAATCTCTCCAAATAAGCGAGACATAAGCGACCACCACAGGCCCGACCCCCTCCGCTCACCACCACAGGCCCGACCCCCTCCGCTCACCACCACAGGCTCGACCCCCTAACAGATTTCCGAACTCGATAGCGGCTAGATGGATGAATGAATTCCAACAAGTCGTCGTTCTTCAGTCCATTACCGGACTATCTCCTTATCCTGGCTTTCTCTCACGCAACGATTGCAAATGAAGAGAAACACAGGCCTGAGACAACTCGTCCACCAATTTTTCACCCTCAAAATCTAGGCATCTTTGAAGAGCCATAACTCTGTTCAAAGGGGGTCTTGAACGATTTCAGTGAAACCACTGTGATCAGCGTGTGACCCTCTCCAAGAAAAGCATGAAATCTGTAAATTAATTTTTTGGGTGTTCTGTGCCTTTAAAGGCAGCATACATGCTCAAAACGTGATTGAGATAGATGAGGGAATGGTATGGCTCAGAACACGACGCCTACGCATTTTGAAGCGTCAAAAACGATCAACAATGCCGCTATACGAGTAAAAAGTTGGCCCCGCGCCTGTATTTGCTGCCCTCCTCCAAAACAGGGGCGCTGGGGCATGCCCACCGTCTTCTTTCTTCTTCTTTGCAGCCACAGAGAGGGGTTCTGTCATAGGTTCAGAAACTCGGCCACTAGCACTGGGTTCGTCCACAGATCCATTGTCGTCAATGTAGTCGGTCTTTTCGGGCAATTGAACAGGTGCGCAGTAGTATGCCCTGACTACCGCAATCAGGACACTTCGTCAGGTTTGCTGTTGTCAATCCTATGCAAGTATGACATAAGCATGGGGGAGTGTCCACAGCGTAACGATGCAAGGGTGCACCTGGCACGCCTGCCAAGTTCCATCTCTGTCTCGGAGACCTTTGGAGGTGCGACTCCCAAGATGGAGTTTATGGCAACTCTGCTCAAGTGTTCCTTCACGAATCGGGTATGCTCCGCGCGCAAGAGACGGAGGCGTTCTTGTTGTGCTTCAGTCCATCTCTGCACATCTACTTTCGACGGAGCATCAGCGAAAGGCTTTCTGATACATCTCTCTCTCACCGGGTTTAGTACTCTTCGCGAAGGATGATTCGGCTGCTTCACGATGTTAATGTACATTTGTTGCGCCTGGAGTTGGCAGTGGTCTCTAACTGGCAATATGCGAACTTCGGCGTGTAAGTGCTCTATTGGAGAGCTTTTAGAACAGCCTGTTGCAATTCGCAGAGCACAATTTTGGACGCGCTGCAGCTTGGACCAAGAGGTGTCCGACACGATGTGCTGCCAGACTGGCGCAGCATACTCCAAGGCGGGTTGCACAATAGCCTTATACGTGGTCAGGATCGTTTCTTTACTGCACCCCCAGGACGTTCCACCGAGAGCACGCAGGACGTTGAGTCTTGTTTTCACTGTGGCTTGCTTCTGCTCAGTGTTCTTATGAAACTTCAGCGAAGGATCCAACACGAGTCCAAGCAGCTTGGGGAATCGGGTGGCCTGCAATTGAGTTTCGTCCCATTTAACCATAGGATGGGCACTGTGCTCTGCATTATCAGTGGAAAAGACGGTGACGGACGATTTGGAGGCAGCGACTGTGAGCATTTTGCGATCGAAGAAACATTTCCAACTCGATCAAGTAGTCATTGATCTTACTGGTGGCTACCTTAATGTCGCGATCTCGGCACAGAATAGTAATATCATCCGCGTATGCAACGACCTTGATGTCTTGAGGGGGAACGGGCAGATCTTCTAGATATAAACCGAAAAGTGCAGGCGATAAAACTCCTCCTTGAGGGACACCAGCGGCGATGGGGATGCTATTGGAAACATGTCCATGGAATAGCACATTTGCCCGACGTCCTTTAGTGAAGGCAGTTATCCACCGCTTCTGCCATGGCTTGATGGTAGACTTCAACAGACTCTCTGATAGTAGGCCTAGATTGACAGTGTCAAATGCCTTTGTTAAGTCGAGGGCCACACCAACAGTACGTTGGGGTTTGATGGCATTGAAGCCGTCCAGCACATAGCTCACAATTTCCAACAAGGCCGTAGTGGTGGAATGTAATTTACGGAAACCATGTTGGTGCTGCTGTTGGCTGTTATGCTCGGCAAGCTCCTCCACAACCAGTTTTTCGGCAATTTTGGCGATGGGTGAGAGCAGACTGATCGGCCGGTACCCTTTAGCCGTGGATGGTGACTTTCCCGGCTTCGGCAGTGGAATAACACGAGCCACTTTCCAATTTTGGGGTAAAATGCAGGTACGAAACGATGTATTTATGACGTCGGCAATAAAGGGCAGTAGTTCACTGGGCAGTCTCTTCAGGACTGCAGGGCTCAAACCGTCTGGCCCTAATGCCTTCGAGTTGCTCATCTCCTTTATCGCCTTCTTGATTCTCTGTGCAGGCGTGACTGCATCATCTACATCCATGAGAGGCAACTTACAGAGTTCCCGTACAGTTATTCTGTTCTGTTTCTCTCTTTTGGTTCTAGTGATGAAAAAATGCTTCCCAAGAGCATTTGCGGCCTCCTTCCCTGATTTGAAGACTCCATCTTCAAACTCAATCGTGGAATTGTCGGCGGAGGTGAACTTTCCGGAGATCCTTTTCAAGGCCTTCCACGTTGCTGCTGCATCATTTCTGAAGTTCATCTTCTCAGTGAACTTTTCCCAAGTTTCCTTCTTGTGCCTGTCAAGGTCGTTCCTGATCTCATCATCCAGCGCAGCGATGTCTGGGTCAAGATGATTTGCGGCTCTCTTTGCGTCCCTTGTCCTTATCTTCTGCAGTGTTTCCCTGGTGACATTGGGGAAAGAAGGTCTTAACGCGGCCTTCAGGGATCGCAGCTTTCATAGCCTTCAAGATAGCATCAGATAGGTGGCGCTCCTTCTGGTGTACATCGCCATTCCACGGATAATCAGCCGCTTGGCGGAGCACAACCTCCCTGAACAGGCTCCAGTCTGCAAGGCCTAAATTAAGATAAGAACGATGACGAACACCTGTATAGGGAGCAAGAGAGTTAGAGAGATCAATATCGACAAAGACAGGGATGTGATCGCTGGAAAGAATTGTGGATGTCGACCAAGAGCAGGCATTAGAGAGATTGGAAGAGACGAGGGAGATGTCTGGGCTAGATGATCGGCCGTTGGCAGGGAGACGAGTGGGCTGGCCATCGTTTAAGATAACCAGATCGCACTCCTCCGCCCATTCTTCGACGTCACCTCCTCTAGCATCAGAATCAAGCGACTAGCAGAACGTGTGCGCATTGAAGTCACCCGCAAAGACAATTGAGGGAGAAAGAGAGCAGTCATACAGCTGCTTGAGAAGGAGAATAGGATTGTATGTTGAGGGACAAGAGGAAGAAGGAGGGATATATATATATTAAAAGAGAAAGTGGTGTTTTAAGAGGTAGATGGATGGGGATGTACTCGAGAGTGCCATCCACTGGAGTGTTTGGAATAATGTGAGAGGAAGAGAGGACAGAACAAAAGTAGAGACTCCGCCTCCTTGAGATGACCTGGGAGTATGATATGCAGTATAGCCCGGGATGTTTGGATGTCTAGAGGTAGCAGAGGGAGAGAGTTTGGTCTCCTGGACCATGATAACATCCGGGTGATGAGTACGGGCAAAGAGAGATAATTCAGAAAGCTTGGTCCGAAGGCCGTTTAGATTGATGTGTACAATAGATAGGGGGCGGTTGGTAGATGAGGAATTGGAGTTACTGGAGGCGGAGCACACAATACAACGAAAGGAAGAATCGTGGTGCCTCACAGAACTGAGACCCGAACAGGAGAAGTGCACCCACCTTTCGCATCCAAAACATTGGACGCTGGTTCCATACCAATTAACATCTCTGCCGCATGTGGCACATGGGTACTTCTTCTTCTTCGCGGGTCCTGGATTCCTTTCGACGCCGGCCATTTGTAGAAGAATCCTCAGGAGAGCTGCAGCCAGCCAGCACCTCTCCCATGACAAAAACCCTCTCCGCGGAGGGATTGACGTCGGTTTGCACGGAGGTGATCTTCTTTCCTCCACACTGCCACGGCACGAACGTACGACATCTCGGCAGCATGCCCACCGTCGTCAATTTGTGTGGTTTACTTATTGTATTTATTGTACCACCCACAAACGCCGTCGACGGTGGGATGGCCCAGCACACCTGTTTTGGAAGAGGGCGACAAACATAGGGGGGAGAAATACGGGACAGGGCTGACTTATTAGTGGTGCAGCGGCATTGTGGGTCGTTCTTGACGCTTCAAAATGCGTAGGCGTCCTGCTCTGAGCCATACCATTCTACCTCCATAGTTATTTGAATCATGTTTCACGTTTACGAGCGAGTATGCTGCCTTTAAAGGCAGTGTTCACAGAAATCTTTAAGTTCAAAAATATTTGCAAAAGCTTTACTCTCACTCCGCCACATCACTCATAAAAGCAACTGTTTTATGTGACCATAAAATGCTTTATGAACCAGTCTCTCAAAATTTCCCACTCAATGTTGCTCCGCTCTTTCCTCCAGGAACTATGGTTAGATCCGCGGCCTGTTTCCTCAAGAAAAAAAAACGTCTAAGTTCAAATTGCAGCTGGCGTGGCGGCTTAAATCTCAATCTCTGAGAATTGAACCGCCGCGCCAGCCGCGGTTTGAATATAAACGTTTTTCTTGAGGACACAGGCCACGGACCTAACTATAACTAATACTGTTTTGCACACCATAATCTTCCACTCATGATTGACGCTGTTATTTACCACTCACAACCACCGTACCAAACAACTAACTCAGACCAGGTAATTATTTCACGTGAATAGACTATTCTAATGTTTTTTTGCCGTTTCTTCGTGTTTTTAGTGACACATTGCGGCCAAGATGTTTTTAGTGCGAAGCTTGAGAGCAGAAATCATCGTGAACAGTTTTTTATGTAAACAATTTTCTCAGACAGAAGACCAGTGTGAACCCCTCCCTTGAAAAGGATACGTACTGGAATGGAGACCAAAAATGCGAATAACGATCGCTTTTGATTCACTTCAAACCTATTCACATTATAAAATCGCTCCTACACCGAACTCCATTGTCAAAGTAGCACCACCTGGCATACGATATTAATAGTTTTTGAACCACACGTTCTTCGCTGTACCACAATTCACAGTTGCACCACACAATGAGAGATGCTTCCAGGGTATTCAGTTGATCTACAAAGGTTTCGCCGTGTACAAGGCTGGACCATCATCTATTTCTGGTGAAGCACCTTCAACACCCATAGCCTTGAAGCCGCCCTCATTTCACCACTCGGCGATTCTTCGCTAAGAGTATTATTGTTCAAAATAGTAACAGGAATATGAGCTATGTCCCACTAAAGCTGGGAACAATTCCGGACGGAATCCGAAGTTTACGTCTCTAATTTTTAAACAAGACCACATCCAACACTCGTGATCAGGGTGGTGGCGTGGAGCTCCACAAGGGATGGAATTTGAGCTCCACCAGGAGACCATGTGAAAAATTCTTAATGGGGGCACACTGTTTAAGACTTCATGTGCTTCGTAAAGAAGACTTCGTGATTTGATTCTCTACTAATGTTTTTATAAAAAAAAACGGAACTTTGCTGAGAAATTCTTTTTCTGTGAACATTCGAATTTTGGAAATTGGGAAATTTAGCTTTTCGAATATTCGGACTTCGCAAGGAATGTTCTAGTAGTATTCGAACTATGTGAAAACTAGCCCGTTTCCAGTACTGGGCTCCCTGGATAATATTTGACTTTTTCATTTTGATTAAAAATTGATCGAAACAAATAAATCGTCAATATAACCCACTTTCCAAAGTAAAAACAAATTCTACCTCATATGTGCCAACGTCTTCTTCTCGAGTAGATCTTTCAGAAACTGTTCGGCTGAGATAGTCCCAGCCATAAACGCTTTAGTCGTGCTCTGAAAATAGGGTACAGAGTGGCTGAAAAACCTGATACAACTAATAGATAGGCGTCGAAGCATACTTCCGCATCGTCGTCCGCTTCTTGAGCGGCGACCTGGAGTAGGTTGCTGGTCGTATCCAAAGATTTCGTAGATGACATTTCATCTGAACAATATATCGGATATATTCTCACTCACAGAAAGCAAGTGCAAAATAGCCTGTTGATAGTGGTCGGCAATCAATAAGTATCCCATTAAACTGTTCCCATTCAATAAGTGGCGGCGTCATGCACCTTCGGTGATCATCACCAAGGTGGACCGCAGGTCTGGAACGGAGTAGGTGGCGCAGACCCCAAACTGGTCACCATGCCAGAATATATGGGACTCAGCGGTGCAACAAAATTTCGAAACGACACGAAAATCAATGAAAATGAATCTGGTTCAAAAATCTGATTGCAGTATATCGCGGTGCAAAAAATTTCATTTCGAATGATTTATAACCAACCCCACGAAAAAGGTTTCGAACCCCAATATCATTTAGACAATGGCATAAGCACTTTTCTTCGCGTTTGATCAAAAAATAACATCTCCTGTTTCTGAATATCAAAATTTATTAAAAAATCGATTCGTTCGATTCGGTAAACTCAGTTGTTTCAGAAACCCGCTTTCGACTATTTACCAATTTATCGATGTCAAAAAAATTACTCTGGCGGCTGTTCAAAAAGGGTGTGAGGCAGCTCTGAGGAAGTCAAAGCCGAGAAATGGGTTTCAGAAATTTTCATCTTCATATTATAAATTATTCGAAAGAAGCTCTGTGGAGTAGTGTAATCGGATTTTTTCATAAAGTTGATTTTCGTTGCCTTTAGAATACACGAATTGAAGCCATTTTTCACACTCCACTTTATCGATCCGAAAACCGATCAAATCCAATTTTCGAGGAAAAGTCTACTTCGCCATTGCTTTAGAGCCAAACCTTGCTACACTCGATGCGCAGTCTGTAGTTAAGAACCGATTTGGTTACGATCACAATAGTTTGCTCAGACGCGTTCTTTTCTCGCAGCCACATAGAGGTTTTGTCATAGGTTGAGAATCTTGACGACCAGTAACTCAGGCCTTGACTATTTCCTCAGACTTGAATGTATGGACCAAGATTTGAGGTAATCGCCAATCGTGTTTTCTCCCTCACACCTACCAATTTTCTCAAAATTGCCTTTACCTAAGACCGAAAGTGCCTCAGCCTACTACCCCGGGAATAAACCATCGCAGTTTCACGGGTAGATCTCATCTACAGAAAATGTAATAACTATTTTAGTAGAGCAAAAAACGTTGAAGATGAATTTGTCAAAAAATAGGTCTCAAAATGCTGCGGATCTTCTAAAAATCAAATCTGGATCGAGGAGATTTTTTTGACCTCCACCGCACATCTTTTCGACCTCATCCGGACGATGTAGCCTCATCTGCATATCAGACGTTTAACATGAACTTTTCTGAGCACGGTAGATTGTTTGACCTATATCAGTTGAGACTAACCACACCTATCATTACCATCGTCGACCTAAATTACGGCACCAATTTCATTTTAGCGATCTATAAAGCTATTCAAGAGTCAGATATTTCTTTCAGAAACTTAATTTTATCAGTTCAAGACCTTCCTCTGGTCACCACACCTAAATTACTTGAGAGGGAAGAGGTGCATGAGACTTTGCCTGAAAAAAAAAAGGGGGGGGGGTATCTGGCTTGCATGGATACTGAAACCTTCCGCCACATACCCTGTGTGATATTTCTACAAAATGGTTCAGACTCCGCCCCCTACTAAGAAAATTCCAAGTTCGATTACAGCCCGGCTTGCGGGCTAGTTGATAATATCGGACAAGAGAGAAGAGAGGCAAAATATCCCAGAAGGGCACAAATGGTGCATTACGTAAACCCAATCACAGAGTATTTAGGCAGTCTCGATCGTACAGGGCAGACGTTCGGCCAACTTCAATGAGGCCGACCCGTCTGTTTAATGAGAACCTGAAAATTTTTGCACTGATGCATCATGAAGTAGAGACGGGCCGGCATCGTGGCTGTTTGAGAGAAAACTGGTGCGATTTAGCGAAAAACAGTGAATTCAATAGTTGGATATAAAATCAAAGAACTGAGACTGACTGCCGCTGCTCAGCTGTGGGTCAACTACCTTACATATTCACCTCATCGACCCCGCCCCTATCTCCTAATTCATAAGTAACGAACCTCTACCTAAAATCCCAGTTGGTGTGAGAAGAGGAGATAAATTTGGTTACGTCAAATCCACTGCCTTCAAAGTGAATTAGCTATGACCGATGGATCCCAGACTAGATACGCTCGGATGAAAATATCAGAGCATAACAATCAGCCGAGCTGCATGAAACAAAAAAGGAAAAAGAAAATGAGATCGGACCTAGCTTAGCTTTCAGAGACTCGACTTCTGTTCGCAAAGTAGTAGCTTGGTCGTGTAGAGTCTTCACCTAAAAGCGAATAAATCGGTGTCTCGAACGATCTTCGACGGATTCTAGATCTTGACAACCTTTTTCAGAATAGAGCAAAAAAGTGTAAAAAGTTTCCGGCACACGAAAACTCTCTTAGCGCTCAAGCACGCAGCAAGGCACACGCCAATTAAGATAGATCTCGGCACAAATCTGCAAATCATTGAGCATAAGAGCCCGCAATCCCTTCTTTTGGGTGACATCGCCCAATACATCACTTCAGTAAGTGGATAGTGATTATAGCTGCACAATTTCGAACGAACGAAAAAAATTCGTTCGAAACAATTTCGTTCGAACGAAAAATAATTTTAAAAATATTTCGAAAAATTTGGTTCATGTACAACTATAATAGTGATGGACAACCGACGGTAGTTTTCAAATAAATGACCAATCGAAAAATAGCATTTTTAACCTATGGGTTGAATGAACAATCCTACAATAAAAGTTTTCAAAATTGCGAATGATATTTTTTATTCAACCTCTTTTCAGAATTAAATTCTTTCGTACGCAACACATAGAAATCCAGATGGATGAATTTTCGATCTCCCAAATCAAGGATTTACTTTATCAACTAATCACCGAATTAGAAAGCCCACAGCAAATGTTATGAAAAGACTCCATATAGAAGCTTACGCCACCTAGATAGCCAATGTTGGAAAATTTCTATGAAATTTTCTCCATTCAAGCCTATAACTACTTAACTAACATCATAGGCTCAATATAGAGATTATTAAAACGCCGGCACAATTTCGGGAGCATACAATTTTCTCGACGTTTTCTGTGAAATTTGATTCAGCTCATCCCCGTTGGGGTGGTACGCTTCCCGATTTCAGGCGTAGGGTTGAAACCAGGGCTGTGCCTAAGTGTTCCATTTCCGATTCCATATTTTCGGTGCTTTTTTGAGTCGCTGCTCGTCCCGAAAAGGGTCAGGGGCATGGTGTACTTTTGCGACACACGGTCGCGTCGCTCTGCACAGCGACCGCCTCCCGCCCTTTAAATCTGTCGCTGTCGCAGTGCACTGCACAGCGACAGCGACAGTGGTAGCGACAGGCTATGGCACAATTGCAGTATGTCAGCCCTCCGCGACACGTCGCTGCGACCCACACGCGACATCTGTTATTACGACGGCCGTTGCGGTTGCTTCGATAGGGGTCCCGCCCCGATTTGTGTTAGATTGCATGCCTGTCGCTCATTACAGCGACAAGGTATACCATACGCCTCAGGCGGGGTTGTGGCGCGTCGCAGCGGATGATGGTGGGCGCTCGCAGTAATGTACGTACAAAATGGATATTTTGAAGGGGGGCATAGAATTTTCCGACCCATAATAAGGATTTTAAGGTGCGATTCACTGAATCTTCTAAACCCTCCAGGCACCGTGGAGGGGCCGTCCCAAGGCCTGCTGGACCCTGACCCCAATAACTTGCAGCACAATAGGATTAGCTGCAGCAGCAGCTCGCCCTCCTATTATGATGCGAATCTCTTTCTGCCAGGGGCCGTATGCACATCTCTCCCCGCACGTCCCCGTCCCGCGAAGCCACTCTGTGATAGGTCATCAGACGAAATTGACCAATCATGGATGGCCTTCGCGGGGACGGGGACGCGCGGGGAGAGATGTGCATTCGACCCCAGGGCACACTTGCTGTTTTAGACTGCAACCCAACGAAAACAAGAGCGAGTGGTTTGAAATAACATATTTGTCAAGGGACACCTGCAAGCCATCATCAGTGACGGAACTTCTTATCGAAACATACGACAACAGGGTCTAGTAGGGCGTTGCGCAATTTTTCGAAATTGGAGCGACCCCTCCTCAACATCTAATTTTTTTTCCAAAATCCAAAATTTCTGCGATCCTCCCCTCGAGGCGCGGTTTCTGGCCAGTTTATATTTGATTTCTAAAGCTGTCAGACACCGAAAAATCGTTCGGCAGTAGAGCTTGAGCGTCTCAAATCTGAGCAATGCTACGATCCTTCCTTTTGGAGACAAAAAATTCGAGAATTTTGGGGATATCTTCACCCAATATCGATTTTTGAAACGAAATATTTGCGACACTCCTCGGCCACGTCGCGAAATTCCGCAACCCCGCTTGACCCTGGATGACAATTTTTGGGTTCTCTCCCGTTTCCGGCATTTTTGGTCATTTTTTTCTTCCGTTTCCAACAATCTTGAAGGAGTTTTCGGCACAACCCTGGTTGAAATCACGGGGTGGTCATTACGTGTGTGCGAGAGCTCTAAAGAGCTGTTGAGGCTCCAAAGAACGAAATGCACCTCGATTTAGATTCAATTTTGCGCTGATTCAAAACAACTGCGGGTATGAGTTGCCCACCAACGGCGAATTTTGAGTTGCTTCTCGCATGACACCCACCTGTAGTCGTAGTTGATTCAACTTCGGTTCCTGGGCTAGATTCCACTCCGCCAGCGATTTGTTCTGAGCTAGCCCAGCCTCACGCTCAGTTGGTAGAGAACGGATCTGAAATGCAGGACATATGAGCGAACATTATCTGAAATAGCTTCCACCACCTTCAATATGTTACTGCGTGCCCGTGAGCCAGTCAGTAAGCGGGCCAAAATGAGTGTTTCAGCCCAGTGCTTCTTATGTCACAGTTGAACAGCTGCATTTAAACGAGGAATTGAGTCAACTTTTCTTGTACGCTGCCGCTTCTCTCACTTAACAGTCAGTCTACTTCTCAACTCCTTGCTATTTACCTTTTGGTCTGTAAGGAAATCAAAAAGCGGAGACTACTTTCAACTACTTCAAAAAAAGCCTTGGTATTGTGCTTGTTTTAGATGAAGGTATTGCATTTGCGATGAACTTTCTGTGACGAATTTTTCCGTGCCGCCGCGAAACTTTGGCACCGAGGTTTACTTTTTTTTTGGAAGGTGGAGGAAAAACCCGGGGTTTTCCTCCACCTTCCAAAACCAGGAAAGTCGGCGCGGCGCGGAAAAATGGGCGTGGCCAGGTGCGATAGCCAACTGCCCCCCCCCTGTCGCTGCGATAGCACTGAAACGTTTTCGAAGAAAAGCAAAGCGGAGCGCTCTCGGCGCGAGAAACTAGTCACAAGGGAAGGATACAAAGCGTAGGTCTGATCCGTGGAAACGAATTGTATTGTCAGTTTCTCTTAAGCCTCTATAGTAGAACTTCGCAGTACCCCGCCCCGAACAGCCGCTCCCAAAAAGTTATGAGAGCTTTTAAAGTTTCGCGGGAAGGTAAGGCCTATTTCAGAGTGCGATCGCTGATCGCCGCGATGCCATGTTCTGAATAGTGATCGACGTGCGACGCGATCTCGATCGATGCTTATGGTTATCATCTCATCGCGTCGCGCGGGGATCGAACTCTGAAAGAAGACCACCCTCTATAAAACGTCGTGATTCACATCATTCGAGGCGCGAGCGGCGCGCGACGCCTCAGTCTCCGTCTGCCCCCCACTCTGTCACTGTCTCTAACCTCCGCTCCGCACCAGCTTGCATAGAAACCATGTGCATTTCGCTGTTTTATAGCCTGTAAGGGTACGCATCAATTTTTTCGGGGTTCTTAAAAAAAGTGCGGATGTTGCTCAAAACTACCATGTGACGATAATCTGGGGCGCTGAAAACGAATCTGGGGTCTGATTGTCGAAATTCCTAGATTTACTGTAGGTTAGGGTAGGTAATACGCCATTTATGGGGCGAAACAAGCCTTAGTAGTTCGAAAAACGAAAATGGACATCGAGTTCGTATTCACCACCCCAAATAACCCCCAAATACAAAGTTTGAGTCAAATCTGAGACTTTAATCAAAATACCGTATACCCTATTCTTCCCGCTGGGATGCTTTGAGCGAACTAAAGGCAGTGTTCACGATAAAATATAGGTGTTGAGTTTCTTACAGATTATGATAGGTCAAGAGCTTACTGTGACAGCAGCGTCAGACAGATCTGCGAAAAGAGACGAGAAAGAACTTTTTTCCGCCAAGGCAGAATCTCTTGTGTGACGTCCCATTTTTCAGAATGTGAGGATTTACCGGTGTGAAGGAATGGAGTCTTTCATGTGATAACGTGATCATATCTTATCGACCGACTTATCGAAGCCATTTCTTTTGCTGACCGGCTGTTTCCGTGCTGAAGCTTCTTCAGAAAGGAATAGTGTGCGGGGCGGGAACTCCGGAAAAAGATGGAGTCTTCGGAGTTTGGGGGTGCCTCGTTTGGGCACTTCTAGACGGTTTTTTCGCGTTCTTTCTTCGTGATCGGCTCCCCGTCCAATACACCGTTAGTTCTCTGCAAAAAAAATCGCCAACTTTTTCATCGTGAATACTGCCTTTAAGCCGAAAATTCTGGAAAAAAACATATAAACCCTAAATTCGTGATCACCGCCCCAGAAACCTCTCTGGGAGAATTTCATGTCAAATCTGGAACAATTTTCTGAAGAGCTTTCAGAACCCCCAATTGATTCTTCAGAAACCGCTCAACCGAAAAGTCCGAAACGCTGTCAGTCTGCACAAAGTTCGGAAAATGTGCATGCACACTTACTTTGCTCAGAGGCGTTGTTTTGCGCGCAGAACACGATTATGAGGTCCGCTTCCAGATTTTCGAAAGTTTACTGATATAGTGTAAATGAAAACATGTTTACACTTTCTACTTGATTATGATAGCGGCTCTATAAAAGACCGTTCATCTGAGAATGGTTCAGTTTGTGTCTTGCTGTCTACTGGTGAAGATCAATGAATCTTCCAAGGCCACCTACTGCGGAAGACACAACAGTGGCGATCAGGCGGAGCTCAGAAGACGCCGGAAGCAATGGATCCCGCAGCCGCCATGACGATGTTCAAGGAGCTCATGGATGAGCAGAGGCGACTGATGACTGGACTCCTCAGCCAAGTCGAGGCCGGAGATGGAGGTCGCACAGCTGGTGCGACAGACTCGGTTCCGAACGTCATGGCCGCACTGAGCAACAGGATCGAGAAGTTTTTCTGCGATCCAGAAGAGGAGCAGAGCTTCAGCAAGTGGTTCACAAGATACGAGGATGTTTTCAACAAGGATGGAAGCAATCTGACCGAAAACGCAAGAGTGCGACTACTTTGGGAGAAGCTGGACAACATTTTCTTCGAGAAGTACCAGAGACATGTGCTGCCAAGAGAAGTGACAGCTATTGGCTTCGAAGAAACTGTGAGTACGCTGAAAGACATTTTTGATTACAGGAAGTCCGAGTTCACCACAAGATACCAGAGCCTGAAGGTTGAGAAAACGACAATGAAAACTATCTCACATACACTGGAAGAGTCAACGAATTCTGCGAGAAGGCTCGAATTCATGAACTGGACTCTGATGGAATCAAGTGTCTATTGTGGATTTTCGGATTGAAATTGCACAGAGAAGCAGAAATCAGACAAAGAGTGATCACCGTGCTGGACAGAGAATACAAGGCAGGCCGGAGAGTTTCTCTACATGAGCTGCACCAAGAATGTGAGAACTTTCTTAGCCTTAAAAGAGACTTTGAAGCTATTGCAGGAAATGGGAGATCAGTCGAGGCTGCGTCCAGATCAGTCCAGAAAGCTATTGAATGCTGGAATTGCGAAGGCAAATACTATTCAAAGCAATGCAAATCGAAGCCCTGGTTTTGCAAGAAATGTAAGAAGACTAGTCATAAAGAGAAATTTTGCGATATTGTGAGTCGACGTCAGAAGTTTGAAAATATGCCCAACCAAGGAAATCGTCGAAGTGAAAAAGACGAAACGAGAAGGCAATTTTCAAGACGAAATGCGCGTGGAATCAAGATCGGAAGCGCAGAAGCTGATGTAAACACTTCGAGAATGTGCATCGAAGCGAAGGTGAACAACCACCCTGTCGAGTTTTTGTTGGACACAGGATCAGACATCACTCTACTCAATGATAAGATCTGGAAGAAGATGAGATCACCAGTTCTAGAATAATGCCAGTGGAAGTCGAATGCAGATCACCGGCAAGTTGAAATGCAAAATTGAAATGAAAGGTGCAAGAACCGAAGGATACGTGTATGTTACACCGTGTAACTCACTGATGGGTTTTGAATGGATACAAGACAACGAAGAAATGCTATATCATATGAAGATGATGATAGCAGAAGTGAACGTGAGAAACAAGTCAACAATTGAAGCTGTGTTGATGAAGCTGTTTCCCCGTGTGTTTGAATAAGGTCTAGGACTTTGTGTCAAGAAGGCAGACCTAAACGTGATGCAAGAATCACATCCCGTATTCCGTTACCACCGACCCGTTCCTCACGGTTCCCTAGAAGCCGTCGATGCTGAACTTGAAAGGCTTCAGAAGATGAAGAACATTATCGCGCCCATAAGCCACAGTGGGATTCGGCCTTTGCATTCGGCCTGGGTGGCGGCGGCCTCTGCACTCTCTGACTTAATTGGTAATCGATATCGGTCATCGCCCCCTCACGTTCACCTTATCATCATCACTCGTCTACTCTATCATCATCACTTATCAGCATCCATCATTCATCAATATCATCACCTCGACTATCATCATCATCACGTTCTAATTCTGCCGTGCTTTTGTGACAATAGCACGTACTGCTTCCAATCTCCCGGTTCGTTTTCGTCGGTTCTGTGGAATATTCTGATCTCGACTTCTTCGTCATGACATCGTTCCTATCCGCGGTTTCCAAGCTCCGTGGAAGGAAGAGAAGTCTCGTGGACTTGGGCTCACCAACTACGAACGGTCAGGATGGAATTTTCACCGATGCTATGGAGCAACTGCTTGCGGATGAGGCCATGCCTGAGTGTTTGAAGACTATTGTTGGAGCTCTGTGGACGTCCAAGGATAAAGTGGACATTTTGATCGCCGAGAATCAAAAACTTTATGAGGGATTAAGGTTACTTCGTGAAGAAAATTTGAAATTGCGTTCTTCTATGGTTGATGTTAATTCTGGTTCTAAGCCTCATCCTGTTTTGTCGTTGTTACCTCACCAGCCTTCCAACTCTAATTCACCGCCTATCCATAAATGTTGTGACGACAAAGAGATGTATCGCTCGATAGTTGTGTATGGTGTGCCTGAATCACCAAGTGCGAATGATTTTGATCGTGTGAATCATGATTATAACTGCATACGTAAATTGTTGTCATTTTTGAAAGTTCCTTGTGCTCCAATCTCAGTTTATCGCATGGGGCGTAGTTTTGGTAAAAAGCCTAGGGTTTTGAAGGTGGTATTACCTGCCACGTCACTCAGAGTAATGGCGGTTAAAGCTGCTCCTACTATCAAGCGCTCACCTTTTAGAGGGACCTTCCTAAGGGAATCCCGACCAGAGGGTGAGAGGGGCAAACCGCCACGAACTGGATTTAGTGGAGGTAAGCCTGGTTCAAAATCCGCATCGGTTGTACCTAATTCGAATATTGTTTCCAATGTTTCTGAGGCTAAAGGAGCTGGTGAAGTTGTTGATGTTGATCGGAATAATTTTGTAGCCACGTCAACGCCTGTTCGTGGTGATGATATGATTGTGAACGGTCCGGATAGTTTGGGCCTCTCTCTCTCTCTCTCTCTCTCTCTCTCTCTCTCTCTCCAATGTTTCAGTCGTTTCTGCTGGTAATTCTAATACTTGTAATACTCCTACTCCTGCAATTAGTCAGGGAAACTTGTAACGGTTTCTGGCTCTGATACCGGTGTAAACTGTATATTCAGTAACATTAGATCTATACAAAAAAATTGCCAAGCGCTCAGATATTCCTTATCGATTTTTGATGTGGGGATGGTCGCCTTAGCCGAAACTTCTGGCTGAAGCCCAGTGCTGTGTTAGAACCTTTTCTTGGAGATTTATGTGCCCACTATGAGAGTTTGAGGTGCGATAGGCCACGGGTAAAGGGTGGAGGAGTTGCTCTACTTGTAAAGCACTGTCTTTCCCCGGAGCTGGTTTTTAAGAAAAGCATAGATAACTCATATGAACTGTTGGCTTGTAATCTACATTGCCAGGTGTCCAAGTGCAGAATCATTCTCGTTTATAGGTCGCCTAAATGTTGTGCTAGTAGCAGTGAGCAACTATTCAAATGTATTAGTGATCTGCGTTCATGCGCTTTTCCTTGCTTACTGCTGGGCGATTTCAATTTTCCTAACATTTGTTGGGACTCTCTCTCGGTTTCACAGGGTGGTTGCGCATCGAGCAGCTTGTTTCTGGAGCTTATTTCTAATCACCAGTATTATCCCATGGTTCGAGAGTAACACTAGAGGTAATCACTTATTGGATCTCATTTTTTGCAATGAGTTGAATGGGAATGCTTGATAGGGTCAATATTTCTTCCCCGCTAGGCTCGAGTGATCATGCCAGTTTGCATTTTAAGCTGGTTGGCTCACTGAAGGAACAAAAATACATTTTTGGCCGAGATTTCAAGAAGGCAAATTATGACCTGATTGGAGCTTATTTAGATAATATTGATTGGTCAGGGTCCTTTGGGAGTAGTTTTAGTGTCAATGAGATGTATGAAACATTCCTTTTTATTTTAGAACATGTAATAGATTTATTTGTTGAGCTTCGAAAAACTCCTATTTCCAGTAACAATCTGCCACATTATCTGAATAGGCTTCATGAAGTCAAGATCCATGCATTCAAGCTAGCAATGACTAATAATAACGAGGAAGACTGGGATAAGTATAAGTCAGCGTAGAATATTTTTGAAAAAAAAAACTTTTTAAGTATAATATTTCAGTGGAAAAAAAGGTAATTGAATCTGATGATCGAAGTTCTTTTTTCAAATTTATGGGTACTAGGCTAAAACCTAGGCAAAAAGTTGGTCCACTACGTGGTGCTGATGGTGAATTCCTTACTTCTGACTTTCAAAAGGCGGAGTTACTTGCTGAAAGTTTTGAGCATGTATTTGTAAGGATGTCGGGAACAGCTAGTGCGGGTGCAATGGGTGCTCGAGTCGTAATGCAGGACTCTGTGTCCTTTAATCGTAATGTTATCCTGGAACTTTTGTCTAAATGGCCAAGCTGATCTTCCATTACTCCTGACAACATCCCATTCGTGTTTATCAAAAGGGTTGCTGTTCACATTTCCACTCCCTTGGAAATTCTTTTCAATTTGATCTTCTTTAGGGCTGGAAGTTCCTTCTAGATGGAAGCATGCGTTAGTTTTCCGCTCCCAAAACCTCCGTACACTGACGCCGCTAATTACAGGCCTGTCAGTCTTACCTCATTGTTTTGCAGATTTTGAGAAGATAATGAAGAATGTCCTTGTGATGCATCTGGAAGGCAGCCATATTTTTTCGGATAGGCAACATGGGTTTCGTAAAGGAAAATCCACTGTCACTCAAATGATTGAAACACTAAACCAGTGGACTTCTAGTTCGGATAATAAAAACAGTGTATGATCTAGTTCGCAATCGCGTTCAGTCCGCAAAGTCTCATTATCACCATCGTAGAAGCGAAGCGGTTGTTTTGAGAATGATTCTAGTTCATTTTTTTAAAAACAACCGCTTCGCTTCTACGATTGTGATAATTAGGACTGAACGCGATTGCGGAACTGAACTATAGATGTTATTCCTGAAAGTTTAGGTTCCTGGCAAAAGTAAAGATTTGGCATGGCCATAGAAATATACTCAGTTAAAAAGGGAAGATAAAGAAAAATGAAAAAAGGTTTTGAAATATTCTTGAGAACGATTTGGCGTAGAATAATTTGTTTTTCGGGAAATGAACTAAAATAGTTGAAAGTATGATTTGGCAGTCGAGTTTGAACCAACTATCGATAAGAGTTGCGCAAAACGAGACTTCGCCTTGTCTGTGCTTATCCGTAGAACATATCGAAGCAAAATCCCGCGTGTTGATTCTACTTCACCTGAATCGTGAAGACAGCTCCCGAAAAAGTTTTGATGCTTCCCATTTCACGCGTGATTTCGCTTTGATATGTTCTACGGATAAGCACAGACAAGGCGATCTCTCGTTTTGCGCAACTCTTATCGATAGTTGGTTCAAACTCCACTGCCAAATCATACTTTCAACTATTTTAGTTCATTTCCCGAAAAACAAATTATTCTACGCCAAATCGTTCTCAAGAATATTTCAGAACCTTTTTTCATTTTTCTTTATCTTCCCTTTTTAACTGAGTATATTTCTATGGCCATGCCAAATCTTTACTTTTGCCAGGAACCTAAACTTTCAGGAATTTCATTTATTTTTCCTAAAGGTTTCCTTTCTAACATGATTTATGCCTGGTGGTGTTAGATGAAAGTAAACCCACTGATGTCCTGCCCCCCTTCTATGTCGTCCTGCCCACTCCAACTGATGGCCTGCACACTTTCTTTGACGTCCTGAACACGCCCACTGATGTCCTGCACACTCCCTCTGATGTTCTGCACACTTTCTATGATGTCCTGCACACTCCCACTAATGTCCTGCACCCTTCCACTGATGTCCTACACATTTTCTATGAGGTGCTGCACACTCCCACTAATGTCCTGCGCACATTCTGTTACATCTTGCACACTCCTACTGATGTCCTGCTCACTTTCTACGGCGTTCTGCGCACACCCATTTGAGTCCGGCACTTTCTACGGTGTCCAACGCACTCTCATTTGGGTCCCACACACTTTCTACGGCGTTCTGCGTACACCCATTTGGGTCACAAGCACGCTCACGCCGATCATTTTTCCGCAGGGCTACCGTGACCCTCCTTCAAAGATTTTCTGAGTGTCAGCTTGGATATGAGCACATCATAATAGCCAACAAACGGTCAGCTTGGATATGAGCACATCATAATAGCCAACAAACGTGTTTGCACAATTTCGACCTCCTCAGCCACTTCCCGGCGGCTTCTCGAAGAGAACGGTGTGTGAATGAATGCATACCGCTCCTCTGCCCTTTTATACCCCGCATGTTATGAGCGTGTGTTACCGTTCGTTATCATGTTTTGTTCAAGAATGGTTACGGTAGCCCTGCGGAAAAAATGATCGGCATGGGTGTGCTTCTATTTGGGTTCCGCACACTTTCTACGGCGTTCGGCGCACGCCCATTTGGGTCCCGCACGCTTTCTACGGCGTCCGACGCACTCTCATTTGGGTCCCACACACTTTCTAGGGCGTTCTGCGCACACCCATTTGGGTCCCGCACACTTTCTTCGGCGTCCGACGCTCTCTCATTTGGGTCCAGCACACTTTATACGGCGTCCGGCGCACTCCCACTAGGGTAGCGCACACTTTCTAGAGCGTTTTGTGCACACCCATTTGGGTCCCGCACACTTTCTACGGCGTCCGACGCTCTCTCATTTGGGTCCCGCTCACTTTCTACGGCGTCCGGCGCACTATTATTTGGGTCCCACACACTTTCTACGGCGTCCGGCGCACTCTCATTTGGGTCCCGCACACTTCCTACGGCGTCCGGCGCACTCCCACTAGGGTCGCGCACACTTTCTACGGCGTCCGGCGCACTCCCACTTGGTCCCGCACACTTTCTACGGCGTCCGGCGCACTCCCATTTGGGTCCCGCACACTTTCTACGGCGTCCGACGCTCTCTCATTTGGGTCCCGCTCACTTTCTACGGCGTCCGGCGCACTATTATTTGGGTCCCACACACTTTCTACGGCGTCCGGCGCACTCTCATTTGGGTCCCGCACACTTCCTACGGCGTCCGGCGCACTCCCACTAGGGTCGCGCACACTTTCTACGGCGTCCGGCGCACTCCCACGTGGGTCCCGCACACTTTCTACGGCGTCCGGCGCACTCCCATTTGGGTCCCGCACACTTTCTACGGCGTCCGGCGCACTCTCATTTGAGTTCCACACACTTTCTAGGGCGTTCTGGGCACACCCATTTGGGTCCCACACACTTTCTACGGCGTCCGGCGCACTCCCACTTGGGGTCCCGCACACTTTCTACGGCGTTCTGCGCACACCCGTTTGGGTCCCACACTTCCTGCGGCGTCTTTCGCACTCCTGCTCGGGTCCCGCACACTATCTACGGCTTTCTGTGGCGCACTTCTGAGTCACACCGTGCGGCGTTCCAAAAAGTACTTCCGAGATCCTGCCGTATTGATTGAAGCGTTCCCCCGTCTAATCCTGAGCTAAAGCCTATCAGTAACGGTGTTTATTTCATTAGTTCATTTTTACGGATGAGTAAACGTCGGATGGTTTATAATAACATGTTTACGTGTTCTTGACTTTCCTGACCCTCAAATTTGAGGTTCCACAAAAATTGAGCTACCAACTTCAAATTTTGAAAGGAACTAGGTGCAATCATAACCAACTTTCTGGCCAAAAATGAGCTTTCTAGCTCAACGTTAAGTGTTCCAACAAGATCGTGTACGCCAACTGAAAAAAAAGGAGATGAACCCTTTTTTCGACCAAAATGACGTGGTTTTGACAATTTTTCTCGAATCTCAGGTAACCATTCCGGACCAATTTTTGAATAGTTATTCAGCCTCCTAAAGTGTAATAAATACAAAAAGAACGGTCTTCCTACGTTTACTCTGGACCCTGATACTGTGATCAGGGGGTTGCGCGATGGCGAATCAAAGCCAAATTCCTGAAAGTTCAGGTTCCTGGCAAAAGTAAAGATTTGGCATGGCCATAGAAACATACTCAGTTAAAAAGGGAAGATAAAGAAAAATGAAAAAAAGGTTTTGAAATATTCTTGAGAACGATTTGGCGTAGAATAATTTGTTTTTCGGGAAATGAACTAAAATAGTTGAAAGTATGATTTGGCAGTCGAGTTTGAACCAACTATTGATAAGATATGTGCAAAACGAGACTTCGCCTTGTCTGCGCTTATCCGTAGAACATATCGAAGCAAAATCCCGCGTGTTGATTCTACTTCACCTGAATCGTGAAGACAGCTCCCGAAAAAGTTTTGATGCTTCCCATTTCACGCGTGATTTCGCTTTGATATGTACTACGGATAAGCACAGACAAGGCGATCTCTCGTTTTGCGCAACTCTTATCGATAGTTGGTTCAAACACGACTGCCAAATCATACTTTCAACTATTTTAGTTCATTTCCCGAAAAACAAATTATTCTACGCCAAATCGTTCTCAAGAATATTTCAAAACCTTTTTTCATTTTTCTTTATCTTCCCTTTTTAACTGAGTATATTTCTATGGCCATGCCAAATCTTTACTTTTCCCAGGAACCTAAACTTTCAGGAATTTCATTTATTTTTCCTAAAGGTTTCCTTTCTAACATGATTTATGCCTGGTGGCGTTAGATGAAAGTAAACCCACTGATGTCCTGCCCCCCTTCTATGTCGTCCTGCCCACTCCAACTGATGGCCTGCACACTTTCTTTGACGTCCTGAACACGCCCACTGATGTCCTGCACACTCCCTCTGATGTTCTGCACACTTTCTATGATGTCCTGCACACTCCCACTAATGTCCTGCACCCTTCCACTGATGTCCTACACATTTTCTATGAGGTGCTGCACACTCCCACTAATGTCCTGCGCACATTCTGTTACATCTTGCACACTCCTACTGATGTCCTGCTCACTTTCTACGGCGTTCTGCGCACACCCATTTGAGTCCGGCACTTTCTACGGTGTCCAACGCACTCTCATTTGGGTCCCACACACTTTCTACGGCGTTCTGCGTACACCCATTTGGGTCACAAGCACGCTCACGCCGATCATTTTTCTGCAGGGCTACCGTGACCCTCCTTCAAAAATTTTCTGAGTGTCAGCTTGGATATGAGCACATCATAATAGCCAACAAACGTGTTTGCACAATTTCGACCTCCTCAGCCACTTCCTGGCGGCTTCTCGAAGAGAACGGTGTGTGAATGAATGCATACCGCTCCTCTGCCCTTTTATACCCCGCATGTTATGAGCGTGTGTTATCGTTCGTTATCATGTTTTGTTCAAGAATGGTTACGGTAGCCCTGCGGAAAAAATGATCGGCATGGGTGTGCTTCTATTTGGGTTCAGCACACTTTCTACGGCGTTCGGCGCACGCCCATTTGGGTCCCGCACGCTTTCTACCGCGTCCGACGCACTCTCATTTGGGTCCCACACACTTTCTAGGGCGTTCTGCGCACACCCATTTGGGTCCCGCACACTTTCTTCGGCGTCCGACGCTCTCCCATTTGGGTACCGCACACTTTCTACGGCGTCCGGCGCACACCCATTTGGGTCCCGCACACTTTCTACGGCGTCCGGCGCACTCCCACTTGGGTCCCGCACACTTTCTACGGCGTCCGGCGCACTCCCACGTGGGTCCCGCACACTTTCTACGGCGTCCGGCGCACTCTCATTTGGGTCCCGCACACTTTCTACGGCGTCCGGCGCACTCTCATTTGAGTTCCACACACTTTCTAGGGCGTTCTGCGCACACCCATTTGGGTCCCACACACTTTCTACGGCGTCCGGCGCACTCCCACTTGGGGTCCCGCACACTTTCTACGGCGTTCTGCGCACACCCGTTTGGGTCCCACACTTTCTGCGGCGTCTTTCGCACTCCTGCTCGGGTCCCGGTAGTTACGGTAGCCCTGCGGAAAAAATGATCGGCATGGGTGTGCTTCTATTTGGGTCCCGCACACTATCTACGGCGTTCTGTGGCGCACATCTGAGTCACACCGTGCGGCGTTCCAAAAAGTACTTCCGAGATCCCGCCGTATTGATTGAAGCGTTGCCCCGTCAAATCCTGAGCAAAAGCCTATCAGTAACGGTGTTTATTTCACTAGTTCATTTTACGAATAAGTGAACGTCGGATGGTTTATAATAACATGTTTACGTGTTTTTGTCTTTCTTGACCCTCAATTTTGAGGTTCCGCAAAAATTTAGCAACCAACTTAAAAATTTGACAGGAGCTAGGTGCAAACAAAACCAGCTGCCTGGCCAAAAATGAGCTCTCTAGCTCAACGACAAGTGTTCCAACAAGATCGTGAACGCCAACTGAAAAAGAAAAAGGAGATGAACATTTTTCGACCAAAATGACGTGGCTTTGACACTTTTCTCGAATCTCAGGTTACCATTCCGGACCATTTTTGAACAGTTATTCAGCTTTCTAAAGTATATCAAATGCAAAAAGAACGGTCTTCCTACGTTTACTCTGGACCCTGATACTGAGATCAGGGGGTTGCGCGATGGCGAATCAAAGCCAAATCTGGTGAGCGCTTCGCGCTCACCACAATTTACTTTGATTTTGAAAAAGCATTCGATAAAGTCGATGACGTAAAATTGATTGCCAGAATGCAGCATCTGGGCATTCACGAAAAAATTGTCAATTGGGAAGCTTTCGTTTGATGAGCATTGTAGGCTCATTGCTACTAAGGCGCAGCAGAGACTCTTTCTTCTATTTAAATCGTTAAGATCGAAAGATCCGAAGTTGCTGATAAAGGCTTATAAAATTTATGTTCGCTCAATGTTGGAGTATGGCACTTGCGTTTTTGGGCCCTATAAACGTCAGTTAGTAGAAATGTTGGAGAGGGTACAAAACAGCTTTACGAGGAAAGTCTTTATTCGGACACTTGGATTCACATATGCCAACATTCCTAGGAGTTATCTGAGAAATAAAAGGTTACAGCTCGACACTCTTGCTCTCCGTAGGAGAAGAAATGATTTATTCTTAACTTTCAGAATGTTGAATGAAATCTCGTGGGTCTGAAACTATCTGAGTTCTTCACCTTGAGACGTTCTAATACTAGAGGTCAGGGTTCAAACTCAGCTTCTTTCAGCCTCGAACTCGCTTAAGGCGTAATTTTTCACAATTCGAGGGTGATTGGAATATCTGCGCTTCAGTAAGAGGCTCTTGGTGCCTAGTTCTTTCGGTTTTTTTAAAGGCAGGTTGACCGGTATTTGCAACAGGAACCGTTTATTGGCTCTAGTAGAGCCTAGATTTCTTTTTTGTTTGCTGTTGGGGTATGTTTTAATGTTTTTCCAATCGCTTTTTTTGTTTGTTCTGTTATTCACATGTGCTGACGCGCATGTAATAAATGTAAATGTAAATGTGAGTGGGCAGCCCCGTCATTCCCCAGGAACTTCAAATCCTTGTGATCAAAGAACTTCATGCTGGTCATCCTGGAATTGTTCGGATGAAGAAACTAGCCCGAAGTTACGTCTATTGGCCGAACATTGATAAAGACTGTGAAGAGACAGTCCGAAATTGCGGAAGATGTCATGAGAATGCAAAAAACCCGATCAAAGTACCTTTGGAGTGCTGGACCACCCCAACGTGTGCATGGCAACGAGTACACATTGACTTCGCCGGACCGATACAAGGCTATTATTACCTGGTAGTAGTTGACGCCCTCAGAAAAGGCCTGAAGTAACGGAGATCGTCAACATATCGGCCGGACAAACAGTGAGAAGTTGTTTTCCGGGTATGGATACCCGCAAACAATCGTTAGCGACAACGGAACACAGTTCTCTTCAGAAAAGCTCAAGGAAATGTGCGAAGAAGGAGGCATAAAGCACATACGAACTGCTCCTTATCACCACCAGTCCAAAGGACAAGCAGAACGTTTCATTGATACACTCAAACGAGGAATCAAGAAACTACAAGGGGAGGAAAGACCATCACAAGAAACGCTCAACGTTATACTGCAAATATACAGGAGCACACCGCATGCACAACTCAAGACCGTACACCAGCAGAAGTATTCCTAGGACCGAAAATTCGTACGCGTTTGAACCTGCTATCCCCGAAGCAAGAGAAATCGACCACCGCTCTCGGAGATGAATTGCGAAGTAAAATGAAGCAGCAGTTCTACAGAAGAAATGTTGTTGATATAAAGTTCAAAGTCGGAGATATCGTTTATTCACAATCCTGGAAGAGGAATAAACCTGTATGGGAACAAGGAAAAGTGAGACGACTACTTGGAAGAGTGAACTACGAAGTGGAGATAAACGGAAGAATCCTCCACAAGCATGCAAACCAATTGAGAACAAGTAACGTATTGAGTTAATGGAATGACGACGTATTCCAAAGACGACACTTCCCTCAAGACCTTACTTGACCTGCTGGAGTGGGATGACTCATGTAATCGTGATGCCGCCGATACAGAAACAAGTGCTGATGCGAGTGATTGTTATCCAGTTCCTCCAGCCGTCGAGACACCTCAAAATGAAGTACAGCCGGCGACGTTAGGCCCCCGTCATAGTCGGTGGATCTACTGAGTCCCACCCGGTCGATACGCATCGAATTCGTGGAAGACGGGTGCAAAAAAATCAACCCACTGAGTCCGACTGCGACCGTCTGATGCCCACCGCAATCCCCCCGGTCGATACTGATATTTCTCATGCGTACAGGGGCGGGGCCAATGCACCGACTGAGTCCGACTGAGTCCCACCGAAGTCATCCTCACCCCAACCGGTCGATATAGGTGTTTTTCACGTGATTTGGGTGCATTTTTTTCGGCCGACTGCGACCTGCCTAGTCCCGCCGTATCTCGAGTCTCATCGTCTGCGCTCTGCCCCACCTGCTGCTGATACGGAAATCAGATTGCTGCCGAGATGTCGTACGTTCGTGCCGTGGCAGTGTGGAGGAAAGAAGATCACCTCCGTGCAAACCGACGTCAATCCCTCCGCGGAGAGGGTTTTTGTCATGCGAGAGGTGCTGGCTGACTGCAGCTCTCCTGAGGATTCTTCTACAAATGGCCGGCGTCGAAAGGAATCCAGGACCCGCGAAGAAGAAGTACCCATGTGCCACATGCGGCAGAGATGTCAATTGGTATGGAACCAGCGTCCAATAATTTGGATGCGAAAGGTGGAGTGCACTTCTCTTGTTCGGGTCTCTCCAGTTCTGTGAGGCACCACGATTCTTCCTTTCGTTGTATTGTGTTGCTCCGCCTCCAGTAACTCAAATTCCTCATCTACCAACCGCCCCCTTATCTATTGTACACATCAATCTAAACAACGGCCTTCGGACCAAGCTTTCCTGAATTATCTCTCTTTGCCCGTACTCATCACCCGGATGTTATCATGGTCCAGGAGACCAAACTCTCTCCCTCTGCTACCTCTAGACATCCAAATATCCCGGGCTATACTGCATATCATACTCCCAGGTCATCTCAAGGAGGCGGAGTCTCTACTTTTGTTCTGTCCTCTCTTCCCTCTCACATTATTCCCAACACTCCAGTGGATGGCACTCTCAGTACATCCCCATCCATCTACCTCTTAAAACACCACTTTCTCTTTTTTAATATATATATCCCTCCTTCTTCCTCTTGTCCCTCAACATACAATCCTATCCCCCCTTCTCAAGCAGCTGTATGACTGCTCTCTTTCTCCCTCAATTGTCTTTGCGGGTGACTTCAATGCGCACACGTTCTGCTCGTCGTTTGATTCTGATGCTAGAGGAGGTGACGTCGAAGAATGGGCGGAGGAGTGCGATCTGGTTATCTTGAACGATGGCCAGCCCACTCGTCCCCCTGCCAACGGCCGATCATCTAGCCCAGACATCTCCCTCGTCTCTTTCAATCTCTCTAATGCTTGCTCTTGGTCGACATCCACAACTCTTTCCAGCGATCACATCCCTGTCTTTGTCGATATTGATCTCTCTAACTCTCTTGCTCCCTATTCAGGTGTTCGTCATCGTTCTTATCTTAATTTAGGCTTTGCAGACTGGAGCCTGTTCACGGAGGTTGCGCTCCGCCAAGCGGCTGATTATTCGTGGAATGGCGATGTACACCAGAAGGAGCGCCACCTATCTGATGCTATCTTGAAGGCTATGAAAGCTGCGATCCCTGAAGGCCACGTAAAGACCTTCTTTCTCAATGTCACCAGGGAAACATTGCAAAAGATAAGGACAAGGGACGCAAAGAGAGCCGCAGATCATCTTGACCCAGACATCGCTGCGCTGGATGATGAGATCAGGAAGGACCTTGACAGGCACAAGAAGGAAACTTGGGAAAAGTTCACTGAGAAGATGAACTTCAGAAATGTTGCAGCAGCAACGTGCAAGACCTTGAAAAGGATCTCCGGAAAGTTCACCTCCGCCGACAATTCCACGATTGAGTTTGAAGATGGAGTCTTCAAATCAGGGAAGGAGGCCGCAAATGCTCTTGGGAAGCATTTTTTCATCACTAGAACCGCTGCCGAGATGTGGTACGTTCACGCCGTGGCAGTGTGGAGGAAATAAGATCACCTCTATGCAAACCGACGTCACCCCTTCCGCGAAGAGGGTTTTTGTCATGGGAGAGGTGCTGGCCGAGCCATAATCTCACCTTCAGATTCCTCTACAAAGGGCCGGCGTGGAGAGGAATCCTGGACCCGCTCAGAAGTACCTATGCGCCACGTGCGGCAGAGGATGTTACCAGGAGACATACCAGCGTCCGGTGCTCCGGATGCCAAAGGTGGAGTGCATCTCTCCTGTTCGGGTCTCGGATTCTGCGAGGGCATTGCTCAACTCCTGCTTTTCGCTGTGTTTGTATAGCTCTTCACCCTACCAACTCTGATTCCTCTTCCTCAAATCGCCCCCTTTCCATTTGCACATATCAAAATCTCAACGGCCTTCGTACTAAACTTTCTGAACTCTCTCTCTTCTCACGTACTTACCATCCAGGAACGTGATCATGGTTCAAGAGCAAGCTCTCTCCATCCCCTACCTATCCTCGTCCTAATATCCCGGAATACACTGCCTTCCATGCTCCAAGGTCAGCTCTTGGCGGAGGAGTTTCAACGCTTTGTTTTATCCTCTCTCCTCCCACCTCCTGCCAAGCACCCCACGGATGAAACCTCTCAGTACCTTCCAATCCCATCCTCCTCTTAAAACACCCCCTTTCTCTTTTCCAGCATCATATGTCCCCCTACCACCTCATGCCCCTCCTCCTACAGTCCCATTACTCTTCTCAAACAACTCAACGATTATTCCCTCTGTCATCAGTTGTTTTCATGGGCGACTTTAATGCCCACACCTTCTGCTCGTCCCTTGGTTTCTGATGCTGGAGGAGAAGAAGTCCGAAGAAATGGGCTGAGGAATTTGCGACCTGGTCATCTTAAACGATGATCCAGTACACTCGTCTCCCTGCCAACGGCCGATCTTCTAGCCCAGACATAACTCTTATCAATCCAACCTTTCCAACGCTTGCTCATGGTCTACCTCAGCAACATTGTCTAGTGATCATGTTTCCCGTCTTTGTGCACATCGATCTCTCAAATTCTCTTGCTCCTTATTCTGGTGTTCGTCAACGTTCTTATCTCAATTCGACCAGGCAGACTGGTGCCTGTTCGGTGAAAGTTGCGCTGCGCCTGGCGGCTGATTACCCGTGGAATGACAATGTGCACCAGAAGGAGCATCCACTTATCTGATGCAATTCGCAGGGCTATGAAGGCGGCTATCCCTGTTGGCCGAGTTAAGACGTTCTATCTAAACGACGTCACCAGAGAAATTCTTGAGAAAATCAGGACTAGAGATGCCAGAAGAGCGATTGACCATCACCGCGACCCTGTCGTCGCTCAGCTGGATGGTGGGATCGAAAAAGATCTCGACCAGCACAAGAAAAGAACAGTGGGAAAAGTTCACCAGAACAGTTGAATTTCAAGACCGGACAGTGGAGCTGCCAGGAAGGTTCTTCGGAAACTATCGGGAAAGAGCTCGCCAGCCACCATCTCCACTAGCAGGTTCGGTAATAACGTTTTCAAGTCAGGAAAGGAAGCCGCCTACTCTCTCCCGGTAAAAGTTTCTTTGTCCCGAGTACAAGGCGAGGTCCGCAAAATAGAGTGACAGTAAGAGAGCTGTGCCGCCTCCCGCTCATAGGCACAGCCAGTGCGTTCACTGTGGCGCAAGTAGAGAAGATTATAAAGGACATACGGAACTCTCAGGCTATCGTCCCGGACGGCATTTGTCCTGCTGTACTGAAGAAACTCCCGACTGAGATCCTTCCAAAACAATAGTTGATATGATTAACTTGCACTTCGTTTTTAGCTCTTGCACTATTCCGCAAAACTGGAAGACAGCCAACGTCATCCCGTTACCCAAGCCTGGCAAACCTCGGTCATCAGTAAAGGGATATCGTCCCATTAGCTTGATATCACCCTTTCGCCAAGGTGGCCGAAAAGCTCATTATCGAGGATCTAGCGGAGCACAACGAGGAAGCAGTTGTTTCAACATGGGTTCAGGGAGGCTGCATTCCACAACTGCAGCGTTACTAGAAATTACCAGCTATGCTATCGACGGGTTCAGCACTTTAACAAGCCATTGAGAACTGTAGCTGTTGCGGGGTGGATCTCACCAAGGCATTTGATACGGTTAACCTTAGAGTCACCATCAAACACGGCATTCTGGAGTCGTCAATGCCATCTTGGCAGAAGCGCTGGATATCGGCCTTTGTTAAAGGTCGGCGGGCAAGAGTCATGTTTCAGAACCATGTCTCCAACGGTATTCCTATGGCGGCTGGAAGTCCCTCAGGGCGGAGTTCTATCGCCCAGCCCTCTTCAATCTGTGCCTCGGAGATATGCACGAGCCTCCACAGGACATCAAGGTCGTCGCGTATACCGATGACATAACAATCATGTATCGAGATCAGGACTTACGGGTGGCCGCCAATGAGATCAACGAGTACCCTGATCACACTAAAGGGCTTTTCGACCGCAAGATGCACAAGTATCTCACGCGGCCAAGTCGTCAGTCTCCGTTCTCACGACCGGACCCGGCATCCGAACACCGCGCTCATCCGGATGTCGTGTGGGATGGGAGACCGTTTGCCTGCTGCTCGCTTTCCAAAGCTGCTCGGTCTTGTACTCGATCCGTCACTCAAATTTCATAAGAATACCGAGCAGAAGAGCAGGCAGTCGTTAAAGCTAAGCTCAACGTTCTCAGGGCCCTGGGCGGCACTTCGTGGGGTAACCCAGCAAGGAGACTATACTCACAACGTATAAGGCAATTCTGCAGCCCGCCCTGGAGTACGCCGCACCGGTTTTGTGACATCTCGTCTCAGGGTGCTACTGGACAAAGATGCAACGAGTACAAAATGCTGCTCTCCGTATCGCCACCGGATGTTCTGCAAGAGGTTCCCCAATCAGGCACCTGCATGCCAGGACCCGTCTATTACCAGTGAAGGAGCACTGTCGGCTCCAGGCCCAGCAATTCACATTAACATTATAAAGCAACCAAATCACTGCCGTCGTGGAAGTCCTAAACCCCGTGAGTAGAAGTATAAGAAAGCCATTCGCCGATGCTCCAAACAAAGTCAATTTGCAAAGATGCTTTGACTCACAGCAAGAACGACTCCGTCTTTTGCGCGAGAGCACACCAAGTTCGTACGGTGTCATCTTGTGAAGAGTTAATATAAATCCTATACTGGGAGATATACCGCCGCCGTCTGCACCTCAAAGTCTCAACTCGGAAGAAGGGCGAGATGCACGCTCGCATCATTACGCTGTGGTCACTCTACAATGCTAATGTCTTATGTCAGCAAGATTGATGATGCAAATCTGATGTAATGCCCAGGCTGCGGTATCGTCGGCCATGATACCGCACGACCCACTTCAACTGTCGGGAGAGACCTACCACGCTGGCACCAGTGGACCTATGGACCAGATCCACTACTGGTCGCCCAGTTCCTCCGCCTACAACCAAAACCCTCTGCTTGGCTGCAAAGAAGAAGAAGACATCACTAGAACCAAAGAAAGCGTCAACAGAATAACTGTGCGGGAACTCTGTAAGTTGCCTCTGACATGGAGTGTAGATGATGCAGTCACGCGCCTGCACAGGTCGAGAAGGCGATAAAGGAGATATGAGCAACTCAGAAGGCATTAGGGCCAGACGGTTTGAGCCCTGCAGTCCTGAAGAGACTGCCCAGTAGACTACTGCGCCCGGTGCTGACGTCGCCGATACATCGTTTCGTACATGTACATTTTTACCCCAAAGTTGGAAAGTGGCTCGTGTTGTTCCACTGCCGAAGGCAGGAAAGTCACCATCCACGGCTAAAGGGTACCAACCGATCGATCTGCTCCCTCACCCATCGCCAAAATTGCCGAAAAACTGGTTGTGGAGGAGCTTGCCGAGCCACCGCAGCCAACAGCAGCACCAACATGGTTTCCGTAAATCACGCATTCCACCACTACGGCCTTGTTGGAGATTGTGAGCTATGTTCTGGACGGTTTCAATGCCATCAAACCCCAACGTGCTGTTGGTGTTGCCCTCGACTTAACAAAGGCATTTGGCGCTGTCAATCTGGGCCTACTATCAGAGAGTCTGTTGAAGTCCATCATCAAGCCATGGCAGAAGCGGTGGATAACTGCGGCTTCACTAAAGGACGTCGGGCAACGATGTAACTATTCCAGGGACATGTTTCCAATTGCATCCCCATCGCCGCTGGTGTCCCTCAAGGAGGAGTTTTATCGCCTGCACTTTTCACTTTATATCACGAAGATCTGCCCGTTCCCCCTCAAGACATCAAGGTCGTTGCGCACGCGGATGATATTACTATTCTGTGCCGAGATCGCGACATTAAAGTAGCTACCATTAAGATCAATGACTTTTTGATCGAGTTGAAATGTTTATTCCGATCGCAAAATGCTCTGAGTCTCTGCCTCCAAATCGTCCGTCACCGTCTTTTCCACTGATAATGCAGAGCACGGTGCACATCCTATGGCTAAATGGGACGAAACTCAGTTGCAGAATACCCGATTCCCCAAACTGCTTGGACTCGTGTTGGATCCTTCGTTGAAGTTTTCGCAAGAACACTGAGCAGAAGCAAGCCACAGTGAAAACAAGACTCAACGTCCTGCGTGCTCTCGGTGGAACGTCCTGGGGATGCAATAAAGAAACGATCCTGACCACGTATAAGGCTATTGTGCAGCCCGCCTTGGCAGGTATGCTGCGCCGATCTGGCAGCACATCGTGTCAGACACACCTCTTGGTCCAAGCTGCAGCGCGCGTCAGAATTGTGCTCTGCGAATTGCAACAGGCTGTTCCGGCTCTGTTAAAACGCTTACATGCCGAAGCTCGCATATTGCCTAATTAGAGACCACTGCCAACTCCAGGCGCAACAAATGTACATTAACATCGTGAAGTGACAGCCGAATCATCCTTCGCGAAGAGTACTAAACCCGGTGAGAGAGATGTATCAGAAAGCCTTTCGCGCGGTGCTCCGTCGAAAGTAGATGTGCAGAGATGGACTGAAGCACAACGAGAACGCCTCCGTCTTTTGCGCGCGGAGCATACGCCGATTCGTGAACGAACACGTGAGCAGAGTTGCCATAAACCCCATCACCAAGTCGCACCTCCAAAGGTACCGAGACGAAGATGGAACTTGGCAGGCGTGCCGGGTTGCACCCTTGCATCCGTTACGCTGTGGACGCGCCCCCATGCTTATGTCATGCTTGCATGGGATTGACAACAGCAAACCTGACGAGTGTCCTGATTGCGATAGTCAAGGGCATGCTACCAACGCACCTGTTCAATTGCCCAGAAAAGATAAACTACATTGACGACAATGGATCTGTGGACCCGAACCCAGTGCTAGTAGCCGGGTTTCTGAACCCACATGAACCAGAACCCCCTACTCTGTGGCTGCAAAGAAGAAGAAGAAGAAGAAACTGCTTAAATGCAAGCGAGCGACCAGCTTGCACAGTGGGGCAGAAAAACTAATGCGTTCGGTCCATGCCTGAATGAATTGTCGCTATCAAAAAGAGGTACTTCCAAGCACAAAAGAGGTTTGGGTTGGCGTCAGAAACGTTCCAACAAAAAGGGAACAATAGATAGGATTGAATAAGGAGGAGTCTACAAGAAGTGAACAATATTTTCTGGGACCCAGTTTTCCTGAGCCCGATGCTTCCTAACAGCAAAAACAAACCGTTGTAGTACTTCACAAGGGAAGAAGAGAGTTCAATGGTTTCAGAATGGACTTCTATTCGTTGACGAGATTATTTAAAAAATATTCTCATTAGATGCTGCACTTTGGTTTCACTTCTCATAGTAGCTGGAGCCATGGAAATCCGTCTGTGTTTTTGGCATCATCTTCTATTCTGATGGTAAGTATTAGGTTTTACATGCACATACTTTTTAACGGTTCCTCGTTGTAATTAAGACCATGTTTGAGAACCACAGAGAGGGCTTCCCGTGTAGGAACACCTGCAACGGTTTGTTTTACTGTTAGAGAAGTATCGGCCAGGAAAATCAGTCTCCAGAAAATATTGTTCACTTTTTGTAGACTCTCCTCATTCAACTTACCTATTTTTTCCCTTTTTGTTGGAACGTTTCTGACTTAGCAAACCTCCTCTTTTGCTTGGAAGACCCCTTTTTGATAGAAGATTGTTCACTTTTTATTGATATTACAAAATATGTCCTGAAAAAATCTTCAATAATTTTCGAATAGCATGGATTGCTATAATAATCCAGTAAGCAACAAACTTGTTGCACGCTAAAAAATGAAGCTTTATACTCACTATCCACGACGTCCTGATGATGTCAGAAAATGCCCTATGCACTTGGCACCACCTTGGCACGACGTCTGTTGAAAACGTCACCCAGATGCTTTATGCACTTGGCAGCGACGTTCTGATGACGTCATCAGATGCCCTGTGTGCTTTACATGACACCTGATGACGTCATCCGTTTCCCTATGTACTTTACATTACACCCTGATGACGTCATCAAGATGCATCATGTACTTTACATGACACCCTGGTGGCGTCATCAGGATGCCCTATGTACCTTTACATGACACCCTGATGACGTGTCAGATGCCTATGTTACTTTACATGCGCCTGATGACGTCATCAGATGCCCTATGTACTTTACATGACACCTGATGACGTCATCAGATGCCTATGTACTTTACATGCGCAGCGCATATGACGTGCATCAGGTGCCCTATGTGCTTCCGCTGACACCTGATAGCGTCATCGGATACCCTATGCACTTTACGCGACACCCCTGGTGACGTCATCAGGTGCCTATATACTTTACGCGACACCCTGATGACGTCATCAAGATGCCCTATATGCTTTACGCTGACATCCTTGCGGCTGGCGTCATCAGATTTCCTATGTACTTTGCATGACACCCTGATGACGTCATCAGATGCCCTATGTACTTTACGCCCGAGCATCCTGGTAATCGTCATCAAATACCTATGTACTTTACATGACACCTGATGACGTCATCAGATGCCTATGTACTTTACGCGACACCTGATGACGTCATCAGATGCCTATGTACTTTACGCGACACCCTGATGACGTCATCAGATGCCTATGTGCTTTACATGACACCCTGATGACGTCATCAGATGCCTATATACTTTACACCAGCACCGCCCATGACGTCATCAGATGCCCTACCTTGCTTCCGCAGCACCTGGTAGCGTCATCAGATGCTCTATACGCTACCGGCACCTGATGACGTCATCAAGATGCCTATGTACTTCCGCAGCATCCTGATGACGTCATCGAATATATATTGCTATGCGACATCCTGGTGGCGTCATCAGATTGCCTATGTACTTCCCTGACACCCTGATGACGTCATCCAGATTGCCTATGTGCTTTACATTACACCCTGATGACGTCATCAGATGCCTATAACGCTTTACTATGCTGACACCCTGATGACGTCATCAGATGCCTATGTATTTTACATGACACCCTGATGACGTCATCAGATGCCTGTATGTACTTTACGCGACACCTTGGTGACGTCATCAGACACTATGTACTTTACGCGGCATCCTGATGACGTCATCAGATGCCCTATGTACTTTACATGACACCCTGATGACGTCATCAGATGCCTATGTACTTGCTACGCGACACCCTGATGACGTCATCAGATGCCTATATACTTTACATGACACCTGATGACGTCATCAGATGCCCTATGTACTTGCATGGCACGCTTGATGACGTCATCAGATGCCTATGTGCTTCGCATGACGCGCCTGATGACGTCATCAGATGCCTATGTACTTTACGCGACATCCTGATGACGTCATCGGATGCCCTATATGCGCATGGCACCCTGATGACGTCATCAGATGCCCTATGTACTTTACGCGAAACCGTGATGACGTCATCAGATGCCCTATGTACTTTACGCGACACCCTGATGACGTCATCAGATGCCTATATACGCGCGGCACTTACGTCATCAGTGCCCTATAATACTTTACATGACACCCTTGCGGCGTCATCAGATGCCTGTGTACTTTACGCGACACCTGATGACGTCATCAGATGCTCTATGCCTTCGCGTGACACCCTGGTGACGTCATCAGATTACTCGCCTTTGCGGCATCCTGGTAGCGTCATCAGTCCTCTCGCTTTGCGACATCCTGATGACATCATCAGATGCCTATGTACTTTGCGACGCCCTGTTGGCGTCATCAGATTGCCTATGCTACGTTACATGACACCCTGATGACGTCATCAGATGCCCTATATGCTTTACATGACGCCTGATGACGTCATCAGATGCCCTATGTTTTGTACCACACCCTGATGGCGTCATCAGATGCCCTATGTGCTTCGCATGACGCAGGATGACGTCATCAGATGCCTATGTACTTTACATGGCATCCTGATGACGTCATCCGATTCTGCTTTACGCGGCTGTTGGCGTCATCAGATGCCTATGTACTTTACGCGACACCTGATGACGTCCGTCGGATGCCTATGTACTTTACGCGACGCCCTGATGACGTCATCAGATGCCCTATGTACTTTACATGACATCCTGATGACGTCATCAGATGCCCTATGTACTTTACGCGTACACCTGATGACGTCATCAGATGCCCTATGTGCTTTACGCGACATCCTGATGACGTCATCAGATGCCCTATGTACTTTACATGGCACCTGATGACGTCATCAGATGCCCTATGTATTTTACGCGACACCTGATGACGTCATCAGATGCCTATAATACTTTACATGACACCTTGATGACGTCATCAGATGCCCTATAATACTTTACGCGACATCCTGATGACGTCATCAGACTCACCTATATTGCTTTACATGACACCTGATGACGTGCATCAGATGCCCTATGTACTTTACGCTGACACCCTGATGACGTCATCGGATTGCCTATGTACTTTACATGACACCCTGATGACGTCATCAGGATGCCTATGTACTTTACGCGGCATCCTGATGGCGTCATCAGATGCCCTATGTACTTTACTGGACACCTGATGACGTCATCGGATGCCCTATGTACTTTGCAGCACACCTGATGACGTCATCAGATGCCCTGCTCAATAACTTTACATGACACCCTGATGACGTCATCAGATGCCTATATGCTTCCGCGACACCCTGATGACGTCATCAGATGCCCTATCCTTTACGCGGCACCCTGATGACGTCATCAGTTGCCATATGTACTTTGCATGGCACCTTGATGACGTGTGAATTTTCTGCTGCGCTGCGGCTGGTGGCATCGTCGATTTCATCAGATGCCTTTGGTGATGTTTGCCGCTGTTTACATTTTGCCGTATGACGTCATCAGACTCTTATGTACTTTACGCGACACCTATTGGCATCATCAGATGCCCTATGTACTTTGCACTGACATCTGATGACGTCATCAGATGCCCTATATACTTTACATGACACCCTGACGGCGTCATCAGATGCCCTATGTACTTTACGCGGCGCCCTGATGACGTCATCAGATGCCTATGTACTTTACGCAGACATCCTGATGGCGTCATCAGATGCCCTATGTACTTTACGCTGACGCCCTGATGACGTCATCAGATGCCCTATGTACGCCACGCGGCACCTGATGACGTCATCAGATGCCCTATGTGCTGCGGCGCACCTGATGACGTCGTCGAATGCCTATGGCACCATGACACCCTGAAGTGGCGTCGTAGGATGCCCTATGTACTTTACGCGACATCCTGGTGACGTCATCCAGATGCCTATGTACTTTACGTGACATCCTGATGACGTCATCAGATGCCCTATGTACTTTACATGACGTCTGATGACGTCATCAGATACCTATGTACTTCCGCGACGCCTGATGGCGTCATCGGATGCCCTATGTGCTTTACATTACGCCTGATGGCGTCATGGATGCCTATGTACTTTACGCGGACGCCCCTGATGACGTCATCGGTGCCTATATTGTTTCTGACACCTGATGATCAATCAGATTGCTATGTACTTTACGCGACGCCTTGATGACGTCATCAGATGCCCTATGTACTTTGCGACGTGCCATCCTGATGACGTCGTCGAATACCTATGTACTTTACACGACACCTGGTGACGTCATCAGATGCCCTATGTACTTTACACGAAGCACCCTGATGACGTCATCAGATGCCCTATGTACTTTACGCTGACACCCTGATGACGTCATCAGATGCCCTATGTACTTTACATGACATCCTGATGGCGTCATCAGGATACCTATGTACTTTACGCGACACCCCTGATGACGTCATCGGATGCCCTATGTACTTTACGCGAGCACCCTGATGGCGTCATCAGATGCCCTATGTACTTTACATGACACCCTGATGACGTCATCAGATGCCCTATGTACTTTGCATGACGCCTGATGACGTCATCAGATGCCTATGTACTTTACATGACATCCTGATGACGTCATCAGATACCTATGTACTTTACGCGGCATCCCTGGTGACGATAATCAGATGCCTATGTACTTTACGCGACGCCCTGGTGGCGTCATCAGATTGCCCTATGTACTTTACGCTGACACCCTGATGACGTCGTCAGAATGCTTCTGTACTTTACATGACACCTGATGACGTCATCAGATGCCCTATGTACTTTACGCGACATCCTGGTGACGTCATCAGATACCCTATGTACTTTACATGACACCCTGATGACGTCATCAGATGCCTATGTACTTTACATGACACCTGGTGACGTCATCAGATACCCTGTATACTTCCCGCTGACACCCTGATGACGTCGTGGATGCCCTATGTACTTTATATGACACCTGATAGCGTCATCAGATGCCTATATACTTTACATGACATCTTGATGACGTCATCAGATCTCCTATGTACTTTACGCGACACCCTTATGACGTCATCAGATGCCTATAGCACTTTACATGACACCTTGATGACGTCATCGAATCTATATTATTACTTCACGCGACGCCCTGATGACGTCATCAGATGCCCTATGTACTTCCGCTGACACCCTGATGACGTCATCAGATGCCTATGTACTTTACGCTGACATCCTGATAGCGTCGTCGGATTTTCATATCGCGTGCCTGATGGCGTCATCGGATACCCTATATCTGCTTTACGCGGCACCCTGATGACGTCATCGGATGCCCTATGTACTTTACGCGGCACCCTGATGACGTCATCAGATGCCTATGTACTTCGCATGGCACCCTGATTACGTCATCAGATGCCTTTCTACTTAGCACGCTGACATCTTGATGACGTCATCAAATACCTATAATACTTTCGCGGCACGCGTATCAGATGCCCTATGTGCTTTACGCGGCACCTTGGTAGCGTCATCAGATCTCCCTATGTGCTTTACGCTGACATCCTGATGACGTGTCAGATGCCCTATGTGCTTTACGCGGCACCTGGTGGCGTGTCAGTTGCCCTATGTGCTTCGCATGACGCCTGATGACGTCATCAGATGCCTATGTGCTTTACGCGACACCCTGATGACGTCATCAGATGCCTATGTACTTTACGCGACATCTTGATGACGTCGTCAGATGCTCTATGTACTTTGCGTTGCACCTTGCGAGCGTCATCAGATGCCCTATGTACTTTGCATGGCACCTTGATGACGTCGTGGACACCTATGTACTTTACACGCTGACATCCTGATGACGTCATCAGATGCCTGTACTTCGCATGACACCCTGATGACGTCATCGGATAACCTATGTAACACACATGACACCCTGATGACGTCATCAGATGCCTATATACTTTACGCGACATCCTGATGACGTCATCGGTCACCTATGTACTTTACGCGACATCTTGATGACGTCATCAGATGCCTATATATACTTTACATGACACCTGATGAAGTCATCAGACACCCTATGTACTTTACGCGACACCTTGACGGCGTCATCAGATGCCCTATGTACTTTACGCGACATCCTGGTGGCGGCGTCATCAAATGCCTATGTACTTTACGCGACACCTGATGACGTCATCAGATTGCCTATGTACTTTGCGGCATCCTGGTAAAGTCATCAGATGCCTATCATGCTTTACGCGACACCTGACGTCATGAATTATGATGTACTTTACACAGCACCTGATGAAGTCATCAGACACCCTATGTACTTTACGCGACATCCTGGTGACGTCATCAGATGCCCTATGTACTTTACGCGGCGCCTGATGACGTCATCAGATGCGCCTATATACTTTACGCGGCATCCTGATGACGTCGCGAAAGGATGCCCTATGTACTTTACGCGACATCTGATGACGTCATCAGATGCCCTATGTACTTTACATGACACTGCCCTGATGACGTCATCAGATGCCCTATGTACTTTACGCGACACCCTGATGACGTCATCGAATTCTATATGTACTTTACACGACACCTGATGACGTCATCAGATGCCTGTGTGCTTTACGCGACATCCTGATGACGTCATCAGATGCCTTTTTATGCTTTTACGCTGACACCCTGATGACGTCATCAGTTTTCCTATGTACATTACGCGACACCTGACGACGTCATCAGATGCCCTATATACTTTACGCGGCATCACCGGATGACGTCATCAGATGCCCTCTGTACTTTACATGACACCCTGATGACGTTATCAGATGCCTTATGTACTTTACGCGACACCTGATGACGTCATCTTGTACCCTATGTACTTTACGCGGCATCCTGATGACGTCATCAGATGCCCTGTACTTTACGCGACACCCTGATGACGTCGTGGATGCCTATGTACTTTACATGACACCCTGATGACGTCATCAGATTTGCCCTATGTACTTTACGCGGCACCTGATGACGTCATCAGATGCCCTATGTACTTTACGCATGACATCACAGATGACGTCATCAGATGCCCTATGTACTTCGCATGACACCCTGATGACGTCATCAGATGCCCTATGCGCTTCACACTGACACCCCTGATGACGTCATCAGATGCCCTATGTACGCTACGCGACACCCTGATGACGTCATCAGATGCCTATGTGCTTTACATGACACCCTGATGACGTCATCAGATGCCCTATATTACTTTACACGACATCACGGTGACGTCATCAGACTACCCTATGTACTTTACATGACACCCTGATGAAGTCATCAGACACCCTATGTACTTTACATGACACCTTGATGACGTCATCAGATGCCCTATGTAGCTTTACACTGACATCCTGATGACGTCATCAAACTCTCTCTGCTACTTGCATGGCACCCTGGTGACGTCATCGGATTGCCCTATGTACTTTACGCGGCGTCACCAGTAGACGTCATCAGATTACACATGTACTTTACGCGGCACCCTGATGACGTCATCAGATGCGGTCTCCCTTTACGCGACACCCTGATGAAGTCATCAGACACCTATGTACTTTACATGACATCCTGATGACGTCATCAGATGCCCTATGTACTTTACGCGACATCCTGATGACGTCATCAGATGCCCTATGTACTGAAAGCCTGCGGCCACTGGCAGTGGCTAGTGGCAGGAACGAGGAACGAGGACGAGGACGAGGAACGAGAGGAACGAGGAACGAGGACGAGGAACAGGACACGAGGACGCGTTACAAGAAAAAACGCGAATTTTAGCTAAGCTTCCGCCGATCTAACTTTGTTAATTTTCAATCGATTTGGCTCAAATTTTGTCAGCGGGTGTCTTCTATACTCTCTCACTTATATCCAGAAGGAAATCTCTAGAAAATTTGGTTTACAGGTTTTATTAACTACTTTACCAAAATCTAAGTGATCACAAGTGCCAGGCAAACCAAACCTCTCCAGCCGCTTCGCGGCTGAAACGATACTATCTTTCTATAATGTTCGAGACATGGGTGTTGCAAGAGAGATCTCAGGATGCAATTTGCCACACAGGAAAGCTTTCTTGGAAATTTCCTTGCGGTGGGATTCCCACTTCCAGGTCGGTGCTGATAAGCACACCAAGATCACTGACAGTCTCGCGTACGGGGAGCACAACATCATTCAGGCATAAAAAGCACTCATGTTGGGAAATTGATGTGAAATAAGCTGCATTTCTCCTCAGGATAAATGCTTCAACTGCTGCCATAGCTTGGACCAATCAGCAAAGCCGGTTCAGGTCACTCTGAAGCTCGTAGGGGAAATCGATAGCGAAGAAGGGGTTGCAGAAAGAGGGCGATATATCTTACCAAGATCATCAGCAGAAAAAGTTTGCATGTGCTCGATAATTCATCAGAGATGTCGTTCACATAAATGAGGAAAAGCAAAGGACCCAGAACGCTACCCTGAGGAACACCGCTGGCAATTTGAGATAGGATGAGAACAGAAAGTCGCCAATTTTTGACTGTGAAGAGTCACGTGGTGTCAGAAAGGAACTCAGCCATTTTAAGAAAGTGCCACCAGAAATACCGTAGCACTTTCGAGTTTCAGGAAGTAGCTTTGGATGACTGACTGTGTCAAAAGCTTTTAGCATAGTCGATAACCCAACATCAGTTTGGCAGTTCTCATTCACAGCCAGACACCAGTCGTGGAACGAGGACACCAACTGGGACAGTGTTGATCTACCAGGCAGAAAACCATATTGGGCAGGGCTGAGGAGGTCGTTCGACACCAGATGGGAGAGAACACAATCTTTGCTCTAATGATTTCGAGGACTTTACATACTGACGAGGTTAAACTGATGGGCCGATAGTTCGAGACCTGAGCAGCTGGTGCCTTTTTGGGAAGCGGGGGTGTAATCGCGGTTTTCCATGCGTACGGAAGAGTTCAAAGAGCAAGGCTATGTTTAAAGATGCATATGAGAGGGTAACACAACCCGTCAGCGGCCCTTTTGATAAAAAAGGAGGGTATGGAGTCAGGAGTAAGCGAAATTTTGTCGTTGAACTTTTTATGGCACCCATTACAACTTCGTGGTTGATAGGTATAGAGCATAATTTACAGAAGACATCGTGGGGGGGGAAAGTGGGGGGGTCGCGAGTAAATACCTTAGAGAAATAGTCACTGAGACATTTTGCACTTGCTGATTATCGACAATGATTTCGCCACTCTTCATCTTTCAGGGTAGAGATACCTTTACGTGTTTTCATCTTAGCATTCATGTATTTGAAAAAGTTTTTTTGATTTCCTGAGCAAATAGAGCGTTTTTCACGGCTTTTAACAAGACGTTTACATTCCTTTTCAAGATCCCTAGCGCACTTATTGAATAGCGCGTCCGCAGCTGGAAACGGTCACGCCAGAGGAAATGCTTTTTAGCGGCCAGGCGTTATAGATGCGGTGGGAAGTTCTTGGTCGAAGGACCATGTTTCCGAAGTGGAATACACGTCCCTATTACAAGGTGGACATAGGAAATAAAGGCCTCATACATTTCGTTTATGTTGCGGCATGTGCAAAAGAGTGCATCCCAGTCTGTTCCTAACAACCAAAGATTTACTTGGTCCCAGGTTGCTCTGCGAAAATCGAAATTACAGGCTGCTTTGGGAGCCATCAGGTTCACGAAGCAATTTCAAAGACTATGCTAGAGTGATCGCTTGTAGAGAAGTTTTGGCTGAACCTTCCCAATCAGCAATCAATGTCAGGTCATTACATAAGAGCAAATCCAGGACATTTTGCCCATGAGTGGGCTCATAATTCAAACATGATAGGCTGGGAACCTGGCAAGGAAATGTTCAAATGAAGCATTAAAACGCGTACCGGAGTAGCCTGATGAAAACACGAGTAAAGTCACCAACAACAATTGACGGCCATTGCACTGTTAACCAATCCTCTATGACCTCGGCGAATTCGAGAGAGTCCTGGAGGCTCGTTGCAGGTCTTCGATAAACTGCAATCAAGCGGAAACAGGACCCACATTCAAACACAAAATCAAGGAGACATAGTTTCACGCATGAAAAACTGAAAGATCTGGGCACAAAAATCTGCTATCGTGTACATCTCTTCTAATGGCAGCAACCCCGCCACCTGCCATACCGGGCAAACGATCGAACCTATAGACAACGTAGGTATTACACACAAGGATAGGAGCGAGTCCGGATCCTCCTCGATTAGCCAAGACACAGCTAATTGCAACTTCATCAGGGGACGATGATTCAAGAAATGCGTTCAGTGCTGGCTAGCACATTTCTTATCGATCGGGCGTTGAAGTAAAAACAGTACAAATTTCTTTTGCGCTACTGACGGCAATCCGGAACTCGTTTCATTTACTTGACCAGTGTTGGGGAGAAGCGCGAGGGGGTCGGGTCGCGCACGAGGAGGAGCGCTGCAGTGAAGCAGCGTAGTCCCCCGCCTCCGGACACCGTCTCCCCATTTTTTGGAATTTGGCTTCTACTCAGCACTTGACCTCTGCCATACTGATAACTGTGTCGTCCGTCTTACGCGCTTCACGCAGTTTGGCCCTGGTGGAGCTGTAAGACGGGCGCACGTACGCATTCTGCCAGTCATCAGAATTCTTCGGCTTGTGGCCGCTGCGCGGGGTGGCTGGACGATTGCGTCGTGGTGGTTCCCAAAGACGACTTTCACGGGGCGTTTTTTGGACTCGTTGAATGATCCCATACGGTAAGATCGAGGTCGGAACAGCGTCGACCTTCGAGATAGTCAAGAATGTCCATCAGCGTCTTCTCGTCGGCTGCCCTGCGATCTCGCGCATGCAGGTCACTCTTCTTAACTAGGCCCATAACAACGATTTCTGGAAGAGTTACCTGCGGTTTTGCCGCCGGGACAGCCACGCTGACTTTGATCACCGGCGGCTGGTGCCGGTAGCGATCTTCCCTTTCATCTTTGCAAGCTCACCAACGGCTTCGGAGATCGATTGCAGTAGCGGCTGGAGTGCGTCAGTTATAGCCCTTGCCATTTGCTCGATCAATCCGCTCATGGCCACCTTGACAACCTAAATCAACCATCTTCGCAATTTCAGCTTTCTTGGTTTGCACGACATCTCGACAGTACACAATCGATCGATTGAACCTCAAACTTGGGTAATTAAACCAGGTGTCTTATTTGTGGTAAGCAGAAAAAGCTACCCCTATCCATGTATTTGAGCTGTTAGCGCGCAGTTTAGACGGAAGTTAAAAGGTCGGAGGGGGAGAGATGCCGAATATGGAACAATTTCTCAGCAACGTTTCCAAAACTGTTCGGAAACGTGCGTTTTAGTTGTATTTCTTCACGTGATTATTTTTCATCTCAATTCCGGTCAAACAGTTAACACACCGTGGCGCACCTCCGCAAGTACGCCGCGAACTCTGAGAAGGTTTCCCCATCAGACAAAGGACCTAACATCCAGAGGTGCGCATTTCTGTTCGTAGAGCCCCGCTTGGTTGGCAGTATGGCTCATGATTATTTCCTTATGAGTTACTTTCTGCAGGGTCCTATTTTTGTAAAGGCGGCGCAGCCACCGATCGCGGTGCCACAGCCGCACTTTATGGAGCCGCTCTGGTGCCTGTAGGACGTGCGCGTAAACTTTATCGCGGGAATCGCAGCGGCGATTTCTACAGGAGAAGGGCTGCCACGCTCGTTAGAAAATAATCACGTCAAGTAGGGACACACTGACCTCTTCCTTTTTTTAAACGACTTTCAGAGTGCTCACCCTCTTAACTTGGATTGCGCGATACTCTGGAATTTCGTGCGATAAATTCGAAGCACGAAACAATTGAATGAGCTACTACATATTCCGAAAAAGTTTTGACATTAGAGAGTCTCGAAAGAATTACTATCCTTACACCCACAACATTCCTATTACCAGTATTCACTAGAATGCTCACTACGGTGCTGTTTTTTATATCAGGTAATGTACCAACTTGTAAGAGGTTAAACTTCTTGTAATTATTGTAGAAAAACCTTGTGTGGTGTTATTGAACTAGAACAAAATGCCGAGGTTCAAGGACAGTCAGGAGCACACTATTGAAAAACCATTTCTTATCTGGCTATCGAAATGTAGAAATGTGCATGAGAAAGAAGTATTTTTACTGCTACTTTTATAACACATTTGGATCAGTTTTTCTACAAGATTTTTTATTTTGCCGTTTGTCGATTGCCGATTGCCGTTTGCCAGCCATTTTTGAGATAAAATTTGTCGATTTCCGTTTGCCGATTTTGAGAATCGTTTACCGCACCTCCCTGATGGGTATACTTTTAGGGAGCAACTGATTTTGAAACGTAACTTTTGCTCGGCGTCCCTTGACAGATACGGTTATCCAACGCTTCTGCGACGGTGGAATAGAGGACTTCCAGTATGTTATCTGATAGACCACCCAGGTTAACACTGTCGAATGTCTTTAGGGGCTTTCAGAGTGGCGTCGCTGCGAAATTCCGGCATCGCTCCTCAGAGCGAGTGAAAAAGGCGTGGCCTATCGATTGCCGCCGCGTCATATTTCTTACTCTGCGCCTCTTATTTCTTCGCTGCCCTTTAAGTTCGATCAGAGCGCATAAACATATTGGCGTGCCATCCCTCGCGTGTTCTGCAATCTCAGACATTCTGCAATTGATCAACAAAAACGAGTTATAGATTTCGAATAATATACCAGGAGACACTACCACCAGTAGAATCACCTTCAACTGAAAAGATTCGCAAAAGAATAATGGTGTCCACGACAAAAAATTATTAAACGCCATGGCGAAATAAATCCTGGATGACCAATTAAATACCATGACGTAATAAATTCTGGATGACAAATCAAAAGCCATGACGAAATTTATCCTGTATGGCAAACATCTAGTGAAATAGGCAAAAAGATGATTTTACAGAAAGTAAATGGGCAGATAGTGATGAAGGAACACTAACTAATACGAGATAGTAACGAGGGAACACTAACTAATATGAAGAAACTACAGCGACAAATAGCGACAGCGACAAAAATGGTCGAGACCATTTGCCTCGCAAAACTTCGCAGAACGTCGCTCCTAGCCTGCGCTGTCGCTCCCACTCTGAAAGCGCGACGTTCGCTCCCGTCGCGCGGCACGGTTGGCGCTGCGTAGCACCCCCCATCTCTCACCACGTCGCCGCGACAGCGAATTTTTCTGCGACGCCACTCTGAAAGGCCCTTTTGTCAAGTTCAGGGCTACCTAGCTTAACGGTCCTGAAGGGCTTTCTCATATTGAAGCCGTCGATGGCATAGCCAACTTGATTTCCAAAAAGCGCGCCGTTGTGGTCGGTCTGTAGCTTCCTAAAGCCGTGCTGGTGATGTTGTTTCTCATTATGCTGGGCCAAATCATTCACGATAAGCGCAGCAACCTTGGCTGGAGGTGACAAAAGGCTTATTGGCCTGTATCTTTTCGCTGATGACAGCGATTTACCGGAGCTTAGGCAGAGGAATGACGTTTGCTGTTTTCCAGTCTTGACGCAGTGTGCAGGTTCAGAATGATGTGATTCGGCCTGGGTGGGCAGCGAGAGAAATTCGCTGGGGGCTTCTTTTGGACTGCTGGACAGATTCCGTCAGGTCCAATGGCTTTTTAGATTACGCATTTCCTTCATAATTTTCTTCCACCTGCTGCGCAGGAGTGAAAATCAGCCGGGCCCATAAGCGGAAGGCGGCTTATCTCCACTTACTGTCACGCTGGTTTTGCGGGCCTCGCTTCGCACATGTTATGAAGAAGCTCTTGCCCCGCGTAAGCGGCATCTTGTCCTGACTTGATTACATTGTTCTCAAACTCGGTAGTAGATACTGTGGCAGGTGTGGCTTTTCCGGAGAGTTTTTCTCAAGATTTTACTATGTCACAGCTATCTGCCTTGAAGTTCAATTTTTCCAGTGAACTTCTGCCACTCGTCTTTCGGGCGAAGTTCACTGAAAAAATGAAACTCTGAATCAGTGGCAGAAAATCAATTTTTGTGCCTGTCAGAGTCTTTTCTGAATCTCATCGTCAAGCTGGAGTGACCTCCAGTTCCAGATGGTTGGCAGATCTCTTTTCATCTCTTGTCCTGATTTTCTGAAGTATATCCCTGGTGACATTAGGGTAAAAGTTTTCACACGTCCTTCTGGTATGGCCGCTTTCATAGCCTTCCGGATAGCGTCAGATATGTGACGCTCTTTCTGCAGAATAATCTATCGCCGTTCCATGGATATTCAGCCGCTCGATTGGAGTGCAACCTGTCTAAATAGGCTCCAGTCTGCAAGGCCTAAATTGAGATAAGAACGGTGACGAATACTGGGAATAAAGGGGGCCTAGAAAATTTGAGAGATCGATATGGACGAAAATAGGAATGTGATCACTGGACAGAGAGTTGTAGAAGTGGACCACGAGCAACCATACTAGAGGGATTGGAGGAAACGAGCGAAAATGTCCTGGGCTGGAAGATCGGCCGATGGCAAGGGAGGCAAGTGGGCTGATCATCGTTTAAGGATAACCAGGTCGCACTCCTCCCTCCATTCTTCAACGTCTTCTCCGCTAACATCAGAGTCAAGAGTGAAGAGCAAAAGGTATGAACATTGAAGTCGCCCGCAGCGAAGACGACTGAGGGTGAGGAGAACGCAGTCACTGAGTTGTTTTGGAAGAGGGATAGAAGTTATAGGTTGGAGGACGAGATGTAGTTGGAGGGGAATGTAGATGTTGAAGAGAGATAGAGGTAGTTTTGAGTGGGAGATGGATGGGAGCGTATTCGAGAGTACCGTCCTTAGGGACATTGGGAATTGGGTGTGAAGGAAGAGTGGATGGTGTACAAAGTAGAAACTCCTCCACCGAAAGACGATCTCAGGAGCATGGTATGAAGTATAGCCAGGGATGTTGGGTGAGAAGAGGTAGCAGAGGAGAAAGTTTGGTTTCCTGAACCATGATAACATCTGGATGGTGAGTACGAGCAAAGAGAGAGAGCTCAGACAGTTTGGCACGAAGGTCGTTGAGATTTATATGTACAATAGAAGAGAGGCGATTGGAGGTAGAGGAATCAGAGGTTGGAAGGTGAGGAGCATAGGACACAGCGAAAAGCAGAGTTATGATGCCTCACAGAACTGAGACCCGAACAGAAGAGATACTCCCACCTTTGGCATCCGAAGCACTGTGGACGCTTGTTTTACTCCATGTGACATCCTTGCCGCACGTGGAGCATGGGTACCTGAGCGGGTCCGGGTTCTCTCACGCCGGCCCGCTTTGTAGGAGGAATCCTTGCAGGAGAGTGAGACCAGCCAGCATCTCTCCCACATAGCAAAACCCTCTTCGTCAGGGGTTGATGTCGGTTTTGCACGGAGTTGATGTTGCTTCCTCCACGGCCGCGGCGCTTTGGAAACGTACGACATCTTGCTCTCCTGGCATCTCTAGTCCTTATTTTCTGGAGAACTTCTGCTGGTGACGTTAGGATAAAACGTTTTAACGCGACCAATAGGAATAGCCGCCTTCATGGCCTTGCGGACTGCATCAGACAAGTGCTGCTCGCTTTTGGTGCACTTTGCCATTCCGGATGTCGGCCGCTAGGCGTAGCGCAATCTTACGAGGAACGGTATACAGCTTCAGGGGATTCAAACGGCTCATTCTTGTTTTAACACGATGACAAGTTTTAACACTGTGATAAGCATCTGGCGTAGAAAATGGTGGTTATCAGCACGTGATCACGTTGTGACATTAACATCACGTGCACATCGGGCCTCGCGCCTCTTTTCTCTTGAGTCCTAATTCGGCGAAGATTACGTCTCTTGTCGTGGACCCAGACTGGGTCCTTCTCCGCCGTGGGACCGCGAACAACCCTGGGCGACATGCTTTGTGGTGAGTATTAAAATGAATAATCTGTGAAGTCAATGACGTCATCGTTGGGCTGCTCGTTTGGGGTCTCCTGATAGGCATTTAGGTAGTGTCCCAACCGTGATTGTGACGCGTCATCTGAGCGTCGCGATGCTGTGCTCCTGCAGCCCTTCATCGTGTGACTCACGCTTAGGTCTGTGTTTTTCTCCTGTCGGGAGTCTTACGCGGAGTCAGGGTCAAACGGAGCGTTGCGTAATTTTTTCGAGTAGAGCGGCCCCCGTCACATTTTTTAAATCCAAAATTACGATCCCACTTCCCGAGGCCAGGCAGTTTATAGTTGATTACTAAAAGTGTCAGACGCCGAAAATTCATTCATCAGTCGAGGCCGAAGCGTCTAAAATCGAATATATACGATCCTTCCCTTTGGGGACCAAAAAAGTAATCAAGAATTTATGGGATATCCACTAAATTCTCATTTTTGAACCGAAATTTTTGCGATCCCCATAACAATCATTTTCGGACCCAAATTTTTGCGACTTGGTTGCGGAATTTCGCAACCCGCTTGACCCTGCGCGGAGTGTCCCCCGATTTCCCGGAGAAACGCTACTCACTTCAGAAGACTGAGCACGCTCAAACAAAGCGCTTCTCACTTTCGCTACTCATTCGCGCAGTGCTTTTCCTGTTGAGAGCTATGCGCACTGCAAAGCGCGCTCGCCCCCTCCCAGCAACGATGCGCTATCTCGAACTCAATGACGCAGCGCACGCTTCCGAAGTTACGCTAATCACCTTCAAAGACGCGCTTGCACTCTGAAAGGAACGCTACTATACTTCCCAAAAAGCGCACACGAGCATTTCTTATTTTCCACGACGCTGCCCTCGTTGATCGCTTCCCACTTCTTATAATGCACATGTTTTCTGTGACACGCTACCGTCGCTGATACGACTGTACCATGAGGCGCTACACACTTGACGACGCAACGAATTTCAATTTTGGCGACGCGAAAGTCAGTGAAATTTCGCCGATTTCTTCCAACGAAAGCTCACCGCCAGTTATTTTTACACTTTTCGATCATACAAATTCGACAGTTTCAACTTCGACACAATCAGAATTATTGCTGCTTGGGCGCTATTCATATCGCCATCAACGCCAGCGCGTCATGCGCGAGCTTGGCGTTGAATTATGAATGGCGTGATTACACGCCCACGCGGCACGCATCTGGCACGCCCGCTCCGCAGTAGTTTGTTAATACGCCACCAATTTCATTTGCGTTTTCATAATGTTTCATTCCAGTATTATTCTTTGCTACCGTCGTGATGGACTCGTGCACAAGAAATCGCGTGTTTGGAAAAAGTTAAGGTTTCCACTTTTTCCGCTCCGCCATGGCGTCCTCGCTGGCGTCTTCATAGTCTCCGCAAGCGCGCTGGCGCTGACGAGTATGAGTTGCACCGCCACAACGACTCGTTGGAACATTGTTATCTACTATTGCTGCAGAGCTCGTCCAGACACTGAGCTGGCCAAACTCGTTAATGATTTCGTGTTTTAACAAGAATAAGCCGTTTTGAATCCCAAAGCTCTATACCGAACGTCCAACCTTACTGAACAGGCACCAGCCTGCTTGGCCTAAATTAAGATGAGAACTAGAGAGGAGATTTCGAGTGCCGTGTCTTCACGGAACCTAGTGGTCACGCAGTGAACGTTACAGAACGGAGCTTATTTCTACTCAATCTCGAGTTACGGTATTAGGGCGATTTCCACCTTCCTGAGAACGCTCGTTCAATTCTGAAATGGGTCCCAGTTTCTCACCATCTCAACCTATCTCTACTATCACCATGCGCAAAGTAATTTGTAGCCTTCACGGACTCCAAGACCGGCTGCGCTATAAAGCTAACATAGGCAATGCAATATTACCTGCGCCAATCAGAGCTTTACCCCAAATTCCCTTCCCAACACCTTTTTCTCAAGCAGCAGGACCTAATCTAGGCTCTGATATCACTTTTCGCATTTTTGCCGACGAGGTTTTCAAAGTTTTTGACCGCGCTCGCAAAGGAAGGATCTCGTCAAATCTTTCCCTCGCTCAGGCTTGTGGACTCAGAGAGATTAGGAGTTGGTAGAGTCTAAGGCAATACGCCTTCCCGTCAGCGATAAGGGAGGAGTTTGTCATAATCCTCTGACCAGCTGGACAAGGCTATAACGGAGCAACATCTGCGTGGATATTTCACTTTACCGTCCCTCCTCTGCCAAAGAATTCCAAGCACAGTATCGTAGACTCAACAGAGAGTGGGTTAGAGTGGGAAAATCAGCGGACTTGAATCCGTCTTTCATTACTCGCCTCAAAATTGACTCGCCAACTTGCGGTTTTATACCTGCTCGTAAAGACTCACAAGTTCTCAGCTACGTTTTGGAAAAAATCTCTCTCAGAATCTCAGTAAGGTTTAGCCGACATTTGGCCGGGTAATCACATTTCTGATTTGCTCTTTCAGGCTCAGAAGAAGGCGATTTCGCTGAAACGTGCGTAAGCCAATAAACTGTATATCAACCTCGTGGTCCAGTTCATTTACACAATTACTAAGATGAGAACGTTGTCGAACACCAGAATAAGGAGCGAGAGAGTTCGAGAGATCGATGTGCCCAAAGACGGGGAACATGATCACTAGACAATGTTGTTGAGGTAGACCATGAGCAAGCGTTGGAAAGGTTGGAAGAGACTAGAGTTATGTCTGGGCTAGAAGATCGGCCGTTGGTGGAAGACGAGTGGGCTGATCATCGTTTAAGATGACCAGGTCGCACTCACTCTGCCCATTCTTCGACGTCATTTCCTCTAGCATCAGGGCCAAGAGATGAACAGAACGTATGAGCATTAGAATCGCCCGCAAAGACAGATGAGGATGAAAGGGGGCAGTCGTTAAGCTGGCTAAGGAGTGGAATAGAGTTATAGGATGAGGGGCAATAGGTGGTGGGGGGATAGAGATGTTGAAAATGAGAGGGGAGTTTTAATGGGGAGAAGGATCGGAAGGTACTCGAGAGTACCGTCCGTGGGAGTGTTAGGTATGAGGTGTGAGAGAAGGGTAGATAATATGAAAGTGGAAACTCCTCCGCCAAGATTTGACCTTGGAGCAGGGTAAGAAGTATAGCCTGGGATATTGGGATGTGGACAGGCAGGGGATGGAGAGAGAGCTTGGTTTCTTGAACCATGATGATGTCTGGATGGTAAGTACGCGCGAAGAAAGTTCAGAAAACTTGGCACGAAGACCATTTAGATTTATATGTATGTACAATGGAAAAGGGGCGATTGGAGTTTGAGTAATCAGAGGTGGTAGGTGAGGAGCACAAAACATATCGAAAGAAGAGTTTGATGCCTCACAGAACTGAGACCCGAACAGAAGAGATGCACCCACCTTTGGCATCTAGAGCATTGGACGCTTTCCCCTATCCAGGTGACATCCTTGCTGCATGTCGCACATTAACGTCGGCATGGATCCTGAAGAGACTTCGTTCACTGTTGAAGGGTTGGCGCAATCTCGGTGCCGTATGCTATAACATAGGTGCACCAAGTTTGCGCCAACCTCCAATGCGGAACGCAGTCTCTTCAGGATCCATGCCGAAGTTCAACTACTTCTGCACGGGCCCAGGATTCCTCTCCACGCCGACCCTTTGAAGGAGAATCCGAAGGAGAGATGCGGCCGGCCATCAACTCTCCCATGACAAAACCCTCTTCGTGGAGGGGATAACGTCTGTTTGCACGGAGGTGGTCTTCCTTCCTCCACACTGCCACGGCACGAACGTACGACATTTCTGTAGCATCTTCATTTAAAGGCAGCATACACGCTCGTAAACGTAGTTGGGATAACAATATGAATCGAACCGTATGGCCTACAACATAATGCCTACGCATTTTGAAGTGTCAAAAACGACACACAATGCCACATGAGTTAGAAGTTGGCCCCGCCCTGTATTTTCCACGCCCCCTGTATTTGCCTTTTCCTGCAACGCCAGGGTTGTTGGAGCCTCTTTCGCCGTCAGTGACATGTGTGGCTCACTTAGGCAATCTACCGACAGTACCAATGATGAATATGACCCAGCAACCTTGCGTTGCAGGAAAAGGGCAAATACAGGGGGCGTGAAAATACAGGGCGGGGCCAACTTCTAACTCATGTAGCGGCATTGTTGGTCGTTTTTGACACTTCAATATGCGTAGGCATTGTAATCTGGGCCATATCATTCTATTTCCGTGTATCTCAACCACGTTTACGAGCGTGTATGCTGGTTTAAGGGCAGTGTCCACGATAATCTTCGATTTTGAGATTTTAGCGAAATCGATTGTTTGGCCTCCGGGTAGAACTGAAATTACGAAGAAATCGAGAAAAAGCCCTAGAAAGGCACCAAATTCTTTACTTTCACCCCACCTTTTACTCTCACTGGAACTGTTCGTTGTGACAATCTTCGGATCGTAACTAATACTGTTTTGCCTAAAATATTCTTCCATATTTGAATAGCCCCATTTTTACCGGTGACAATCACCGTGAACATGTCCATCCAATCGGGCAACTAGTCCAGGTCAAAGAATGATGTCACTGAAATAAGACGTTTCAGGGCGTACCAAGCCGTTTCTTCGTAATTTTGCTTGCACTCGGTGGCCAACGCATTGTTTTGAGTGGAAAACTCGGGAACGAAAATTATCGTGAACACTGCCTTTAAAGCCATAAAATTTAATCCGGCTGGGTTTTTCACGTTGACACAATTCAAAATTCAAGTGCCTAGGCTCTTGGAATTGAGTATTTGTTTTGATGTTCTCTTATAAATCCTTTGTTTCTGCTTATCTGATTGTTTGGATTTGTTGTCTTTGCACACGGTCTGCATATGCCTTTTTTTCTCTCGCGTACCCTATGTGAACGTAACAAAACTTTACTTATACTGACATTTTGTTTGCATTTCGTTGAATACTTATCAACGTAGACTGAAACGCTTCTATTGAAACCAGTTTTTGATAGATTTTCATTCTGTTGGTGCTATAGATCTCAAAGCTCAAGTACACATTATCGATAACGATGAAATCTTACAATTAGATCCATGTTGAAATTTCTCCCATCCTGGTGTGCCAACCAGAGGCATGCGGAATTTTCTGTTTCCTGTTTTTCGAAAATAATAACAGATGAAAAGAAAGAAATTAAGTATTGCCTCGGTATTAATAAGTCTCTTTAAAGACAGCGTTCACGATGACTTTCCCTGAAATGACGAAAAAATTGGACAGAGCGCACCAGAAGTAGATGAAGTCCTGATTTCTCACTCTGCTCACATACTCTCAGTGAAGATGTTTGTTGTGATAATTAAATTTTTTGTGGACCCGTCTTTTGAAATTCTCTACTCTCTGTTGCCCCCCCCCCCCAAACTAATGCTATTTGGCATGAAATATTCTTCCATTTTCGATAGACCCCATATTTTGCCGGCCACAACCACCGACAACATGTTCATCCAACCGGACTAGTCCATGCCAGAAAATAATGTCACTGAGATAGGGCGTTTTTTGCCTTCCTTTTTGTGTAATTTTGGTAACACTTGGTGGCCAACGTATTGTCTTAATTGAGAAAATCGGGAACGAAAATCATCGTGAACATTGCCTTCACTTTGAAAGGAGTTGTCGCGCTCAGATTACGGTACGAGGTGTGGACAAGGATTACGGGGCACTTACCGCCCGTCCGCGCGGCCGCTGGTGCGCGCCGGTATCTCGCGCCCTGATGGCAACCTCGTCGGGTAGGGTCTCTGCAGAGAGAGAGTGGAAGGGTGCCAGCTGTGTGCGCCGGCTTTGTTTCGCCATGAGGTACAGGGGGAAGCTCCAAGGAGGGCTGGAACTTTGAGGAAGGTGTCGAAGGACACTCCTTGAGTTATGGAGTGATTGACAAGGAGAATACGGTAAAGGGGAAGTGAATAAAGCAGTAAGTATAAGGAACAACTCAATTTTAACGTATTTTGCTGTTTGTGAATTTCTACGGAGTCAGGCACCTGTTTTCTTTATTTTGCAGATAGAAAAAATGTTTTGTGGTGATAAACACAGGAAAATGAAAGATTATTCCAGAGAAAAGAAAATTATTCTTTAACAAATAGCTATTCAAGAGACACTTCTTCCAAGCACAGTGAGTATCACAGTTCTCTTCCCTCTGATCGTTATATATTCGACACGAAAATCGTCGGATAACTGCAAAAACCGCTTCCTCTCTCCACCACCAGTTTTATGTTCCAACAAAATATTCGTTTTTAATTGATATCCGTTGCAGCATTCGTACGATACCAGTTTTGTAACAAAATTATTGTTGAGTGTTTGGCAAAATTTTCAAAATATTCGAAACTTTTACGTCCCCTCAGGTCCTGAAAAAGTTTAACAGTTTTGGGTCAAAAATTCCAAAAACTATATTTCAATTTGGATTTTCAAAAAAAATAGTTACTGCACTTCCTATCCGACTGATTAGCCTTGAGCCTTTTGTCTGTGTGTAAAACTTCACAGGTTGAAAAAAGTTTGATTCCCAACTAGTGTTGTTCAAACAGAAGGGGTTTCACCGGCGGTGGTCCTGCGGGCACTGTACTGCGCAATAGTGCCCACAAAACCACCGCAGGTGGCGAACGCGTCTTGGCGTTGGAGCGCGATATTTTTCGGCGGCTCGCCGCAGTGGTAAGTAAAACCCCTTGCTCCGAAATGCTCTGAATTGTGGAGTTTCCGAGCGAAATTGTGGTAATGAGTAGAAGGTAGGCCAAATATGAGAATTTTACCTTTAGGATGTTAAAATTGATTTTTTGAAAAATACCGTTGTCCAATTTTGGCCGAAGGCGCGGTTTTGGACAACGGTTCTGGACAGCGTCAAAACGTGTTTTGATCGATTTTCTTAGCGATTTTAATGTGGTGGGAGGGGTGTTAGGTATCAGTTTGTGGGGAATTCTATGGAGAATCTGAATCATTTTAGAATTTTAAAAATTGGGAATTTTTGGGAGGGAGGTACGGTGGCTTGCGGGGCAGCTCATCCCCATGACTCATTATTCAGCCGAGAGCGGAGAGGGCGAGACGACGAGACAGCTCGAGGGCGCCTGCGTCAAATGCACCGGCGTATGCGTGGCGCTATAGCATTGGAGCACGTAATCACTACACAAGTGTTCCTAAGTCGAAGGTATGTCTCGAGCGCTACACTGATGATGGATCAGGGGTTTACAGTGATTTTCAAGTCTTTTATACAATTCTGCAGTACATTCAAGAGAAATTAATAGGAAACAAGACGGCTATCAATGTTTTATGGGAATATTTTATTACAAGCACTGAACAGGGCTGCATGTGGATTTGTCAGGAGAAGTATTAGTGGTCCTCATCAGATTTTCAACTCTGTTATGATCAAATGGAAGGAATAGAATAGATTTTCTCCACGAAAATCTTCCACCACAATTTGTTTGAAAAATAGGTTCTGTACTGTTTCCTCGACTGACGCGGCAATGGAAATCTTAAGATCTGGAGAAACATAATCTCTACAGTATGTTCCTATTCAAAGAAACTGTTTTGAATGATTAAAGGCAGTGTTCACGATAATCTTCGATTTCGAGATTAATCACTTAACCGATTGTTTGGCCACCGGGTAGAACTGAAATGAGGAAGAAATCGAGAAAAACGTCCCAGAAGGGCATCAAATTCTTTACTCTCACCCCACCTGTTTACTGTCACTGGAACTGTTCGTTGTGAAAATGAAATCATTTGTGGACCCATCTTTTTCAATTTGCACCTCTCTGTTGCTCTGTTTTTTTTCCTTCGAATTCTAGGTAATACTGCTTTGCCTAGAATATTCTTGCATTTTTGTTTGTCCTCATTTTCCACCGGTGACAACCGCCGTGAGCATGTTCATCCAATCGGACAACAAGTCCAGGCCAGAGTATAATTCCACTGAAGTAAGACGTTTTAGTGGGTCTCAAGTCATTCCTTCGTAATTTTGGTAACACTTGGTGGCCAACGTGTTTTGAGTGCAAAACTCAGGGAATGAAAATCATCGTGAACACTGCCTTTAAGGGAAAGTCAATGTGAGTGTAAGCAATATTTAGATAGCTTATCTGCTCTGCTGGCATATTGATATAGCAGTATTTCCAAGTTTTTAAACAGTTTCGGACTAAATTCTTTCTTGCATACCTAATCTTACCGTATCTACAAATGTACAAATGATTTTATCTAATGCTTATATTGTTTGTCAAATGCTCAGTCAGTATTTCCTATCCGAATGGTTGAAACATCACAAAGCCACTAACAAATATATTAAGTCCAAATCCAGCTTCGCCACACTTCCACTATCACCGCATCGTTTGACACAGACACTTCTAGTAAAACTCCCACGAAATTAAGGTTTCACCAATTTCTTGAGGTGAAAAGAAACCGATTAGGTTGCGATTCCCAGGTTCTTGGGTGAGGAAAACCGTTGGAAATCTTTACGATGACCAAAGAAGATGAGAGAGCTCCCCGTACGCTGGAGACCCAGAGCGTAGGTGATAGACAATGGCAGTCGAGAAGACGCCAGACGCGCGCGTGATAGACGGGGTTGCTGCGGAGACGCCAGACGAAACGTCGAATGCGGCGATATGCGTTGAATGATGAGGCATGGGGATGAGCTGCCCGTCAACGCGTACGTTGTCCAATTTTCGAAGTGAAGAATTCAAGCGGTAATAGGCCCGATTACTGAATGCAACTCGTCTAAAAATTTGTTTTATGTGCTGAAAATTTGAATGCTGCCTGAAATATGTCTATTATATCGTTATGCAAAGATGCTTTTCTCACATGTAATGTTGTAGTGCTTTACTAAACGCCCCCCCCCCTGTTTTCCAGCGGGACAACGCACGCCTGACCCTGATCCAATGGTCAACTTTTTATTCTGCAAAATACGAACGCGAATGACAAATGCAGTTTTTCAAAATTTTATTCATGGACGGCAAATTATGTACATGGATTCAGTGCCCGTAATGATGAAAGAGTTCCGATAAGTGCCATTTGCGTAAAAGACTTCCGCATTCACACTGACACTACTTTTAAGGCACCATCCGTTCCATTTCCTTTATTTTTAATCTTCGCTGCTCTATTCATCTATCACTTCACTGTTTTGCTGGTTCTCTCCTCCCTACACATTTTTCACTACTTTCCTTCAACCTCTTTATCCTCATCTCCTTTTTCCCTTTTTCTCCTCCTCTCCGTCATTCTCCTCTTTTGGGGCTTTTCTCTTTCTACTACATCTTTTTCTCGCATTATTCTTCGTCTTCCTCTTTTTTTCTGTTCTTCTTCGTCCTGATTTTTCTTTTTACCATTTACTTGTTATGTCTGTCCTTTTTTCGATTTTCTTTTCTCTAGCTCAGTCATTTCACTCACTGTTAGGTGACAGTATAGAGGGTTTATTCAGTTTCATGATACAGATATAATTTACCATTCAAAGTCAAGAACGAAGGGATAAAGAAAATATTAAGAAGTCATAGGAAAGAGAGGGGAAAACAAAAAAGAGAGCCTTGGAAGAGAGGAAAAGAAAAAAGATAGAGAAAAGGATTAGACACGATAAAGAAGTTGAAAGCAAGAAAAAATGCAGTAGAGAAAGAAGATAAGTAGGAAAAAGGAAAAACGAAAAAAATCGAGTAAATGACGAAGAGAGGATGAAAGGGGTAAAGACGAAGAAAAAAGAGAAGTGACGGAGGAAAAATCGGAGATGAAGAAAAGAAGACTAGAAGGAAGCCGAATAGAAGAATAGGAAGAAGACGAAGATAAAGATGATGACGGAGCAGAGAAGGAAAGAGGAAGTAACGAGATGAAAGTGAAGGAAAGAACACTAAGTGAAGGAAGGAAGGAATGCGTGAAGGAAGGAAGGAATGCATGAAGAAAGGAAGAAAGAAAGAAAGAAGAAAATGATGACACGAAAAAAGGAGGAGAAAAGGCAGCACGAGAAACAAGAGAAAAGAAATTGAATTTAATATATGATGGGTAAAGGCGAAAAAAAATAAGAAGAAGAAATATATTCTTCAATTATTTATTTATTTATTTATTTATTTATTTTACGCCGTTGCCGGCGCGCTCAAAAACTACAAAACAGTAAGTTAAAAACATGGAAATGATTACAAAAACAAACAACAACTTAGCGCAACGCTTCAACAGCCGATCACAAGACCATTACTCTGATTAGAGAATAATCTAAAAGGCGACAGTACCAAGAGTTAGGAACTATTACAGGCTGCGGGGCAGTCAGGTACAAAAAACCAAAGTGGTGCTAGAAGCCTGGAACCGATCAATATTACCATTACGAGAAATAAAGCCATAGCAATTCATATACTTTTCGAGTATACTGAGTTGAAGGCGACCCTACCCACGCGGCTTCCTAGGATGCATATGGTCCTCCGACCACTGTTAGGTATCTGGGCGATGTATCTTAGAATAGCTCCAAATGTCAGCTGTTGATAAGCGTACCAGACAAGTTAAAGTAAATCCGTTCTAGTTGAAAGCCCTCCAGCACCTTGCTTGAGATAGGCATAATTTTGAAAGATGAAGGAAGAAGAGATATATGGATCCAATCCAGGTAGCGACACCTTATGAGACACAGGATAGAAATTCGGTCAGTGATCGGCATAGCTGAATACGTTGCTGTGGACATAAATAAACAGCCAACAAAACAACGACTGCCATGCCCGGAACCATCACAGCCAGCACTTGTGCACAAATTGGAGTGACAAGATCTCGGACGAGGCCACATCCGTTCAAAGCTGGGCTTCTCGTCCTCGCGCACCGTATACCAGTCTCAAGCCAAACAACACAAACGCATGAACGAACTGAAATTCAATACTTTGTCGCAACTTTTACTACAAAGAAAAAAGAAAAACACCTAAATGCTAATACACAATATGTAAGAGGCCTCAAGAAAATTCTTTCAAAAATACTTCAAAAATGTTTCAAAAAATGCAAGCAAAAAGGAAATTCTGTTTTGTTGATTGACTACTTAAAGTAGATCTAACTTTTTTTAACTTACTCTTGAATACTTTACCATTCTCTGCTCCCAGGACTTCACGTGGCAGACGATCTGAGCATCGTGCAGCTCTACAGGAAAACGAGTTGTGCAGTAATGAAAAACCTTTTCTGCGAATTCTTTCATAATGTAGTTGAAGCCTTTCGCCCTAGCACTACAAGGCATGAAGATCCAGATTTTGCTTGCTTTAAGTCTGATTTCCTGCTTCAAAATACGGAAGCAAAAAGTGAGATCATTAGCGACATGTACGTCTTTGTCTAAGGTGGGCTAAATGAAATATTCTTAAGCGTTCAGTATAACTTGGAAGCTTCCTTCTGTCTGCGTCTGGGAAAACCCTCAAGTAAGCTGACCTTGTAAAAGTTTGTTGAACTTTCTCGATTATATTTTTTTTCTTCCATGGATTCCATAGTTGAGAACAGTATTCTAGGTGTGGTAAAACATATGCGCTGTATAACCTCACTAGAAGTTTAGGATCAGAAATTTGAACATTTCGAAAAATTACAAATAATGCAGAATATGCCTTTTTTACAACATTATCAATTTGGTCGGAAAAATCAAGGTCTGAGCGTATTCTAACCCCTAGATCTTTGACAGACGAGCAGTTATTCAACAATGCGCCGCTCACTTCAAAAGAAGTTGGTGAGCCATGACCCAAATGAAGTGCTGCACATTTGCTCAAATTCACCGGAATATTCCAACGAGATCCCCATTCAGTCATCTTCAACAAAGCTTCTTTCCATGCTGCCTGGACCTCTTCTTGGTTGTTTTCGTGGTATGCCGCGTATTGTTTTATATCGTCGGCGTACATTTCCACCTTTATGTGAGCTGATTTCGATTTAAAAGCAGGGATATCCATAGTGTAAATGAGAAATAACAGCGGAGATAGCACACTGCCTTGAGGTACATACACCATTGGTTCAGTGGTATTTCTCTGAGTAGCTATGTACATGCTATTTTCACCGTCATGAACCTACAGCTCAGATAAGATTTGAACCAATCTAAGTTTTCCCGAAATTCTGAGTTGTTGCAATTTGAAATGCAGTTCAGAATGACAAACGTTATCTAAAGCTTTGGATAGGTCAAGAAATATTACGTCCACCGCATTACCCTTGTTAATTTCTTAAGACCAATCAAAGAAACTGTCAATAAGATTCGAGGTAGTTGATGCCCCACTCAAAAAGCCATGCTGCTCTTTAGGAATAATTGGAAACCGTTCAAGCCACAAAAGGAGTTTATCACTTATCAAACTCTCCATAACCTTAGCAGGAGTGGGAGTGATGCTTACGGGCCAGAAATCAGAAAGGAGCTGACTCTTTGTCACTTTTGGAATAGGAGTAATAAGGGCTTCTTTCCACAACTCTGGCACTTCGCCAAGTAACATCGAAATATTAAAGATATGCGTTAGCGGCTTGTAAAGGATAACGCGCATTCTTTGTAGACAATCTGAGGATACCATCGTACGCTTCAGATGTAGATGACTTCAAGGTTTTCAAGGCCCTGAGCACATCGTTGGGATGAAAGAAAATATCCGAAAAATATCATTATCAAATAAATATCATTATCAAATAAGGTTGAAGATGATGAAGAAACTTTCGTTGAATCTGAATGTTCATCGTGTTCTAACCTTGCTTCAACCCATTGAGGTCAATTGTGGTGAGCGCGAAGCGCTCACTTGATTTGGTTTTAAACTGCACGTGCGCAAACACGCGATACCGAAATCAACGTTCTGAGAAAACTTGGGAAAGTGGTTTTTTTTCCATTGAAAAGAGCAGCAACAAGTTAGGGTGAACACCCAAAAAAAGGTTTGGAATGGTTTACTAGTTTTCGAGAAAAATTGAATAACCCGCCAAGTTATGATGTTAATCTCCTTTTTTTCAGTTGGCGTTCACGATCTTGTTGGTACACTTAAAATCGAGCTAGGAAGCTCATTTTTGGACAGGAGGCTGGAAATGGATGCAGGTCGCTCCTATTAAAATTTGGAGTTGAAAGCTCAATTTTAGCGGAACCTCAAAATTGAGGTCGAAGATAGGCAAAATCTAGTAAACATGTTTATACAAACCAGCCGACGCTCACTTATCCTTAAAAATGAACTAATGAAAATCAACACAGTTACTGATAGGCTTTCAAACAAGATTGTGCCCTGTTCGAGACGGTTTTGGTTTCAAGCTGTACGAATTCGACGAGACCTTGGAAGCATTTTTCGGACCGCCGTATGATGTGAGTAGAATTCCAAGAGCGCGCAGGATGCCGTAGAAGGCGTACGGGAACACGGTGAGAGTGGCAGGACGCCGTAGAAAGTGCGTGGGACCCATATGGGAGTGCGCAGGACGCCGTGAAAAGTGAGCGGGACCCAAGTGGGAGTGCGCCAGACGCCGTAGAATGAGTGTGGGACCCTAGAGAGAGTGCACGGGACTTTGCAGAAAGTGTGGGGGACCCAAGTGGGAGTACGCCGGACGCCATAGAAAGTGTGCGGGATCCAAGTGGGAGTGCGCAGGACGCCGTATAAAGTGTGTGGGACCCATATAAGAGAGTGCAGGACGCCGTAGAATGTGTGTGAGACCCGGTAGGAATGCGCAGGATGCCGTGGGAAGTGTACGTGACCCTAGTAAGTGTATGCAGGACGCTTTGATAAGTGCATGGGACCCCACTGGGAGTGCGCAGGTCGCTTCTGAAAGACTCAATCCAACCTCAGGGTAACTTTCGGTATAATAGTCCGCCCACAGTGAATGTTATTTGGGGCGCTGAACGCAATTATGACGTCCTTTTTCAATTTTACAGTAGATTACGGAAGATAACGACCGGAAGATCATAAACGACCTTTGCTTTTTTTCTCAAAGGAACCTTTGCTAAAATAAAATGAAATTTGTAACTGTATTGCTTCGCTATAAAGGGTTATGATTTGGCATTGAATAAATCGCGAGAATCTCGTTAAAAGAAGTGAAATACTTCTTGTGTATGATTTGGCACATTTGGCACGAGGAAGCCAAAAAGTGAGTGAAATGATGGACTATTGATTTGGCCGCGCACTTGTTTAACAAACAGCAAAATTGAGAGTAGCATTGAAAAACGAATCACACCCGTATTTTCTCCAATCAAGCTAATATTTACAACTTAGCTTTGCAAAGCTGAGAATCAAGCTTTGGCGTTCCCCAAATATTCACGAACGCATAATTTCGAACATTACTGATTTCTTCATGTCTATATATTCGCCCGCGGATAAGTAATGAACCATATTTGTATGAGAAGCATTATTTAATGAATTTGAAAATAATTGCAGTCACACAAAGATATGTGGGTGCTCAGTAAGACTTTTGAGATTGGTGTTATCTATGGGTATTGAAGTTATAATACGTTCAAACATTGTTAAGGATCAAACGAAAACTCGAGAGTAAGCTGTTTTTCAATTTCAGGGCATTGTTCACGATGATTTTCATTCCCGAGTTTTACACTCAAAACAATGCGTTGGCCACCAAGCGTTAACAAAATTAGGAAGAAACGGCGAGAAACGCACTAAAACGTCTTATCTCAGTGCGGGGTACATCGCGGGATGTGGATATCCCAACAGGGGGGGGGGGGCTGCGTGCGCCTGGCCTGCGCAAGGGTGAAGGGATGGGGTCAACCTCTTGTCCTTCTAATGGTTCCTCTTCCTCAAATTCTACATCTTTTGGAATGGGTTGTTCCTCTTCTTTAAATTTTACAACAAAAAACAGACAAGTAACGGGAGGGAGTCTTAGAAAATCATGGAAACCTTGACCTATTGACGCTTTAAGACGGGGGTTTGTGAAAATCGCCAAAATTTTGCTCTTGGAGGGTGGTCTGAGTAAATTCAGCCTTGTCCACACCTCGTACCGTACCCTTTCTGAGTGACATTATTCTCTGGAATAGTTGTCCGGTTGGAAGAACATGTTCATGCTGGTTGTCACCGGAGAAAAAATGGGTCAATCGAAGAGAGAAAAATATTTTAGGCCAAACAGTATTAGTTTGGGTCCGGAGGAAAGAACGGAGCAACAGAGAGTTGAGAGTTGCAAGGCTCACAAAAGATTCCATTGTCACAGCGAACAGTGCCTGTGAGACTTAAGAGGCAGGGTGAGATTTTAGGATTTCGTGCCCTTCTGGTGCGTTTTTCTCGGTTTCTTCGCCATTTCAGTTCTACCCGGGGTCAAACAATCGATTTAGCGACTAATCTCAAAATCGAAGAGTGTCGTGAACACTGCCTCTAAAAAGGGACGACCCCCCGGGGGAGGAGACGTCCTGGAAAAAGTTCTTCGGAAAGTTGTGGGGGATGGATATAGTAACATTGCCGTATGTTGAGTTTTACCTAAGGGCCTACCGATCTTCCAGAAAAAAGAAAAAAACTTTGAAACTACTGTAACCCCTACTCGGAGCAACTGGAGTGAGTTCGTATGCTCGACACACATTTAGTTACACTGAAATTGCCCTATACAAGGTTTGACGGTTTGATTATGGCCCATACGTGAGACATAAGCCGTTTCCGAGCTCATTGTGCATTCCATTCCTCGTATCACTTGATTCAAGTTGCCCATGCCACCGTGCAGTTATGGTCGAGAGGGTTACGATGGGAATGCTAAACAACGAAGGGATGCTAGGTTGCGGGTTCGATTCCCGCAATGCATCTTCTGAAAAAATTGTTTTTGCATTAATTCGATTGTTTATCCACGAGGCTTCTCATTCACATTTTTACTTGCTTTTTCCAATCTGACAGGATTTACAATTTCTATCGCATGAATCCCTGTAGTTTATTAGCATTTTCTCACCTGATTCAAAAATTATTCTTCTCACCTATTTGTGCTAGCATTTCGGGTTCATTGAGAAATATTGTAATGTGAGCATGTTCTAACTTTGTATAACTTTGCTTGAATAAAAGAGAACACCTTTCTTGAACACATCAAAGTCGTTTTCGAATCCTCGTAGAAATAAGCATTGCCATTGTAAGGAGCAAAGCGATGAACCCTTTCTTAAGTATTATCATCATGGCCGCAGTTTTCATTTTTAAAAGGCGACAATCGGTTGTACAATACATCTGCTGACCCTTCGTCGAACACTACTAAACTTGGCTCGATCATGCAGAAATTTTTTTCGATTATCTGGAGTTCGAGGGTGAATGAGTGAGTGAGTATTTGGCGAAAAAAAGTCGGAAAGTTCTTCCCCATTTTGATCCAAATAAAGCAGATTGAGGTAGAAGACGGAGGTTAGATATAGTACCCAGCCAATTTTCGATTCTGAAAAATCGAAAGCGCAGCCATGGTGGTCGGTTGAAGAGACTGCGCCCGCTAATTTTTCATGTTTTTCCATTTTTTTTGCTCTACCAGACAATCCTTAGGTAAAACCCAACATATAGTAATGTTACTATATCCATTCCTCACAATTTTCAGAAGAACTTTTTTCATGACGTTTCCTCCCCCGGGGGGTTGTCACTTGTAAGAGAAGCCGAAGTCAAAAGACTGCTGTGCCAGTCTGTATTCGTGGTTCAATTTTTTTGGTTTTCTGGGCTGGGATTCAAGAACGGCGAACCGTGGGCTAGGGTTGGGTTTGCGGCGGAAATAGCATGCATTCTCCGGAGGCAAACCCAACCGTAGCCCACGGTTTGCGTTCATGAATCCCAGCCCTGGTCTATTCTGTTTTCTGTCTGCTATTTTCTCTGACAAACTTAATTTTCATTCTTTTCTGGAGAAAAATCCACAAATTTCCACATTCCCTTTATTTCAACCCTTTACTATTAGGGAAATCTGGGGAACGTTTCGCACCCATTCAATTTATAAATACCCTGTAAAATGTGACGTGGGTGTGTAATTTTGCTTATGCTTCATCCCTAGTAGGTATAAATGTTCTGAGGAGCGTTCGTATTCACATGCAAACGGCTTCCTTCAGCCATTAAGCTAGCAGCGAATTACCGAGTAAATTGCTGTAAAGCGGCGGCAATTGACGGCGGCGCGCTGGCTTTCTCGTGTACTCCTAGTTAGATGTGAAGCGAATGATTTGGTGGTCGTTTCGATCGTGTTCCATTTTTGGATTCGGTCGCACCTTGGGAGGTCATGCTCCCCCTCCCTCCACATCTGTGACGAACGAGGCGGTGTCGGCGTCTACGAAGCGCTAATCTGCGTGTTTCGCGGCTATCGATCGATGGCTGGGTCTGACCAGTTGAAGGCGCAGGGCCACCCCGAACTCCTTCACGCTCACACACTCCTTCAACACCGAAAACATCGCCAAACTCACTTCTCACTCAATGTATGACCGTCATAGATTTGTTGTGCTCTCTCAGAAGTGTTTTGTTTGCTCGTTCAAAGAAGTTGGTGAGGTCGTAACGGAACGATTTAGCCTTTAAGACTGTCGAACAAAGTGTTTTTATTGCCGTTTACGGCACTGTTTCACTTCATCTTCCCTTAATGCTCTTTGAGAAATCCTTGTCAGCCTCGTTTCTTGCCCACATTGAAATTTTCTGCGATTTTCTTCTGGAGTTTGGATCCCTAGGGTGAGCAGATAATCTGAAGTACAGCCTTTCTCCCTCATTTTGAGTCGGTCGAAATGTGTCTTATCGGGCTTCTCATGTAAAAACCTTATCGCTGTTATGTTTTGCCATGACCGACCGCTGCGCAGGGTCAAGCGGGGCTGCGAAATTTCACCGCGGGGGAGGGTAGCGGTTGCAAAAATTTTGGCACGAAAATGAAGGTTAGGGGATGGCAAAACTGACGCTTGAGTCTGATTAATGAACGAATTTTCGGCTTCCGACAGTTTTTGTAACCAAATGAATCACTCGAAATGAGTGTAAATGAAAAGCTGCTCAGAAATCACTCCTCGGGGGGGGGTCGCAAAAGATTTTGGTTTTGGAAAAAATTTGATGGTGGGGCGGGGGTCGCTCCGATTCTGGAAAATTACGCAACGCCCCGCTTGACCTTGCCGCTGCGCTCTTGCTCCGCCCGGACTCATATGAACAAGTTAGGCTATAGACATCAAGGAGATGATGTAAAAAAAAGTGCCCGTTTACTAGTTTCACGTGCCTACCTGGAAAACACTAGGGCTTGACTTTGTTGTATTCAATCACTGAGGTTTTCCTTTCTTGCAGTATGTTCTGTTGTAACCAATTGGTTTTTCACATGCGTAACATGATTACCTCTCGTGGTAATCAATTGTTTCGTCGATGTGAGTTTCTCGTTCCGGGGTCAGCTTGATACTTTTATGGAAGCTCTTCAGAGTGCTACTGGCGGATCTTTTTGATTTTCTTTTTCTTTTATGCTTTAATCACTACCCAGCTTTAATTCTCCATGGAAAAGTCGTGAGGCTTCCCCATCGTGAACGCTGCCTTCGATGAGGGCCAGTTCTACTTTTTTCGTAAGGAAAATCATTAACTGTTTTTCATCGCGAACCCTGCACTCAGTAGTTACCTCAGATAGTCTTTAGATAGTGACTTTAAGACTTTCGAAACGATATATCGGGATTTCGCGTAATATGCTGTGCGCTCGGTCTGGCACCATGACACTCTAAATACGAGATAATCAGCAGCAACATAATTCTCTCCCATTTATCTGAAGATCTGCCACTCTGCTACAATTTTGATGATGACAGGGATATACGAACAAGGAAACTCCTTTTGGTCAAAGTATCCATTCCAAATGAAATGTGCTGTTCTATACATACAGGTAATTAGGGTGCTTAACACGGATCTGGAATTAGTTTGTCGATGTTCTTATGTCTACTGTAGATTACGGTGGCTATGATGCCACTTTCCTGGCGAAACCTACCTCAATCTTCCAAGCCAAAGAGGTTTGGTTGGCGTCAGAAACGTTCCAACAAAGAGGGAACAATAGGTAAGTAGAATGAGGAGAGTCTACAAAAAGTGAACAATATTTCCTGAGACTGATTTTCCTAGCCTATACTTCTTAACAGCGGAAACAAACCGTTGCGGTGTTCTACACGAAAGCACTATTTGGTTCCAAAAATGGTCTAGATCACGCGAGAACCGTTCAAATGTATGTGCATCTAAACCTAATACTTACCATCAGAATAGAAGATGATGCCAATGAAACCTATTCTTACCTATTCTACACAGACGGAAGGTTAGCTTCAGTTGCTACGAGAAGCGAAACCAAAGTGCAGCATCTAATGAGAGTATTTTCTTATGATCTCGTCAAAATTGAAGTCCATTCTTGGAAACCATTGAACTCTTCCTGGTGAAATACCACAACGGTTTGTTTTTGCTGTTAAGAAGTATCGGCTAGGAAAATCAGTCTCAGAAAATATTGTTCACTTTTTGTAGACTCTCCTCATTCTACTTACCTATTGTTCCTTTGTTGGAACGTTTCTGACGCCAACCAAACCTCTTGGCTTTCCTGATGACGTCATGATGACGTCAATCCTGATGACGTCATCAGATGTGATGACGTCATCAGATGCGCTATGTACTTTAGATGACACCCTGATGACGTCATCAGATGCCCTATGTACTTTACATGACATCCTGATGACGTCATCAGATGCCCTATGTACTTTACATGACATCCTGATGACGCCATCAGATGACCTATGTACTTTACATGACATCCTGATGATGTCATCAGATGCTCTATGTACTTTACATGACATCCTGATGACGTCATCAGATGCCCTATGTACTTTTCATGACATCCTGATGACGTCATCAGATGCCCTATGTACTTTACATGATGACGTCATCAGATGCCCTATGTACTTTACATGACATCCTGATGACGTCATCAGATGCCCTATGTACTTTACATGACATCCTGATGACGTCATCAGATGCCCTATGTACTTTACATGACATCCTGATGACGTCATCAGATGCCCTATGTACTTTACATGACATCCTGATGACGTCATCAGATGCCCTATGTACTTTACATGACATCCTGATGATGTCATCAGATGCCCTATGTACTTTACATGACATCCTGATGACGTCATCAGATGCCCTATGTACATTACATGACATCCTGATGACGTCATCAGATGCCCTATGTACTTTAGATGACACACTGATGACGTCATCAGATGCCCTAGGCACTTTAAATGACATCCTGATGACGTCATCAGATGCCCTATGTACTTTAGATGACATCCTGATGACATCATCAGATGCCCTATGCACTTTACATGAAATCCTGATGACGTCATGAGCTGCCCTATGTACTTTACATGACATCCTGATGATGTCATCAGATGCCCTATGTACTTTACATGACATCCTGATGACGTCATCAGATGCCCTATGTACTTTACATGACATCCCGATGACGTCATCAGCTGCCCTATGTACTTTACATGACATCCTGATAACGTCATCAGATGCCCTATGTACTTTACATGACATCCTGATGATGTCATCAGATGCCCTATGTACTTTACATGACATCCTGATGACGTCATCAGATGCCCTATGTACTTTACATGACATCCTGATGACGTCATCAGATGCCCTATGTACTTTACATGACATCCTGATGACGTCATCAGATGCCCTATGTACTTTACATGACACCCTGATGACGTCATTAGATGCCCTATGTACTTTACATGACATCCTGATGACGTCATCAGATGCCCTATGTACTTTACATGACATCCTGATGACGTCATCAGATGCCCTATGTACTTTACATGACATCCTGATGACGTCATCAGATGCCCTATGTACTTTACATGACATCCTGATGACGTCATCAGATGCCCTATGTACTTTACATGACACACTGATGACGTCATCAGATGCCCTATGTACTTTACATGACATCCTGATGACGTCATCAGATGCCCTATGTACTTTACATGACATCCTGATGACGTCATCAGATGCCCTATGTACTTTACATGACACCCTGATGACGTCATCAGATGCCCTATGTACTTTACACGACATCCTGATGACGTCATCAGATGCCCTATGTACTTTACATGACACCCTGATGACGTCATCAGATGCCCTATGTACTTTACATGACATCCTGATGACGTCATCAGATGCCCTATGTACTTTACATGACATCCTGATGACGTCATCAGATGCCCTATGTACTTTACATGACACCCTGATGACGTCATCAGATGCCCTATGTACTTTACATGACACCCTGATGACGTCATCAGATGCCCTATGTACTTTACATGACATCCGGATGACGTCATCAGATGCCCTATGTACTTCACATGACACCTGATGACGTCATCAGATGCCCTATGTACTTTACATGACATCCTGATGACGTCATCAGATGTCCTATGTACTTTACATGACACCCTGATGACGTCATCAGATGCCCTATGTACTTTACATGACATCCTGATGACGTCATCAGCACCCCCAGACATTTTCGTTCTCATGTTGTCCACTCAAAACAATGCAATTTTAGGGAATTTAAGGTCAAATCTGCTGCCGAGATGTCGGCTACGTTTACGCCGTGGCAGTGTGGAGAAAGAGAAGATCACCTCTATGCAAACCAAACGTCACTCCTCCACGAAGAGGGTTTTGTCATGGGGAGAGGTTGCTGGCCGGTCGCGTCTCTCCTTCGGATTCTCACCTGCATCTCTCTCCTGTTCGGGTCTCAGTTCTGTGAGGCATCACTTAACTCTGCTTTTCAGCACCATGTGTTTTCACTCCATCTTCACCTACAACCCTGATTCCTCTTCCTCAAATCGCCCCCTTTCCATTGTACTTATCAGAAGCTCTCAGCAACGGCCTTCGTTGCCAAACTTTCTGAGCTACAAACTCTCTCTTCGCACGTACTTACCATCCAAGACGTGATCATGGTTCCAAAGACCAAGCTCTCTCCATCACACCTACCCGTCCTCTTCCCTAACATCCCGAACTACTCTGCCTTCCATGCTCCGAGGTCAGCTCTTGGCGGAGGAGTTTCCCAACCTTTTGTTTTATCCTCTCTCCCTCCCACCTCATACCTAAACACCCCCCACCGGATGGTACTCTCAGTACCTGCCAATCCATCTCCCACTTAAAGCTCCCCTTTCTCTGTTTCAGCATCTATGTATTTCCCCTACCACCTTTGCCCCTCCTCCTCACCAATCGCATTCTTCTTCTCAAACAACTTAACGATTGTTTCCTCTCATCATCAGTTGTTTTCGCGGGCGACTTTAACGCCTGCCATACCTTCTGCTCGTCCTTGGTTCTGATACTAGAGGAGAAGAAGTCGAAGAATGGGCTGAGGAGTGCGACCTGGTCATCTTAAACGATGATCAGCCCACTCGTCTCCTTGCCAACGGCCGATCTTCTAGCTGAACATAACTCTAGTCTCTTCCAACCTTTCCAACGCTTGCTCATGGTCTACCTCAACAACATTGTCTAGTGATCATGTTCCCGTCTTTGTGCACATCTCTCAAATTCTCTTGCTCCTTATTCTGGTGTTCGTCAACGTTCTAATCTCAATTTAGGCCAAGCAGACTGGTGCCTGTTCAGTGAGGTTGCCCTACGCCTAGCGGCTGATTACCTGTGGAATGGCAATGTGCACCAAAATGAGCATCACTTATGTGATGCAATTTGCAGGGCCATGAAGGCGGCTATCCCTGTTGGCCGCGTTAAGACGTTCTATCCAAACGTCACCAGAGAAATTCTTCATAAAATCAGGACTAGAGATGCCAGAAGAGCAGTTGACCATCTAGACCCTGTCGTCGCTCAGGCAGCGTCCATACGTGGCGAAAGCGGGCGTTCCCGCTGTTGCGCGCCTCCCGACGCTCCTCAACGCTGCCTGCAAATTAACACAATCAAACACCCCTGCCTCTTGTTGATTCGATTGAAAACGTTTGATCGGGTGATCAATCGCTCGAATCGGCGCAACGGCTGATGATTTCCCACGGTTTTCAACTTTCGTGGTGGGATTATGAAAAACGAGGGGAGTGGTTTTGATACAGGTTTAATGCCACCTGCTTTAGTGGCGGAGCAGTAAGCATGAAACTTGCTGCTTGCTTCGTGGTGCTGACGCAAGCGCGCGAGAGCGAGCGGGCGAGGGCGCGCGAGAGGGAGCTCCTGTGAGCGGCTAGCAAACCTTGTGCCCACGATGACCATCGATTTTGCGTAACCGCACGCTCTCGCCACGTATGGACGGAGCCTCAGCTGGATGGTGAGAAAAGATCTCTGCCAGCACAAGAAACAACAGTGGGAAAAGTTCACAGAACATTTGAATTTCAAGACGGACAGTGGAGCTACTTGGAAGGTGCTTCGGAGACTACCGGGAAAGAGCTCGCCAACCACCGTCTCCACTATTGAGTTTGGTAATAACGTTTTCAAGTCAGGAAAGGAAGCCGCCTTCTCTCTCGGTAAAAGTTTCTTTGTCACGAGTACAAGGCGAGGTCCGCAGAATAGAGTGACAGTAAGAGAGCTGTGCCGCCTCCCGCTCATGAGTACGGGCGAAGCGTTCACTGTGGCGCAAGTAGAGAAGATTATAAAGGACATGCGGAACTCTCCAAGCTGTCGGTCGGACGGCATTTGTCCTGCTATGCCAGAAACTCCCGACTGAGATCCTTCCGCTCACGTTGATATGATTAACACTTCGTTTAGCTCTTGCACTATTCCGCAAAACTGGAAGACAGCCAACGTCATCCCGTTGCCCAAGCCTGGCAAACCTCAGTCATCAGTAAAGGGATATCGTCCCATTAGCTTGATGTCACCTTTCGCCAAGGTGGCCGAAAAGCTCATTGTCAAGGATCTAGCGGAGCACAACGAGAAGCAGTTGTTTCAACATGGGTTCAGGAGGCTACATTCCACAACTACGGCGTTGCTAGAAATTACCAGCTTTGCTATCGACGGGTTCAACTTTAACAAGCCATTGAGAACTGTAGCTGTTGCGTTGGATCTCACCAAGGCATTTGATACGGTTAACCTTGGAGTCCGGTGAAGCAACATACTGGAGTCGTCAATACCATCTTGGCAGAAGCGCTGGATATCGGCCTTTATCAAAGGTCGGCGAGCAAGAGTCATGTTTCAGAACCATGTGTCCAACAGTATTCCAATGGCAGCTGGAGTCCTTCAGGGTGGGGTTCTATCGCCAGCCCTCTTCAGTCTGTACCTCGAAGATATGCCTGAGCCTCCACAGGACATCAAGGTCGTCGCGTGTGCTGATGACATAACCATCATGTGTCGAGATTGGGACCTACAGGTGGCCGCCAATAAGATCAACGAGTACCTGGTCACACTGAAGAGCTTTTTCGACTGCAAGATGCTAAGGATCTCTGCAGCCAAGTCGTCAGTGTCCGTTCTCACGACGGACCCATCCGAGCACAGCGCTCATCCGGATGTCGTGTGGGATGGAGACCGTTTGCCTGCTGCTCGCTTTCCAAAGCTGCTCGGTCTTGTGCTCGATCCGTCACTCAAGTTTCATAAGAATACCGAGCAGAAGCAGGCAGTCTTTAAAGCTAAGCTCAACGTTCTCAGGGCCCTGGGCGGCACTTCGTGGGGTAGCAGCAAGGAGACTATACTCACAACGTATGGGCAATTCTCAGCCCGCCCTGGAGTACGCCGCACCGGTTTTAGCAACATCTCGTCTCAGAATCCTCCTGGATAAAGCTGCAACGAGTACAAAATGCTGCTCTCCGTATCGCCACCGGATGTGCAAGGAGTTCGCCAATCGAGCACCTGCATGCTGAGACCCGTCTATTACCAGTGAAGGAGCACTGTCAGCTCAAGGCCCAGCTATTCCGCATTAACATTATAAAGCAACCAAATCACCCGTCGTGGAGAGTGCTAAACCCCGTGAGAGACAGAAGTATAAGAAAGCCATTCGCCGATGCTCCAAACAAAGTCAATTTGCAAAGATGGCACGACTCACAGCAAGAACGACTCCGTCTTTTGCGCGAGGAGCACACCAAGTTCGTACGGTGTTATCTTGTGAACCATAAAGCGGCCATAAATCCTATACTAGGAGATATACCGCCCTCCGTCTGCACCTCAGAGTCTCAACTCGGAAGAAGGGCGAGATGCACACTCGCATTGCTGCTCTGCGGTCACTCTACAATGCTAATGTCTTATGCCAGCAAGATTGACAGCAGCAAATCTGATGTGTGCCCGGACTGCGGTACCATCGCCCACGATACCGCACATTTGTTCAACTGTCCGGAGAGACCTACCACGCTGACACCAATGGACCTATGGACGAATCCACTACTGGTCGCCCAGTTCCTCCGCTTATGACAAAACCCTCTATGTGGCTGCAAAGAATAAGAAGAAGAAACGCCAGAATTTATGTAACATAACAAAGAAAAACACATGACGAGAATAACACAATGAAGAACAAAATAGATACGACTATATAATGACACAATTGGAAGACTTTTCGCTTTCGCGCTCCAATGCAGATCACCTTTTTCTGTTCTATTTATTAAGTTTTTTCGAGGAATAAATAGAATAACGATTTGAGTTTTCATAGTTATTTCGGTCATTCTAAGAATATTCTGAAACATTTTTATCGGTGGCCAAATATTTTATTGTCGTGACACGAAATAGGCCGAGTTGTTTTCTGAGTAGGCCAAATATCCGAAATATGAATATTGAATAATTCGAGGTACCAAGTGACTCGAAAACTCGAAAAACCGAACAAATTCTTAATGACTCGATTTGTAAAAGAAAACATTTTCCGATCCCTGGAGTGAATCAAATATGAATAGAAAAGACTGAATTCACTAAGTAAATCAAATTTTCTAAAAATTCAAAGTGTGAAACTTCCGAATATTCGGAGTACTCCTGTATTCTTGCTCAACTACTAATTCGATTCGGTTCCAAGTCTACTGTTCCCGAACTCCTTTGCAGTTGATATGGTCCTATCTGGTTGATATGGGGTGTGTGTATACAAGTCTGTTGGTACCTGCTCGTTGGTGCCCCTGCTTCTACTGAACCCAGCAGACGTTTGAGTGTACACAGGGAACGTTTGAGCGATATAGCGTGCACAACTATATCGCGAAAGTATCCCATATTGCTGCCGTCCGGCACACTAAGGCCTCTTGCCCATTACACCTTAGGATCCGTACCGAGGGAGTTCATGGAGTCTTTGGCCACAAGCCACAATTTCGCCACATTGAAGTGTCGATCGCTGTCGAGTGATATCCAACAAACTGCTCTATCCAGACTTTTGAGCTATTTCCATGCACCGGTTGCTGCATCGCAGGACACTCGCCTCAAGGATAGATCCGTCATCAACGTCGGAGAGTACGCCATCTACTGCGGTAACGCTGATGATATTCGTACGACTGCGGGATCACAGAGGATTTAATCTGTGGACAGTGAGCGTTCATGCGCCCACTGAAACCGCCGAGGACAATTAGAAGGATGCGTTTTATGAGGAACTCAATACGTTGCTGGCCAGGATACCTTGTCAACATGCTGTGTTGTCGTGGGAATCGACGGAAACGCGAAGATGGGACTTGATCAGGAGTCCGAAGTACTCGGTAACTGGTTCTACCCAGTGGAGCAAACATCGGACAGTGGTTTCCGCCGTGTCGACTTTTGTGAACGCAGTGGCCTGATTATTGCATCGACATTCAAGAGGAATCATCGCCGCCATCAGCTTACCTGGCAGGGACCAATACAGCTATCTGCAGAAGAGCAGCGGAAGCGAAAGATGATAACTTTGAAACTACAGCTCGATCATATTCTGACGAGGAATATTTCAGTAACGGACATGCGAAGATTTAGAGCCGTGTGGGATGTCGCATTCGATTCGGATCACCGTCTTGTTCTGTTGATCCTCTTATTGCGAGGATTCATAAGAGAGAGCGAAGGGCTCAGCCTCTCCATAGGATTGACATGGAAAGTCTTAGAGATGAAGAATGCAGAACGTATTTTCGACAACGCGTTTCTATTCACATCGAAGTACGGACAAAAAAGGCATTCCTCTAGAAGATATAAAAATTGTTGCGTTTGCCGACGATATCACCATCATGTGCCGTAATCGTGACATAAAGGTAGCTGTAAACAAGATCAGCGACTATCTCGTCGAGCTTAAAAACTTTCTCGATAGTATGATGCTCACAGTTTCCGCGGCGAAGTCTTCTGTTTTGGTATTTAAATCTGACCCAAAGGAACACAGCGCCCAACCTGTTGTCAGGTGGGATGGTGACCTCTTGCCTACAGCGAAATTTTCCAAACTGCTGGGCATCGTTTTGGACATTGCTGAAGTTTCACAAAAATGCTAAACAGAAGCAGGCAATTATCAAGGCAAAGCCTAAAGTGTTGAGAGCTCTAGAAGGAACGTCCTGGGGTTGCAGCAGAGAGACAATCTTGACGACATATCGAGCTATTCTGCAGGCTGCATTTTTGTATGCTGCACCTGTCTGGCAGCACATCGTGTCGGACAGTTCCTGGACTAAGATGCAGCGAATCCAGAATGCTGCACTTTGAATAGCCACTGGATGTGCAAAAAGCCCACCGATTGAGCACCTTCACGCCGAGGCCCGTATCTTGCCAGTGAAAGAGCATTGTCAGCTCCAGGCTCAGCAGATGTTCACTAATGTCCTTAAGCAGCCTAATCATCCGTCGAGAAGACTATTAAATCCCGTAAGAGAGAGATCGATCAGAGTACTTTTTGCCGATGCTCCGAACAAAGTGAATGTACAGAGACGGACCGACTCGAATCAAGAACGGCTTCGTCTCTTACGCGGGGAGCACACCCGGTTCGTGAGGGATCATTTCGCCAAAGCGGCCGTCAACCCTATTCTCGGTGATGTGCCGCCCAGGGTATGTGATACCGTGTCCGAGCTCGGTAGGCGCGCCAGGTGTATCCTCGCTTCGTTACGCTGCGGACATTCTCCATTACTTGCGTCTTACCTGCGCAGGATCGACAATAGCCAGCCTGACGTGTGCCCGGACTGTGGAAACCAAGGCCACGACATTAAGCACCTATTTGATTGTCCGAAGAAGCCAACAACGCTCAGTACAATAGTACAATAGACTTGTGGACGAATCCAGTGCTGGTCGCCCAGTTTCTCAACTTGTGACGAAACCCCTCTCAGTGGCTGCAAAGAAGAAGAAGAGCATTGGAGTTGCAGTTGGTGATGCGACGCTGTCAATATGGAAGGATTACTTCAGTTCACTACTGAGTCGTCCGTCCAGCGCCGTCGGTACCAGAGATCCCGCATGCTCAGAGAGCACATTACTATGTCAGTGAGGAACCGCCGACTGTTGCTGAAGTTTTGGATTGTGTCCGGAAAATGAAGAATGGAAAGGCAGGTGGAGATGACAACATCACTGCTGAGAGGCTGAAAGCTCTCCCTCCGTCTGGGATTCGTGAAATGATCAGCACTATCCGTACCATATGGATGATCGAAAGCATACCCGATTCTTGGAGGCATGCGATCATCGTATCTCTTCACAAGAAGTTATCCGTCATGGAGCCCAAGAACTACAGGGGGATCTTTCTACTGCGTGTCATGTTCAAGGTTTTGGAACGTATCATTCTCGAGCGACTCATCAAACATCATGAGGAAACGACCAGAGAGGAACAAATCGGTTTTCGACCTGGAAGATCGACCATCGACCAAGTGTTTGTCGCGAGAAGAGTAATTGAATCGTGGCAGCGGTATTCGAAGCCATTACAGCTTGCTTTTTTGGACTTTGAAGCCGCATTCGACTCTCCTCATCGTAATCGATTGCTCAACGCTCTGCGAGCCGATGGAGTCCCGGAAAAGTATGTTCGACTAATCGAGGACATGAACAAAGGAACAACAGCAGCAGTTCGTGCGCCTTTCGGGTTTACGTCAGCTTTTGAGGTGAGAACAGGAATAAGGCAAGGAGCTGTAGCAGGACCTTTTATATTCAACTTCGCCGTTGATGATCATGCGTAGAGTTGCAGAACAGTTTCCTGCGGACGTGATCCTAACACCATCAGGACGCTCCCTTGTCGACCTGGAGTACGCCGACGACATTGTGTTATTCGCTGAAAACAACGCAAAACTGCAAAGGATTGTGAACCTTGTTTCGAAGTGTACCGCAGCCTTAGAACTTCGTCGTTGTCCCGACAAATGCATGCAGATGTGGGTCTCTCAGAGGGCTTCAACGGGAGCTTGTGTGGACTGACAACGTATCGAACTGGTGGACGGTTTCTGTTATTTGGGCTGTTTGCTGAAGAACTATGGTAGATATGCAGCGGATATTTAATAACGATGTGCGAAAGCTACGTCTGCATTCAATTCTCTAGCCAAGTGTTTGTGGTCTACCCCTATCGCGAAGGAAGTTAAATTGCGCGTCTACTTATCCGCTATTCGCCCTATCATGATGTACGGATCGGAGACGTGGGCAGCACCGAAGACGCAGATGGTATGGATGGCACGGAGAGGAAGCTGTTTAGACGTTTTCTCGAATATTTCTGGCCGCGGATGTGCCACAACGAAGATCTCTACAACGAGATTGACACCGTACATCAACGTTTGACACGAGGGAGGTGCCAACATCTCCCAACGCCATCTCAAGCGGCAACGGAAGGTCGTCTTCATCTTTTCGAGCATATTTTAAGAAGACCGCCAGGTCGTCTTGTTTAACACGCTCTAAGGATGCTTCCGAGTCCTGTGTGGAAACGGCCGCCTGGACGTAGGCGAAAGTTCTGGACAGATGTGGTGAGGGAGGATTTGAAATCAAAAAAATTGAAAGGCTATTCAGGCGCGATGTCTCACTTCGCAGGAAGTGGAATAGCGACCAATGGATGGATTGTGTTCAAATTATGGCTGAGGACCGTGACAAATGGACGCGGCTGACTTCTAGGACGGCATACCGCAGGGAAGATGCGGAATGCCCGCGTCAAGCGAAAGCCAACCGTCCAAGTCATGTAAATCATGTTCCTATCTCACCACTCTTTAATTTCTCTCCCTTTTCTCTCCGTCAATCAGCTTGAATGGCTCGTTAGTTGGTTGACGCTGTCTTAGTGAGTGCAACGCTACAATTGCGTTCATCGCACCTCCATTTACGACCGACCACGTGGCCAGTTGGTGACAGCCGACTCCGCCCCGCCATTTCGGGCATATAGCAGCACACCCACTGCGATCGCGTCACCGAAGCATCCAGACACTACAATGCCATTACCGTCCGTGGTTCCTGGGCTTCCTTTATACAGGATCTTGAACAGTGTCCAGCGTGGGTGGGACCGGACACAACGGGGGCGAGTGGGGGGGTCTTGAAAATTACGGGGTGAAAAAAAAAGAAAATTTGTAAATTCAGGGAGGGGATCGTAAGAATTTGAGCAGGGTAAGGCGTAGCGGTGTGATCGGCCCGTGAGAGGCGCGCCCCCCCCCCGTCCTCCAGCTTTGGATCCGGTGCGCCCCCCCCCCTCCCACCGAGGTTGTAACTTTAAACCTTTGTGCGAACCAATTTGAGAGATTTCTTTCGAACAATGCTTCCAAACGATTTTCAGCAAAAACGAACGTTATAGATCAAGTCACACCGGCCGTAATCGGCTTAAAATGGTCGGATCGACCTGGGATTCGGTCGACAGCTTTTCTGATGGTCCCCTTCATAATAAACACTGCAACAGCCCGAGCTAGAAAAACTATTTTTTTACCTATCGTGACGTTTAAACCCATACAGCGGTTTTCCGATTTTTCCGCGCCCCGAGTGACACGCTCATAGTCGACTGCTTGGCTTCTGGAAGGACTGACCAAGTAGTTTTCATACATGTCTACCTGATAACGCTTAAAAAACTGATCTAGAGGCCTGTATCGCAAATCTTACGGTGTGATGAGGCCTGTTTTTTAAGGCTGAAATCACAACGTCACATCTGCAGCCGTCACACCGGCCGTAATCGGCTCAAAATGGTCGGATCGACCTGGGACTCGGCCGAGAGCTTTTTTGATGGTCCTCTTCAAAATAAACACTGCAGAAGCCTGATCCAGAAAATAATTTTTTCGACCTCTCCCGACAGCCGTTTTCCGATCTATGGTCAGTATCTCGGATTTGGCTGAAATCTTGACTAGGGGTGCAATTCAGGGCGCTGAAGACGAATCTGACGTCGGTTTCACAATGTTCGACCTGCTACCCTAGTTATACGATGGTTTGGGAAAGATGTAATTCATGCGATAATTTCATTGTTCGATTTAATGATGTGTATCTTCGTACCATACCTTTTTTAACTTACTACGGGCAACAAAGTGGTGAAATGGGCCCCTGAAGTGGAACCTGCTCTCGAGAAAGAATGAAATCGAATGGCTTCTAAGGCTTCATGCAAAGCCTGTAAGGAGTTTCAACAATCACGTTCTGAGTTGCTGTCTCAGCAATCAGAAACCTAGAGAAATCTCGAAATTCTGGATTATTGGTCGGTCAACATATTGGGATCACTCAGAGAATTAACACGTTGGCGAGTATGGAAAAAGCGTTGGTTAGCGACCAGATGGCAAAGCTGTGCGGAATGTTTCGGGATGAGAGTGCGGGTCTTGTTTCGGATCGAGATTGCAACGCGTTGATGTTGCAGGACCTAAATCATCCAATGCTTCGATTGAGACAGTGGTGTGAGAGACAAGACTAGGAAGACAACACTCCCTGTTACTGCAAACTCTCATGTAGAACGAAAAAAGCGACATACTCGCCCTTAATTTCGGAATGTGCGTTGAATACAGATACAACAGAGCACGGCAAGGTACAGAGAGGCCCCGCTCCCTCGGCGACAGCCAAGGGAGGGTGAGGACTGTCTTCGACACAGCTCACTTTGACTATGACAAGGTGTCAGGTCTTTAAAAAAATTTATCTACCGATTCTTTGAACGTGCAGAATTGGGCTGAGATTACTTCGCGAGACGATGAGACGACACCACTAAAACCCTACAGAGCACAACAAAATCTTGCGTGTTTCCTAAGCCATGAGAAGGGAGGCTTGAAGCGAGCCGCAGGGGCTGCAATAACATCTGCTGCCATAGTCTGCAATAGTGCCATACATCCAAAAAGGCATTTCATTTTGCCGAAGAATTTCCACTCGTAATTGCACGCTGAAGGCAGGAACAGTTGTTTTTGGAGCTCTTTACGAAGCGAGAAAAGCCTACAGGTCATTAAGCAGTTCGCTGATAACATGAACCACGATCTGTTGAAGTAAGTCATCGATGAAGACCTCCGAATCTCACCTCTAACAGATGATTACACAGGAAACGGAATTAGATAGTCTTTGGAGTGAGAACTGCTTCTCCTATCAGTCGTTCATTAACTGTTGTGGAAGTTCAGAATAAGTTTGCACGTGTTATCTTGCGTGTCTCACGGGAACGCTTAGCTTCATTAGATTCCTATACACAGCAATCTGGCCTCTCGATGAGTCTTTGGACATTCCTTATGAATTGCCTAGTCTTTCTTTTTTGTAACGGGTGTGGTGGGGCTTCCGTGATGACCGGGGGGATGCAAGGTATCTAGGATTATTGAAAGCACATATGTAACCAGCAACAAACTTTCGGGACACACAAGGAATGATCTGCTGTTGTCTGCGGAGCTCACAAGTTCATCCTTGTGATCACGGCGCAGGAGGATATGCAATGAGCCTCACCCAAACACTTGTTATGAAGGAGTACTTCCTATTCGAATCACCAACCAGAATTGATGGAAGATCTACCTAACGATCTGTTGCAAAGGAAATTAATGTCGGGTTCCTTCAAATGAAGATATTCCACCGTGTCTGGTGGGCTGCAAGTTCTCAGTCATGAGTACACAATATTCTCACCAGTTTGCTGGTGCTGCTTGTAAGTCCCAGACGACTGGAACAGAATTTAGATGTCACGCCGCAGGTGCCAAAGCAGGAAAATGTCACATAAAGGGTAATAAATGACGCCAGTACATCTGTTATTGTGGGACACGTGAACGCAAGTACCCACCACTTCGCTACAGTTTTTGAAACTCTCCCGAATGAAGAGAGCTTTTCAGTAGTTTTCGCACTCAATTGCGAGGTCTGAAAAAGAAGTACATCACCGAGTAAATTTTCTGCTAACGTTTTGTTGCATTTTTTCGCTAGTACAGAGCGCCCCATCGCCACAACTCACTTCAAAATTGACGCAATGAATTTTCAGAGTTTTCATGTTTCTGTTAGTGAGGCGATTGCAATGGTATCTTAAAATTCTCTCTGACTCCCGTGTTTCATGGTAATACTTCCCTTCCTTTTTTCTTTCTGTGATTCCCAATGACCACAGTTCGAAACTTGTCACATTTCTCTTATGCTAACCGTCTGATCAGTCTACAATGAGGGATTTTAATGTGGAAATATACAATTTTTGATTGTTTTCGGGTATTGACTCGGTTATTTCGTATCACTTTTGTATGGTATTCGTTGAAAGCTGTTTAAAAATGGCATCTAAATTGAATTCGTAGCACTCTGAAACAAGTCATGGCTATGTGGCGCTTTGTGCGCGCAAAATGACCGCAAATCGCCGTTCTTGGGAAAAAAATCTGCTCGGTATCGTAGAAGGGAAATCTTTGGCATGATGACGGATCGGGGCCTGCGGCCCTCCCACCCTCTTTCCTGTGCCTAAGGCTGCGACCCCCCCCTCTGTGATCATCACACCGTACGCCTGAGCGTGAATTTGAGACCAAATTTTCACCTATTTTCGAGAGTGCTGGTCAACAAAGAGGGGGGTCGTAGCTCAGCTAGTTGTGAGATCAGTCACAACGCTCCTATTGACCCTGATATTGAAGCCTCTGTCAATGTCCTTCAATTTACCGCCTGACAGCGTCGTCTCTGGCATTGTACAGAAACCAACACGTCTGCTCCAGAGCAATGGGTCAGGTGCTCTCTACACAGCGGGGGTTCTAACGCGACGCGCGCGGTGGAAATCACTTTCCCGGTTGAGCGCGTTTACCATAAGCTCCCGGCAATCCCCGGCATTTTTCAATTCTGATAGTTCCTCATAATTTTTTGAAGCTGTGGGATTCTACTCACAAAAGTACTGGTTCAAACCACCTGGAATTTTTAACCCCTGCGACCGCGCTGTGTAACTCGTCAGAGGGAGTGTGGTGCCTATGTGGCGCTCTAGTGTGAATTGAAGAAAGGCAGAGGTCGAATGTTCCGGGTGGCTTGAACCAGCACTTTTGTGAGGAAGCTTCCATAGCTTCAAAAAATCATTAGAGGAACTCTAAAAATAGAAAAATGCCGTGGATTGCTCAGAGCTTATGGTAAATGCGCTCTACCGATCAAGTGATTTCCGCCGCGCGCGTCGCGCTAGAACTCTCGCTGTGTAGAGAGCACCTGACCCTAGAGCAATGGCCTGTTCTCTTGAGCGGCCTGACAGCGTGTCGATGTTCAGCATTGCCACACTGTAGACCATAATATGGAACCTTCAAGGCAGTGTTTACGGCAGAATATGTCTCTGAGTTTTGGCTGAAAATAATTGGTTCAGGGTTTTTTCGTTGTAACGACGTAGATGAAACTAGAAAAAATCGCCTGGACACGACCAAAACGAAGGTTCATTTCGTTCAAAGGAGTTTAGAGAGCGGACAAGTTGTGGGGTGAGTATGAGTAGTGCAAATCCAAACTCCAATTCAACGGGATGTGGAGGGTTTCAATATACCAGCATCATAGGACACTCGAACGTTTATTTTCAGGTTGCGCATCCAGTGGGTTTAGCTTACGGCCTTCCAGTGGGTTTGGCTTACGGCCGTGACTTCGTCTCAAGAGTTGCAGGGGACGCTAGCATCAACGGCATGTAGCTATAGCTAGAGTCCGCCGCTGATCATCGTCTGTACTACGTCTTATGAATAAATCATGGGTGATAAATTTCAATGAGGAGGCACACATCTGTTTTGCGAAGTCTCTTCGCACGTCCAATTTTTGTTTGTTGCATTTTCAATTTTGACCCAAATATATCAAGCCGTCTCCAATACTAATGTTTTTGTAAGCGCTCAAGCCGTGTAAACATTGATTTTTTAGAAACCCCTTATAGCGGAGGAAATGGCGTTTTTCACTGTGCTTTTTCCCCTCACATCCTTTTATTTGAATGCTGTTTTGAGATGCAACGCACGTTCATCTTTTGTATTCAAGTCACGATAAGCGCCATACTTTGTGAAAAAGTGAACGATAAGTGGTTTTTTGAGAATTCTCTGCACGTCGGCTTCATGCACCTCATTGAACCTGAATGCATTTGTGAGAATTGGCATTCGCTACTAGCGTGAGTGTTTTTTACGGATTCGCGGAGCCGTTTCGAGGTCAGTACAGGCGTTCCAAACGCGAAGATCCGCGCTCTGTTCTGTCTCACTTTCCTGTCCGGTGTGTGCGAAACGTGAGGTTAGTCTTAATGGTGATTTATTTTTTCTCCCTCAGAGTTATTCGACTATCCTTTATTAGCATTCAGCTGACATAGTAGCCTGCTTTAATCGATTTCACTATTTTTGATTCAGTTTTCAAAAAATTTACAGAGTCACCGGTTGTAGCTGTTGAGCGAGAGAATTCGGGCTTTTGGGTGCGACATATTTGCTTGCGCAACCTCCTCTGTTGGGTTGCGGTGGAGTGCGTGAAGTTTCGGGTAGTCGGAAAAGTTTTGCGCTATCTAACTTTGGGTTTTCGAAACTTTTGAAGTTAGTCTTTTGGCAGAATGTGATATACCCTTCCAATGCGCGATTTCTTTTCTATCAAAAGCTTCTTTTTACTCCGAGAGACATGTGGTGGTTCTAGGCTTATCAGCTGAAATTCAGTGCAAGTCGTGAGTACTGGACATGTTTGAGTAATTTCCTCTACGTTGAGGCAAACCACCAAAGCTGGTTAATCGTAAGTTGATAGCACGTTTGGAGCTTTTGATAGCTGGGTAACATCGCTCACGAAAATAATCGACATAGCGTGGTTACTGTTTTTGGTGAACTTCGTGAAGTTTCAATTTACCGTTTTCTGCCTTATTAAACCAGATTCAGCTGCGAAACTTCAAATTCAGGTATTATTGTGAATTGTCTACTCAATAGCATTTATTATATAAATCATCTCCCATTTCATTGAAGATTTTAACTTTGTCGATCTATCGATTTTGATAAAAAAATGGTAGATAAATGGCGAAAAGAATGCCGTTGAGTACGGACTTTTTAACTATACTTAAATTTCAGGTATAGACTGTAAAAACGTGAAATTCTCGTGGTTCCTATGCTTCCTGGGGCGGAGAGGAGGTTAGAGACTTCGAGAGAGCGGAGGTCAGATGGAGGGTGCATCATCGCGCGCGCCGCACGCGTCATGAGTGATCAGAATTTCGATTTTCTGCAGAGGATATCTCCGCCGAAACTATTTGGTGAGGATGAAATGATCGATTTAGCAAGTTCGCTAAATTGGGACAAAATCGTCGAGAACTTTTTCACATGCTATCGCCTCGTGCATAGTGGATTTAGATGTCCCATCATTTCCGGCGGCTTTGGTGATTTGCATTAAAGTAAATAGAATCACTCAAATATGCTCACTACTCAAGGTTTCCTTTGATCTTCAGCGTATAATTCGCGGAAAACTCGGTCTTTCACAAAATGGAAAGAAGCGCTCGACGTGGAATTTTCGAATGGTACAGAATGGTATTTTTTTACTTACAATTAGAGCTGTAGTTTCGTCATTCTGTCACAGTTGGAGAGGATGACATTCTTTGGTTTTCGCATTCTTGATAGTGAGGTATAATGTTTTACCCTAATATTATGTCAGTTACCTTAATGGATATCTTTGGCTCGACTGAACTTCGACCAGTATTAGATGATGCCTTTGTGAATTCACAAGATCTTTATCTCCTATACGAGGTCTATACCTCCGCATCACCGCCTAACTTCAAGTCAGATACTTGATTCCTACTCATCCATACCCTTGATGGAGTCTAGGCGCTCGCCGGCCTTCCGGTCGACCTTACTCCTTTACTCTTTGAAGGTTAGGCCTCCTTTATATAACAAAGTGTGTTAATATACAGCACCAGAGACACGAAGAGAGAGGGAGAGATTCTTCTCTGAAGGGCATATTGAATTGAAGTGAAGATCAGAACTAAAAAATTCCTTGTTGGCTTTTATAGTGTTATAGGTCATAGTTGCTTCACAATTGTCCGAAATCGTTCCTTGTTCCATTTGCGATGGCTCTTCTGCTTCTGGTGTATTCATTTTGCAAATCGGAAGCGGCCTTAAGTTCACTCCAGATGCTATGTCAAGAAACTGATTTCAAAAGGGAAGGTTTGGAAGTACAGTGTGACGCACCTGCGTTGCAAATACAGTGCGTTGCAAAATTATATGACATACCCCAATTTTCGCGGTTTCGAACTTCGCGTCAATCAAAGAGACAAACGGTAAACGCCAATCGATGCAGCACCCTCGAAAACCCTTGGGTACGAATCTCCATGAAATTAGAGCAACTAGTAGGAAATTGGCAACGGAATTGCTCGGGAATGGTCGTTGCAAAATTATGTGACATAGCCCACGTTCTCGCTGAAACTTTGATCTTGCACATTTTGCTTCAGTTCGTTCATGGCTAATACCATCCGAATTATCAAGTTAGAAGTCTTCAGATCTGCCTTGACGCAGAACCACTCCGAAAACTCTGTTTCGCATGTTTCAACTCAGCTTTTTGTGAACGCCCCTTTCAATCTGCGGCCATTCGCTTAGAACGGCCATTTCAAGCGGAGCCATACGCTCGTATTGTCTGCTCTGGATGTAGATAGAGCGCCCAAGAATACCTCACACTTTTTCCACCTGGTTGAGGTCCTGCAAGCCGGCCGGCCATTCTAGAAAATTGTCATGATCGGCCACACCCCAAGCCTGCGTCAACCTGCCGACAAGGAGTGAAGGCGTATACGGACTAGAAAGAACTGGGAATGATTTTCCGACACATTCTGATAATCTGTGAGGTTCATAGCTCATGTCGCAAAAACTTGGTCTAGCTTGCTTCACCACTTGAATCCGGACCCACACATTTTTCTTCCCACGTAAAATTTCCTCCAGCGTTCCTACTCGAGGATAAGGGTGAGTCCTTGTGTAGATCTCTCCAATGCTTAGAATGCTTAGTCAAAGTGAATAAATAGAATAGAATTCATCAGACTCGTTCGGAATGAACTCGCTCTCGACCGATAAAAAAGGAATTCGAAGGTTACACATGTATGTAGATCGCAGGTCGTAGGTCGACGGAGGCTTGGGAATCCTGACAATTTTCTAGAACGGCCGGCCGGCTTTCACCACCTCAATCCAGTGGAAAACGTGTGAGGTATCCTTGGGCGTTTAATCTACGTCCAGAGCAGACAGTACGAGCGTGTGGCTCTGCTTGAACTGGCCGTTTTAATCGAATGGGCACAGATTGAAAGGGGCGTTCACAAAAAGATGAGTTTAAACATGCACAACAGAGTTTTCGAAGTGTTTCTGCATCAAGACAAATCTGAAACATAACATTTCGGATGGTTTTAGCCATGAAAAATGTTTCGAACTAATTACTCTAATTTCATGAAGATTCGTATTCAGGGGTTTACGAGGGTGCCGCATCGATTGGCGTTTACCGTTTGTCTCCTTGATTGACGCGAAGTTCGGAGCCGCGAAAATTGTGGTATGTCATAAAATTTTGCAACGCATTGTAGTATCATTACATCTTACCACTCTGACAACTTCCGTTTCGGAACTTTGAACGCAGAGAGCAAAAAGACATAGAATGTGAAATAAGTCAGAACCACAGAAAACCACGATTGTATTAGTGCGATTCTTGAGAAGATAAAATATCAGCATTGTTGTCGTGCTGAGTCAAAGAGGAGTCGGCGACCTCGGTGCAACTAATATCATCATTTCAAGTTTTTATATTCGGCTGGTTCAGGTTTCCGATCTCGTCTAGACCATGGATCTGTAGCGGGCTTTGCATAATTACAAATTACTGGCGTTTTCGGCAATTTTTTCGTATGACTTACGAATTTTCGGCCCGAAATCGTAATGAATCGTGAAAATGCTATGGAGGGAACGTATATTAGCGGTCTAGATTATAGATAAGTTTTTACTCCTTTCACATTCCTGATACTTGATTATTCTTTTCAATTTCAATTCTCAGTGAAAAATTTCCCTGAAATTCCCAGCCTAGCCTTCTCAGCAGCAGAGGTGCCGATCAAAAGGAAATATAATTATTGATAACAAGGTTCAGGTATGACCGACTTCCACGCTGCTCACGCTGACCGGCTCAAACTTATTGTTGGGTTCCAACCTTCACTTGCTCCATGAGCGAGCCAGGTCGTGGAGCCGACCTCCACAGTTATGTATCTTCTCAGAATGCTATCGCCCGAATAATGGATACGAAAGACACAGACATTTGGTAGGGGTACTGTTCATATCGTAGCAAAACTAAAATTCGCAGTTGCAGACAACCGCTGCTGCAACATATGTAGTGTAAACAGAATCACACTGGGACCCCGAGGTCGTGGCACGATTTATCTTCACACCAGCTCAATTATCCTAATGCTGCGGACTGCATGAGCGGTTGTCTGCAACTGCGGGCAGGACATTAACTATGTATGTGGACCAAGGGTGTGCGTTAATGAAAAATATTTTTTTCGTTAAGCGTTAATCGTTAGTTTTCTAGAAAAAACCGCGTTAACCCGTTAATGCGTTAACACGTTAATTTTGCGCTTCGTTAAAGAAATTTCAAAACAATACTTTCGTAAAGAGAGGTCCTAAAAAAATAAAATAGACCTAATGACGTCAGCAGGACGTCGTTGAAAGCACGGAGGGCTCCAGAAGACGTAGGCACAGCCTCGTGGGAAGTAGGTAGGGCTCCAGATGACGTCATCAGTATGTTTTGAAAAGTGGTTGGGGCTCCATATGACGTCATCGTGACGTCGCGGAAAGTGGGTGGGGCTTTAAATGACGCGGTCAGGATTTCATGGAAAATGTGTAGGGCTACAGATGACGTCAGCAACACGTCATCGAAAGTAGGCAGAGCTCCAGGTGACAACGTCAGGACGTCGTGGAACGTATGTGAGCGCTGAGATGGCGCCAGAAGGACGTTGTGCAAAATGGGCGTGTGTCGCGTTCTAGGCAGTCAGTAGCGCTTTATGTACAATACCCACCCTCTACTTTGACGAATCAGCAAAAAAAACGCATTTTCGCGTTTTTGCACCACTTACATAGGCATACCTCTGTCAAATTTGAGTTTTCTTGGGTGAGGAAGATATTGCTACAATCGTCTCATCGAGAAAATTTCATTGAGTTCTTAAACTATACCTTAATTAAAGACATGCTGCTCGAAAAAAATCGAAAGTGCCGATCGATCATCCTGACGAGGGAAAACGTGTTTTGGACACAGCAACATACCTATTAAAAAGGTATAGTTCAAGATATCAATGAAATTTCAACACAATCTTGTTGATCTTGATGAGGCGATTCTAGCATATCTTTCCTACCTCCAAAACCCCAAATTTCACAGAGTTATTCTAAAGAGGCGCGAAAAACGAGCTTTCTGCGAAGTTCGAGGGTGGATATTGTAGAGCGTGCGCCGCTTGTTAGAAAAAGAGTGGCCTTCAATCCCCGCTTCAAATCCTCATTTGATAGCTTACTCAACCGTAGAAAGGTGGGTTAGACCTCACATTTCCTTTCTGGAAGACAAATTCGAATTCTTTGATATTGAGAAGAAATAACAAAAATAGATAAACAATGGAATGGGAAACATTGAGGTCAGCAATGTATTTCACACCAAACGAAAACTGACCGCGCTGCAAGCCGACGCCACGTGCACGGTCCCAGTTTTCAAATCTGCCGTTGAAGCAGACCATTCAGAGCCATAATTCCACTGCTATTAACGAACTCAATTTATCGCGATTTTAGGACTTTTTTCGTCAACCGTTAATCGTTAATTTTCCAAAATAAACCGCGTTAACCCGTTAATGCGTTAACACGTTAACGTTATAACGCACAGCCCTGATGTTGACATTGACTATTGAGCTCGACTGTACCGGCCTGGCGGTAATGAGCGAATGAAGGTTGGAACCAGGTGTGTGTATTCACCGTTTACCGGGTTTACCGGTATTTTTCGGTAAATTTTAATTTACCGATTTGCCAAATTAATCTCGGAATTCACCGAAATTTTTATCCATCAAAATTAAGTAACTTTTTTGGCTAACTCGACCCGTTTCTCGCCTGAATTGCATGAACAGAGCCTATTACGACTCACAGTGACCACCTGTGTTAACATTTCCACACTACTGTGTTCCATGTTTTCTTTCAGGAGACTATATATTTCTTTTTGCTGTTCTAGCGTTTGTGTTTTCAAAAATTCTTGATACCTCCATTTGTGCTAACAAGGGAAGTGTTTAGAGTGGTAAACGCGTCTGCCAAAACGACTAGTATCGTTAGTATCTCTAGTGGCTCAATAGTAAAACTGCGCAGTATCCAGCCCCGAGCTGCAGGTTCCAAGAAGTTACAGACTTGAAAAGGTCGTTTTTTGTGCTTTTCGTACCCTCCAAAAAGCATTAATCTTTCGAAAATTTGGAAGCGGACCCCTTAAATGTGTTCAGCGCCCAAAACTACCTCCCTGAGCAAAATTTGGGTGAAGGCGCATTTTTCATACTTTGTCCAGACTGAGAGCGTTTTGGACTTTTACGGATTTTCGGTTGGGCGAATAATTATACCGACTAGAGGGCTCTGGAAGCGTTTTAGAAAAATGTTTCAGATTTGACTTGAAATTCCCCCAGGGTGGTTTTTTGGGACGCTGTTCACGAATCTGTAGTTTATTAGTCGATTTTCTAGTTTTCGGCTAATTTCGTTCAAAGCTTCCCAACCGGGGGAAATTTCTAGGGAAAAACGCCACTCTCGAGATTTTTGGAGTGCTACGGTAGATATTGCTCAAATTGTTACTCTGAGGGCTATTTGGAGTGCTGAACACGAATCTGGAGTCCGTTTATCGATTTTTTGCAAATTACGGTAGATTACTGTGGGTTTACGGTATTTTGGTCAAAATCTCAGATTTTACTCAAAAATTGTATACGGGAGTTGTTCGGGGTGGAGAATACGAATTTAACGTCCGTTGTTCGATTTTCCAAATACTAAGGTGGCTTTTGCCCCCTAAATGACATCTTACCTACCGTAACCTACAGTAAGCCTCGGAACTTCGACAAATGGACTCCAGATTCGTGTTCACCACCCTAGATTACCCCTACATACAAGTTTTGGGCTAAATTCGAGAAAATTTTTTGAAACTAGCAAAAAATGCCTGATGGGTACCCTTGCCTTTTCGCGAGGCTGGAAAAATTCTCATAACTTGTTCGAACCTACAGCTCGGGGCGGGATACTGCGCATTTTTTTTATTGAGCCAGAAGAGATACTAACTATACTAGTCGTTTTCGCAGATGCGTTTACCACTCTAAACACTTCCCTTGTTAGTCATACTCCTCATCGTTATCGGTATGTTTAAGAGTATGAATCGAGTCAAATCCCTTCCAGCCCAAGAAGTCTACTTTTGTGAATTAGAGAAGCGGAGGAAATGTTCTGCTGACCCGGTTGAAGACAAGGCTGCGATAGAAAAGATTTCTGAGATTTTTTTTTTCTGAAAGGAGGCCTAGAAATGATCCTTAATGTAGCGAAAATTCAGAAAAGATTGCGGCAAAGGCATCGAAACAAAGTCAAACGTCTTGTCAGTCCTGGCATTTATCTCTTTGAATTAACTCCACGATCAAATGGCAAGTTTTCGTGAATTCTACATGATTTTTGGATGTTTTTTTTTTGCCGTAACTGCAGTTCAACGTCGCAGTGCACGTTATGGTATGTTTACACAAGGTGCTGAGTTGATCGCAAAACGCTTGGCTTCGGGCGAGATTGAACCAGCATATTCCCTTTCCGGGGGAGCGCCTTATCGCACTGCACCACCGAAGCCCCAGCGCCGCTCTCACTCAACTGCTCGGTAAATCTTCACCGAAGGAATCATCCTTTCATCCGCATAACGGGTGAAGATTTACCGAGCAGTTGAGTGAGAGCGAAATCGGTAGGTGCAAACAGGCGCTCCCAGGAAAAAGTATCTGGTTCAATCTCGCCGGAGCCAAGCGTTTGCGATCAACTGCTCAACTACCATTTCGTGAATTCTAGTTGCATTCGAAATGACAATTTCTGGGTGGAAAAGAAGATCGTGTTTTGAAAAAGCTGTGAACTCTATCACTCTAAAAATTGAGATGTTTCACATTACTCTCCCCTGTTTCCTACTGGTTTTCCCGATACTGTTGTCAAGAAGATTAATCAAAGTGGTTTACTATAAGGCAAAGTTGAAAAATTTTCTCAGCAAACCCCGTCTCAAAAGACAAAGGATTATTGATTATAGAGCATTTCGGGGTGTCAGTTCTTGTAGTATGTTGGCATCCCGTTATTAGGACTCAATGATCAAGAGGTTTAGCTTGTCAAATATTCGACACTACTTTCGTCCTTACATGTAGCCCTTTGAAAATCGTTTGGTTGCATGGAATATAAAAAGAAATCGAGATCCAGGAATTTTACCGAGTTTACCATTTCTTCCATATTTATCGAAAAGTTTCTCGGTAAAAAGGAAAAAAATTACCACACACCTCTGGTTGGAACCCAATAAACCCTTCATGGCAGAATTTCGCGTAGATCTTCAGCAGTATTTAAACATGTGTATTAAGGACTTTGGAAGAAAGAAGAGAAGCTGACGAGCGTTTTAGTACACTGTGTATCATAAAGATAGGACACCCCCCTGAATCAGTCGGTCTCGTGTTTGTTGAGTAAGATAGATCTTTTTCGTCAATACTTCTGTGATCAGAATATAAAATAACCCCCGTATACCCCTTTTGGGTTAGATTGAATGTTTGTGCGCTTTTCTAGAATAAATTCATGTTTTGAATCGCGTATCAAAGAGATAGGACGCCCGTGGGTTAAATCGGATTTCTCGTCCGATAAAATTGTGCGATCCCAAATCTAATGACCGATAGGCCTTCCTCGCACCTCCAGTGCAACAAATCCCAGAGATTCTTAATTGTGTTGAGATCAGGACTGTAGACTATCCACTCTGGACAAGATAGTTATTGCCGAGCAAAGAAGTCGACCTCAGCCGACCTCTGAACTTTCTGGTTGTCCGGCTAGAAACTGCAACTTTGTCGCCCGTAAACGTGGGGAAATAAAAGTTGGTGTTACTCTGATATCCTCTGGTACTCATTGGAGATCATCTGACAGCTGGCGAACGCGAGCTGCAGACGTCCTTGACGGGCAAATGCTCTTACAGATTACACTATGTAACAAATTTTCACTTTTTTTCTGTTCCTGGGTTGAAATTGTGTTTTCCCAACCCGTTAGGTCTAGAACAGACAGGAAATCGCTGTCATTCCAGGTAAACTTCGCTTTTGTGACTAGAACAATGAAATTTGGAAAATCGCGTATTTACGTAAGACTATTTTTGTTCCTGGCTTCTAAGTGTTATATTTCAAATGTTTATGTCTAATGTATGTGAAAAATGACTTCATTTGGCACGAACTTTACTTACACGACGACAAAACAAAGACAACTAATTTTTTGTGAAAGTAGAATAATTTTTATTGTTTTTCGGCACTATGACCAGGTAAAAACAAAAAAGATGCACAAGGAATAGACAAACACAGTCGGAAACCACTCGAAAATGTTCAGAAATGTGTAGATTTTCTAGATTTACGATTGTACTGTAAATCACTCTCTTGAAGTTGCACCCAAATGTAGTCCCCCCTCATGGTTTCGTTATACTATCATTGGTAACGACGTTCAAAGTCCAATATATTTTGATGAAAGGGCTTGCCTTGTTCGTTGAATTTGTCAAGCTGCGAATCAATGATATGGACTTCCAGAGACATTCTGCACCCCATTTTGGCGTAATTCTTTATGAGAGTGCACCAACTCCTCATGGCTTTCAGCTTTGTGATCACCTAGGAAGCCATGAACAACTGCAACGAAATTGTTCCAAGCCGTCCTCTTCGTCCTGTTCAACAGCTTTGCGAATTCCTCACATTTTATGACCCTCTTGGCCTTGTGGTCCGACGAAGATACCAGCCCTGACCTTAGCCTCGGACAGAGTCGTTATTAAGGAAAGTATAACGAGACATTTTGAGGGACTACATTTCGGTGCAACTTCGATAGAGTTATTCACAGTACAATCGTGAATCTAGAAAATCTACACATTTCTGAACCTTGTTGAGTCCTTTCCGACTGAGTTTGTCTATTCCGTGTGAATTTTTTGTTTGTACCTGTTCATAATGAATAAAAATCTTTCTATTTGCACAAAAAACGGGTTTTCTTCGTGCTGTTGTAGTGAAAGCGAAGTTTGTTCTCAATGAAGTCATTTTTTCACATACTTTGGGCTTAAGCAATTGAAATATAACACTTAGAAGCCAGGAACAAAAATTGTGTTACATAGTGCTATGGGAGATCAGTGACCGCAGTTCCGATGGCTAAGGTGGACAGCTGCTTCGGCTAGGGTAAGGCGTAGCGGTGTGATCGGCCCGTGAGAAGTGCGCCCCCCCTCCCCTCCTCCAGTTTTGGATCCGATGCGGCCCCCCTCCCACCGAGGTTGTGACTTTAACTCCTTGTGCAAAACAATTGGAGAGGTCTCTTTCGAATAATGCTTCCAAACGATTTTCAGCAAAAACGGACGTTGTAGGTCAAGTCACACCGGCCGTAATCGGCTCAAAATGGTCGGATCGACCTGAGACTCGGCCGACAGCTTTTTTTTAATGGTCCTCTTTAAAATAAACGCTGCAACAGCCCGACCCAGGAAACTTATTTTTTCGACCTCTCCTGACGTTAGTCCAGACAGCGGTTCTCCGATTTTTCAGCGCCCTGAATCACACACTCATCGTCAACTGCTTGGCCTCTGGAAGGACTTACCAAGTAGCTCACTTACTTAGCGATATGATAAAGTTCGAAAAATTGATCTAGAAGCCTTTATTGCAAAAATCGCACGGTGTGATGAGGCCTGTTTTCGATACTCAAATAACACCGTCACATTTACAGCCGTCACACCGGCCCTAATCGGCTCAAAATGGTCGGTTCGACCTGAGACTCGGTCGGCAGCTTCTTTTTTGATGGTCCTCTTCGAAATAATCACTGCAACAGCCCGAGCCGGAAAAATTATTTTTTCGACCTCTCCTGACGTTGAAGTCCAGATAGCGGTTTTCTGATCTCTGGTCAGTATCTCGGATTTGGCTGAAATCGAATAGGGGTGTAATTCAGGGGCGCTGAAGACGAATTTGACGTCCGTTTCACAATTTTCTTCCTGCTACCTCAGTTATACGATGGTTTGGGAAAGACGTAATTCACGCGATGATTTTACTGTTCGATTCAATGGCGTGTATCATCGCGCCATACCTTTTTTTAGCTTACTACGGACAAGCCCCTGAAGGCAAATGGGCCCCTCAAGTAGAGCCTGCTCTCAAGAAATCAGGAAACCGAAGGGCTTCTATGGATCCATGCAAAGCCTGTGAGGAGTTTCAACAACCACGTGCTGAGTTGATGTCTCGGCAATCAGGAACCCAGAAAAATCTCGAAGTTCTGGATTATTTGTCGGTCATCATATTGGGATCACTCAAAGAATTAAACGTTGGCGAGTAAGGAAAGTGCGTTGGTTAGCGACCAGGTTGCAAAGCTGTGCGGAATGTTTCGGGATGATAATGCGGGTCTTGTTTCGGATCGAGATTGCAACGCGTTGATGTTGCAGGACCTAAATCATCCAATGCTTCGATTGAGACAGTGGTGTGAGAGACAAGACTAGGAAGACTACACTCCCTATTACTGCAAACTTTCCTGTAGAACGAAGAAAGCGACATACTCGCCCCTAGTTTTGGCGAATGCCTAGAGTACAAAAACAACAGAGCACGGCAAGGTACAGAGAGGCCCCGCTCCCTCGGCGACAGCCAAGGGAGGGTGAGGACTGTCTTCGACACAGCTCACTTTGACTATGACAAGGTGTCAGGTCTTTAAAAAAATTTATCTACCGATTCTTTGAACGAGCAGAAATGAGCTGGGATTACTTCGCCAGACGATGAGACGACACCACAACAACCCTACAGAGCGCAGCAAATCTTGCGTCTTTCCTAGGCCATGAGAAAGGGGGCTTGAAGCGAGCCACCGGGGCTGCAATGACATCTACTGCCATAGCCTAAACTACATCTAAAAAGCCATATAATTTTGCCAAAAAATTTCCACTCGTAATTGCACGATGAAGACATGAACAGTTGCTTGTGGAGCTCATTACGAAGAGAGAAGAGCCTACAGGTGAGTAAGCAGTTCGCTGTTAACATGAAACACGATCTGTTGAAGTAAGTCATCGACGAGAACCTCCCGATCTCACCTCCAACAAATGATTACACAGAAAACGGAATAAAATAGATAGTCTTTTTACTGAAAACTGCATCTCCTGTCAGTCGTTCATTAACTGTTGTGGAAGTTCAGAATAAGTTCGCACGTGACACCTTGCACGTCTCACGGGAACGCTTCAGTTCATTAGATTCCTAGACACAGCAACCTGGCCTCTCGATGAGTCTTTGAACATTTTTATTAAACGTCTTATTTCTCTTTCTGCGAACGGTTGTGGTGGGGCTTCGTTGTGACCGGTAGGATGCAAGGTATCTACGGATTTTTGAAAGAACATATGTAACCAGCAACGAAATTTCGGGACCCGCAAGGAATGATCTGCTGTTGTGCGCGGGGCTCACAAACTGACCCTTGTGATAACGACGCAGGAAGATATGCAATGAACCCTACCCAAATACTTGTTATGAAGGGGTACTTCCTATTCGGATCACCAATCAGGATTAATGGGAGATGTACCTAACGATCTGTAGCAAAGGAAATTAATTTCGGGTTCCTTCAAATGACGATGCTCCACCGTGTCTGATGGGCTGCAAGTTTTCAGTCTTGATTACACAACATTCTCACCAGTTTGCTGGTGCTGCTTGTAAGTCTCAGACGACTGGAACAGAATTTAGATGTCACACCGCAGGTGCCAAAGCAGGAAAATGTCACATAAAGGGTAATAAATGACGCCAGCACATCTTTTATTGTGGGACACGTGAACGCAAGCCTCCACCACTTCGCTACATTTTTTGAAACTCTTCCAAACGAAGAGAGCCTTTCAGCAGATTTCACATTCTATTGCGAGGTCTGAAAAAGAAGTACATCACCGAGTAAATTTTCTGCTAACGTTTTGTTGCATTTTTTCGCTAGCACAGCGCCCCATCGCCACAACTCACTTCAAAATTGACGCAATGAATTTTCAGAGTTTTCATGTTTCTGTTAGTGAGGCGATTGCAATGGTATCTTAAAAATCTCTCTGACTCCCGTGTTTCATCGTAATACTTCCCTTCCTTTTTTCTTCCTGTGATTCCCAATGACCACAGTTCGAAACTTGTCACATTTCTCTTATGCTAACCGTCTGATCAGTCTACAATGAGGGATTTTAATGTGGAAATATACAATTTTTGATTGATTTCGGGTATTGACTCGGTTATTTCGTATCACTTTTGTATGGTATTCGTTGAAAGCTGTTTAAAAATGGCATCTAAATTAAATTCGTAGCACTCTGAAACAAGTCATGGCTATGTGGCGCTTTGTGCGCGCAAAATGACCGCAAATCGCCGTTCTTGGGAAAAAAATCTGCTCGGTACGGCAGGAGGGAAATTTTTGGCATGATGACGGACCGGGGGCCTGCCCCCCCCCTACCCGGCGTCTAAGGCTGCTTCCTCCCCCCCCCTCTGTGATCGTCACACCGTACACCTGAGCCTGACTACTAAATCAATTCGAGGGTAGGTGCTGTCCAATTTAGCTCTTAGAACTGCGAACGTAGATCTCGCATAATCCGTCAGAGCATTTGCCCGTCAAGGACGTCTACAGCTTGCGTTCGCCAGCAGTCGGATGATCTCTTATGAGTACCAGAGGATATCAGAGTAACACCAACTTTTATTTCGCCACGTTTACGGGCGACAAAGTTGCAGTTTCTAGCCGGACAACCAGAAAGTTCAGAGGTCGGCTGAGGTCGACTTCTTTGCTCGGCAATAACTATCTTGTCCAGAGTGGATAGTCCACAGTCCCGATCTCAACACAATTAAGAATCTCTGGGATTTGTTGCACTAAAGGTGCGAGGAAGGCCTATCGGCCATTAGATTTGGGATCGCACAATTTTATCGGACGAGAAATCCGATTTAACCCAGGGGTGTCCTATCTTTTCGATACACGATTCAAAACATGAATTTATTCTAGAAAAGCGCACAAACATTCAATCTAACCCAAAAGGGGTATACGGGAGTTATTTTATATTCTGGTCACAGAAGTATTGACGAAAAAGACCTATCTTACTCAACAAACACGAGACCGACAATTCCAGGGGGTGTCCTATAATTATGATACGCAGTGTATTGATAGGATTGATATTTAATGTGACTCGAAGGCCGTAAATCTCGTAACGCTTTTGTCCCACCATCCGGGTCAAAGGCAGGGCGAGATTCGAGGCCGTCAAATCACATTAAAGTCTGAACCTATTCATACTAAAATGTTCGCCAGCTTCTCCTTTTTTTTCCATAGTCCTTAGTTGACACGTTTAATACCGTTTTTGATCAGCTAGGTCTATTTGAATGAACGTTATCGAGGCCAGATAATTACCCCTGCTCTAATTTTCTTTAAAAGCTTGCGGTAATTTTTCACAATGTGTACATTGAAAATATCCAACCTCTGCCTCACTGCATTCCCTCCAGTTTCATTCCTCTTCTCTCCCCAGTTCTCTTATAAATTACTTTTCTTAATTATTATCATTGTGACCGCGTCCACTGCATTGTGCGCTGTGCAGCTGTGGACAAATTCCATATCTCACGGCTAGTTGAACTCTGGCAGTTCGCGTCGTTCCATGCGAGTACAACTCGGGTTTTCTCACTCCCTTCGCAACACATGAGTCCTAACTTGTTTCCACATCACAAAAGAATGTTTGTTTTTGTTTCTCAATGTTTAGAACAATCAAGCACATAATAGCTGATCTTTCATAGAGTTGTTCCTGATTACATTCCACTGAAAAGATTAGTTACAGCAACAGTAACCTGTCTAACTTTGAGGAGTTTGTATTCCGTAAGCATTCACATGAAAAAGGCGAAAAGAACACAAAAAATTCAAGAGAAGTATTTGTCGGCGAATATTTTTTTGAAATTCAATAGAGACGCTTCTTATTTCTTTCTGGTAGCTCTGTTTAGCCATCCACTTTTTTACCTTCTGTGCAACGTTCAACATTCGCCACCCCCCCCCCCCCTAACTAGGAAAAGTCTTGAAAAACCCTCGACTTTTCGGGAAACGTCCTATCGGAAGTCGTGAAGGATGAATAGAGCAACAAACGTGTATGCTGCGTTTTCCCAACGGACCGTTCGGTAGATCGAAAAAGACACAAAACGACAAGAAATAGGGTTCAGCTTCTCTCCAAGTGGCTACCATGGCTGCACTTCTTTTTTCCCACGAGCGAAAATTGGCTGTTATGTGCAGCTAGCAGCCCTCCTTCGAAAAGCACCATACCGGAAAAAATCTGGGAATTTTTTTCGAGTTTTTTCACCAAGTACACCCCCCCATGCATGGGATATGCCCAGAGAATCAAATTTTTTTTTGATCCGGGATTGTTTAGTAGTTCTAGATGAAGGGTAGGCAGGCATGTAAGTCAACCGAGTGCCGTCTCCTGAAAATGAAATACGGGCCATGATGGCCACTCAAAAAAGGGGATCCCTTACCTTGATTATGATTGGCATTTTCTTTCACTTCGTTTGTATGCATGCGAGTGTTCTAATCCTCAATAATTCTTTACAGCGCAAAGTTAATTCATAATGAGATAATAGTAACTATATACTGTGCTTATCTGGGCCAAATTTCGGTCCGCAATTGCGTCTCGACACGCTTTGCGGCCGCACGCTCCCGAGTCAGAAGAGCTACCAGCGCCGTAGCCACCGATCTGCTGACTCTAGGTGAGTTTTGAAGACTGGAAACTAAGAAGAATTGGAGAAAATTGTATAAAGAAGCCACATCGAGGCGGCTTTTGCGCTGGAAATCCGACTGACTCGGGCGCGTGCGGCCGCAAAGCGTGTCGAGACGCAATTGCAGACCGGAATTCGGCCCAGATAAGCACAGTAATACATACTTCATCATCAACCGGAAAGGCCAGCGGCTGTGACTGCGTTCCATGAAGAAACCGAAGCAGAGTCGATAGAAGCGCCTCTGCCTCGGTTGCTTCATAGAACAGTCACAGCTGCTAGCCATTTCAGTTGATGATGGAGTGCATATTATATAGTCATTACTATCTCATTCTGAATTTATTTCGTTCCTTCGGAACGATATCCACCAATTTTCTACCATTAGAAGGCACATGTCAGTCATTGAGCACAATGCCTAGGTAAGCACAAAAACATAAATGCTCAAAAAATGAAACGGAATGTGAAAGAGAGGCATAATAGATTCATGAACAAACACAGGAAAATAAAAGTGCGGAAATTTCATTGCTGGATTCGAACCTATGATACCGCTCCATTCTCGCTGCTTTGGAATCTTCTTAGTTATACTCTCGGCCATCGCTGCTGGTAGCGATCAGGGGTGTGCGTAAATGGAATTTCAAATTTCGTAAATGGTAAACCGTAATTACGACAAAACCACCGTAAATCGTAAATCGTAGACAGCAACTAATAACAATAACCACTAAAACTACTATTAGTATGATGAAACAAGGTAAACTACCTACTGTCCACCGTTTCGCGTACTTAGTACATACACACTTATGGGAATGCTTTCAGAATTTGGCAGCTAACCAGGTTTAAGAGGGATGGCATACTTTGTCGCTGTCATGAGCGACTGGAGTGAAATCGAGCACAGATCGCGCTTGGACCCGCATCGGAGCAGCGGCATCGGCCGTCGTAAGAACAGTTATCGCGCATGAGCCGCAGCGACGTGTCGCGGAGGACTAACATACTGCAAATGCCCCAAGCCTGTCGCTGTGCAGTGCACTGTGAATGCGACAGGTAGAAAGGGCGGGAAGCGGCCGCTGTCACTGCAGAGCGACACGACCGCATTTCGCAAAAAATACCAATGGCCTAATGGGACCGTCTTACCCGTATTTCTCTGCTTTCCCTCATCACTCGTTCCACAACTCCTCCCAGATCTTGAAAAGTCCGGAAGTCCGATTCAGTTGTCCGCATATCTGCTGTGCAACAGGGACTCAATTATACTTGTAATGCCTCTCCCGAAACGCTAACGCAGTTGTAAGCGTTGAAAAGAGCCGAAATGACCATACTTGAGCGATTCTCAACGGGTGAATGTGAGAACTCCTCCTATTTGCTAGCGGAACGGCAACACCGATTGTAAAGTCGGTAAGGATCGCACTGATATGTATAGTTAGGTCCGTGGCTTGTTCCTTCAGAAAAAAAACTATATCCACTGAATTACTTGCAGTATCGTAGCTTTATGATGACGATACCCTTAGATTATCAAAGACAACGTGAGCACAAAAAACCGCTTTCTATTTTCTGCCTTTCTGTGCAGTTTGTTCCCCATAGTTAAGGAATATAGCCAACGCGCCCCATCAAACGCTCGCATTTGTGAAATGTTTCAGAAAAAAGGCGAAGATGAGTGTTCAAACCAACGCTCGCGACTTTTCTCAGTGTCCGTTTGCTGCGGACGAAGAAAAATTACATAAAGGAAACAATTTTTAGCTCCAAACTTTTGTGGTAAAAAACGAACGCTCCTCTTGTTGATTTTTGTGGACTCTAAGTAGCCGTAATCTACTCAAAAGGCGGCCCAGGAGCATTATATGAAGCAATTTTTTAATTGATTAGACTACTCCACTCGATGTCTTGACACCAATTTAATAATATGAATCAGGAAAGTTGATCTTCATGAAAAAAACTCGAAAACGAAGTGCCTCGTGAAGAGTGCTTTTAGATAGCATTGCGTCGTAGGCGGCAGCTACTGAGCGGCGCGCAATGCGGGTCTGATATCCAGCGGCTCCAACTCCGGCCGTGTGTCCCGCGTTATGATTATAGAATCACGTCAAAGAATGATGATGGGATCGTGATGTAGTCACACGCCTGGATTGGTTCCATCTCCTGACCAAAAACATTTGCCTACACTTTTTATACTGTACTAATATTTAACAATATTATTCTTTTCTTTTATTGGTGTCTGAAAAGTGGGATTAGAGCAGGTCAATTGGAGATGTTTTGTGATTTTCTTCCATTGCATGTATTTTTGTTTACGAAAAATTACGATTTACGGTCCAAAATGTCGCAAATCGTAAACCGTAATTCCGCACACCCCTGATAGCGATGTGCTGCTATAGTCGAATGGAAAGAAGAGTGCAAATCATGCAATGATCTCGGAAATGGCTCATATCTCAAGAATGAGCCAAAATCAAGGCGCCAAAGTTTGTAAATTCTAATTTCGTCATATCCTGAAGCGTACTTGGCAGTTATTTTCAGTCCATTTGCTTCGACTGAGGAATTTCAATAAGTTTTAGTCAGTTTTTGTCTTTTTTTGACCTACCAAAAGGTCCTTTGAGGAAACCCTGCATGCATTTTCGTAACTCTTTTCATCCTTCACAACTTCCACTGGAGCGTTTTCCGAAACGTCGCGGGGTCTGAAAATCTTTCCCTGGTAAGGTTATCCGGGGCGCTTGCCTAGCCCTGCGCACACCCTTACGGTCTATTCTCTCGCTCTGCATTCGAACGCGAAGGATAATAAGTGATTTTTGCTCTTAAGTGAATGATATGTCGCTCTTTTTCTATATGGTGGAAGCATTGTCAATCTCCGTCAGCGTGTCGCGCTCAGCAATCGCATCTGTTAAGCGCTGTTTTTATGCTCGTTCTTCGTGTTTTTGATTTGGGAATGCAGCTGGTTTGAGAAGAATATCATTTCATTTGTCGATGTGTGTTTTTTCCAGAGTAGGAGCTCTGTCTTTTCCCATATGATGCTGTTTCGCTGTTTTTAGGTGGCTGTTCTGTAGTCTGATATAAATTTCGCCTGTATCATTTTTATTGCTCGACCGACGTTTTCTTATTTCAACGGCACCTTTTCAGGCGCTGTTGTCGTCGACATCGCTGCAGCTGTTTGTTTGAAGTTTAATGCAGAGGATAAGAAATTTCTTCCAGTGGCTTTTCATTCCTGAATCAAGCAGCAGTGTGCCTGTTCCGTTTGGTGGAATCATTTATTGTATTTCCTCTTTTATTCTTTACCATCTACCGGATTACGCTGACAGGATAAGTACTAGTGGACGATCTGGCCACTAGCTACGTGATGAATCCCGTTTAATATACTTCTTTTTTGTTTTCAATTCGATTGATTCTTGCTACTGAGATCTCCTAAACTAGCCGCGGCGCGAGGTGTAATATATCACAGGGGGGGGTCGGACCCCTCAAAGTTCGGTGGGGGGGGGGTAGATCCAAACTTCGACCAAGAACCAATATGGATTTCCGTCAGGAGGGGGTATTGAGAGCCACACTGGGAGTGTGAATAATTGTTAGAATAATATCAGTAATAATTATAATAAAAACGCTGTTATTATTATTATCTTCATTGTTATTATGGTTGTAGAAAAATATAATAATAATAATAATAATAATAATAATAATAATAATAATAATAATAATAATGATAATAATAATAATAATAATCATAATCATAATAATAATAGTAATAATAATAACAATAATAATAATAATAATAATATTCACTCAAACAGGCTTTGCAAACTCGCACACTAACGAGGGAATGACCAGACCGGGCTAGCAGACCTGCCCATAAAGCCGTTTTTTCTGATGGACTACCAGGGTACGGCACGAGGTGTGGACAAGGCTGAATTCACATAGACCTCCCCCCTCCAAGAGCAAATTTTTGGCGATTTTCTCAGACTCCCTCCCAGGAGCGTTATTTGTCTGTTTTTTTTTTGTAAACTTTAAAGGAGAGGGACCATTAGAAGAACAAGAGGTTAACCCCTTCCCTCCACCCTTGCGCAGGTCAGGCCCCCTGTGGGGAGATTCACACCCCGCGCCGTACCCTGTAGACTACATTCCAGGTAGTCGTAAGAACACTCTACTATTTGCCCAAGTACTAGTGGAAAAAATTATGAGTAATTTTTTGAAATGAGGTAGAAACGACGAAAATGGCGAGCGCTGTCCTATCCCTTCAACAACGCTATGGAGCCGAGTTGGCCGAGTGGTCCAAGGCGGTGACCTATTATCCGTAGACTCACAGGTTCGTTCTCCTCTGTTAGTGGACTTTTCGCCACGATGTTTTTTGAAACCAACATTATGCGGCATTTTGATGACAGTTTATCGACACCAGCCGTCATTGGGAAGAAGAACAAGCCTACAGAAGAGCAAAGCACGGAAATGAAATTTCTGATGAACAATCATACTGTGTGAGATCTTATCGATTCTAAAGTCCTCCAAGGAGAAAAATCAGCACGCAATAACAGCTGAAATAGCCGCAATATAGATGAAAATTGATATTGCTGTGCTCGACGTGGGTCCTTGCAAATAGTATTAAGTCAAGAGCACTGCATATTCATTCTCTTCTGTTCAGAGAAGCTATGATTGAACGATTCACATTAGACCAAAAGCTTGGAGATGTAGCCAAACTCTCGCAACCCAAGAGTCGTATTACTCTCTCTTGTTGAGGGATGTGGAGCCCCAGTCGACGGAACACTGTCACGAGGCGAATCAGTGCTCGCATGCAAATTCGGCTGATTCCCTGATGAGTTTGACCTCTTCGTGAACCTCCTTATGAGGGGATTCGTTAATAAACTCCTGTATGGTTACTGCTAACAACTGTGTGTCTGAAAGACAGCTAGGTTATTTTTTTTTGCAGCAAAGGGGGCTATGTCACAGGTTTCTCTGGATGGATATCTATGGACTACGGTAGCTAAATGGCATCATACTCAGCGTAACCTACCGTAGTTGTCCGAAAAACGCCAAAAATTTGCCTTTTGGAGCCTCAGGGGGGGGGGGAAGCACTGCCCCATTTTTTCGGCGTGCAAAGGTCAAGGAAAAATTTCCAGCTTAAACTTTGTTCGGTGGAGTAGTTTGGGCGTAGAACGCGAATCTGAGGTCCGTTTGTTGTATTTCTAGAGATTATGACCGGTTACGGTAGCTTAATGGTAATATGCCTACAGGGCTTCATTTTTTAGTTCATAACTTTTTTGCACAACTACGACTACTTGGGCAGCTGGTATATATCTTTTATGACTACCCGGAAGGTAGCCTGTCAGAAAAACATCAATGTAAAAGGTTGAGAGTACCCCACATACATTATTGTTACTCTATCCATTCATACTTCGGCGTTTTTTTGAGCGCAAGAAGAATTGTGCATTTCCGTTCCCATGAGAACTTGGGCGGGAGACCAGCTGTTCCCCCAATCGCGGCGTGACCTTGTCGCGGCGGGGACGGCCCGGGTCACGGACGACTTTCCCTTACTGGGTATCCCATTGGAGCTCATTAGCGTGTGCTGTCGTGGGCAATCGATTCTCGACTGAAGCTTCGACGGCCGATCGCTGTAATTCTGTGATTCCAGTTCTGATATTATTCTATTTTGCTAGTATTCAATTATTCTCTGGGTCTTCTTCTATTAATCTACAATATTTTCTAATATTCTACAACGTTCCCTCCTGTCCTCGAGGGGGGCCAATTTTTTGCTGTTCTAGTTAATCTGTGATTTATTTCCTGTTAGACGGAGCGTGGAATTATTTCGCAAGTAATTAGAAATTTGCAAATATTTATGATTCCCCGCATCTTTCCTGATTTCGTTTTTTTTTTAACTTTGCGTAGTTTTTTTATACTAACGTCAACTTTGCGCCAAATCCCTCTCGTTTTGAATACGTTAGCGAAAAAATTAACATTTACTGTGCTCGAATTTCATCCTAAATCAAATGTTTTCAGGGCTCTGGTAGTTTTTTTTTAAAATAAAACTAGCGTATAATATGCTCAAAGAACGCTTGATGTTCCAAAAATTTTCAGAATCCTTTTTTTTACACTAACGTTCACAATGCACAAAATTCTTCCTGTCTTGAAAGTTTAGACTTTGAATATTTTTTGAATACTAAATGACGCCCATCGTGTACCGCAGGCTTGGGAAATTGAGCCGGCGGCATTGCCAACATCTGAGTCCTGGCTCAAGAGGGCGCCGAATGCATACTTTCGAAATGGACGTTGTGGGCGTCGAGCCTCTTTTTGGGTTCTTTCTCGCCCGTGAAAGGCACCATCTCGCCCTTCTTCCGGCGATAGGCGCGCTCTCGTGTTATGAGGGCGAGCACATGCTTTTCGCGTGGCTCGGAAAAAGGAGAATCGGCGCGAGCGTCGAGCTCCTTTTTGTCTAACTATGAGTCCGACGGGGCACATCACCAGGGCACGCCTCATTCTGGTTCTTACGTACGTTTTTTCCCTTATTTTTTTAGATCGTATTGTTTCTCCACTCATGTTTTCAAATCTGGTCGGCATAGTCCATCGTTGATGTGTTTTCCCTACTATTGGTGAAGCCGGAATTCAACAGAAAGGGGTTGATATTATAGTGTTCGAACTCCGGATGACCGAAAAGTTTCTGAGAAATTTCAGCGTTTCATTCATTTTCTATGCTAGTTTGAAAAAAGGCTGTTTGTGAATTGACTTTCATAACACTGAGCGTCTTACAGGATTTATCAGACCTATCAAGGCTACAATTTTCCTGGAATTGGACCTGTTTAAAATCTGCAACCTAAGCCAGTGATTTCTCAGAAGCGGTTTTTAAATTTTATCTTAATTCGGAGGGTGCTACTAAAGGGTACCAGAACGCTTGTTAGATGCATTAAAGCAGAGAGGTTCAAAAAAGGTTTCAAACGTACATTGCATCTCCGCTTCAGCTTAATAAGCTTAACGCTGTCCTTTGAGGAAATGCCCTTATTTTTGGAAAAAAGGACTAAAAACATTCGACATATTATTTCAAGAGATAGGGATTGAAATGTGGTTGCCGACTGTTTTGAAAATTCCTGATGCGTCTTGCAGGTTTTTGTGATGCAAATCATGCCCCTTATTTGCAATGAAATGAAAAAAATATCCGGTGGTTTCTGCTTTGTAGCTTCCCATACTACAATTTGAGAAACCGGTATGCGAGAGTATCCGTATTGTAGCGCGTTTTTTGTTTCCGGTGTAACTGCCGATTCCTCGTGCGATTGTTATTTTGCAGTTTTCATATTCTTGCTTCTTTAAAACTTCCTACAATGCGATTCCCCATAGTGACTTCAACTTTTCTGAGCAAATAGTGTCGTTTTCAACTTTTGACCTTGATGTTGTATATAAAAGTAGCATACAGCCACCACGGAAAGCACTGTTACCTTTATTTTCTTACTGTGCGTTTGCGCAAACTCGGTGTTATAACATACATGCATCGAATGCGCGCTAAAGCACAACAAGGAACGCAAAGTATCAGTGCCATGCTCGCCGACTGTACATGCTCGTAGACGGGCATTAGATAACGGCGTTAATTGGATCGATGTGTATGCTGGCGCCAACGCCGTTAAAAGCTTCAAAAACTAGCCACATTTGCACTACAAGAGCAATTTTGAGCTGCCATACTCTCAAACTACGCACCTTTGCTGTAGTTTCGCACTCATTGATACGAGCTCGCTGCCATCCTTGCCTCCCAAGTACGTCAGAGGCAAGGTTAGGCCCACGCTGTGACTATCACAAAGCGGGCCGCAATGTGGGGTGAAGAGTAGGGAAACCGTAAGCACTCAGCCAACCATAAACTCACCTATAGGATGTGGGGATCGCAGCCAGCGATGTGCTCCAAACGGGGTTGAGAATTCGGCAAACGGAAATCGACAAAATTCGTCCAAAAACGGCCGGCAATCGACAAACGGCAAAATAAAAACCTCGTACAGAAAACTACACGATTTCCCATAAAAAAACTACAAAAATTTGATATTTCGTTATGTTTACATTTCGTCTTCTTATAACAAGATAAGAAATGGTTTCTCTATTAACACAACCACTAGAGTTGAACTTCTTACTGGAGACCGATCTCAGCGCAAACTGGAGTTCGAAAAAAATTTCATATTTAATGTAGTGGGAGAAATGGAAAGTAACAATTTCAAATTTAGTTAATTTCCCTAATGCTGCACCCGGGTAGATCAAAAAATGCAGAATGAAATTTTTCGGATTTCGGCAATTGCGACATTTTTAGCCCAATTATTTTCTAGGGAGTAGTTTGGGGCGCTGAACATGAATAGAAGGTCCGTCTTCAGTTTCACAGAAGATCAGTGTAAGATACGGTACGAAAAGTTCGTGCTCAGTGCACCAAATAACCCCTCTGAACAACGTTTTGGCTGAAAACTCTAAAATGATCAAATTCCTGAAATCCAAAAAAAAAACATTCTCTGTCATTTTTGATCTACCCAGGTGCATTAAGGAAATTTTACCAATTTTAAATTGTTTCCCTTCAACTCCCCCGCAACATTCAACATACCATTTTTGAAACTCCAGTGTGCGCTGGGATCAGTACCTAGTTAGCATATTTCCTGATATGAAAAAACAGCTTCTTCATGAATCTTATGGCTGGCGAATCAAGAGGTGAACCGAGAGTTAGAATCCGCCATCGGCGAGGTTGGAACGTCTATGACCACGCAAGAAGGCGACATGTTATCCCGTTGTGCATAGTCAGATGAGTGGTTCCGCGGAATGCGGTCAGTGTAAAAGGCCACAGGGAAGGGCCTTAGGCAAGTTTGATGTTTGAAATTATTCCCTTCCAATAAACTGCTTATTCTGCCACCGCTGAAGTGGTAGCTTTCTCCTGTTGGTGAGAGCAGAACGGCGCGTTAAAGAGCATTCTCTGAATCTCATTGGTTAACGCTAGCAGTGTGATGGTATTACCCTCTGTTGGGGTAAATTAGTGGTCACACCTGTCAGTTATGAGGTTTTGAGAATTTTCTATCAGTATAAATTGCCGCCGTGTAATGTTATCGTTTCTCCGAGATGATCGATTTCATTGTTTTTTTACGAAGATCAATAAAAGAATAGAAGTGGATCCAATCCATGGAGACCCCCAAGAGCCACTTTAAATTCAATTTCGCCACTGATTTCTTCCCATAAATTTTTATCATACTGCTAGCGCTAACTGATGAGATTCAGTGTTTTATGGGACAGGGGCTGTCTACACACCGAGGGAGAAGTTGTCCCGTTTCTGGAGTTTGAAACTTCACCCCACTCAACGCGAACGAAGTGGTTCCGAATGGAATTAGAGCCGCAGAATGCGGGACAACTCCTCCCTCAGTGTATAGAGAGCCCCTGTCCCGAGTTTTATGCGTTAGAGATAGATCACACGTGAATCTTCCTTTTCTCGCCGAGGAGATCCCTTTTATTTCTTGAGTTTATAGTGTTGTATTAGCTCCGGTTGGCATTTAAGGTTCGAAATATAATCTAAAAAGTCGCTGATGAGGATCGGTAGGTCGAGTTCTGATCAGCCTTGAAGGGTTGGGCTACGAAGGGGCTGGATTCCAACCAGGCTACGGCGCGAGGTGTGGTACAACCCAACATTGGTCCGACCCCCCACCCAAGTCAAGCGATTTGCTCAGCCCCCTCCCCCCCCCCACCTGCGAAAAAGTGATGGCGACAACCGGGGGGGGGGAGGTCTCCTCACTTCGCATATTTTTATAGTGAACGAATTTTCAGATCAAGACTACATTGATGCATCGATTGTATCAATTAATCCTAATAATGCAATAAATAAATGTTTTCCACGAAAGCAGACAAAAAAAACTCCCTTGCGACAATGACACCAAATGTTTGTTCAATAGCTGAACATTGATTAGTGCCCTGAGGACACATAGGTGCGGTCTCGGGCATGAAATCCACATTTAGTAATTGGCTGTTCAGATGTGAAAACGCAGCCGAAATTTCATGGTCACAGCTTTAGGCCGAACAGCGTTACATAGGGTGGGCGGAGCCTGTTTTCATGCCTTGAGTGCACATAGGTGCTAATTCTGGCATGAAAACCACGTATAGTAATTGGCTATCCGGATCTGAAAACGCAGCCAAAATTTCATGGCCACAGCTTCAAGCCGAACAGCGTTACATAGGAAGGGTGGAGCCTGTTTTCATGCCCTGAGGGCACATAGGTGCGAATTCGGGCATGAAAACCACGTATAGTTATTGGCTATCCGGATGTGAAAACGCACCTAAAGTTTTATAAACACAGCTTCAAGGCGAACATAGCTACATAGGCTGGGGTCAATGAAAAAATCGATAACTGTGAAATAATTATATTTAACAAAATTTGAATTAGGGAGTTTCGAGTTGCTACAACGTGCGGAGAACCTAGTCACGGACACAAATAATCAATTTCATTCTTTGAACCGGTTAAAAGCGATCTTTGAAGACCCATTTTTAGGTGTGATACAATCGATTGTATCACACCTGAAAATGGGTCTTCAAAGACCGTTTTTAACCGGTTAAAAGAATGAAATTGATTACTTGGGTCCGTGACTAGGTTTTTCGCACGTTGTAGCAACGCGAAACTTCCTAATTCAAATTTCGTTAAATACTTGTAAATATTTCACAGCTATCGATTTTTTCATCAACCCCACCCTATGAAGCGCGGTTCGGCTTGAAGCTGCGTACATGAAATTTTGATTGCGTTTTCAGAACCGGGCATCCAATTATTATACGTGGTTTTCTCGCCCGAAACGGCACCTATGTGCCCTCAGGGCATGAAAACAGGCTCCGCCCATCCTATGTAGCGCTGTTCGGCTTAAAGCTGTAGCCATGAAATTTTGGGTGCGTTTTCACATCCGTACAACCAATTACTATATGTGGTTCTCATGCTTTAAACCGCACCCTAAATTGCAAGAGATATAACAGTGAACAATGCGAAACAGTCAACTATCCATTGTTTCTCAGAATCGTGAAATTTTCCACTCTTAGCGGGCTCGAGCCCGTGAATCCTAAATCGCCTAAAAATGCATCTTCGATTACGAAATTCCAGAACATCTGTGTCATTTCGTTGTCAGGATAGTTAACTCGCTTGTAATGGCCTCGATATCAGCGAATACTCAACACCTTTGCTGCTGACATATCCAGGAGCGCTTTGGTGACACACTTCACCTGGCCATGACTCCTTCTCCATGTCAGAGTCATTAACGATGGCCATGCTACTGTCGTCTATTGCCTTGCATGCTTCATCACCAGTGAATTGTAAGCTCTTCTTGTGTGTTCCTGCCTTATTTTTACATCTCCATTTCATTTCTTGCCTCATTTGTTTTTTCGCAGTTTCTCACTATTCAGTTTCTTTTTTGATCTCCTGTCTCATTTCGCTCTCTCAGTATGTTCTCCAGTTTTATTTTGACCTCTTATTGTGACCTAATTTTGCCGTCATTTTTTATACTAACGGTATGGCTCTCAACTCCCCCCCCCCGCCCTGATAGAAGTCCATCTTGGTTCTTGGTTGACCGAGGGTCCGACCCCCCATCCCACCGGGGGCCGAATGCATCATTGGGCCGGGTTGTTGCGGGGGCAGGGCAGTCTGCGCCCTTGAAGAACTCGGTAAATCAACAAATTAATCGTGCCCCAGCTGCCCCAGCTCAGAGGCAGGGGCAGCTAGAGCAGCGAAAAACACAGCTGGGGCACGATTGATTAGATGATCTACTGCCCTCGCACTGAGATCTTCAATCATGCCGACTGCCATGCCCCTACCCCAACCCGGCGCGTTGATGCATCCGGCCCCGGATGTCGACGGGTCCGACCCCCCCCCTCTCTGATACATCACGCCTCACGCCGAACCTAGATTCCAACCCACCTCTAGGAGGTAGGTTTGGCGGTGTTTGGAAGGGGTTTGACCGCTCGAGCGTCCTTATGCTTTCATTCTTAACAAATTTTAACGTGATGATTTCCACTTAATTCTACTCTTCTATTCTTTTACTTCGTAATCCTGCTTTTTTAGATAGCCTTCGTCTGCGTCTGTCTTTTCTTTTCCAAGCTTTTCGAAACCGGAAACGAAAGAAAAATGGCCAACAACGCCGGGAACGGAAATTCGCGAACGGAAGAGCAAAAAAAAATATGGGTAGTCTCATTTTCATGTTTCGTCGGCTCTCATGGCTCGCAGCACTCATTCGATACTTATGGTTCTAGTCAATGAACTAATAATTATTCAAAACACATGAAATCACTATGAGACACTTCACGATATGGAATCCTCGCTCCTCAAAAATCCGAAAAGGCAATTTCGAAAATTACTCAGTATAAGTAGCTGCCCTTTGAGGCAAAGTACCACCTGTCCCCCAAAGAGTTTGGGTTGCACCAGGGGCGGGTCAAAGATTGAAAAATCTGCAGCGTGAACTCAGACACCTGAAATAGCCGATTTTTTTCTCTCTGAAATCGGTGTTTTTAGGAAGGGGGGGGGGCAGAGGTCATTTCGAAGAGAGCAATTCAAAGCTACCGCAAAGTTCCAGTTTTCGTGGTCAAAAACAAAAAAAAAGTTAACAGGCTTGGCAACCATAAAGTTTCAATTTGAAACAGTTCGGAAGGCGTGCTGCAAATTCACTATAAGTGGGCCGAAACAGAAGTATTCTTAAGCGAATAAGACCCCGCACTAGAAAAAAAGAGGTTGCTCTGCGTGGTTCATAACAGGGTGATGCTAAGTATATAATGATAACTATGTATAGCCTAGCTCCCTCATTTTGAGCTGGTCGAAGTAAGGCGTATCGGATTTATCATTTCAAATTCTTCTTATCACTGCTGTATTTGCCATGACTGACCGCTCCGCTGATTGCTCCGCCCGGACTCATACGAGCGAGCTACTCTATGTGTTCCGAAAAATCTCAACTAATCTAATTTCATGGGCTTTTTCCAGAGGAACATCTTGTCTGCCTTCCTGAAGGTGACACTACGGGTGTAGTGCACAAGGAGAAAACCTAAACAGGCAGCAGCGACTGTTTATCCACACGTGTTGCATCACACTGTTTTTTTTCAGTGGAGGTGTTTTACTAGTTTCATCATGTTTCAACGTACCAATTACCTGCGTATTCAGTACGATAAACGATGTGGATAAACGGTGTTGCTGCCTGTTTAGGAGGCCTCGTGCAGAAGTGAGTCGATTTTGTGGTTATAATCAGGTTTTGTGAATGATGTGCATTTTTTGTATTGCATCGTAATTTTTTCGACTACTGCGCGTAATCAAATGGCATATACAGGATCGAATCAAGGGAAGGAAAATGAGGATTCCTTGGAGTTGAGGTGGTCTTGGTCAAAACCTTTGCAGATCGATCTATCTATGGCTATTTCGTGGCCGTTCAGAGCGTGAGCACTTTCGTTTTATCCTACTTAACAGAAAGTTTGAAAGTCGTGGCCAACTCTTGCAAGATACGCGTTGAAGGAAAAACCGAGCTGCGGTTTGTCGTCCGTGGCATAATGATAAAATGCTATTTTGTGTTCCGCCGTGCAATCCGCGTCGAAGTTTGCGTATTCGAAAATTGGAAAAACGCGTTGCATCGACTGTAAGTGGGCCATGGGCATGGTGGTTGTTCCTTTGTGGCGGGGAATGTTTGATGTGAGGGGCGGGGTCGTCCATCTGTTGAAGACGTATGGCCGCAGGCGTACTCCCTCCTCATCGCTGCAATTACAGCACTCCCACACATACGACCGTGACGAAATCATGGAATGCCTCACATGAAGGGTTTTTGGTATTGATTTGTTTCCCTCATATGCGCGTGCTGTTTCGAACTCATCTGTGGATGAACAAAGTTGCATTCGTTGTTATGTGTTACCGATCAGCCCTCTGGGGCCGAAGTCAGACCCATGGACTTGAAAGCAGTTCGCATACGAACTCTCATCAGTTCACTATGCCTGCTTTTTGCCGTCCTGGTTATCCTCAACTCATGAGATTACCGCTTATGAATCCGCTCCTAGCCGATTAGTTTTCTGCCCTATATGTACATATGAGTTATTTGGTACTGGGGATGCAGGTGCGTCGAATCGCTGGCCGGGGAAAACGTTACCATTTGGTCCTCATCACGAGAAGATGATGCTAAACATCTGATCTAATGAACCTATTCTCATTGTGTGGTGTCATTTTTCTCGAAGTCTCTTGCGGAAGCTGATGTGAGCTACATATGTTGAACTTATAGATGGTGGTCGGGATTATTGGCTTTTCTTCAGTGAGGTGGTGAACGAAGCATGAATGAACAAGGAAAAGCCCACCCAAGAGAAAATGCAAGAGCACCTTTCCACCTCAAAATACTTGGTTGGAGAATAAGTTCCCGCTTCTCCTTATCATTGAAAATAACGCAACGAATAAAGAAAATTTTCATGTTGTAGATCGTTGCTATGAGGAAATATTTGCTCTAAAATATAGCGATTCTACAATTCAATTCCAATGCAGACTTTGTGTATTGATTTTCGACTCAATAAAGTGGTGCCTTTTTGACCCTCTGCTTCATTGATCCTAAAGTCGATCAGAAAGAAATAGTTTGAATAAACCCTCCACTTCATTTTGTAGAAAGAATTCTCCTTTGAACAATTATGACCAAAATTTCTATAGTTCGGTGAACGGGGACTCGAGAGGTGAAGAATTTCCGCCTAGATTTCACCTAGAAAGGTTTTTCTTGAAGCCTTTTATGATCTATAGAGAACTCAGAATGTTATCTAATTGTGAACGCTGCCCTTAAAGGCACAGTACACCCTCAGATATGAATTTTGAGATTTTCGTGTAATCGTGTAGAAGACCGCTCCTGTATAACACTTGTCAAATGCGAGATCTTAATTCCTCCGAATAAGCGAGATATAAGCGACCACCACGTGCCCGACCCCCTCCAGCCACCACCACAGGCCCGGCCTCTTCCTGATTTTAGACCTCAATAGCGGCAATTTTCGCCCTCAAAATACAGGCATATTTAAGGAGCCATATCTCCGTTCAGGGGGTCTTGGGCGATTTCGGAGATACCGTTGCGATCAGACTTTGACCCTTTCCAAGATAAGGATAAAATCTAAAAATTAGTTTTCTGGGTGTCCTGTGCCTTAATCGCACTATAGGCAGAGAGTTCCATATTTCAAGGTGCTTAAAATTTATAAAATCCCTGATTGAGCACACCATAAATTTCATATCTATTAAGCAGTGTGAGTTTTGAGGCAGGTTTGAGGCGTTATCCACCCAGGAATTCGCTTTCTTTTTTGTTATGCACCTAAGTCCACACTAAACAGTGACGTTTTTCCTGTTTTCGATTCGGCCATGTTCACGTTAAATGTCTCCAAAATTAGCTGGGGGGGGGGGGAACAAAATTATTACGTGAGGGACGGAGTCGGGGGCCTTCTGTGTATCAATGCTTCCGTACATAAACTTTTATTAATTTCGATTGTATCTCTATGATGGTCCAGTGTTTTGCCCAAACTTCAAGAGTGCTTCTTGCTAGGCACCATAATCTCGTACATACAACTTCGCCACAATATTTTCAGCCGGACGTCGAAGGAAGTGTTGGTGTCGATTATGTCTGAATATCGTTTTCAGTGCTTACACTTGGTGATGGCCAACCGCCGCCTGCCTTCTCTGCCCAGCTAGAAAAATCGAGGAGAGGCTGTAAAGGCTTTTCGTCTTTTGCGGTCTAGCGCGCTAGAATAGAACTACACTGCGCGGCAAAACTATATGACATATCCCGATTTTCGTGGTTCTGGATTTCGCGTAGGCTAAGCAGAAAAACTGCAAACGCCAGTCGACGCAGCACCTTCCAAAACCTATGGGCACAAATTTTCATGAGAACACGTCGAATTCGGGAAAGGTGGCACAGGAAAGTGTCGAAATTGACCGATGCAAAACTATACAGTGCGGCTGAAAAGTTCCCGCCCTTTTTTATTTGTTGTGCCTTTTGTTTGCGAATCATCGAATCAACCCATTCCAACAACCAGAGACTTCTTTAGATCAAGGACAATAATTTCAGTTCAGAAAAAGTTCGAAGGAGTTTTCGAAATCATGTTCCTCCGTTTCAAAACATTTACACAACTCACGCTTGAAAATCACCCACTTTGGTCGCACACTTTTGATCCATAATTCGGTTCAAACCTTGTATCGTTTTCCTGATATTTTTTTAGCACAGGATGTACCAAACCAAAAAATTATTGAGTCTAAGTCTGACGAATTATGTGGCCAAACATCTTGCCTCAGAATTCCGGAACCAATTTCACGAAACAGCAGTTGTTGAATTGGTCGAATGTTTCGGTGCAAAGACCTTCCACAATGGGAATTAATCTGCTGGAGGTTTTTTTTTTCAAGCAGCTGGTCACAAAACTGGCGTTTATGGGGTCGAAGTATGGTAAGAACCTTCTTATCTGAAGAGAGGGTTTCCTAAGGATGGCGCATGCGACCAACGCCGACCAAATTGACTATGTGACGACATCTTTCCAGCAGTTTTTTGGAAGCACTTGTAACCTTTGTTATCCCGCTACGTGGTTAATTTTATTTTTGATAATCTGGTGAGTTTTTTGGTTTTCGAAATTAGTCGTTTTGTTCATCCACAAGTGGTTTTCTTAACCTGCAACGGTATCTAAAAAAAGTGCGGGAACTTTTCAGCCACCTGTATGACGTAGCAGAGGATACAACCAAATCTTCAATTTTACAGGCTCTGTACTAAATCGTTTATTATAATAACAATCAATAACATGAATTTAATAGTCAGTGGAGTTACCCTGGCGCAGGGTAGCATCGAATAATCTGTTTGGCATACTGTTCACTAAGTTCTTGAGGACGCCACCTTCGATTGCGACCCTTTCGGCGATAACGACTTCATCGAGCTGTAGGCTCGTACTGCTTGCCATGAGCGTATACGCGTCGCGCAAGTATACTCCACAAGTGTTCCATCGGGTTGAGGTCCGGCGAACAGGCGGGCCATTCAAGTAAATCGACATGATTGGCCTGAAACCAATCAAGCGTCGACCTGCTTACATGAATGGACACATTGTTCTGCTGGAATAAAAGACGATGGCGTCTCAAAAAGGCCAGGAGATGATTTTAAAGCACACTGGTAATCCGCAGAGTTCGTAGTGCAAGAAATGAAGACAATATCTAGCTTGCCGTACCAGCTGAATGCCACCCAACACATCAAACTTCTTCCTCCAAAGTTCCTCTTCGATAACGTGAGTGGGTTCTTGCGCAGATCTCCCCTGTTCGATATAAATCCATCGGGCCCGTCCAAGCTGAACTTTCTTTCGTTCGAGAAAACAATCTAGAGTGTTATTCTCTTGCGAGGTCGTTTAACATGAAGATCAAAGATAGAACCCATCTTCTTCCAATCGGTTTGCATGTTCACTCGGGCGAATTGGAGCCACGATTTCTTGTGGTTGTCCGCAAGACTTGAGGCATTTCTCAATCGTCCGCGGACTACGTTCCAGGACTTATGAATAGTTAGCAGAATTGTGGATTTGTCCTTGCGCAGGTCCACGGATCCCTTGATCTCCCTAGCGGACCTCATAGAATTCGATGCCAGCCTCACGACCGCCCGTTCCTCTAGCTCGTTCAGCTTCCTTAGTCTTCCAGTTCGTGATTTGTGCAGGTACAAAGCAGGATCAGGAACATCCTCTTGTCAAATAGATTTCATAAAGCGGTGATTTTTGTCATCGCAAATCTACAAGATTCAGGAAACTCCAAGATTCACCTGCTATGTCATATAGTTTCGCATCGGTCATCTTCGACACATTCCGGTGCCAGCCTCGTAAAATTTGACGTGTTGTTATGAAAAATTGCACGCGGGGGTTTTCGAAAGTTTAGCGTCGATTGACCCTTGAAGTTTTTCTGCACGGCCCACGCGAAATCCAAAGCCGCGGAAATCGGGGTAAGTCATATAGTTTTGCCGCACCGTGTATCGAGAGACGTTTAGGTATCAAGAAACAGGGTATGATCCACTGTGGGAATTTCGCCTCTTAATGCAGGAAAAAAATGCTTTCTTCTGGAACACTGACTCTTATACTTGACCATTCGCGCAGGAGCCTCATGCATAGTTTATTGCTGCCTGAGTTGCTATATATTTTGTTTGTAAGGTTATGCTAATAATTCTCAAACGTTCAGAGTGGTCAAAATATTTGTGCATGGAGCCTGCACTATTTCTGACCGGAAACTTAAGAGTACAAGTTTTTCATGGAACATAACTTACCTGTGATGCCTTGTCTAATATGACATTGAACTCCTCCGCTTGACGTCAGACGGCTCGCTGAAATCGGGTTTGGTAGGTTTTTTGCTCTTTATGTGCGATGGGCGCGGATCGCACTGACCGTTTTGGTTCCTTAACGGTGTACTTTGCGTTAGCGCAAGTTCGGTGCCCGCATGCCATAACGTATGCGCCCCGAGTGTGCGCTGACGCAAACTACGTACTCGAAATCGAAGCATTACTATAGGCATCAGAGATAAGAATTGATGTGAAGCTTCCTCTTTCACTAGGGACCACCCCGAACATTCTAAAGTTTCACTCAATGCTCGCGGTTAGATCAAAAAACGGCCAAAAAAGAAAAAAACAGCCAAAAAAGAAAAAAAACAGAGTGCTGGATTGGGAGGATGTAGCACAAATGTGGGTTGATGGTTCGAATACTGTAAAATCATGTCTGCATTTTGGCTGACAATAATGACATTCATATGTTTTCACCTTGCTTATTTCAAGTTTTAAAGGTGTTGCTTGTTTTTTGTGCCATTTTTCTTATATCACAGAAGTATATGGCGCGTAGTTATTTCAGGTTCGATTGTTTGACACTTCCAGTGTACAAACCCCTCGGGTATAAGCGGAGAACGTTTCACATCTATACTAGAAACTATGAAAACCCCCGGTTTCAACATTTGCTTGAATATTAAATAAGCGCACTTACCCTTCTACCCACATAATGTGCAGAAAAACCGTTTCTAATTCGGTGAAACACTTAAGAGATTTGTTTTGATATATGACGCTAGAAAAAAGGTTCGGACAACATAAAACCTCCCGAACTTGTTCATTGATAATTGACCAATACTTTTTCCATGAGAAATAATTTTTGTAAACAGGAGTGGGTTTACCAAAATTACACATTTCAATGAAGCGACCTTAATATGTACATTAGCGCATGGCTTGAATATTCGAGACGTGCTCATTGTCAACTCGAGAATATTGAGTAGAACCGAACCATTGTGTTGGAAATGCATCTTAAAAGGGAACTTCTTTTAGATAGCACGGCCATTCCGGATGAAATGTAGTTTTCTAGGACAATTTCCCATGTAGAATTGCACTATGCTCTCCGCAGCTGCCGAAACCCACTCTGAAAAAGTTATATGCGTTTTTCAGTTCCGCGGCAAGGTAACGGAATTTTTGGTGGTGTTCTGAAAAAATTGTTCGCGTTTTGCTCAAAACTTGTATGCAGGGGTAATCTGGGATGCTGAACACGAATCTGCGGCTCGCTTGTTGAAATTCTGAGGCTTACTGTGGGTTATGGTAGGTGCCATGCCATTTAGTAGACAAAACCTACCTTAAGATCTCGAAAATCGACAAGTGAACATCAAATTCGTATTCAGCACCCCTAATAACCCCCTCACAGAAATTTTGAGTCAAATCTGAGACTTTGACCCAACTACCGTATACCCACCGTAATCTACTGTAATCTATTGAAAATCGATAAACGGACCTCAGATTCGAGTTGAGCACTTCAAATAACCTCCGAGAGCGAAGTGTCAGTATAGTGTCTTAGATGTTCCATTCCTTTGTGTCCATTATGTATTCTCCATGGTATTCCTTCTTGAGGGGTCGTTTATATTCCCGCCGCCGAGCGGCGCGGCACAGTGCATTTCTGTAATATTGGTCACGCGGTGCGGTACGATCGATATTGCAGGATTGCACCTCGACGCGCCGCTCGGTGGCGGGAGTATGAACGACCCCTTAAGTAGAATAATTTCTGTGTTATTCTCTGACTTCCGGTATTGCATCATTCTTACGTAATAGATGACCGTTCAGCCGTTCAAGTGATTTCGAGAGACTCATGCGTGAAAATTGTTCGGGCCCTGCCAATCACGGTGGAGCACTCGTATCCATATAAAAACGCCCCCCGACACTGTTCAAGGACAGTTTGGTGGAGGATCAGCTCGTCATCGGGCAACACCAAAGGCCGGGAGCGGCCAGAACTTCGGATGGCGAAGGCTAGCCTAAAATCAACTGAGTTGACAGTCATCGGTGGCGTTTCGCCCACAATACGTGGGATAGCCCCTTTCGAATTCCAGAACGCAGCTCGCTCGCATAATTGGCAAACTCACAGCGGCTGATCTCTTTAGTTTCTCGGGGTAGTTTTATTAAGAAATCTCATAATTGCTCAAATTGTATCTCATCCATCATTTTTGAAGTGTTTGTTACTAGTAAACAAATATACAACCTGTGTCCTGTAAAACTACCGGTTGGAGTACCGTGGATACCTTGCGAACATCGTTTGTATTGATTTCATTTTAATCCGTATTTCAAGGTGAGGAAAGGAACTCGGAGACCGAGTTACCACCGTGCGGGTAAAACTCTCCCGCTAGACTATTTTGTCAGGGTTTCTTGTGAGATCACAGAAGGGAATTTCAAGGAGAATCCTTCGGGGTCTCGTCCTCCTCATCCCAGTACATTCACATATATTGTGTTATCGCGCCGTTGTATCGTCGCTAAAACCTTTACAAAGTTTACCTACCGTAACCCATCGTTTTGGTCGTTTTTTATCTGCACGTGAGGATTGGGTGAAAATTTCAATCGTTTATTTGTTCTTCTCAACAACCCACAAAATATCGTTTTTCAAAACCCCAGTTTGTGCTCGGGGTGGTCCCTAGTCAGTCCGTCTATATACTTCGGTTAGTCAATGTGGCGATTCCATATGAATGCAATATGAGGTCATGTTTAACGCCGTAGCTTCACTTTCTTTGATGAATCCTATGTCAGCTAATCAGTTTCGGATCAATGTTGTGTTCGTTCGATGTGTCAACTTTGCAGCATGAAATGGTGACTCAACTTTTCATAATCAATAGTCCTTGATTTCAGACGAGTGCTTGATGCAGTCTTGGCCAAAAACCTCTCAGTAGAAATTCCATTTCTTCCACTTTCTTTTAGTTCCTTTCTTGAGCGCCACTTAAAGTTTGAAAATTATTCTAATGTTTGTTTATACGACAAATCTATGAAGGAATTGATAACATTGTTTTCGTCTCTATCATTAGGTAAACTTAACCAATACAATTACCCCGAGGCACATCAGTGATGAAGGAAAATTGCTGTAGGGTTTCAACGTAATACTAGAGTATTGAATGGAAATGATCATATAGTTGGTATAAAATACATAAAATGTAGCCCACTATAAATTTCTGAAATTTAAATCCTCCGAGAGCTTGTCAACCAGGATTGAAAATCCCGTGACACCCCTTCATTATTGTAGAGGAATAAATAAATCAAGTTTCATTTTTTGAACGAATTCCAACAAAGCTTCTTTTGATAAATGTGTTCAAATTTTCTAGTTTGCACCTTGATTTTTGTATTCTCCAGAAGCTCGCCAACCAGGATTTAAAAGTCGCGGGACTCCCCCCCCCCCTCTCACCATCATTGGGCAGGAATGAATAGATTCAATTTTATTTCATAAACGAATCCCACTAATTATTTTGGCTTCACGAATAATTCATAATCGAGAAGTATTATTTTCGGGTTGGGTTTACAGTGTTGTTACGAGCCGTAATCATTACGCAATCACTCCATCGGGCATTTTTTTTGCATAATGATTGAACATGTGTTTGGTTCAGTATATGACGAGACCAAAGAAGAGCGGGTTTTTTGATGAATCGAAAGCTTATTTGGGAGAATTAAAATGCTCGAGCGTGTTCTAATTCCATCGATGGCGGGGTGTGCATTTCTTGGTATTGGTTTTTTAGTTTTTGCCATCTTTGGCGGGAAAATCAATATCGAAAAACGGGAATTTTCAAAAGTTCTCGGGTTTTTCGTTCCAGAGTTTGCTGGTTCGCACGATCTGAGTCGAATTCATCAACGCTTGGGTTAGGGTAGCGGTAGAGGCGTCGGTACTTTTGGTGATTACCCGCAAGGGCAGTCCGTCTCGTAGGCGAGCAGTGTCTCACTTGCTCCTGCCTCTTAGCTGGGTTAGAAGTAGGCACGACTGGTTAGCGATCTCCCGCTCGCACACGGTAATAATCAAAAGTGCCGACGCCTTCACCGCTACCGAAACCCACGGGTTTATGAATTCGGCCCCTGAAGTTGATTTTCAATTAAGCTTGATTTTCATCCCTTTTACAGGCGTGCGCATCGATGTTGATGCTCAGCCGTGGAGAGGATTTCTCATGCAGTGAGTGGCCCCATTCGAAAGGCTGTATTGGAAGTAATCGTAGACGCTTTGATTTTGAGGCAAGCGGTCGCGTTGCGGTAAATGTCAACTGGTAGCACAGGGAGAATAAGCTATTAGCCGCATCTAATAAGCCGCTGTCTGATCAGGGAATGACCAGACCTGGTCGCCAGAGCTACCCATAAAGCCATGTTTTTGTGATCGACTACCTCCCGGGTAATTTTAAAAGCCCCAATCTAGCTGCCCGAGTATTAGGGAAAAAAAGCTATGAGCGATCAGTGAAGAGATCTGTAGACATGGACCCATCAAGCTACCGTAACCTATCATAATCTAAAGGAAAACTGCAAATGAAACTCAGATTCGTGTTCTACGCTCCAAATTACCACTTTGTTGGGCGAAGTTTGGGCTGATAATTTTTCCTTGACCTCTGGACCCCCAAAAATAGATTGGGCTGCCCCCCCATGGGGCTCCAGAGGTCGAAAAAAGTTTTCCCAAACTTCGTCTGAGGGGTTTTCTGAGGTGCTGAACTCGAATATGAGGTTCGTCTAGCGTTTTTGAGGCGATTACGGTAGGTTACGGTAAGTATAATGTAAATTAGCTACCGTAGCTCATAGACTTCCATCAAGAAAATCCTGTGGAAAACTCCCCTTTGGCACAAAAAAAATACTATGCCGTTTTTCGAGACGAACGTTTGCAGGGGTATTCATATAGAGGTTTATTGCCGATTCTTCTGAGAGGGAAAAAAACAGCAAGTACTCAGAAAGGAATACGCAGCAAAAAAATCAACACCAATGGAAATTTTTGAGGAAGTGGGCGAAATAGAAATTCGTATTACAATAGCAGTAAAGAATGAAACTGGCATGATTGCAACATCCAGCCTCCTCGTATTTGGCCATTTCAATAGTGGAAAGCGTTGCGATCGTGCTGTCGAGTTGACCGGCAATCGTGTGAAAGCAGGGGTAATTAAATGAGACCCACATAACTCAAACTACAGCCACTCATACAGAGTGATTTTTTATTAAAAATTTCGTTTCCGTATTTTGCTCTTCTGTATGCTTGTTCTTTTTCCCTATGAGGGCTGGTGTCGATAAACTGTAATCGAAATGCTGCGTACAGTTGTTGGACTCAAAAAACGTCGTGGCGAAAATTTCACAAGCAGAGAGGGTTGAACTCGGGAGCCTCCGGCAGGTAGGTCGGCGCCTTCGACCATTTGGCCAAGTGGGCGTGGTGGTGTTGTGGAAATGATAGATGATATAGCACTGTCCAATTTCTTGCCGTTTCCACCTCATTTCAGAAAATGAACTTTTCTCCCCACTACTACTCGCGCAAATACTACGATGTTCTCATGACTACCCTGAAGGTATTGTAACAGAAAAACGTGAATGTATGGGCAGTTCTGGTAAGCAGGTCTGGCCATTCCCTTAAAAGTCAATGCTTATGTTTTCTACGTTTTCAATTTGCAATTCATTTGAGACTGATTCCTACATCGAAGCAAGTAAGGCCGGAATCTCACTCCGCCGCTGAACTCGACTGTTACCGAGGAGTATAAGCTGCTTCAGTCTCGGTCCTTCGACAATGCGCGTTTGTGTTTGTGCTTGACATTTGTGTATTGTTCACGAGATCTAAAAACTTACTGATGTTGCATGTCTCGTTGTGGTCGACCACACTTCATCCGTCGACTTGTATTCCCTTTCAAGTGCAATCAATGTGTTGGCTTTTGCCATTTCTAATTATCCCATTTTCTTCTCGCGGGCTCCCCCCGTTCAGGCCTTTCGGCTGATAAAAACCTCTTCAGTGTTAGCGTGAATGAAAGCACAATGAAACATAATTGAACTTCAGCATTTTTCACATCACTTCGCCTGAATAGTCTTTTCGTGCTGGTTACTTTTCGAAAAGCTTAATCTATTGATTCGTGGCAGCGGCCCGAAATGTTGGCTGTAAAAAAGAAATCGCCTGAAGGTAAACGAGGGCGATTGAAGGAATAGTGTACTCCTTTACATCTCTAATGTACTTTGTGCTTCCACTGTGGATCTTCGCATATTCTCTTTCTGTGATGTTTCGTAATTCTACCTGTCCGAAAAGACATTTTTATTCTGTAGCGTAAAAAGTCTAATGCTTGTAGTAAAGCCGGCGAAAAATTCAGTTAAGCCTAACTGAATCCGTTCTGAAAAGAATTCAGACGAGCCGCAAATATTTCAGACGTGTGTGTTGTAGGATAGCGATCTAGGGTAACTAAAGAAAGTCGGCAACGAACAAGATCGGCTGGGTTCACTCAGTCAGATCTGACTCACTTCTTGGCTAGAGAGGAGACAAATAGCGTGCCAGGTCAGGAGTGCGCTCGTTTTTTTCTAAGGAACAAAGGAGTAATTCAAATAATTCAGCAGAGATATCGGCTCATCAATATATGAAATCTCATCAGTGTCAAAATCAGCTTTCACGAAACAATAAGCATTTCATTTATTGAGAAACGAAGCATGGAGTTGGTCGAGTTGTGAATGACCATGTATATAATAAGGGCAGGTTGTTCTTGTCATCACAGGTATCATCAAGTCATCATCATGGATTTGCGAGACCGACCTCTTGAATGCAATCTACTGCTCGATACGATTTCGGACTCGTCTGACTCCTGTCTAAATCATTTTGGGCTCGTCTTATCACCCACTCAGATGATCCTGACTGAGTGGTGGGTTTACTACGGGCCTATGGTTAAAGGCAGTGTTTACGATAAAAAATGTGTTTCAGTTTCCACTAGGAATGGGTAGTGGAGGGGCACACTCTCACGTTGACGTCGAAAGAACGTATGAAAACGAGCCAGGAAAAGCTCCAAAAGAGTCCGAAGTTACCACTTCGAGCGCAAGGCAAACCCCAAAAGCGCAACACACGCCCACCGACGTGAACAAATGAATGCTCGAAATCGTGAGATGAGCGATGATTTCCAATCATTAGCTCCGTTCTTCCCTTCATTCTCAACTTCTCTCTTTACTAAGGTCAGCTCGCATACATCGGCTGCAAAAGACGGATGTTACAAGACTCGGACAACTCGTTCACCATGTTTCCTTAGCTCAATTTTTGAGGGACCACAACTCCGTTCCCAGAAGGTCTTGTACGATTTCAGAGACATCATTGGAATCAACATGGGGCCGTTTTCAAGATAGGCGGAGAAACAGAAAAAGATTTTTATCGTGAACACTGCCTTTAAATTGATGTCAAATGTAATCCAGATTGGGTATCCCAACGAAATGAGACCAAACTATCAAGAATTAGTGGAAGGGGAAATTTTGTATACATCAATTCCTGATAAATTACAACATCTGAATTTCCGCATTTTCAAATATGGTTATTATAATTTTCTTCGCAACAGGTCCGATCATCACTATTACCAACTGGTTGCGTTTGAGCGCATATCTCTATGAAGCATGGTTGAACACAATTCATTAGCGATATGGTTAATTTAGGTACAATCCTCTTTATCACTATAATACTGTTAATATCGCTGATGAATTGTGTTGGATTATGCTTCATAGGGTTATGCGCTCAAATTTAACCAAATAGTAATAGTGATGATTAGACCTGTCGCGAATAAAACCACAATTTGAATCTACATGCAACTCTCCTCATCTAGTCCAAAACTGAACTGGTTTTTCCAAGTTGCATGCAATGTCTGAATTTTTACTGGATCTCTAAAACTGAATAGCATCTGATGAGGAAAGTGGTTTGTGGTTATGCTGTCGTCCAGCTTCTACAATTAAGAACCTCTTTTCTCATGAAGAATGCTCCTTGCACATCGTTCGCTACCTTTGTGCCAGAAATGTTATTCTTCACAGGAAATCTGTCTACATCGTACCTCCCTTTTTCAAGTCTTTTTTGGCAGATTTAGTCATAAATGAGCATCATCACGGATTTCTTGCAAATCGAGTCTATTGTTGTGTTTTATTTGTTCTAAATTGTTCTCCACAGATATCCTTCGGAGGACCAAGCCATATTTTTAGTAACTGTACTTTCGTTAGTTTCTTTCTCGAAACCCACGCCATTTCTTATGCTCCTTTTCTTTTGTCTGTCTTGTGCCTAAAACGAAATATAACTAAAGTCTCAGGCTTATTTACAAGTAATTTATTTTCAGATAAGCGACGTGTTGAAATCCTGGCAAGCAGAGTTCTCCGTGTAGCTGTATCGAATTTGTGATCCATTTGTATTTTTTCAGTGGTCGGTTGACAAAACTAAACTAAACGCAGAATTCCATTTCGGGGTCAATCTCAACAATTGTGCGATAAGAAAATGCAACGGTTTTGAAGTCCTTCTGGTGGGATCAGGGATGAGCGGAAATCTTTTTCAAAATTTCGAAATCGGAACGACCATTTGATTTTCGGAAATCGGAACCCCAAAAACCATCGGAAAATCGGGTAACCGGAAATACGTTCACCCGGATAGATTCCAACCACCCATGGTGGCTGTATGTACATACCCTACTGCTAATCTATTTAACCTTCAAAACTGTTTTGAATCTCTAGCTGGAAGGAGATCTCCTCCAATAAGAAGACTTAAAAAGTTGAAGCTCAATCTTCCTCCTTTTTTCACGGAATTCGGATACACGACGAAAACCGAGAATCCAGACTAATGCTGCTCAAAATTCGCTTCAAATAAGTATTTTCATGTACCACACTAGATATCATGACTTCGAGACAACACTCACTAATTGACTGTAGCCCAATAAGATATCATTTCATGTACTGTAACTTAAATGGTGAGTGTAACCCTTCTATAACAAGAAATACATAGACCATTAGAATCGCATCAATTAGACCAAAGTACATATTGGCAAAAATACTATAGTAGGTAATGGGCCCTTTCTAAATATGGTCTAGCGGATAGACGAGGCGCGCTCATTGCGGCGGGCCGTGCGGAGTTCGCGACACCAACGGCTTACCGAGTTTCGATCGCGCGTCTACCGTCGCAGCCCCGTCCATTCACCACACTACATTCTGAGAAGAGATCATGCGTACACTTTGTTCAGACTGCAAGCTCCACTTGAACATAAACATGGAAAAAGGCACCTATTAGATTCAACAAAAGAATGAACAAACACAAATCTCACTGAAAAAGAGCCCAGTTTGAGAATGGTTCAACCTGAATCTGCCATTTGCAGTGGGTTTTTGGTTTATTTCAGTAAAATAAAGTTCCTGTCGATATGTGAACCTCATTCCTTGCTATTTTTCAAGCATCAAAACAAACCTCCGGTTCAGGTTTAGCCCTTAAAGGACTTCCTTGTAGGCCCCTAATTTGTAATCTTCTAATCGTTTCTGATTTTTTCCGCATTTTGGGGGCATTTTTTTCGGAAATCGGAATTCGGAATGCCAAAAACTATCGGAAATCGATAAATCGGATTTCCGCTCATCCCTAGATGGGATGTGTTGCAGTTTCGAATTCTCATCACAATGTTTGTGGAGATCCCCTAAATTTGGATAGACAGAGCGAAATTGTTCTATAAAATTGCATTTAAATTCGAGCCTGTGTTTAGTTCGAACGGTTGTACCCTAAAGTTGGAGTTTCGTCGAGTTTGGTTGTATGTATAGAAAGCGTCGTCTTCTTCGTTTCCGTGCGAGAATGTTTTTTCCAAAGGGGGATTCAGCGATGCATATCAATGTCCCTTTTCAAACAGCTGAAGGTTATTCCACTTCCGTCTTAGTAATTGGTCAACAGAATGATTGTTTCCAAGATCAATAGCTGTGAAATTAACCACACAAAGTTTTTTTGGGTAAGGTCCTCGGATACGGATATTACCAGCCAGTTGCCGCCTTATCCTTATACTTGAAGCAGTTATGTCCCGGTGTGTGTATGTATTGTGGTGCGCGCACCAGGATTTGGCTTCGATATCTCCCCGCGTGGATGCCTTACAATGAGATCACCTATTCATACTGTCACCCGACGTATAAGATGTACAGTGTACAGCATTCGATGCGCTGCAAAAACTTACATATGTGTGCAAAATTTCATCCTAACTGGTCTCCTATTTCCAAAGTTATGACCTCTCAAATTAGGCAAAAACGTTCTCCACCACCGCCTCCGGCACGGCCTCCGCCTCCACCTCCAGCCGTCGACTTCCATTTTTTTGAAAGGCGTGGTCCAAATCACCTGAAAATTTGCGACTAGAGGTAATCGACCATGGGAATGCCGAAAATAGTATAGACGCTCAAGAAGTGCACATTATAGGTTCGAAGAGATGACAAATGTTTTTCTAACCTTCCTTTCCCCAGGCAATAGCACTCGATTACTCGATCAGAAGCTCAATATGCATATACGTGCAATGAGTACGTAGATACAGTCGGTGCGATTTTGCCCTTCCCTAGGCTACATATCTTTACTGATTCCTATGGAATCAGGTGTGATACAATTGATTGTATCACGTCTAAAAATGGCCCCCAAGGACCGGTTTGAACGGGTTCGAAGAACTAAATATGTTATTTGGGTCGAGGACTAGCTGTTCCGCACGTTGCAGCAACGCGAAAACCCCTATTTAGAATTTCGAAAAATGATTATAAATTTTTTATCACAATACTGAAATTTTTTGAAGGACCCATCGTAGGGTAGCGCGCTCCGGCTTCAAGCTGCGTCTACGAGATTTTGTGTACGTTTCCAGATGCGGACAGTCATATTGAAAAAATAGTTTGTTCGCCCGAAAATGCATCTATGTGCCTTCAGGGCATGAAAACAGGCTCCGCCCTTCTAGTGTAGTGCTCTTCCGCTTGGAGCTGCGTCCATGAAAGTTTGGGTACTTTTTCAGATGCGGAGAATGTTATTCTAAATGTAGTTTGCGCACCCAAAACTGCACGTTTGCGCCCTCAGGGTATCGAAAAATGCCCGGCCTCTAGCGGATTGCACCTTGTAAGTAACCTAGAAATGCTCACTCGTGGGCGAAATTTTAAAAGACTTCGCAATGGACAACGTTCTTCCAAATTAGTCAACTATCCATTGGTTCCCAACCTTGCGAAAATTTAGGCTTCTGGTGGGATTGAACCTGTGAAACCTAATCTTCCTTAAAGGGAGCATACGCGCTCGCAAACATGGTCGAGATATCAGCATAAATAGGCCTGCACGGCCCCTACCATGTCGTGAACGACGTTTGAAGCACTGAAAACCATCCAGGATGACAGTATTTGACCATCCCTGTCACGCACGCCCGTATTTTCACACCCCTTCGAGTAACAGAATGAAAAGTTAAACTTGAGAAAACGTGCTAGTTTAGAGTAATAGCACTATCAAAAGGGAGCGCACGAGAGAAACAGCTTGATTTACTTGAGTAAAACATGTCTACATACCGATTAACTCTCGTCCACTTTTGGGAATGCCGCTCTACTCCGGCTGGCTTTCGAAAATTGAGGATTTCGTCGGTGCACAAACATGTATTATTCAGGTAAATCAAGCTGTTTCTCTTGTGCACTCCCTTTTGATAGTGCTATCACTCTTAATTATCACATTTTTCTCGAGTTCAACTTTTCATTCTGTTACTCGAAGGGGAGTGAAAATACGGGCGTGCGAGACATGATTGCTCAAATATTGTCATCCTGGATGATTTTTAGCGCTTGGAACGTCGTTGACGACATGCTAAGGGCCGTGCGTGTCTATTTATGCTGATATCTCGACCATGTTTGCGAGCGTGTATGCTGCCTTTAAAATTGCATCGTAATGCATGAATTTTCTGGGCCTTTTGACGCTATTATTATTATAATTTCTACAATTATTATTACCGCAATTATCATTTTATAATAGCATATTACTTCACACTAGGAGCATGTCTCTCAATACCCCCTCCCCCCTGATGGAAGCCCATCCTGGTTTTTGGTCGAAGGTCTGACCCCCCCCCCATCGTACCTCGAGGGGTCCGACCCTCCTCCATGTGATACATCGCATCTTGCGCCGTAGCCAGGTTTCCTGGACTATTCAAAGATGTCTTTCGAATTATACATTTCCTCAAAAATCAGCGTCGAACGACCATGAACAGGCGAAATTGCGTTCACCTCTGCTCCCTTCCCGTCAGTGAAGTTGCGCTTCTTCCTTCGCTCGAAGTCCGCGGTTTAATATAGTCAACCTAATTAAGCAGTTTTTTTAGAAAATAGACATCGTGGTCTCGCAGGTAGTTGGCTTCAGGGAATCATTATTCACTTTGAGTTACTGCTAAAACTGTCGGGCCATTCTCTATAGGAACTCGCCAAGTCGGCCGATTGAGTTCGCCATGTCTGTATCATCGTTTCCATGAATCCGATTTATTCGAGTGGCAGGATAGTGGCATGAAGCATTGAGGAGTACAGAGAGTCCCGGACAAAACCTCTTGAGCCGGGAGTTAATCGTTGACGAATCCGCCGCGCGGAGTCTGTTCTGCTTTTCAACTTGCCCGTAACTGTAATTGAGATTCTTTGTAACTGTATTGGAGATTCTTTTCCTATTCCCGTTCACAGCTTGTGAGAAGTTCAAGATTTATATAGTTTCAAATCACCAGTGCCGCGTGCTTTTGAATGTTGTGTTAGCTACGCGAGGCTGCTGTCTCCACCTGCGTTTTGGTCACGAAGGTAAACTATGAGTGAGCGATTTCAAAGTGATTAATCGAATATCAGAGTTAATGGCACATGACAGCGTTGCAACTAGGCTTATTTAGGTAGCGATTTGCTCGAGTATGGAATGAGCCGAGGTACTTGAGTTTTTCACCAGTTTCTTCATTTTTCGCCTTCACTTTTTTACTAGTTTTCCTTTTTTTCCGTACCTATTTTGGAGAAACTGACTTCAAACAATCAATATTTACGCATTTACGAATATCGAAATCATTCGCACATCGGATAGTGATGGCTGGGGAGCGCTTATCTGGAATTAATACTGTCTTAGTGATTATCTGAAAACTTGCGTCCCACTCCACAATCTGCAGTTCTTTTTTTGTGCCCTTCCTTTGTGTTCAGTGTTGAGCATGCTTCCTCTGAAAAATTTGGCAAAGCGTGTGCCAATGGACAGGGAACGTTGCATTTCTAGCATGGATTATGTTAAGGCGTTTTGCTTGTTAGAGCATGCTCTAGACAGCCAACGGTTCCGTGATGAATGCGCGTGGGAGCCGATAAAGATTTCTGCACTTTTCTTGCACAAGCGTCGTGCCGGCATTCTCTGGTGAACGAGAAAATACAGTTAGCCGGCCCCATGGGCATTGTTAGTTCTCTATTCCTAGCTCGGTATCATACTCTTATACTGTCCCCAGTCCAAGTTTCCCATCTGTTTTCCAAAGATTCTACCTGACTTGTGGCGATCCTTGTACTAGCTCGCTCCGGTAGATGCTAGGCAGTACCCAAAACTAGCCCTGGAGCCGAGTCCGCCGTGATTAGCCGTGGCTCTTAGCAGCTGTGCAAGTGGTGATAGCCGTAAAATTCGTCTATAAATATTTGGATGCATGTGGCTTAAAGGCAGTGTTCACGATGATTTTCGTTCCCGAGTTTTCCCCTCAAAGCAGTGGTTTGGCCAGCAAGTGTTACCAGAATTACGAAGAAACGGCGAGAAACGCACTAAAACGGTCTATTTTAGTGACATTATTCTCTGGCCTGGACTAGTTGTCCGGTTAGAGGAATATGTTCACGGTGGTTGTCATTGGTGAAAAATGGGTCTGATCGAAAACGGGATAGTATTTGAGGCGAAACTGTATTAGTTAGAGCCTCAAGGAAAGAACGGAGCAATAGGGAGTACAGAATTGCAAAGGATGGGTCCACAAAAGATTTCATTGTCACAACAAACACTTCCTGTGATACTTAAGAGGCGGGGTGATACTTGAGGATCTCGTGTACTTCTGGTGCGTTTTTCTCGATTTCTTCGTCATTTCAGTTCTACCCGGGGATTTAGTGAGTAATCTCAAAATCGAAGATTATCGTGAACACTGCCTTTGAGTCAGAGGGGAACCTTCCTCGGCACTTTGACCTTTCTTTTCATCTGTTCATACCAATTCTACAGTTACACAATCGGCACTCGTTCAAAGGGCTTGCTTTTACGTTTTCTCTGTCATTGCTACACGTATGACCCTTCTATAAACTCCATTTCGATGCCAAACTCTTTCTCCACATACCACAGACAGCCTCCCCGCTGCGCCCTCGTTGACCTTCCGCCCCGAAATGCTGTTTTTTTTTCTCCGCATTTTCTTGAGCTTTAAAGCAAAATGACGTCTTTCGACTCTTACATCTTATCTCACTTATGCATGACTCTTCTGTAGATGCAATATAGTTGCCTAATCAGGACATATGTTCTCAGCTTTTAGTTTTGCATTCTGGAGCTGTAACCAGTGTTAGGAACGAAGTGAAATAGAAGTGAATTTGTTTATACTCCCAGGGACCCTCCGATATTCTCCGTAATTCATCGAGTCCTCGCCAGTCAGTTTCGCTTCGAATCGTTCGTGCGTGCCATTATTTTGAATTAGTCCTGTGCTATGTATATATTTAACCCAGTTTTCAGGTGTGTTAATATCTGATCAGACCTTGCCTTTTCCGATGATTTATTTTAAAAAAAAATCCGTTTTTTCGAGTGAGTCTCTCAAATCACGTAATAGATAAAGCTTGCGGGAAACTGCGGTACGACGCAATCTAAAAACGGGGGTGTGACATTGGTAAGTCTGTGTGCAATTTACCCCATGGTTAGTTGAGTTAACGATTGACATGGCATGGCTGAACGTCTTAATTAGATGCCGCTGCGGTTAACATTTTATTACCAAAGTCCTTTCTTCTATGTAAATGCATGTGTCTGACGTAAACTGACATCATTTTATGATACATTTATGTGATGGGGAAAGGGACTAGTAGAAAAAGTGTAGGCTGGGGAGCGGGTCGGAGTGGATTCATTCGTTCCGCACTTCGAAAACCGCATTCATATGCAAAAGGGGGCCTTTCGCACTCAGGATACGGCGCGAGGTGTGAGACGTTGCGATGTAGGCCAGACCCCCTCCCCCAACAAGGTCTTCGCCTCCCCCCCCCAAATAATTTGGACGTGGTAACTGGGAGGGGGGATCTTCAACTGCGAAAGTTTGTTGAAAAAAGTGAAAAAATAGTACTACCATTATCATAGGAACGCACTGTAACAAAAATTGTAGTAATTTCTTACTAGGTAATTAACATGAATATAAGTGAAAATGGGTAAAGGACGAAGAGGTAGAAATGATAAAATATTATTTTTCAGGAGTTATTCACATGAGGCAAGAAAAGAAAGTGGAGAACAAATAAATGTTGTTCGTTGTAATAAGTGTTGTTCGTAAATGTTGTAAATAATGATGTATTAAGTGAAATCGGTGCAGAGATATCGAAAATTCAGGTGTAAGAGTGCAGGAGAAAAACTAGAAGAATTGGCTGAACTTTTTGAATCCTTTAGTTTGAAAGGAAACTGCGGAGCCAGGTCCAAACAAGTAAATCAACAATTGGCTCGAACGGACGGAGGTGAAAATAGAAGAGGTTTAAATGATGGAAGGGAGCGGGAGAATCATTCGGCGACAGATGTACAGAGTATGCTGGGTGGGCGGAACGTGCGGCCCTTTGCGCGCTTCAAGCAGATCACGAGTATTTTTTCCTTGTGTTGCAGATCCGTTTTCTGTTTTTCTTATGATATTTTATTGTCTATCAGAGACTACGCAATTATTCCAAAAAAAAAGCAGAAAATTATGCGCGGGAGCAACGCGGGACCTTTCGACGAAAAAGTTACTGTATTTGACTTGGGATAATGGAAAAATTGACTTGGGATAATGGAAAAAGTTACTGTATTTGACTTGGGATAGTGGAAGCTATTAGGCTCAAACGGTGGACTAAACTGCTGCGCTAGTACACAGAAATTTTCTTGATTAACGGTTGATGCGGAAAGGCAGCACAAAACAAGGATGAGGTCGGACAAAGTACAAGTCCAGAGGTGGTGGAGGTCAGAAAAAAGTTGTTTTCCCACTTATCCAGAAATGATTTTTGGAACATTTGCAGCGTTTTGGGACCTACTCTTTTCATACCATTTTTTTAACATGGGTTGTAAGAGTCCAGAGGTGGTGGAGGTCATAAAATAGTTGTTTTCCCATCTGTATAATTTTTTGGAAAATTTGCAAGATTATGGGATCTACTTTTTTGGTACGTAAATTTTTTAAAACGTTTCCCCCCATTAAAATTGGTATAACTACCTTTGTAAATGGGTTCTACCCGCGAAACCGTTTTTGGGTAAGGTTTAGGTCTGGGTAGTGGCCTGAGGTGCTTCTTTGCCTTGGGTTCTACCCGCGAAACCGTTTTTGGGTAAGGTTTAGGTCTGGGTAGTGGCCTGAGGTGCTTCTTTGCCTCAGGGAAGGGCTTCTTAAAAAAATTGCTCGTTGTAAGGGAACGACAAAATGGGCGATTCTTCACATCACACATAAATGTATGGAACTAGGTTCGAGGGAATCATCGATTCTGTCGTTCGCTCACACCTAAATTTTTTTTCCAGAAAAGCCTTCCCTGAGGTTGTGAAGTACCTCATCTTACCACCCCGGACCTTACCCAATCACAACTCATTTACTGTGCTTCTCCAATTTGCTTAGTGCACTGGGACAGCCAAGCAGTAGTTCGAGAAAATGGGCGGGGCTTCGAGATCTGATGGAGGGAAACCGGCAAAGCCGGTCTATCGTTCGTCGAAGCCAAACGAATGCTTTACATTTTTGATGGGGGGAGGCAGGTATAGCCAGTCCTTCGTTTGGAGGAGCCAAAAAATGCTGTACATTTTTAATGGAGAAAGGCCGGTAAAGCCGGTGTATTGATTGGCGAAGCGGAACGAATGCTACTCATTGTTGATGGAGGAAAGCCAGTGAATCCGGTGTATTGATAGGCAAAGCCAGACGATTGCTACACGAGGTTGATTGGGGGAGGCCGGCAAAGCCAGCGTTTGGCGAAGCCAAACGATTGCTACACATGATTGATGGGGCAAGCTGGCGGTAAAGTCGGTCTATCGTTCAACGGAGCCAAACAAATGCTCTTTGTTTTTGGTGGAGGGAGGCCGGCAAAATTGGTGTATCGTTTGGCGAAGTCAAACGAATACTACACGTTTTTGATGGAGAAAGGCCAGTGAAGCCGGTGCATTCATTAGCAGGGCTGTGCGGAAATCTTTTTCAAGATTTTGAGAAACGGAAGAAAATGGCTAAAAAATGCCGGAATTTCGGAAACGGAAACGGTAGAGACCAAAAAACAATGTGTTGTCTCATCCTTACATTTCGTAGCTGCTCATTTTTTGCAGCTCTAACTCGATAGCCTATGGTTTCATTCAATAAACTATAATTATCCAAACTACATAAAATCACTATGAGGCACGAGACGATTTTGAATGCTCGCTCTTGGAAAATCCGGAAAGGAAGTTTCAAAAATGCTCCGTAATTGTAGCTGCCCCTTCGAAGCAGTGTACAGCCTTTTCCCCAGATAGAGTTCAAGCTGAACTTGGTATAGCCGAACGCGGGTGGCCGCGCTGCGTGTTCAAAGCTGATCAAAAGTCATTCTTCAAATTGTCACCGTTGATTGTTAAAATTATATTCTGAACCTTAATTGCCCACCCCACACTAACAAATTGAAAAATTAAAGAAATCTCATCGGCGAGATAAGGAGAATTGAACTGTGACCTGCCTCTAACGCGGAGTGTCGCTGCCCGTGGTCCCCTCTACCTGACTCCGCACTGACTCCTTCCTGAAGAAAAGGCTGTACGTGCAAGAAAACGCGTCTCGATTATCATTGCTTTAGTGAAGGTTGGCAAACGAGTAAAAGGACTCTAGCAGGAAGCTTCAGAAAAACCTTTCATTTTCGGAGAAAAAGCTGTTCGAAAAATCCCCCGAAAGTGGTCAGATTCATGAGAAGCCTATTTTGTGTCATCGTTCTAAGTTGGGGAGGGGCAATTTTAGGACCCGAACTTTGTCGAGGATCTCAGCCAGGCTCAGATACTTATTCCACGGAACACAAGAGTTTGAAATAGAATCTCGGCCCCTCAATGTGACTTCAAACGTCTCTACATAGACCCACTACCATTATCGACGCAGCACTATTTTCTTCCGTTTTCAACCCCAAAATGTCGGAAATGAAAACGGAACGGAAAAACTCTAAAAAAACCTAACAAAAAAGGAAACGTAATCGGAAACGGAACAGTTACGCACAGCCCTGTTTATTGGAGAAGCCTGACGAATGCCACGCGTGGTTGATGGGGCGGAATCGGGTGCAAGGCCGCTCTATCGTTAGGCGACGCCTAGCGATTGCTACACATTGTTGATGGAGAACCAGAAAAGCCGGTGTATTTATTTGCGAGGCCAGACGAATGCTACACATGGCCAATGGGGAGGGAGCCGGCGGCAAGGCGGGTTTATCGTTCGGCCAAGCCGAAGGAAAGCTACACGTGGTTAATGGGGGGGGGGAGCCGACATCAGGGGCAACCAAGCTTCGTTGAACGATAGAAGGGCATTGTCGCCAGCTCGCCCTATCAACCATGTGTAGCAATGGTTTGCTCTCGCCAAACGAAAGTTTTGGCTAGCCGGCCTAACACCATCAACCACGAGTAGCATTCGTTTGGCATCGCCAAGTGGTAGACCGACTTTTACGGCTTCCCTCCATCAAATATGTACAGCATTCGTTTGGCTTCTCCAAACGAAGGAAGCCGGTCCATCGCTCGGCGAAGCCAAACGAATGCTACACGGGGTGGTTGATGGGGGAAATGCCGGCGGCAAAGTCTATCGTTTGGCGACGTTGAAGGTATGCTACACATTGTTGATGGAGGAAAGCCTGTAAAGGCGGGGTATTGATCGGCGAGCCAGACGAATGCTACACGTGGGGGATGGGGGAGGCAGGCAAAGCCGGCCCTTCGTTTGGAGAAGCCAAACAAAAGCTGTACATTTTTGATAGTGAGAAGCAGGCAAAGTCGATCTATCGTTCGGTGAAGCCAAACGAATGCTACACGGGGTGGTTGATGAGGGAAATGCCGGCGGCTAAGTCGGTCTATCGTTCGGCCACGCCGAAAGTATGCTACACATTGTTGATGGAGGAAAGCCTGTAAAGCCGGTGTATTGATCGGCGATCTAGACGAATGCTACACGTGGGAGATGGGGGAGGCAGGCAAAGTCGGCCCTTCGTTTGGAGAAGCCAAACAAAAGCTGTACATTTCTGATGGTGAGAAGCAGGCGAAGTCGATCCTATTGTTCGGCGAAGCCAAGCGAATGCGACCCGTGGGTGATGGGGGAAAAGTCGGTGGCAAAGCCGATCTGACTTTGGCGACGTCGAAGGAATGCTACACATTGTTAATGGAGGAAGGCAGACAAAGCCAGTCCTCCTTTTGACGAAGGCAAAGCGAAGCCAAAGGAATGCTACATGCATTAATTGGGGGGATGCCGGGAAGCCGACCTTTGGTTCGGAAAGCCGAACGGATGCTACACACCGTAGTGGGGCGGAGGCCGAGGGAACCCGATTTTCTTTCGGCGTAGCCAAACGAATGCTACACGTTGCTAAGGGGGGGGGGGTAAGTCGGCAGCAAAGCCGACGGCGGGGGCGTTTGGCGAAGCCATTGGATTGCTACGCAATGTTAATGGAGGGAGGCTCGCTAAGTCGGCCTATTGCTTGTCGAAGCCAATCGACCAGCTGACAAGCCGGTGTCAAGAATACTATTATTTGCAGCAGGGATGCTTTGAATAAAAACATACCTTCCATGATGTTCCCTAGCAGTCGTTCTTCTGCAGAAGAATAGTTGTTTCACTTTTTTTGAGATCTTTTTGTTAGGCTATCTAAAACAGAAACCGGCGAAGTCGGTTTGCCAGCGGCGCTGGGCGGCGTTAGCCGCCTGTCGCAGCTGGTGTTTAATACTTCAGAATTTCTGCCTCTACATACATAATTATTAAAGTTTTTATTGCATCACATTGTTATAATAACAATAGTACTGTCTATTTTTATGAGAAAACAAACAGCGACGATTGGGGGAGGGGGGTTCCGGGCGAATCGGCAGTGTTAATTTTTCGATTTTCAACCTCTAAAACCCTCCTCCCCTGTTAGGCCTCATACCTCGCGCCGTACCCTGTTTTGCATACTGGGGCGGCATGCATGAACGCAGCGACGGTGTCAGGGAGCCGCTCCGCGTGCCATGCGCGCAACGTCGAGCAACGGGCGGCCCCGAATTTCGTGGCGTGTATTGCTGAGCCTGATTTTCGGGCCGCCCCGTTGCTCGACGCTGCGCGCATGGCACGCGGCGCGGCTCCTGACACCGTTCGCTGCGTTCATGCATGCCGCCCTGGGTAAGGCATGTCGCTGTGATCGGTCCGTAAGAGATGCGGCCCCATGTAGGCCGTGAGTGTGCTCTTCAAATCAATAAAACCCTTAGAGAAATCCAATGGTTTTGTGAATAAATTCCTATTCTCTTCCAATTTTGGGCGAACTTCGAATGTTTTCTCTGGCTGTTGTCTTTCATACTGGATACATATGTAATTTTTTCACATGAAAATCCAATTCCATTTTTATCGCTAACCATTCTTTCAAGGAAGCATTCCAGCCAGGGATGTGCGGCAATTGCCATTTGCCGGTTGCCGATTGCCGTTTGCCGGCCGTTTTTTGGACGATTTTTGTCGATTGTCGTTTGCCGTTTTTCCTCTCACTTTTCTACAAAATTCGGCAAAAAAGTGCGCAATAGATAACAAACGCCGCGATTAGGACGCGCATGGTAAATCCCATAAGCCTTGCAGCGACCGGCTCGAAAGGAGGGAGACAGCCTATACGTACTTCAAAACTTCAAGCCAGTTGGTGTTATTTACCGTGCGGTCATGTCAAAGCAATTGCTAGTATTGTAGTGTCATGCTCGTGTGGGTCCTCTTGTCTCGAAGAGTGCCGAATTCACCACACTCTCCTTGCTGAGGCTTGATCAATAAATGTAGGGTTCACCGGGACAAGAGATAACACTCTAAACATTTCCTGGAGAGGGCACAAAGAGTTCAGAGCTCAATTTCTTTCAGACATTTTTCAAAGCGTCGTGTGGAGGACGTTGGACTCCACTGGCAGTTTGTGGGGTTATGCACTTTGCCATCTCCTGTTATGCTCACATTTACGCTGAGAAACATGCTACCAAGTTGAAAGTTGGAGTTCTGAGTAAAAGGGTGGGGGAGGATGTACACGTTGTGGGGAACATTCGTTTCGGTTAAATTCGCTGCCTGACTATAAACTGGATTGACGGAGTCGACGGTGTTCGGATTAAAGGCATCGTACACGATGGAAACAATACTTGACTTTTTGAAGTTTTCGTGTTGTTATATCCCTATAGTGACTGAACGTTGCAAAAAGCCCCATCGAGAACGTCAACGTTTCAAGAAAAACCCACTGCAAGAAAGCTTAAAACAAATTTGAAGTTCCCGCCGACAACAACTTGGGATAGTTGCGCGAAGAACGCGAGGATCACTTTTACGATTCGTTCCTTGGCGCAGCGTTGGATGCAATTCACCGAGGACGCCATTCAGATGAGCGATAATTTTTTCTCGAACGAAACTAAAAAGTGTCCCTTATCTGCAGCGTCCATTGCTGTCAGCTGCTTTCGATCGATATCGAACGTGAAATCGAGTGGCATGTGAATTGCGCCCTACGACGCGTCAACGCACGATCGCCGGCAGCGACCACGGAGTTTTGTTCATTGTAACAACGTATCGACCCCAAGGACGGCCTCCAAAACCCAGGAAACCCTTTTGTGGTGAGCAAATCTCCATTCAGAGGCCATTTTGAAACTCCAAACTTTCTGAGTGACAATGTTATGACCCACTAGTCCGACTGAACACAAAAGCTGGAATTCGGCTTTCATCGTGTACGATGCCTTTAAGGGGTAGCGTACAGTTTGGGAAGGAGGTGGTTCGAGCAAACCGCGGTTTTTTAGGAGTCGTATTGGTGGAAAGCTTGGAAAACTACCCCATTCAATGTATTTGAGTTATTGGCGCGCAGTTCAGAAGAAATTTAAAAGGTCGCAGGGGAGAGATGCCGAATATTTAGCCGCTTCTCAGCAACGTTTCCAAGGCTGTGCGGAAACGTGCGTTTTAGTTGTATTTTTTCACGTGATTATCTTTGATCTAAATTCTGGTTAAACAGTAAACACACCGTGAGGCACGAAACGAGTACGCCGCGAACTCTGAGAAAGTTTACTAATCAGATAAAGGACCTAACAACCGTAGGTGCACATTTCTGTTCGTAGGCCCCGCCCAGTTGTAGTATGGCTCACGATTAATTTTGTATGAGTTACTCTTAGTTGATCCTATTTTTGTAAAGGCGCAGCCACCCATCGCGGTGCCGCAGCGGCACTTTCGCGGAGCCGCTCTGGTACCTTTCGCGGAGCCGGTATGGCTTTATCGCGGAGTCGCAGAGGCGATTTCCACAAGAGAAGGGCTGCCACGCCTGCTAAAAAATAATCAAGTCAAGTAGGGACACACTGACTTCTTCCTTTTTTCAACAACTACTTTCGAATGCTCATCCCCTTAAATTGGATTGCGCAATACTCTGGATTTCGTGCGATAAATTTGAAACACGAAGCAATTGCATGACTACTACATATTCCGAAAAGGGTTGATATTAGAGAACCGCGAAAAATTACTATCCTTTCGCCACAATATTCTCATTACCAGTGTTCAATAGAATGCCCATTTCGGTGCTGCTTTTTATATCAGGTATTGTACCAAAGTAAGAGGTTAAATTTCTTGTGGTATTATTGAAAAACCTCGTGGTGTTATTGAACTAGAACAAAATGCTGAGGTTCAAGGACAGTCGGCCATACACTATTCAGAAACCATTTCTTATCTGGCTATCGAAATACGATTTGTGCATGAGAAAGAAGTATTTTTACTGCCACTTTTAGAACAGTTGCATCGTTTTTGTACGAGATTTTTTATTTTGCCGTTTGTCGATTGCCGTTTGCCGGCCATTTTTGGACAAAATTTGTCGATTTCCGTTTGCCGATTTTTCAAAATCGTTTGCCGCACATCCCTGATTCCAGCCCATTCGTAGCTCACCCCTCCACAAAACTGCTACTCTCACGGCACTGTATGTAGTAGCATGTGATATACGCGATTGTTGTGAGCTTAACTTTACCCATTATTGGCACTGTGAACATCTCTGATGATTCCAGCATCTCGCTATCAGGTACCACATCTGATCGTGAGAGATCGCGTGCAAGCGTTTCATAGGATCTTCATGAACTTTTGCAGTTGCTCAATATAAATTGTATGTTGAGAGTGTGAAATGAGGTGAAGTCAATCCGAAATTTTTCGACCGTGAAAAATGGCTATAAAAAAACGCTCTGGTACCTTGGTATAAGTTATGCGATAAATAATGCATAAAGAATATCAGGTCTTGGCCTCAAATCCTTGGTCTAGAACGGGATCATACATCCCGCGATAGCCGCAGTGCATTTCAAGCATATAGATTTTAGGTCGATATCCATTTCAAATATGACGTCGCGTCGCTAATTGTAGGAAGTATGTACAGTCAGCACGGATCGTGCAGACACTTCGCGGTCCTTACTTCGCGGTTGTGCGTGTTCGCAAACTCGGTGCCCTTATGATGTGACATGCTCACCGAGTTTGTGTCAACGCACCACAAGGAACGCAGAGTATCAGTGCGAATCGTGCCGATTGTATAATCCCGGGCTATTGAGTGGGATGCGAAACGCTTGCTCCCCGGCCATGATGCCGCTGAGTTTTCGGCAGTTCTGAGTTTTTGGCAGTTCGAACGGTTGAGGGAAGCTTTGCTTTGTCGAGCTCCATTTTTTGGAAGGCCTTTGGCGAAAAATCATGCATGTTTCGGAAGACTTTATCGCTACACAGACGATTGCTATATGGTTCACTTTGAAAGGCTATATCGATTCATTTTTAGTCCCTAGGTTACTCAGACTCTGCGGGGGGGGGGGGGCAGGCGCTAGACAATAGAGCCCGTTTTCGACTGGGGGGGGGGGGCGACAGCAGAGGCCTCCCCCGAGGGGGGCTTCTGGGGAGGCCCCTGCTCTCCTCCGGCCCTTGCCCCCTCGAGAGGAAGAGACGGAAAATAAGGGAAGAAGTCGTAGAAGGTAGTTTACGACAAAAGAGGCCAGAGAAGGCATAGTAGGCCAAACGCACGCGTCGTCATTCACGTCAGGTTTTGTCCCGAATTGACGTGATTTCTCCTGTGCTCTCTCTATCACGTGCTCAACCGATAAAAAAGGCGCCTTACCTCATAGAGAGCCGCATTCGGCCCAACAGGTCCGGCCCAGGACGGGGACTTTGTGTCCCTGTCAGAAAGGGATATTTTGGAGGAGAGCGGCGACGCTTTCCGTGGGGAGGGAGGTTGACGTCACTGCTCCGGGGCCGTGGCGTCAGTGCTCCGGGGCCGTGACGTCACTGCTCCGGGGCCGTGACCTCAGTGTCCCGAAGCAGTGACGGGGGGGCTTCAGGGCAGTGACGGGGCCGGGGGGGCTCCGATCAAGCCTTATTGTCACTTCGGAAGGTAGCCCTCCTCCAGTATATGAGTAATATCGATTTTTCGCGTTAGCTTAGGAATTGTTAAGTGATTAATATAACGTAAAGAATATCAGTTCATGGCCACTCATAGTAGGGCTTCGCATTTTCTTGTTTTGTGGACGGCTGTGTTGGGTCCAATTTCTTCAGAATCATGGCGCTTTCCGTTAGTCACGCGTAACATAAGATCACGTTATAGATACAAGTTGCATCACAGGATACAAGGGAAATGGCAACGTAATAGCTTATCATTGAATAGTGTCAGCAACGTTTGATGCGTTTGGCGCTACTTTTCCAGTTTCGTAATCTGTGCTCGCACCCCCTCAGACCGATTATCTATGTGGTTTCCTAACATAAGGAGTTCTGGGGAAGTATTCGAATTTTTTTATTCGGTTTTGCTGTTGACAACAATGTGTAGGAGGTTGTGCAACTCATTCTCAGACAAACCATCGCTCTTAACGGGACCGGAGAGCGACGCTGTCTCTGCGCTCCCAGCGAAAATTAGCCATCTACTTGGGCCACAGCAGCCGCTCTCCGGGCGACCGCAGTTCCGCTCGGAGCGATCTCCGGTCCCATTTGGCACTGTGGTCGCTGTTCGGGCGATTTTCGAAATTTTGCGAAGAGCTGATTTTTCTTCAACTCCGCCTCTTCTCGAGAGGTGCGTTCCACGACAAGGAAAGCCCCGCCGCGGTCCGCTGCATGGGCGTAACCTTCGCCGAGATCTGCGGTGAGGAACCATCCTCTCTGCGGACCGCGGCGAAAACCGCTCCGCCTCCCCCCAGCCGTGGGATCCCCTATCCCTCAGCGGTCAAAAATGTGCTGGCCTCCGGAGAGCGACTCGAAGTCACCTTTCAGGACCGGCATACGAATGCCGAATGAGGACTCGAGTGAGATGAGGCACTTTTTATACAGGCTGTGCATGTGATAAACACATTACGACGTGATCATTCGCTTCATCGTATTTTTTCATGTCTGCCACTGCACTACGCACCCTCCAGTGATCCCCTGGATTATATAAAACGGACTTACAAGGGAAGTATAAACAGCGTAGGTCGGGTCTGCCAAAACGACTAGTATGGTTAGTATCTCTTCTGGCTCAATAGTAAAAATGCGCAGTATCCCGCGCCGAGCCGCAGTTTCAAAAAAGTTATGAACATTTTTTAGGCCTCGCGAAAAGGAAAGGCCAGTCAGGCATTTTTTTCGGAGTTTCAAAAAATATTCTCGGATTTGGCTCAAAAGTTGTATGTAGGTTTAATCTAGGGTGGTGAACACGAATCTGGAGTCCATTTGTCGAAATTTTGAGGTTTCCTGTAGGTTACGGTAGGTAACATGTCATATAGGGGTCAAAACCCACCTTAGTATTTTGAAAATCAACAAACGGACGTTAAATTCGTATTCTCCACCCCGAATAACCCCCCTTTACAAATTTTGAGTAAAATCTGAGATTTTGACCAAACTACCGTATTCCCACCGTAATCTGCAAAAAATCGATAAACGGACTCCAGATTCGCGTTAAGCACTTCAAATAACCCTCAGCAAATGATTCTGAGACATATCTATCGTAGAAAACCGGAAATCTCGAAAGTGGCGTTTTTCCCTCGAAATTTTCCCAGGTTGGGAAGCTTCAAACGAAATAAGCCGAAAACTTTGAAAAATCGACTAATAAGCCAGAGAATCGTGATCAGCGCCTCAAAAAACCCACCCGGGAGAATTTTAAGTCAAATCTGGAACATTTTTCTAAAACGCTCACAGAGCCCTCAATTGGTAGAATTTGAAGGCTTAAGCCTCTTTCATAGTGTGCCGTCCGACGTCGGATGACTCGTTATCAAATTTGATAAGCTAAGATAGATAAGATGGTTAGTGTAGGGTAGATAGATATTACACATTCGATAACGGGTCGTCCGACGTCGGTCGGGCAAGTGTGAAAGAGGCTTTAACCGAAAATCCGTACAAGTCCAAAACGCTGCCAGTCTGGACAAAGTCGGACAATGTGCCTTCACCCAAACTTTGCTCAGGGGGGTTGTTTTGGGCGCTGAACACATTTATGAGGTCCGTTTCCAGATTTTCAAAAGACTTGCGCGCTTGTTGGAAGGTACAAAAAGCACGAAAAATCAGCTTTTTAAGCCTGTAACTTCTTTTAACCTGCGGCTCGTGGCGGGATACTGCGCAGTTTTACTATTGAGCCACAAGAGATACTAACGACACTAGTCGTTTTGGCAGATCCGACCTACGCTTTGTATACTCCCCTTGTTAGGCTGGAGAACCTTCGGGGAAATAGCACTGGCATTATTCGAAGAGGCGAAAGAAGACAGAAACTTCCTGGTTGATCCGATATTTCTGCCTGAGTAGTCACAGAAAGCGAAAAGACAAGGAAAAGAAACGGAAAGCGATTGTGCAAGGGACCCCGTGATTGCTCGGCTTACCCTGCACACATTTCATGACCACATTTCATGACGTCCTGCACACTCCTGGAATCCCGCTTATTTTTTTACGGCGTTTGACGCATTCCCATTTGAGACCCGCACATTTTTAATGGCATCTGACGCAGGGTAAGGCATGCCCTGGTTACCGGTCCTTTGGAGGTGCGGCCCCCCCCCTACCCAAGTTGGAAAACTTTGCGCCCCCCCCAACTTAACAAAGACGTTTTTTTTCATTATTTGACGCTTTGCGGCACCATGCATACCACGGCTACCCGGCTGATCGATACATAAGATTTGCACATGGAACTTACGAAGTCCCGTTCTCAACTTCAACGGGACCAATCGACCTGGCACTCAGGCAGTAACTTTTTGTTGTGATTTTTTTCCAAATAATATCGATTAATCGCTAGCAGCGGCACCAGGTATGCCACGGCTACCCGGCTGATCTCGGCTCTAATGGAACCAGTCGACCTGGGACTCGGGCAGTGACTTTTTTTTGTGATTTCCAAATAAACACTGCACCAGCCCAAGCCGGAAAACTCGCCTTGTCACATTTTTCAGAAGCGCTAAGTCAAAACTGCGTTTTTTTCGCGCGCTTTCTTTTCTGCAAAGACCCGGTCGAAGAACTGTGCAAACCATTCAGTGAAATCCCATCATCGTGAGTTCCACATCTCTGCCGCCAGATCGTCTGGCCCCGTCACCTTTCCCGGCCTCATACGTCCCAACGCCATCTTCACTTCTTCGGTGGTGATAGGCTGGAAAGGCCCGCTTGCAGGTGGGTGTTCAGGGATAGGAGGATGGGGGAATTCTTCCGTCAAGATTCTCTAGAAATAGTCACGCCACCTCCTCATCACCTGACCACGGTCCACTACCATTTGAACATGATCGTCATTAACACCGTGGAACTTCTCGATGACGGGATTTTGCAAGTCGATACACAAGGTGGTAATATATTAAGATTAATTTGAGAAAAAAAAAACGAGATGGCTGATGAGGAAAGCGAAATGATCAAAATGGACATCGCGAAACGTTATGGAATATACCGCGATAACGAGGACCTGCGCTTCCGATCGCGGCTACAATTATAACGTGTTGGGAACATTCCGTTTTCGAATGTGTTCATAGAAGCCGTGGTTAAACACTACAAATGGCCGGAGTACTGAGAGGACCGGAGCCGCCCTGAGGCTGGCTTATTTCGCTGCAAGCTTTACGATAATTGTCACAGTGTACCAAAAAAACCGTATGGATTTACCAGATGAGAGTGATGCTCATGTTGAAATGAATTCAAAAGAGAAGAGGTTAACGACCCTATTTCAAATTTCAGTTTGAGTGCACAATAAGGAAGTGCAATTTGAGGCTCCACATCCTTCAACTACAACTCAATCAGAAAGATCACTGAGAGGTAGCAAAAGGACTCACACGGTCGCATCATCGCAGAGCAACCAACAAAGGACGTCGATAAAAACTGTCTCGGATATAACGTCGTGTATTGTCTCAAAAGACTAATTCATGACTACGTCGACCCGAAAGCAGGCATGAATATGTGGCGACAAACTCTCAGGCGGCATAATTCGCGTGGCCAGCACAAAGTTATCCACGATAGATTTTTGGACCACCAGAATAACGAACTGAAGAAAGCAACAGGAGCTAAAATTACATCAACTGCTATAGCTTACACAATAGCCAAGGAGGGATTTTTTTGCCAAACAATTTTCACTTCCTATAACAACAACGAAGACGGGAGCGATTGCTCCGGAAGCTCACTACGATTCAACAAGTGCTGCACGTATGATCAAGCAGTTCGCCATTAATATGGATTACGATCTCCTCAAATATGCCATCGGTAACGACTTGCCCATCTTACTTCTACCGCATGGTACCGCAGGTAATGGAGTGAAATGGATTGGGTTTCTGCTGAGAACTGTATCTCTCGTCAATCGTCCCATGACCTTTCATCTCGCCCTCGTAGAAGTCGAAAGTGAATCTGGAGAAGACATATTTGAATGTTTTACGGGAGCACTTGATTGGATTGACCCCCTGGGCACAGCAGCCTGGTCTCTCTGTGACCTCATGTAGTTTCTTTATGAGTCGCCTGGTCTCTCTCTTAAGCGATGGAGCTTCAGTGATGACGGGTCGGATGCAAGGCTTCTATGGATTGATCAAGGCTGAAATCAGAAACAGAGTGTGGGGACATACAAAGGAATGATCTCGTTCTCTCAGTTTGCGGAGCTCACAAGTTGAACCTGCTGATTACCGCGCATAAAGGGTATGCTATGAACCTCACTCAAGCCTTGGTGATAGAAATGCACCACTTATTCGGTTCTCCAATGAGAAGTCATGGAAGATCCACCTACCGATCTGTTGCGAAGGAAATGCATTTTCGATTCCTCCAAATGACGATGCTGCACCATGTACGCTGGGCTGTCAGTTTGCAGTCATCTGGCCAGAATATTCTCAGCAACTATCCTGTACTACTTGAAAGTCTGAGAAGACTTCATTTGAATCTTGATGCCACCACGAAAATGCAAGAAACATTTTGGGTGATGACAGATGCTCGAACATTCATCGTATGGCAACACGTGAACGTTACACTTCATCATTTGGCCTCTGTTTCTGAAGCTGTCCAAAACGAAGAGAACCTGGGCTGGAACTCATGAACGCTAAACCGGGGGTCCCAGCAGGGTTTCTTTGGAAACGTTTGCAAACCAGCGATTCATCATAGCCAGATTTAGTTAGGACTGGGCTACGCCTGGTTCCCATGTATCCCCACCTCCGAGGTGGTGGTTTGGTTTGGTTTGGTCCCAGCTGGGGCAGCTAACCAAACCAAACCCTGCCGGAACCCAATGTGTTCATGAAATCCAGCCCTGTTTGTGGACTTCGTTTCTCGCTGGCGACTTCTCAATGCTGAATTCGAAGGGAGCGGAATGAGGACAGAAGTAAATACCTATTTGATGGAGAGTGCCATTCAAGAGTGACTAAAAGGTAGCGGAAGAGCAGAAAAACTCATTCCTGACTACTTTCTGAACTATCATCCTCGTTTGGACGCACCTGATACATTGCAGCGCACCCAGCAGTACGAGATGGCCTGTTACAATAATTTACTCTGTTCCCTCGCGCGCTTGTGCGGAGCGCGCCCAGAGAGAGCGAGAAAGTTTGGGGAGAAGGAGACGCAGCGTACGAGCGCAGACGCACGCGATGAACGAAAATAAATTTCACTCGGAAACTGAGGAGAACTGAAGTTTTTATCAAGTGTTCATTATCTTTTTTAGAACCTGCCCAACTTTCTATGAGTCATTCTGGGAATAAATTCAAAGCTTCGCTGTTTTTCTGTTCTACTAAGTCCCTACAGCTTTCGCATGGCGACCGGCCGGGGGCCTGCGCCCCCTCCTGGAGTCCAGAGTTGCGCCCCCCCTGGTTACCGGAACCGAGGCTGCTTTACCCTGGTCTGACGCACTCCCTCTTGGGTCCCGCACATTTTTACGACGTCTGACGCATTCCCATTTGGGTCCCGCAGTTTGCCTACGGCGTGCTGCGCACTCCCGCTGGGTCCCGCACATTGTCTACGGCCTCCCTCGCACTCCCACTTGGGTCCCACAAACTTTCTCCGGCGTCCTGCGCACTCACGCTGCGGTCCCGCATACTACTTGCGGCGTCCAGCGCACTTCGTCATGGGTCCAACGCGCTTTCTACGGCGTCCTGCTCACTTCCACTTGGGTCCCGTATACGTTGTCCGGCGCAATGCCACTGGTGTCCCGTATACTTTGTCCGGCGTCCGGCGGACTGCCACTGGTGTCCAATACTCTTTATCAGGCATCCGGTGAACTCCCACTGGGGTGCCGTACACTTTGTCCGGCGCACTCTCAGTGGGGTTCCGCACGTTTTATCCGGCGCACTGCCACTGGGGATCCGCAGGATATCACTCAGAGAACAACCAATCCTGCATCTCTCTATCTCTGGAGGAGACACGTCGAAAGTCTTGAATATGAAATTGACCCTATACATAAACTCTGAAGAAGTAGGGCTACTCTGCTTTGAACACACCATAGAGGATCGTCCTAGTCCTGACTTTGAACAAATGAATGGGTGAAAAATTGTGGACGTACGTGGTGAGAGAGGATTGCAGATCTCTTGATGCACATTGTACTCGTTATTTTATTCGCAGAAGGCGAAACCGTGAAAGCATTATGTGATGCTGGTATGACCCTTGGGGGGTCTGCACCAGTGATGAGCGGAATTCCGATTTTCGATAGTTTTTCGCCTTCCGTCTTCCGAAAAGTACTCCAAAATTGCGGAAAAAGTCAGAAATAATTCCCAAGATTATAATTTTAGGAGCGTAATTAGTGTTACCTGGCGAACCTTGGGGAGATTTTCTAGGGTCCTGAACCTGTATCTGAGGTATGTTTTCATTTTTCAAAAGGGCAATGGATGAAACCCACATATCGACATTATATTTGCTTGAAATATACCAAAAATCCAGTTAGAATGGGCAGAATGGCCTCTTTTCCGAAACATTCAGGTTTAAAGGCAGCGTTACACATGAAAACCTCATTTGTTTTTTTTTCTTCTCAATCCAATGTTTGAACCAAGGGGAGGTAGTTTTCGAAGCGTGAGACCTCAGTTTTAAGTATCCATAATACAATAGCTTCTTGAAAACTGCTCTGTGAGTTGGGAAGGCTGAGACCCTGGGTTGATCTTCTGGCACGAGGAATCAGAAGCGCTACAACGATTTCAGGGCAATCAAAAATGATGATTTTTTTTATTTCGAAAGATCCTCCGTTTAAATGTCAGTATTGAAGGCTCCTTATTTCTAGAGTTTCCGATAAAAGAAAAGTAAAAAGGTATTAAACATAACACACCAAGATAGGAGCAAAAAAGGAAATCGGATGTTCGGGTTTCTTGAACGAGCTCTTCTCCAAAATTTTAGTGTATCGTGTGGCCCATTTGCTACATATCAGAACCTCGTAGGCCTTCTTTCGCAAAATAGCAAACAAATCGGATACGGTTTTTTGCGAGTACGCTGCCTTCAATGGCTCATTAGAGTAGCTACATACGTCAGAGTAGTGAATCTATTGGTAGCTACAGCCACCGCATATCGTGAGTTATTCTTGTTCTTTGAGATTGATATGCTGGATCCTGTGTCAGAATTGCCCAATTGATGCGAATTATGAGCAACATTAGCCTGCTTTCTCGTTTTTGTGGTGAATTCAAATTGAGCATAGAATCAAGAAGAAGATTAGGCTCTCCTTTAGACTTTTGTAGGGAGGAGATTTTCCGCTGACTTTCTCGCCGCTGACCCATCGCCGGCACAGCAGTCCTATGTCAGTGCTGATGTGACTGATGTGATAGGGCAATACTGAGAAAGTGGGCAGAGAGTCTCGTTCCAGCAAGCGGTCTAAATCACTACTGAAGATGGAACAGATTAGCAAGCCACCAGTGGTGGTTGGAATTCATCCAGGTAGACTTATTGCCATTTGCCCGATTGCTGAAATTTGGAAGACAATTTCAGCTCTTCTCTGGTCCTCGAGTTTCGCATACAGATCCTATCATTTGGTTGGATGGAAAACTATGTTTGTTCAAAGTCTGATAGAGGCTTTTTACCCTAATTGGTTTATTTTCCAATCGAGACACGTATTTGTATGCGATCGTGGTTTCTTCTTTACTGGCTACGGCTATAAGAATATGCAAGTAACAAACAAGTTACAATCAACAGGAAATCAACCGGGAATTCCTAAATAATTTATGGTCTCTAACGGAGATGGGTTCATGTGGTGTGCCTGTCGGGACCCAAAGGTCTATACCGCTGCTCATGGATTGCGTTCATGTTGCAAATAGAACACGTGACAGTGATGATAATGACGATGGACCAGGCTCAATAAAACTACGACACGTCGACAAAGACGCGCCTTTACCTAGTCTTGAAAAAACCGTTCGATTAAAGCTAAATGAATCGACATAGAGTTACGTAACATGGCATAACTTGAGTGTTGATAAGTGAATCTGTATGCATTTGCTTATCTGTTGTGTATTGAAACATCACGCGTTGACGAATATGGCAAATAATTAGCGGCGCTGGAGAGTCGTGGGGTGGGAGGCGAAAGGCGATTGCCTCGATGCCCCTCCGTCTTCCTACATCTTTCTATTCTGAATGACCGCTCATGACTTTAGTCGTTCTCCCTTTCCGTTCGGGTTAGTCCGTTTATAGCATACTCGAAACACGTCTTTTGTGCCCCATAAGGTAGTGTTCATAACGAAATTGATGTCGAAATGTTAGTAAGAAGTCGAAGTCTGGGTGACTTCTGCAATGGAGCTCTTAAAAAATCGGCGGAAGACTTAGTTGGGTGAAAGAGTCTGCTCGAGTTAGCGTTAATGCTCGATTGTGAAGAAGAGAAATGTTCTGGAAAAATTTTGTTGATTACAGATTCGCCTATCTAGAGTACGTGAACTGTTTTAAAGGCAGGGTTGACATTGATCATCTTCGGTGACTTTCCACAATGAAACGATGTATGAGAAAGATCCTAGGCTTCGAGTGCCGAAAGAACGGTAGAAAACGAGCCAGGAGTGGCAAAATGACGGCCGCAAACAAGCGTTTTGGAGTTCCTGAACCGCCCCGTGTCCCATTTCCGCCCCCTCGATGTGAACAGTTAAACACTCAGATTACATGATTGATCAAATCAAGGAAATGCTGATAAGTGAGCTGATCGCTTGGTTGCACTGACAGGCTCCCGTCATAGTCGGCCGAAGGCCGGAGTGCACCGTCCTCTCCCGTCACTGGTTATCCTGCGCCGTCCTCTCCCGTCACTAGTGATCCTGCACCGTCCTCTCCCTTCACTAGTGGTCCTGCACCGTCCTGTCCCGTCACTAGTGATCCCGCGCCGTCCTCTCCCGTCTCTTGTGATCCAGCGTCGTCCCTAGTATGTCGGCGGAGTGCAAATCGATTAGGCGGGCGCACTCGAGCACACTGCGGACGGCGCAGTCCGGCCACAACTCTGAAATTTTCCACCTAAATGAGCAGTGTGTTGCACATGTATCGACCGGGACGGGCGGGAGAGGAAGGACTAGGCGCGCGCATTCCGGACACATCAGGTGGATTTTTCATTGCATTGTATGCTTATCGGACACGGGCGGGACCGGACGCTGCTGGCGGGTACACTCCGGACTTATCGGGGGATTTTTCGACCTGAGGGCGAAACGCATTGCATGCGTATCCACCGGGGTGGCTACAGCTTATCGGCCGACTGTGGCGGGGGCCATATACATCATCCTTCATACCGGTCAATTCCTCCACGCTCAAGAATCAACGTAAACAAGAGAGGGCATATTTTGGCTAAGAAAACGCGGCTTTGGCGTCTTTTTCAAGCACGCCTCGCTATATAGGGCTACGGACCTTCCGTAAACCGTGGAGATATCGGATGTGAAATTTATTGTGAACACTCTCTTTAATATTGCTTTTCTCTCCTGTTTCCTATGCTCATTCAGTAGCCACTCGAACATGTGTTTTCTGCTGGAAGCTCATAATATGGTTTGGTTTCACTGTTGATTTCTAACTTTTGGGCTCACGAGGAGGGCTCACGTGGCCACGAATGAGTTTATAGATGGCTTTCTGCTCGCATTGTAACCGCACTGATTCTCTGTAGACGACATGTTGAAGTGCCATTTTAGGAGCCAGTGGTGCGTGATGTTTGAATATACTTGCGGACGTGCGGGAACGATCGCTAACTGACATTCATTACTCGCCGAAACGTCAAATACTCGTCGTGTCATTACTCTGGCTGAATTCAAATCGCCGCATTGGGTGGCTTCCATTCAATTTGTGGAAGCGCAATTAGCTCTGAGTGATTGAGAAGTATGGCCCATGCTGATGGCGAAGACAAGAAAACAGGAACCAGGTACTTCATTGGATGAATTCATTACTGGCAGATTATAATTTGATAAGAATTTTTTACTCTCCTATTCCGGGGAAAAATAATAATTTTCGAGTTCTAGTTTTTATTTCGTAGATTAGTTTAGTTGATCTACTTTCTGATTGCGGCAGGAAACAGAGTCTCGATGTTTCTTGGGGGTCAACTTGGACAAAAAAAACCTGAAAGTGCTTAGTGTCAACAGGAAGAGATATTGAGCTTTTGTCTGAAGAGACGTGTCTTGCCGTGTATCGAGTTTTGCAACAGAAGCGGCGTCACACTGACCGCTCGATTTCCTGCGATGCTTTAGTAGGCTATGTAAACCAGTGCCAAATACTGCATTTAAGATTTAGGTTTTCAGTATGACAATGAGCTTGATTTCTCAGCTCACTATCATGCAATCTGTAGTAAAGCTTCAGTGCGCTTATTTCATATATTCAAAGCCTTGTCGACTTACGACAAAAGAGTCTTAGCGCGTGCCTATCAGGTGTATGTTAGGCCAATAGTGGAATCGGGAACTTCAGTATTCTGTCCGTACAAGAAGAAAGACATTCAACTTTTGGAAAGAGTGCAAGAAAACTTTACTCGTAAAGTTTTCTTGAGACTGAATGGATTTTCTTATGCTAGAGTTCCTGGTCCCTCAAGGAGGAATGAAGAACTGACGTTACACTCGCTTGAGTCTCGCCGTAAGCGAAACGATGTCTGCATGATCTTTAAAATCTTGAGTGGAATATTGAGAATTGACAAATCGAAGTTCTATAAATTCAACGCCTCTAGGACGCGTGGAAACTCGGAGAAAATTTCTTTTAGTATTCCCAGAACTAACATCAGATTGAAAAGTTTCACATGCAGAGCTGGCTCTGCTTTCGCCTCTTTGAAATTAAACTTTATGAATGTTCCCCGTTCTTTTCCATCTTTCAAACGCAAAGTTTCGAATATTCTTCTTGCGTGGTAATGTTTCACTTTGCTTTTCGGCTATGTATATTTTGCCCTATTTTCAATGTCTACCTTCTGTAGCGTATTAAATAAATAAATTTCAGTGAGCGCATACATGGCCGCTACTCAAAAAATATTCTTGTGTATTTGAGCAGCTTCATTCACGATTTGTAGCAATGCTTGCTGAGAATTCTTTGGAATGAGAATCATATCAGTTTTTACAACTGGAGCATATTCCAACTGGAGCATATACTGAAGCTTTACCTTACCAATATTATCTTCTGTTGACACTCAGTAGTTCCTAAGAAGGTTTGGTTTAGGGTGGCTTTGAGAAAAGCCTGCTTTTTATGAAATGAAATTCTAAAAAAAATAGTGCTGGCGGGATAGTGAAAAGGGTCGACATATGGTTCAATCAACAGGAATTAGTAGCTTAAGCATTGTGCTTACTGCAGTATTTTACTCTTAGATTGCTCAGATGTGCTTGTTGGTTTTGCCTTATTTGACAACCCATATCCGTGCAGAGATGTAGAATACGTTTCATTTTAGACGTGTGATCGCCCATACGCGTGGGGGGGTATATTCCATACTCTGTTCATTATGTGGGTTTGAAGGTTCGGAGCCGCCATTCATATCTGACCAACGTAATTCATGCATAGACTAGCCGTTACATCCGTCTAATTTCAGAGTCTTCAAAAAGACGAGTCCAAATGGGAAAGTGAGTTATGAACGTTTTTATTGGTCTATTTCATGTAGTCATCAAAGGCTGCGTTCACGACGATGATTCTCGGCGAATTTTTGCAGTAAAATTATCGGAAGGAAGTATCCTAAGCTCTCACTGTTCAAAGGACGACAAAAAAACGAGTGAGAAAGGGCAAAAGAATGGCTGCGAACAAGCGTTTCGGAGTCTCCAAAACGCCTCATGCTCCTTCTCGCCCCCTCGACGTCAACAAATTAAAACTCGAAATTGTGATAACATCGAGAGATAAAATCAAGGAATTGCTGTTAAGTGAGCTATAACGCTTGATTGCATTGTTAGGTATCATCCTTCACAGCGGTCAATTCCTCTACGCCTAAAAGTAAGGAAGGGAGGTCCTATTTTAGCGCAAAAACGCCACTTTCGCGTTCTTTTTAAGCATGGCTCGCTAAACAATGCACCAAATCTTCCATAAACAGTGGAGATATCGGAAAGGATACCTATCGTAAATGCCGCCTTTACGAGCTTTGACTTAATGCCGCAGTAGTTTCCACATTGTTTCTTTCTTGGTGATTCCAATGCAGATTGCAGTTTTCAAAAATTTGCGCTCCGTGGAAAAAGGTATGAATTCGGCTTCGCTGAAAATGTTCTGAAATTCCTTTTGATTGATTTGGCGGTCTGCAAATTCTTTCAAATGTTGTGAACTTGTTCAAAATGGGTTCGGCGGTCAAAGAAACCCACGTCGCTTCGCGGCTTACTTGTGGGCCTGCGTCACGACGGGTTTAATGGGTTTGATTTTGGACCGAAATTTGGATAAAAGATGACCTGGAAAAAATGCAGCTGAAACGCATGTTTATGTACAGTCCTGGCAGCATTGTTGAAATAATCTCCCATCTACTCCCTCCCTCTTCCCCCTAAATGAAATAGAAAAAGTATACAGAATTGCCTAAAATGTAAAGAAAAACGGAAGGCTAATGCACCCAAGTCTCAAACTGCGTAGCATTATCCGTACTCCCCATCTCCTTTTAGTCGCCACTTCGCACTCCTCGTCATCCACTAGCTCATTCGGTTTGTCTACTGTTGGAGAGGTGCCGCCTTCAGTGAGTGCTCAGTGGTCTACCCAGATGAAAACAGCCCACTTCCCGCCAAGTCGGCCTAGTCGACTTCGCGCGGCCCCAATTGCGTGGCCGTGGCACAGTGTCCCACTTCCCGCGGAGAGAGAGGCTTTCCCGTCTTTTCGCGGAGTCTCGGCGGGCAGTCGGCTATTTCTGGGGGTCATCGAACACTCACTCATCTATTCCCACTGTGAAATCAACATTGCACCACCCACTAGAGTGGAGCCAGTGAACGATTGCTGAGCAGAGAACGCTGTGTTGAGACTCTTTCCAAAACCCGCGCTGTGTGCGACGCGGGCCTTGGGCAGGTGAACCACTCTCCGTTATTGGCATCTGCGAATGGGAAGACTGCAAGAAGCAGTGAGTGTAAGAAGCTTCCCCGTAGAAGCTCACTTCTTACTTGTCAAGAGCAGTTCAAGATGAAATCCCCAGAAGCGGATTTTCGAATTTTTGTTCCAACAGACCTTTACTTAAAGGGCGATTTTTAAATGTGCCGCAAACTGCTCTAGGATTGTCTTCTGTCAGTCATAAGATTAGCGGTGGCAGAAGGACCGCAGATTGCTTGTTCACCGTGTACCGGCAGTGAACGAAACGGCGCTGCCGACTGCCCGCGGCCAATCTATTGGCCTTCCGCAGGAAGGGTTGCTGGACGTCGGCTAGTGGTACCGCGGGAAGTGTGCTGTCTCTATCTGAGTAAGCACCAGCCTTTGACTTGACTTGAACAAAATCGATCCGCCGATTTTTTAGTCTCTCTGAAGGTATCATTTAGTCAGACCCCTTTCCATCACTGAAAGCCGCTCTACATTCTTTGTCCGAGGCGTTCTGGCTTCCTGTTTTTTTAGACTGTCTGAAGTCTTTAGCTGATTCTGAATCTGCATATTGAAGCTCGTTCGCGCTCTTTAAATTCAGTGTTCACGATAAATCGAGGGTGTTCTGTTTTTTTTACAGATTATTATATGCCAAGAGCTTACTGTGAAAGCAGCGTCAGAAGGAACTACAAAAAGAGACGAGAAAGCAATTTTTTCCTCCAAATAGGGGACCTCTTGTGTGACGTCCCATTTTGAGAATGTGGGGATTGAACAGTGCGAAGGAATGAAGTCTTCCCATGTGATAGCGTGATCCTATTCTATCGACCGACTTATCGAAACCTTTTACCAGGTTGTCCAATAATTCTTGTCCGAAAATTTCACCATTTTTAATTTTTTTCAACTTTATTGAAAAACAAGTCTAATCAACAATATAATCACCACAGTTATCCACAACAGTGGCGCATCGATTGGGCAGATCGCCGATGCCCTTAGTCCAGAATTCCGGGGCTGCGACTCGAAGAAGTTCGCGATGTCGGATTTGAGGTTGTCGTAGTTGGTGAGTTTTCTTCCGGCCAAATGGTGCTTCAGCGGGCGGAACAAGTGGTAGTCGGAGGGGGGCGAAGTCCGTGGAATACGGCGGATGGGCAACCGTCTTCCAGCCGAGCGTCGCCAACTTCTGCTGGGTCTCCTTCGCCACGTGGGGACGCGCGTTGTCGTGCAGCAGGTGGACCGAGGCCCGTCGGGGACGCTTTTCTCGGATGGCGGCGGCTAGTTTCTCGAGCTGATCGGTGTAGATGGAGGCGGTGACAGTCCTGCCTTGCGGAAGCAGCTCGAAGTACGGCATGCCCTTGGTGTCCCACCAGCAGCAGAGTATGATCTTCAGCGGGTGCAGGTCGGCTTTCGGCGTCGTCGGCGGCTCTTCTCCGCGCGGGATCCAGACGGCACGGCGGGCGACGTTGTCGTAGAGGACCCAGCTCTCATCCCCAGTGACCAGGTCCTCGAGAAACTCCTTGCGATGCGAACGAAGGAGGAGGGACTGGCAGACGGCCACGCGGCTCTGCTTTTTGGCGTCCGTCAGACGGTGGGAGATCCAACGGGTCAGAACTTTGTGGTAGCCGAGTAAGTTGAGTCGATTGTGGATGGTGGACTTGCTGCAGCCGAGCGTCTTCGCCAGTTCACTGGTGGTGGCTTCCGGCTTCTCCTTGATACAGCGACGGACTTCGTCATCATCCACCGTAGAAGGCCTCCCGCTGTGCTCTCTGTCCTCGAGGCTCGTGTCGCCGCTCTCGAAACGATTGAACCAGCGGCTGACTGTGCGTTGGGACACTGCATCCTCCTTGCACGCTCTGCAGATGTTGGCGACCGCGGTGCCCGTGTCGTTACCCAGCAGCCACTCGTAGTACACGAACGTACTAATTCTACCTTGGTCCATTTTAGCTTGTACTGGTAGCTAGACGCGGCGACTGCGCTTAATATACTTCTAGCGTAGAACTTTGGAGAACCTTCTAGAAGGTTCTTACACTTGCCTGATATTATAACACTTCTAAGGAAAATTGTAGAATTTTGAAAATTTTCGGACAGGAACTATTGGACGGCCTGGTATTTTGCTCACCGGCTGTTTACCTATTGAAGCTTCTACGGGGTGGGGTCTCCGGAAAAGTTGGAGTCTCCGGATTTACGGGGTGCCTCATTTGGGCAGTGCTACACAGTCTTTTCGCGTTTTTTCATCGCGAACGGTTTACCATCCAATACACCACCACTTCTCTGCGAAAAAATCCCGAAATTTTTCATCGTGAACACTGCCTTTAAAGGCACAGTCCAACCTCAGAATCACTTTTCTGTTTTCTCACCTATCTTGAAAGCGATCCCATGCTGATTCCAAAGATGTCTTGGGAACGAAGTCATGGCCCCTCAAAAATTGAGCTGCGGAAGCATGGTGGACGAGTTGTCCCAGGCTTGTAACTTTGGTCATTGGCAACCTATGCGAACCGACCTGAACAGTGAGAGAGGTTGAGAATGAAGGGATGAACGGGTCTATTTATCGGAATTCATCGCTCATCTTGCTATTGTTGAGCTTGAAAGATCGTAAAAGGGGTGTGAAAGTGGCTTCCTGATGTGGGAGCCCCATGGTGGCTTCCTCCTATATCTTGCTTATTCGCCGGACTTAAGAGCTCGCACTTGGCAGGTGCTATGCAAGGTGGGTCTACTTCACAATAATGTGGAAATCTCAGATTTCGTCCCTTAGCTTGGGCTTTGCCTTGAAGCGCAAAAAAATTGTTTCCTGATTTTCAGTATTATGCATATGGTTTCCGTATTCGATTTAGTCTGACGCATGGACCAGGCGGCTAGCCGTGCGGTGTTAGCGACATCATATGCCAGTGGGGTTGTGATCGCGCGCGGTGTGATCTACCTTCGCAGCCCCTCCATCCGTGAGACTAAAATTTTTACGTGAACTCTACAAGAGTCCTCACCGTCCTCTCCCCTTGAGCATTCCGCTGTAGCGGGACGAAATCACCATGGGAAGCGGAAGGCATGGCTTGAAGTCACCTGAATCATGATATAAGGATTAGATTACCTGTCATGGTACAACACTAGGATCTTCCCAATTTTTCTCATGAAGTTTTATCCAAAATTTCATCTGAGATGTGATTTTCCCTGAAGGCACCGTTCACGCTGGAAACCGCTCCCCATTTTCCAGGCCCAATTTTATGAATGAGCACGGTAGACTACAAAGGTAAACTTTGGCGCGTCAAACAAATTTGGGATTGTTTGGTCGAGAGGTAACTAATGGTGAAGAAACCGGGAAGAAAAACGTTCAGAATTAGTCAAAATAACGGTTTCTAAATTCAGGGCGTGTACGAGAATCATGGGCCCTGCTGATTTCGGCAAGCGCGCGCTAATCGCAAAATCTGCGCGAATCAATGCTAACTGCGGCAGAGTTGCTTGGCAATTTGCCATCGAAACGTGTGCGGCGCCACAAGCTCGTCCGATTGGGGGGCGGACCGGGATAGGTAGGCGCACCGGGAGAGATTTCAAAGCCGTTTGTATTTGTTTCTGGCCAGTTTTTGTTGCTTTCTTCTACCCTATCCTCTATAGCAGCTGCCAACTTAGTGTTTCACACCGAGACCTCGAGAACGAGATTTATCGTGAACACTGCCTCTAAAAGAAGAGGATCCGCCACCAGTTCTCCACAGTCATGCACCAGTTCTTTATAGAATTTATATTCGACCATCGAACACCATGAAAAAACAGTTACGGCACAAACTCCACATACAGAAAAACTTCGAAAATGACAGTGACGAGGTCTACAAATGCCGAAAAGCTTCAAATACGATTTCGGCGCGAAATTTAAACTCCTTTCTACAGTGTGTTCAGACTGACTTCGTTTTGCAAATGAAGGTTTTTCATATGCCCTTTCGACATTTTCGTTCACTAGCTACACCGAAACAAGAAAAAATATTACCCGGTTTTCTGCGCGTACGAGCTTTTAAATCTCTCTCCAGCTGAAACCTGAAATGTGTTGTGGTTTTTAGTTGAAACTGGCTGGGGTGCATACTATGGTCGAGTCGATTCATCAAGTCCACTTTTGAAGAAAACACTGGACAGCTAATCAGTCAATAATGATTCGATTGATCGAATCTTCGGAATTAGGAATGGTTTGAAAACTCGATTACTCGAAATTCAAGAGTTTCGATTGGGTCGAGTACTCGATCATTCGAAAAAAGAAATAGAGTTTCCAGAGTTATAATAGGGTTCACCTGGATTCACATCTGATGCTGCATATGCTATAAGTAGAAAAAAATCTTGTTTTTCTCAAACTTTGACGCATTCACTTCTTTTTAGAGACATCGTCACTTCCATAGGCGTCGTAGGCGTTACAACGATGTGGAGTAAAGAGTCACGTCATGAGTTTCTACATGATGTCTTTACTTAGAGGCACAGTCCAACCTCAGAATCGTTTTTCTGTCTATCTCGAAAACGGTCTCACGCTGATTTCAATGATGTCTCTGGAATTGTACAAGACCCCCTAGGAACGATATTATAGCCCCATAAAAGTTGTGCTACGGAAGCATGGTGGACGAGTTGTACGAGACTCGTAACTTTCGTGATCTGCAACCGATGTATGCGAACCGACCTGAATAAAGAGAGAGGCTGATAATGAAGGGAAGAACGGGGCTACTGGTCGGAAAGCATCTCTCATATCGCCGCTGTTGAGCTCGAAAGAGCGTAAAAGGGGCGTGCCAAAGTGGCTCCCTGGTATGGGCGCCCCAGGGTGGCTTCCCCCTATATCTCGCTCATTCGGAGGAATTGAGAGCTCGCATTTGGCAAGGGCTATATGGTGGGTCTTTTTTACAATTATGTGGAAATCTCATTTTTTGTCCCTGAGCTTGGACTGTGCCTTTAAAGTTCCTAGCGCAAGTTTGGTGTGTCCTCTGTCGAATATAAGGGTTAAAGGCAGTGTTCACGATGAAAAATGCGTTTCAGTTTCCTTTAGGAATGGGTAGTGGAGGGGCACACTGTAACGTTGACGTCGAAAGAGCGCATGGAAACGAGCCAGGAAAAGCTTCAATAGAGCCCGAAGTTGCCACGTCGAGCGCAAGGCAAACCCCAAAAGCACATCACACGCCCACCGACGTGAAAAAATGAATGCTCGAGATCGTGAGATGAGCGATGATTTCCAATCATTAGCCCCGTTCTTCCCTTCATTTTCAACTTCTCTCTTTACCCAGTTTAGCTCGCATTCATCGGCTACAAAATAAAGAAGTTACAAGCCTCGGACAACTCGTCCACCATGTTTCCTTAGCTCAAACTTTGAGGGACCATAACTCCGTTCCCAGAAGGTCTTGTACGATTTCAGAGACATCATTGGAATCAGCATTTGGCCGTTTTCAAGATAGGCGGGAAAACAGAAAAACGATTTTTATCGTGAACACTGCCTTTAAGACGTTGCCACGACTGGTTCGCCAATATGCTCCGCAGCCAACATAGCAGGAGATTGTGATTAGCGCAGGCGAATTTGCCACTGAAATGGAGTATACGAGCTTTTTCACCCCATCTTGACGAAAGCGTCTCGTCAGATGGGTTTCCTAGACTGGTACTGATTGAATGATTTATGAGAGCGTACATAATCAAAGAATGTAGACAGATACGCTAACAAAACGTCGCGTAACTATGAAATGCATGCAGCAGATGGTTCGTTGTGGCGTCTTACGTGATTGTCGAGTAATAATGGTATTGCGTTCCGTAAAAATTGGAGAAGAGAGTGCCATCAGTGCAGTTCGCTGACCTGCTGTGTGAAATAGATGGGTAAAGTCCTGAAATACCTCATGGGCTCCTAGAATTAGGTTCATTGTGGGAATTTGATATTCAATCTTTTTTTGCAGATCACGACGTATCTTGGCAAACGTGATTTTATTGACCGTGGTGACTATGTAGATTTGATAGGTAATGATTCCTTTTTCCCTCGTATTATCTTTTTTTATCTTTCGAAGTCGCGCCTTGCGCTCATCTGAAAATCAAAATCGTCCGTTCCATTAATTAGGAAGGGCCAAATACTTACTCCCTTTCGGTCAAAAAAGGTGTGTTTGTGTACAGTTAAATTCATAGTGCTCAGTTTGTCTGGCCTTGAGCCCGAGCTTTGCGACTATCATTTTACCAAATCATATGACAATGATTAGCGATTGAATGCTACCCCTTGGATATGTCTCTGTTTGTTAAAAAAGGAAAGTTTTGTACTTTTGAACTTGAAAGATTTCCCATTTTCAGATGGTATGGTGTTAGTGGATGAAGAAACAGTCCGAGAAGGACGACGGGTGACGGCAACTCTGCTGGCAGCATTTCGATATGGAAGGGAAGATCTGGATGTGCTAGGACTGACGTTTCGGAAAGACCTGATATCGCAACAATATCAGGTGAGATCTACTACGCCCTGTAGGACCTCCGGCCATTTAGCGATTTATGCAGAATTGCAGGTTTACCCTCCGAATTCTTCGCAAACAACTCGTCCGCTAACTCGGTTGCAGGAACGATTGAAACGGAAGCTTGGCGATCTAGCGTTTCCTTTTTGGTTTGAGATTCCGCCGCGGAGTGCCAGCAGCGTAACCCTTCAGGTTAGGCTTCTAGAGTACACTTCTGTTATATTTGGATTCGAGATAGTTTTCAGTTTTCGCTGAAATTTCGCTCCATTCGCTTCGGTGAGATATGGAACAACATTTGAAATTTACAAAACGATAACCACGTTTCAACCCAGCCAATCGCTTCTAAGGACAGGCATCAGTTGTTTGAGTGTGCTGGTTACATAGTGCGAAAACAGTGCTCCCTAAACTTTCTCAACCACATCTCATTCTGTGAAAAATAGACATCCATATGGTATTCCAATAGTTTTAGACTAGCTCATGATGCCTTTATGACCAAAGTGAATGTAGCGGCCAGTTTAGTTGCGGATGGTTTTGAGATAGCTTCAAAAACCGTAAAGGCAGCGTACACACTCGCAAACGTCGTTGAGATAGCTACGTTGATGGGGTCGCACGGCTCCCACTAGAACGTTTCCTCCGTTGCAAGCGCCAAAACCGAGTTGGAATACCCGTATTTGAGCACTATTGTGTCACCAAAACCATCCGCTCTCCGCCCATTTCCAATACGTGCTCCGCCTAGTACAAACATTCACAAATTTAATGCCCGAATACGGTCACTTTGGCTCGTTCTTGGCACTTCCAACGACGCCAGCTCTTGAGTGAAGGCCGTATCATTCTATTAAAGCCATTATCTCAATCGTATTGTCGCTAGCATTGCTGCCTCAGCCAATGCGGTGTAACTCGTCCACTTCTGAACCAAAACGGAGAACGTTATTTTTATTCATTCATTAATTCATGTTTATTCATGAAAGGCACGTGTGCACTGATATCATGACGATAAAAAGATGACCGATTATGCTGCCAGACTCTCGAAAACCATGATACATACGCAGTGAGTGGATGTAGTTGATAGCAGATACTACATGATTCTGTCGTTGACTGCTAATGGTCATGAGATACACCCAATGTGTTGCTCTAGTTGTTTAAATATGATAGGTTATGCTGTCCCTGACTGTCGAAGACCACGAGATATATGCAATGAATGGCCAATGAGTGGCTGCAGTTGATTTCTTTATTTCTAAATCTCTTCATTTTTATCGAATCCTTCTTTTTTTATCATCTCTCAGTATTATCAGCTCCAAGGCTCCAATTCCTGCCATAAAAATTATATAGTTTTTGAGCGTATATTCTTCCTCAGAGCGAATTTCGGATCATACAGAGAGTTTGTGGGAAGAGTGTCTTTCTAGTGGTATTGAGCGAACCGATAGACTCGTTCAGCCTATTCTGGAGCATTCGCCTCGTTGGAGGCATCAAGAACAAGCCAAAGTGACCATTTCGAACGACCACTCTGGACGAGTGTGTATCGGGGGGGGGGGGAATTATCGAACCTTATGGGCGGAGTTAACGACTTCCTCCGACTTTACGATGCTCAAATTTATTAGTTTTGACTCGTTTTTGACGCTCCCAACGGCGTGGGCATTCTGCTAGGGGCCATACGACCTCAGTAACATAATTATCGCAACAAAATTCTCGAGCGTGTCTGCTGCCTATGAACTTTGATACGGAGCGCGCTCCCTACCCCCTCCTCTCAAGTGCCGCCGGTGAAGTAAAACAGCTGAAAAATCGAATGCGAAGAACAATCAATAATCAAAAGGGATTGTGGGATAAATTGCGGTCCGTTGAAGCCTTGAATCTCGAGGTTAGTCCGGGATTATACTTCCAGCCACGAGCTACGCGACGCAATGTTTATCATCAATATCGACCAAAAATCGGTGTGCATGATATGCACTATCGCTGTCGCTGGTCTCAGGAAGTATGATCCCGGCCTTAGTTCGTTGAAGCCAGGATAGTGGTATAAATTGTGAGTCGACTCGGCCAGCGCTCCCACATTCCACGCGGCCACCATTTCGAAGTGCGACGCGGCCAGAGTACCGAAATGCGACGCGGCCGGCACACCGACACGTAAGTCGGCGTTTGGATTTCCTGCGGCGCGACGCCACGTTATAGAGCCGGAATCATACTACCGTCGCGGCGATGCGTGGGAAAAGAGCAGTATCGATCAATCGCGGCGATTTTGCGCTTTGGATAGAATCGATTGTTTTGGCGAGCCAAAAAACAACCTGCTGGGTGGAATGGGATGATATCTTCATCGGAGATCGGTTAAATGCTTCATTTTTAACCACATTTCCGAAATATCGGGCAAAATTCCATATCGCCGCGATCATATCGGATCCGCTCTCCGTTGGGCAGCGTTGAGATGAAATCGCGGCGATATTCATGTTTGCTAAAAATTTCGCTAATGTGGGTAGAAATAGAGGTGTCAACCATTCTCCGATCAATATCTCTTTCTAATCGACTCGACGAACTGCCTCTGTGCATATGAAAACAACCAATTCCCTCCGAAGCGCAAAATCGCCGCGATTGATCGATGCTGCTCTTTTCCACGCATCGCCGCGACGGTAGTATGATCCGGGCCATAATGCTTGCGTACGTAGCGATCAAGCGACGTGGCGTCGTCGCTTGATGTTCACACGGAAGAGGCGCGATACGTCATTCGCGTCGTCTTGCAATGCAACGCGACGCGATGGACGTCGCGCGAAGGCAGTGTCGTAGCTGGTTTCCTTCTGTGTTTTTTCACTGACGTTACCAAATCAAACAATGAAGGCAATAATTTAAGGAAATTTAGGACCACCTGCACTTGAACAAACACGAAAATACTGTCACCACTCTTACTTAAAAAATGTTGTTGCTGGTTTCCGCGGAATTGCGTGCGTACGCAATTGCGCGTAGGCGGCCAGCGTTCGGGCGGCCTTCACACCCAAATTCCTGCGCGACGCAATTTTCGCGTCGCACATATGCCATCGCGTCACCTCGCAATAACTGAACGCCGCCGGCTCGTCGAGCCGCCAACCTAGGGCCGCCAGCGATTGGGCCGGGCCTCCAACGCCTGGCGGAGCCCAGTTTCACTAACTTGGGTAATTGAATCGGCGATGACGTTGACACCCGTGTCCAATTTCTGGAGGGGTCGTATACTTTTCTCGGAACTGGCGTCATTTAAAAACACGGCTGATCTTGGTTGATATGCGGTGCAGTGAGGACCAAATACCAAGACTGACTTACGTCTACCCTTTATACACAGTGTAAAAGTGCATTCGGCGCTAGCTTTCCAGTGAATGAGGAATGCAACTATTGTATTTCTTGTGCACCTCGAATGATTAATTATTTTGAAGAATCCTTCTTTAGATTAAAATTTCTCGAAAATGTCTTGAATCAAAGAATTTTTCGAACATTATCTTTTCTAAAATCCCGAATGACTGAGTATACGAAAAGAGGCATTCACATATCTTCGAATGCATGAATAAAGCCGAAAATATGTCCACTATTTGATAGGAATCGTTCTTCGGAGAATTATCAGAATAATCGAATAATTATTCGAATTTTCGAAGTTTTTCATGTTATGCGCGAATACATTTTGAGCAATTTTTTTAAGCTGGACATTTGAAAGTGGAGACCCGAAAATTGTCGAAAATTCGACGAACAGAATTCTCTGATTTTTCTTGAGTAAATCGTATTTATTCAGTTCCACTGTTGAAACAAACGTTTGAATACTCGAACATTCGTGTTATTCGAAAAATTATTCGATTCTGTCCCAAGACTTTTGTACAGATGGCACGGATAGCACTCATACTTTTCGTTCTTTATTTCGTTCTTTATTGCGCGTTTCCGCAAACACGGCGCCCGTATGTTATACACGCTGCCCCGAGTTTGCACCAACGCTGAATAAGGAGCGCCAGGTATCAGTGCGATCCGTGCCGACTGTACACCTATTCGCCGTGGTTCGTCCAGCATTCAGTGTGATTATGAGCCGATGTTTGAGGCGGCGAAAATGGTGCAGCTATGCGCTTTCTTCCCTGTAACAGAATTTCTACCGCATTTCACGATATTTAGCCAGCACCAGGTGATACTGGCAAGCCGTGTGGAGTGGATTACGAGTTGAAAACCATCGTTGGAAGTACTGAATCGAATACCAATGATCGGCAACGGCGGAAGTTTGTCTATAGTTTCACTTTGTGTTTTTTTCTGTTTGTCGCTCCATCAGCTGTGGTGTATGAAGTCGATCTGGGAAGCGATTAATTTCTATAAGGGTTTGCTTCGTTTAGTAGCAGTGTGCGACTTGCTATCCGAAAGCTGACGTATGCCCCGTGGGAAGCAAGGCCTCAACCAACAGCTGACGTTAGCAAAGATTTCATGATGAGTGCTGGACTTTTGCATATGGAAGCTTCATTAGATAAGGAGGTGTGGAAGTGAAAAGGTTTAGGAGATCCTCTAGTAACATCCGGTAACGTAATTATGTTTTTTTTGTTTTAGATGTACTATCATGGCGAGTCTATAGCTGTCAATGTACACTTGCAAAACAACAGTAATAAGTCGGTGAAAAAGTTGAAGGTCAGTGAATTGACTGTTCTATCGTGTTTCTTCACTTTCGAAGCTTTTCGTGGGCATTTTATTCAGTGTGATCAGTTTTTCGTGTTTTCATTGCATCTTTTTGGCAGTCTAGTGGTTCACCTTACAAGGACATGACCAGACCTGGCTGCCAGAACTGCGCAAACAGCTATGTTTTTCTCTCTGATCGACTACCTTACGGGTAGTCATAAATACCAAATCCTAGCTGCCCAAGTAGTAGTGGAAGAAAGGTTATGAGCCAAATAGGGGGAGGCCGCGTGAGTATAACACCATTCAGCTACCGCAACCTGCTATAGTCTTCGAAAACACAACAAACAAATCTCAGTTTCGTGTTTCGCGCCCCAAATTGACCTTCTAGTCAAAGTTTGAGCGAAATTTTTTTCTTGTCTTTTGATCCCCCAAAAATGGGATACGGCTACTCCATGGGCCCTTTTTTGCTGCAAAAAATCGTGGTGGTTTTTGAAACAAACAGTTGTGAGCGGTGTTGATGTAAGAGTTCATCGACAAAGTTTGTCATAGGAAAATGAACAAATACTCTGAAAAGGAAAACATGGCAATAGGAAGTAACTTTAATGGTGTTTCATTGACGGGCATTCCAAATTCCTTTACAATGAGCGTAATGCGACTCTGATTGCGAGAGTTTAGCGAAATCTCCAGACTTGTGGCAAAATTGTGGTGCGCGCGAAGCGCGCATTAGGATTTGGCTTTGACCTCTTCCCGCGCGGGTGCCCTACAATGAGATCACCTATTCATACCGTCACCAGAGGTATGAGCTGTACAACATTCGATGCGCTGCAAGAAATAACATATGTGTGCAAATTTTCATCCTAACTGGTCCCCGCTTTCTAAAGTTATGACCTCTCAAATTACGCAAAAACGTTCTTCACCACCGCCTCCGCCACCGCCTCCGCCTCCGCCTCCACCTCCACCTCCGTGCGTAGAATTCCATTTTTTTGGAAGGCGTGGACCAAATCGCTTGAAAATTTGTGACCAGAGGTAATCGGCCACGGGAATGCCGAAAATAATTGACAGATCTCACAATAATGACTACTGGGCCCCTAACTGGCGGTTCAAATTTGGAAACCGGTCTCTCAAGTTTATTTATAAAAATGACGGGTTTTCTCGTTATCAGATTGTTTTCTTAGAGACTATATAAACACCTTGCTCTCTAGGGTAGTGTACTTCAAACTCCGGCTCGGAAGAGGGCGCTGTGCCGGAGGGAGGTATATGAGCGCGGCGCGTGTTCGTTCCATGCGCACCATCGATAAGAAGGCGTCGCAGGGTGTGCTGAAGTGTCGGTTGACTATGCGAGACCGCAATAGGAGTATGCAGTGCATCATGGGGCGTGTGCAGGACCCCCGTAGGGGTGTGCAGGACGTCGTAGAATGTGTGCAGCACCTCAGTAGGAGTGTGCAGGACGTTGTAGAATGTGTGCAAGACCTCAGTATTAGTGTGCAGGACATTATGGAATGTGTGCAAGACCTCAGTAGGAGTGTGCAGGACTTATTGGAACATGTGCAAGCCTTCAGTAGGAGTGTGCAGGACGTCGTAGAATGTGTGCAAGACCTCAGTAGGAGTGTGCAGGACGTTGTAGAATGTGTGCAAGACCTCAGTATTAGTGTGCAGGACATTATGGAATGTGTGCAAGACCTCAGTAGGAGTGTGCAGGACGTCGTAGAATGTGTGCAGCACCTCAGTAGGAGTGTGCAGGACGTTGTAGGATGTGTGCAAGACCTCAGTATTAGTGTGCAGGACATTATGGAATGTGTGCAAGACCTCAGTAGGAGTGTGCAGGACTTATTGGAACATGTGCAAGCCCTCAGTAGGAGTGTGCAGGACGTCGTAGAATGTGTGCAAGACCTCAGTAGGAGTGTGCAGGACGTCGTAGAATGTGTGCAGGACCTCAGCAGGAGTGTGCAGGACCTCAGTAGGAAAGTGCAGGACTTATTTGAACGTGTGCAAGACCTCAGTAGGAGTGTGCAGGACGTCGTAGAATGTGTGCAGGGCATCATGGGGCGTGTGCAGTACCCCAGTAGGGATGTGCAGGACGTCGTAGAATGTGTGCAGGACCTCAGTAGGAGTGTGCAGGACTTCGTAGAATTTGTGCAAGACCTCAGTAGGAGTGTGCAGGACGTCGTAGAATGTGTGCAGCCTTATTGGAACATGTGCAAGCCCTCAGTAGGAGTGTGCAGGACGTCGTAGAATGTGTGCAGGGCATCATGGGGCGTGTGCAGTACCCCAGTAGGGATGTGCAGGACGTCGTAGAATGTGTGCAGGACCTCAGTAGGAGTGTGCAGGACTTCGTAGAATTTGTGCAAGACCTCAGTAGGAGTGTGCAGGACGTCGTAGAATGTGTGCTGGACCTCAGTAGGAGTGTGCAGGACGTCGTAGAATGTGTGCATCACCTCAGTAGGAGCGTACAGGACGTAGTAGAATGTGTGCAAGACCTCAGTAGGAGTGAACATGTGCAAGACCTCAGTAGGAGTGTGCAGGACGTCGTAGAATGTGTGCAGCACCTCAGTAGGAGTGTGCAGGACGTTGTAGAATGTGTGCAAGACCTCAGTAGGAGTGTGCAGGACATTATGGAACGTGTGCAAAACCTCAGTAGGAGTGTGCAGGACTTATTGGAACATGTGCAAGCCCTCAGTAGGAGTGTGCAGGACGTCGTAGAATGTGTGCAGCACCTCAGTAGGAGTGTGCAGGACGTTGTAGAATGTGTGCAAGACCTCGGTAGGAGTGTGCAGGACATTATGGAATGTGTGCAAGACCTCAGTAGGAGTGTGCAGGACATTATGGAACGTGTGCAAGACCTCAGTAGGAGTGTGCAGGACTTATTGAAACATGTGCAAGCCCTCAGTAGGAGTGTGCAGGACGTCGTAGAATGTGTGCAAGACCTCAGTAGGAGTGTGCAGGACGTCGTAGAATGTGTGCAGGATCTCAGCAGGAGTGTGCAGGACCTCAGTAGGAAAGTGCAGGACTTATTTGAACGTGTGCAAGACCTCAGTAGGAGTGTGCAGGACGTCGTAGAATATGTGCAAGACCTCAGTAGGAGTGTACAGGACTTATTGGAACATGTGCAAGCCCTCAGTAGGAGTGTGCAGGACGTCGTAGAATGTGTGTAGGACCTCAGTAGGAGTGTGCAGGACATTATGAAACGTGTGCAAGACCTCAGGAGGAGTGTGGAGGACTTATTGGAACATGTGCAAGACCTCAGTAGGAGTGTGCAGGACATTATGGAACGTGTGCAACTGTGTCGCCAAAGCGCTCCTGGATATGTCAGCAGCAGTGGTGTTGAGTATTCGCTGTGATCGAGGTCATTACAAGCGGATTATCCTGTCAACGAAATGACCCAGATGTTCTGGAACTTCGTAATCAAAGATGCATCTTTAGGCAATTTAGGGTTCACTGGTTCGATTCCGGTAAAGGTAGAAAATCTCGCAAAGCTGTAAAACGATGGATAGTCGACTGTTACAAAAAACCGTTGTTCGCTGTGACATCTCTTACAATTTCCTTAACGAAATTGCCTTTCGTTTTTTTCATGCCCTGAGGGCACATATATGCGGTTGCGGGCGCGGAACACCTATTTTGAATACGAATGTCCGCATGTGAAAACGCACCCAAAATTTATGAACGCAGCTTCAAGCCCAAGGGCGTTACATAAGGTGCGGTTTCAGGCATGAAAACCACATATAGTAATTGGCTATCCGGATGTGAAAACGCACTTAAAGTTTTATGGACGCAGCTTCAATCCGAACAGCGCTACATAGGGTGGACGGAGCCTGTTTTCATGCCCTGAGGGCGTATAGGTGCTGTTTCAGGCATGAAAACCACATATAATAATTCACTACCCGGATGTGAAAACGTACCCAAGATTTCATGGACGCAGCTTTAAGCCGAGCAGCGCTACATAGGGTGGTGTCCATGAAAAAATCGATAGCTGTGAAATATTTACAAGTATTTAACAAAATTTGAATTAGGGAGTTTTGCGTGGCTACAACGTGCGGAAAACCTAGTCACAGACCCAAGTAATCAATTTCATTCGTTTACCCGGTCAAAAACGGTCCTTGAAGACCCATTTTTAGGTGTGATACAATCGATTGTATCACACCTAAATCCATACAAATTAGGTGTGATACAATCGATTGTATCACACCTAAAAATGATTCTTCAAAGACCGTTCTGAACCGGGTAAAAGAATGAAATTGATTACTTGGGTCCGTGACTAAGTTTTCCGCAAGTCGTAGCAACGCGAAACTCGCTAATTCAAATTTCGTTAAATACTTTTAAATATTTCACAGCTATCGATTTTTTCATGGACCCCAACCTATGTAGCGCTGTTGCGCTTAAAGCTGCGTCCATAAAATTTTGGGTGCGTTTCCACATCCGGATATTCAATTATTATATGCGGTTTTCGTGCCTGAAACAGCACCTATGTGCCCTCAGGGAATGAAAACAGGCTCCGCCCACCCCATGTAGCGCTGTTCGGATTGAAGCTGCATCCATGAAATTTTGGGTGTGTTTTCACATCTGAACCGCCACTTACTTAATGTGGTTTTCATGCCTGAAACCGCAACTATGTACCCTCAGGGCATAAAAACAGGCTCCGCCCAACCTATGTAGCGCTGTTCGGATTGGAGCCGCATCCATGAAATCTCGGGTGCGTTTTTACATCTGAACAGCCAATTACTAAATGTGGTTTTCATGCCCAAGACCGCGCCTATGTGTCCTCAGGGCACTAATCAATGTTCAGCCATTGAACAAACATTTGGTGTCATTGTCGTAGGAGAGTTATTCTTGTCTGCTTTCGTGGAAAACATTTATTTATTGCCTTGATCTAAAAATTCGTTCACTATAAAATCCAAAATTACGAAATGAGAACACCCTTCCCCCCCCCCGGTCGTCGCCATCACTCGGTTAACTTGGGTTGGGGGTCGGACCAATGTTGAGATGTATCACACCTCGCGCCGTAGCCTGACCCCTCGTTCCACGACCTGTTTTCTTCACAGAAAGAGAAACGCAACTAAAAACATCCTCGACTTCTTGAATTTTGGCCCGATGTTTTCACGTCTTCACCCCCCCCTTTGGAAAATCTAAATTTCGAAAGTTTTCACGTCCCCCCTTTTGTCCAGCTGGACAGCGTCCGCCTGACCGTGTCCGCACGTGATGCGCGGTGAGAAGTTCCATAGTTCACCGCTCGTCCGCGCATGCCGCGCTTGCGGTGAGGACTATGAAAGATGTCTTATTGTCGATAAACTGTTATAGAAATATCGCGTACAGTTATTGAATCTGCAAAACATGGTAGCAAAGATTTTCGCGGCATAGCGAGTCGAACCCGGGAGCCTCTGGCTGGGAATTGGCGCCTTGGACTTTTTGCTACCTTGCTCGGCGTGATGCGTAAAAGGGAGCGCTGACACAACGCTCGTGTTTCCCGCCGTTTCGACTTCATTCGGAAATATGGCTCTTAACTCGGTCGATCCTCGTCGCGCCCCTGAGCGGTCGGTGTTCTGTGAGCTCTGCACAGCGATTTTCTGTCGTCATCAGTTTCCTCTGCTTACTGGTAATTGCTGGTGCCCTATCGCCTTATCTCATCACAGTACTTCGGTGGTTCATATCATCATACTCTTTCCTGCTGTACCCTTTCACAATGGTCATGACCCGTGCTGGTGCGAAGAATTATGCATCCCAATGTTGTTCCTCGATGACCGGAAGTGCCGACATTGCAGTGGCTGTTGATCGATTGAAGGCAGATGAGATGTTCCCTGATCATGCAAAGGACATTTTGATTCATTTGCTTGCCTCTCATCGTGAACTAGAATCTCTTTTGAGAAGGAATTTGGATCTCGAAGTCAAGGTTGAAGCTTTATCGGTTGAGAATGCTGATCTGAAACGTAAGATTTCTCTAATTTCTCAGTCAGCTAATACTGTCTCTTCTCCTATTCCGCAGTCGTTGAAATTATCCGCGGATAAAGTGTATGATGATGAGGATAATGCCGCTATTATTGTTGAAAGGCGTAGGTCGTTGGTTTTGTCTGGTATACCCGAACGTAAATCATGGCCGGTTAAGTATCGTGTTCGTTATGATTATTCAAGTGCGTGCAATGTTCTACATTTTCTTAATGTTGAATGTGTACCTGTAACTGTTTATCGCCTAGGGAGGCCCAAACAAGGTTATAATCGTAAGCTGAAGGTGATTCTACCGTGTTCCGCTATGCAGAAATTCGCACTCCAGAATGCTGACCGTCTCCGATTTTTTCCTGAAAGGGGAGTCTCTATTCGAGAGTCTCTTCCATTTGCAGAGAGAAATCGGAGAAGGGAGGCTTCTAAGGCTTCTCGGAGTTTGGGTCTGATTGGGGATGTCGGACCTTCGCACCTTACCTCGGGTGGTGAGGGGCCCGCCAATCCTAGCTCCAGTGCCCATCCTTCGGGGAGTCCTTTGCAGTCTCCGAGTCAGGTGTCTTTAAACTAGCAGGATCGGATCTTAGGCCGCTACAGGGAGTCATAACTTGTTTTATGCGAATGTGCGTTCACTTTCGAAGAATGCTAATTATGTTAGTTTTGTACTGGGTTATAATTTTGATTTATATGTCTTCTCTGAGACGTGGCTTAAATCCGATCATTCTCTTTCTTCGTTGCTATGTAATTTATCTAACGAATATCAAGCTTTGCGTTGCGATAGAAAAAGAAAACAAGGGGGTGGAATTATTTGTCTTCTGAGGAACAATTTTTGTCTGCTAGAAGTTATCTCTGAGTCAGTGCCAGAGGCGTTCGAAATTTTGTGCTTCGATATCATATTTGAGAGTCACAGAGTAAGAATGGTGGCTGTGTATAGAGCTCCGTCTTGTCCGGCTTCTTTCAATGAAGTTCTTTCAAAAACTATCAGTGATATGATTTGTTGCGAGTACCCATCAGTTATTGTTGGTGATTTTAACTATCCGGAAATAGACTGGAATGATCTCAGAAAATCGTGCCGCCCTGTTCCTCTCTGTTCGTTAACACGATTACTACTCATGATTTGAACCAACTGATAAGGGAGCCTACTAGAGGAGTGAATTGCCTGGATCTGGTTCTTTCTAATGATGATACACTTGTAGGTAGTTTAAAAGTTGGACCTCCTGTGGGAACTAGCGATCATAACAGCGTCAGTTTTGTCCTTAATTGTCCATATGGGGAGCCTGTGGTTACGCTTGTACGTGATTTTTCTCGAAGTGATTATCAAAGCATATGTATCTACTTATCTACTATCAAATGGAGGGATTCCTTTGAAGGCGCGTCCTCCTTTGATGGAAAATACGAGTTGTTTTTGGAAATTTTGAGTAATGCTATAGATATCTTTGTACCATTTAAGCGCATATTCGCGACACTGTTCCTGTTCTTCCTCCATATCTCCAAAATATGTCGGACCATAGAAGTTGTCTGTTCAGAGTGGCATCTAACACTCAGTCCCGCTTGGATTGGGACAACTTTCGTAACTTTTCATTGCTTTTTGAACGTCGACTTTCGAAATACAATCGAAACAAGGAGAAGAGAGCCATCAACAATGGTGATCAGCAGGATTTTTATAAATTTTTGAATAAAAAACTTGGAAAATCTAATAAAATTCCCTGTCTGAAGAAAGATGATTGTTTCGTTATCATGGAGACAGACAAGGCTAACTTGCTAGCGGACAAGTTTTGTGAGGTCTTTGGGGATGTTAGCGACGTGTTCCCTCTTTTCTGCCCTGTAATCGAGCACCAAATGTGTACTTTTCCATCTTTTGAAAGTGCTGAGATTTTTGACCTTCTCAGAAAGTTGCCTAAATCTTTTTCTGTTACACTGACTTTATACCTACGGTTTTTGTTAAAAACATCGCTCATGTGATTGCCGGTCCTCTGGCCTATCTTTTTAACCAGTCGATTTGGTATTCAGAAGTGCCTCAGAGGTGGAAACAATCGTTTGTGACTCCTTTGTTGAAAAAAGAGCCTTCTCAAGTGGTGGAGAACTATAGACCAGTAAGTATCACTTCAATTTTTTGCAGAACCTTTGAAAAGATCCTCAAGAAACATATCGTAGACCATCTGGAAAAAAAATTCAATTATTCCCGGGAATCAACATGGGTTTGTTGCAGGGAGGTCGACTGAAACGAATTTGCTGGAGTGTATTAATGATTGGAGTGAGTACTTGGAGTCGAAGAAGGCTTGCGATGTGATTTATTTGGATTTTTCGAAGGCTTTCGACAGGGTGGACCATCACAAACTAATTTTGAAACTTGAGAAATTGATGTTTCATCCATTGGTATGCAGATGGATAACAAGCTACCTTCGTGACCGTACCTTCCAGGTCAAAGTGGGGTCTAGTTTTTCATCCAGCAGGACGGTCAGTAGCGGGGTACCACAAGGTGGGGTTCTGTCGCCCATTTTGTTCGCTGTCTACACAGCTGAACTTCCCCTGTTTTTGGAAGGTACTGGAGTGATCTGTAAACAATTTGCCGATGATGTGAAGATATACAACAAAATAGAGTCGATCGTTGATGTCGAAAATGTTCAGGCCGCTCTGGAAAGAATAATGGACTGGTCTAAAATTTGGAATTTGCCACTTGCCCCTGAGAAAACGGTTCACATGAGAGTGGGAGTGGCCAGTATTCCGGTCACTTACGTGCTCGATGGCCACCCATTAACATCTGTTTCCCATGTGAAGGACTTAGGTTTCCACTATGATAATGAACTTGATCTCTCTGCTCATGATCATGCTATTTGTAGCAAAGTTTCAGTGCGGACATTTCGTATTTTCAAAGCCTTGTCAACTTGTAACAAAAGTGTCTTATCGCGTGCGTATCAGGTATATGTTAGGCCAATAATGGAATCGGGGACTTCAGTATTCTGTCCGTGTAAAAAGAGAGATATTCAACTTTTGGAAAGGGTACAAGAAAATTTCACTCGCAAAATTTTCCTGAGAATGAACGGTTTTTCGTATGCTGGAGTCCCTGGTCCCGTAAGGAGGAATGAAGACCTGTCATTACACTCCCTAGAGTCTCGCCGTAAGCGAAACGATGTGTGCGTGATCTTCAAGATCTTGAGTGGAATGTTGAGAATTGACAAGTCGAAATTCTACAAAATTGTAACCTCTAGGACACGTGGAAACTCGGAGAAAATTTGTTATGGGGTTCCCAAAACTAATCTCAGATTGAATAGTTTTACATGTAGGGCTGGTTCTGCATTCGCCTCCTTGAAATTAAATTTGGAGAATGTATCCCGTTCTTTTCCTTCTTTCAAACGCAAGGCTTCGAGTATTCTTCTTGCGTGGTAATTTTTTGATTTGTGTTCTGCTGTATCATATTCTGCTCCCGTTTTTTCACGACTACCTTATGTAGCGTATTGAATAAATAAATAAATAAAAACTGTTTTTCCACTATTACTCGGGCAGCAAGTAGGGGGTTCTTACGACTAACTGGCAGGAAGTCGAGCGGAATAACATGGCTTTATGTGTAGTTCTGACAGCCCGGTCTGGTCACTCCCTTGTTAGAACATGATGATTGCTCGCGAGCCTCATTGCTAGCCAAATTCTTGCACATCTAATTAATAGCGGGCCAAGGATGCACATGATGAGTAAAGAGTGCTCCGAAGAACTCCCCTTCTAAGGAAAGAATGTTGAAATACACAATGCCCAAGAAAACGGTTTTCTCCTGCAAATTTGAAGCGCGAGATGGCACATGGGCAGTGTTGGTATGCATTCTGGAAAATTTTTTATCGAAAGGTATAGGGAGGGTCTCATAAAATACCGGACTCTTCGACAGTTCTAGGAGAGTGGCTTGAGGCTGGGTGGAGTCATTTCGGCGATTGTACGAGATAACGTGCTCAATATATGGACCATTCATATCTTCTTAATAGTTCTGTGCAGGAAACAAAGCACGAAGCAATTTTATGCTAGTTTGTATACTTCGGTCTACTTCAATCATCTAGTTGTCATTGGACCAAATTTTCTGTGAAATACCATTTTGCTTTTGGATCATTTTTGTTCCTTCTTTCAAACTGATTCTAATGCTTTCATAATTGAGGCAACAGTAGAATGCGTTGCGATGTGTGAATCGAAGAAAAAATCTGAGTTTCGACTAAATTCGATTTTTTTCGAGTTACTGATGATTGTAAATTTACGACGTAAGGCAGTGCGTACGTTACTGGGTTTTGATGGATGAGGAAGAAGTGAAAGTTCCTCAGCGATTTTCTTTCCGAGAACTGCGCCTGTCTGATGTTTAAACACAAATGATTGATTGTGCGCAAGGTTCACTGATTATTCTAAATGTTTATATATTGTTACCATATCTAGTGGTGTGCGACGCCTTGATTACCGCATCTTCCCAGGCATCTTCCAACGTAAGTAATTTATCCTTGAGGTCTCATCCGTGTCTCATCTATTGTCGACACAAAAATGGGCGGGATTGGTGCGAATAATTCTATCATCAACCCGAAACGCTCTGCTGTCAACACTTCTGGTTTCCTCTCTGAAATTCCATTCTTTCCCTCAACAATTTCAGCCGTTTCTTGCACATTATTCAGTTTTGCACTTGACAATTTCAATACTTTTTCCAAACTGTTCTTTCAATTAATTATAATAATAATAAAATCATGTTTGATGGATAAATTAAGCTGTTACATTTTGCCATAGTAACATTTTGAGGAATAATTTTTGCACTATTCCACATTTCGGACTCCAGTTTCGGAATTTTTTGTGCCTTAAAATCGCCCACCGAGGGTTCATTCTCGAGTGCTGTCCACGGATAGGCGTTTCATTTCCAGCTCCATGGAAGACTACGGCAGGTATAGGATAGCTTGGGCGAAGTCAGCGTTTTGATTGAAGCTTTGTCTAAGGAGGTTCTCCGGGGTTCAGGCTGTTGCCATCTGGACACCCTTACGGAAACGTACAACCGTCAAATTCGACTCTTCAGTACAAGAATCTGAAGAGAAAACAACACGTTCTAACCCGCCATAACTTGTTAACGATAGGTTCCAACTCGTCATCATATGCTACACTACTACTATTGTGAACATTTCCGCAAGCTTGTCTCTTTGGACTCACCCCTTATTACGAGTCTGCCTCCCCGTTTAATGATTTTCGAAGAATTACGGAAAGCAAAGTCAGGCGGCAATCGTCCGGCTGCTTAACGGGGGAGGACGTGAATTTTTTTGAAAAAATGTGGATCGAGTGAGAGGGGACGTGAAAATTTTGTTCGAAAATTCGAAATTTTGGGGGTGTTGCGTGCACGCAGTTGTACGCTTCCACTGCATGACAACACACGTGAGGAAAGTCTTCCAGCACAGCTGTTTATTAACAATTTCTAGAAATGTAGCGGAAGTTTTAGCTCGCGAGAAATAATCTCTATTGAGTTACATGCTCATAAGCGGGGCAACGTACATACGTCCCCATGATTTTTTCGATTTTCATAAATCTAGAAACAAGATTTAGATTTCCGTCAAATTCTCTACAAACTGATAACTGCCTAACACCCTTTCCGTGCCCTATAGTTACGAAGGAATTCGCCTAAAAACCGTTTTCACGTTGTCCAATACTGATGTTCGAAACTGCACTATTGGCCAGAATGGACAACAGGAATTTTCTTCGAAGAATGGCATCCCAAAGGTTCTAGCTAGTCTACAAAAATCCTGACCTCAAACTAAAAACTGTTTTGAGGTTCCCTGAAGACTCCTTGCGGCATGGTATTTCCTGAAATCGTTTGTTCTTCTGTTTTACTCCCACTCCCAATTTCCGTAAAATTCCGCGCTCCAATGCGAGCTGCGCCGCCCTGCCACAGAAACAGAGCGAATACTACCGATTATGCACAAAACCATCATTAGTGTATCCCACTCTTGATTCCGCGCCCACACCCCTCCTTTTCGATATTTTGTTTGAATTTTTAATTTCCATGAATTTTCATTCCAGTTTTCTTTGCATTCTTCTCCATTTCATTGTAGATTTTAGAGTTTTTCATTCTGTCGATATTGTTTTAGGCTTTCTTCCTATTACTGCCATCCTGAGATTATGTTTACGAGCTTTTCATCGCATAGGTGGACAGTAGCTAGAGAAAGGTAGTTGAGAATCGGGGACACGGTCGTTCATTATGGGGGGGGTCGATGAAAAAATTCTTGTCCACGATAAATTGCGTCCACTCGGGTGTTTCAACCCTTAAGGGGGAACTATAGAGCGTCTCGCACCCTTTTTAAGCCTAGTTTTGACTGCACCGCTGCTGTTTTTCATCGCAGCGATTTTGCACCCGCTTCTGCAGCGATGTAGCAGCGGCAGCGATTCTGTTCATAGTGCATAGGCCCACGGATGATAGAAGAAATTCAATCAATCAGTGAAATTAATGGCTGGTATTCATCGATAACGCGTTTTGACTCGAAAACACTGATCTTGTAATGTTAAAGGGTCAACGTTCATTAGACGAAACGTGTCATTCGCTGGCAATCGCTCCATCGCTGCCATTTTGGCCGCGATGGGGCGATGGTCAGCGACCATTGAGAATCGCTCTTCAAGCAGCGATGCAGTAAAACATAGGATTTCGTCGCCGCGACCCAGCGATGTAGGACGTTTGCCACGAAGCGATCACGATTGGAGCGGCTTTCCATTACGCGCGATGAAAAAGGAACAGTTGTCCCTCGCATGGCCCCAGCGACCACCTGCAGTCAAAACTAGGTTTTAGGGTGTGTGCAAATGCCAGAAGTGGGGCGAAGTGTGGGCGTAAGTGTGACGTGACCCTTTCCCGAGGCTTTTCGTTAGAGCAGGGAGTTTAGTGCTGACTACAGAAAAGGTTTGAGGTGCAAAAGTTTTCCTCTGGATATCTCCAGTTCAAAAGCTGTCTCTGTGAAACGCCCTCCAATTTTTCCAAGGGGTTGGAACTCAGGGGAAAATTGGAGTGTTTTACGCCAATGAAGGATTTGCTCCCACCCAGAGTTCCAACTGCTTGGAGAAATTGGAGAGTGCTCCCCATCCATGCTAGAGATTCACGTATCCAGTAGTATTAATGTCTACATCTTTACGCATACCAACTGACCCATTTCTTTCTCTCGAAAGTTGTACTGCACGCTGAACTGGTGATGACCTCAGTCGGCCTGGCAGCATCGGTTTCGTTGGGGTGGAGACAGCGGTCCGAGAGGTGAAGGTTGTTTAGTATATCTAACAAGGGACCACTTTGAACATAAAATGGAGTTTCGAAAAACGGTCTTTTGAAAGTTGTAGAGGGCGTAAAAATAAACTATTTAAAATTTTAAAATTTCACTCAGTCCTCACGGGTAGATCAAAAACCATCAAAACAATGGGTTGCGGTATGCAAAATGCCATTCAATGCACCCTAACCTGACGAAAGCCCCTAAAAACAGGAAACGGACCTCAGATTCGTGTTCAGCGCCCCAAATTACCCCCTGGGGCGGAGTTTGGGCAAAAAAAATTTTTCGATCTCTGAACCCCCAAAAATAGCTTTGAGCTTCTTACCTCACGGGCCTCCAAAGGTCGAAAAAAATTTATGACCCAAACTTGCTCTCGGAGGCTATTTGAAGTGCTCATGACGAATCTGAGGTAAGTTTATCGATTTTCGACAGATTACGGTAGATTGCGGTGGGTATACGGTAGTTGGGTCAAAGTCTCAGATTTGACTCAAAATTTCTGAACGGGGGTTATTCGGAGTGCTGAATACGAAATTGATGTTCACTTGTCAATTTTCAAATTATTAAAGTAGGTTTAGGCTCTCTATGTCATGACAACTACCGTAACCTACAGTAAACCTCAGTATTTTGGCAAACGACCTCTAAATTCGTGTTCAGCACCCTAGATTACCCATACATACAAGTTTTGAGCCGAATCCGAAGATATTTCCCAAACCACCTAAAAATTCCCTGATGGGTGGTACCCTTGCCTTGCCGCTAGGCTTGGAAAAACGCCTGTAACTTTCTCCAGACTGGTTTCCTTTTTTTCCGAGAAGCTGCGAAGAGCATACTCGGATTCTACGTCTAAAATGGCTCCAGAAAACTACATTTAATCCAGAATGGCCAGGCTGACTAAAAGTAGTCTCCTTGTAAAGTGCGTTTTTAAAAGGTTCTGTTCCACTGAAAATTTTGGAATTGATAACGAAACACTTTTCTTGAGTCTTCGAGCCATGCGCTTAAGTATTAGGTTGCTTCAATGGATTTTGTAGTTCAGGAAAACCCACTTCTGTTTACAATAATTATTTCTGTTGGAAAAAAGATTGGTCATTGATCAAGGAACAGGTCCACGAAGTTTCATTTTTTCCGAACTTTTTTCCAGCGTCATATATCAAAACTAGCGAGACCTAGCGAAGTTTTCGCTCAAGAAAACTTTTACGTGCACCACTTCCTGACGCAGATTAGTTTGCCATAACGGTGTCAACTGACTTCCATCTACCCAAAAGTTGCTGCCCGGATGGACTCTTCCAAACAGAGCAGAAATGTCCGATCAAACCGCAAAACATAAGGAGCCAGCGGTAGATTGGTTGCTACCGGCACCAAATTTACGAACTCTGCCGTCCCTCCTTCCTTTATGTCGCAACCCTCTGCCCTTCCGAGTTGCGAAATTCCCAAGCGATTATTCTTGCTTTATCATTTCTGTCATGATAAGGAAAAACGCACTCGCATTTTAGGTGCTGTTTCCCTAGATGACCAACACCATGCCCTTGTTCTCAATAAATGAATTATGCACGTAGATGTTGATGTTTTATCCAGCAGATTTTGATAAGCTCAGGCTTTCAACATATATAAATCTGGTTTTAGGGAGTTAGTAAATCGAAATGACTGAGCGGTTGTAACGGGCGACGAACAGAGGTGTGAAAGGGAAGCTATTGCTTGCTTCCCCAGATTGGCAAGGAAAAGTCTGCGGAGTTCTGCGGTCGCCTCAGAACGCGTAGCACGGTTCTCGAGATACGTGTTCTCTTATATTTCTTTGCTACAAAAAAGGCTGACATTTGGCATGGAAAAATTGACGATATCTCTTTTCTTCGAAATTCTACATTCTTGGTGACGTTGCGCACACTATCCTTGCCGTCCTGCACACTTTCTATGACGTTCTGCACATTACCGCTGGGGTCCTGCCCACTTTCTATGACGTCCTGCACACTACCACTGGGTTCCTGCACACTTTCTATGACTTCCTGCATACTCCGGCTTGGGTCCTGCACACTTTCTATGACGTCCTGCACACTCCTACTTGGGTCCTGCACACTTTCTATGACTTCCTGCATACCCCCGTTTGGGTCCTGCACACTTTCTATGACGTCCTGCACACTCCTACTTGGATCCTGCACACTTTCTATGACGTTCTGCACATTCCCGCTGGGGGCCTGCACACTTTCTATGACGTCCTGCACACTTCCACTGGGGTCCTGCACACTTTCTATGACTTCCTGCATACTCCCGCTTGGGTCCTGCACACTTTCTATGACGTCCTGCACACTCCTACTTGGGTCCTGTACACTTTCTATGACTTCCTGCATACCCCCGTTTGGGTCCTGCACACTTTCTATGACGTCCTACACACTCCCTCTGGGGTCCTGCACACTTTCTATGACGTTCTGCACATTCCCGCTGGGGTCCTGCACACTTTCTATGACGTCCTGCACACTTCCACTGGGGTCCTGCACACTTTCTATGACTTCCTGCATACTCCCGCTTGGGTCCTGCACACTTTCTATGACGTCCTGCACACTCCTACTTGGGTCCTGTACACTTTCTATGACTTCCTGCATACTCCCGTTTGGGTCCTGCACACTTTCTATGACGTCATGCACACTCCAACTTGGGTCCTGCACACTTTCTATGACTTCCTGCATACTCCCGTTTTTGGTCCTGCACACTTTCTATGACGTCCTGCACACTTACACTTGGGTCCTGCATACTTTCTATGACTTCCTGCATACTCCCGTTTCGGTCCTGCACACTTTCTATGACGCCCTGCACACTTCCATTTGGGTCCTGCACACTTTCTATGACGTTCTGCATACTCCCGTTTGGGTCCTGAACACTTTCTATGACGTCCTGCACACTCCCGCTGGGGTCCTGCACACTTTCTATGACGTCCTGCACACTTACACTTGGGTCCTGCACACTTTCTATGACGTCCTGCACACTCCCACTGGGGTCCTGCACACTTTCTATGACGTCCTGCACACTCCTGTTGGGTCCTGTACACTTTCTATGACTTCCTGCATACTCCCGTTTGGGTCCTGAACACTTTCTATGACGTCCTGCACACTTCCATTTGGGTCCTGCACACTTTCTATGACGTTCTGCATACTCCCGTTTGAGTCCTGAACACTTTCTTTGACGTCCTGCACACTCCCGCTGGGGTCCTGCACACTTTCTATGACGTCCTGCACACTTACACTTGGGTCCTGCACACTTTCTATGCCGTCCTGCATCCCCCCACTGGGGTCCTGCACACTTTCTATGACGTCCTGCACACTCCTGTTGGGTCCTGCACACTTTCTATGACTTCCTGCATACTCCCGTTTAGGTCCTGAACACTTTCTATGACGTCCTGCACACTTCCACAGGGGTCCTGCACACTTTCTATGACGTCCTGCACACTCCCGTTGGGGTCCTGCACACTTTCTATGACGTCCTGCACACTCCTACTTGGGTCCTGCACACTTTCTATGACTTCCTGCATACTCCCGTTTGGCTCCTGCACATTTTCTATGACGTCCTGAACACTCCCGCTGCGGTCCTGCACACTTTCTATAACGTCCTCAGCACTTCCGCTGGGGGCCTGCACACTTTCTAAGACGTCCTGCACACTCCCACTTGGGTCCTGCACACTTTCTATGACTTCCTGCATACTCCCGTTTGGGTCCCGCACACTTTCTATGACGTCATGCATACCCCCACTTGGGTCCTGCACACTTTCTATGACTTCCTGCATACTCCCGTTTGGGTCCTGCACACTTTCTATGACGTCCTGCACACCTCCAAGCTTGGGTCCTGCACACTTTCTATGACTTCCTGCATACTCCCGCTGGGGTCCTGCACACTTTCTATGACGTCCTGCACACTTACACTTGGGTCCTGCACACTTTCTATGACTTCCTGCATACTCCCGTTTCGGTCCTGCACACTTTCTATGACGCCCTGCACACTTCCATTTGGGTCCTGCACACTTTCTATGACGTTCTGCATACTCCCGTTTGGGTCCTGAACACTTTCTATGACGTCCTGCACACTCCCGCTGGGGTCCTGCACACTTTCTATGACGTCCTGCACACTTACACTTGGGTCCTGCACACTTTCTATGACGTCCTGCACACTCCCACTGGGGTCCTGCACACTTTCTATGACGTCCTGCACACTCCTGTTGGGTCCTGTACACTTTCTATGACTTCCTGCATACTCCCGTTTGGGTCCTGAACACTTTCTATGACGTCCTGCACACTTCCATTTGGGTCCTGCACACTTTCTATGACGTTCTGCATACTCCCGTTTGAGTCCTGAACACTTTCTTTGACGTCCTGCACACTCCCGCTGGGGTCCTGCACACTTTCTATGACGTCCTGCACACTTACACTTGGGTCCTGCACACTTTCTATGACGTCCTGCACACTCCCACTGGGGTCCTGCACACTTTCTATGACGTCCTGCACACTCCTGTTGGGTCCTGCACACTTTCTATGACTTCCTGCATACTCCCGTTTAGGTCCTGAACACTTTCTATGACGTCCTGCACACTCCCGCTGGGGTCCTGCACACTTTCTATGACGTCCTGCACCCTCCCGCTGGGGTCCTACACACTTTCTATGACGTCCTGTACACTACCGCTGGGGGCCTGCACACTTTCTATGATGTCCTGCACACTCTCGCTGGGGGCCTGCACACTTTCTATGATGTCCTGCACACTCCCACTGGGGTCCTGCACACTTTCTATGACGTCCTGCTCACTCCCACTGGGATCCTGCACACTTTCTATGACGTCCTGCACACTCCAACTTGGGTCCTGCACACTTTCTATGACTTCCTGCATACTCCCGTTTTTGGTCCTGCACACTTTCTATGACGTCCTGCACACTTACACTTGGGTCCTGCATACTTTCTATGACTTCCTGCATACTCCCGTTTCGGTCCTGCACACTTTCTATGACGCCCTGCACACTTCCATTTGGGTCCTGCACACTTTCTATGACGTTCTGCATACTCCCGTTTGGGTCCTGAACACTTTCTATGACGTCCTGCACACTCCCGCTGGGGTCCTGCACACTTTCTATGACGTCCTGCACACTTACACTTGGGTCCTGCACACTTTCTATGACTTCCTGCATACTCCCGTTTCGGTCCTGCACACTTTCTATGACGCCCTGCACACTTCCATTTGGGTCCTGCACACTTTCTATGACGTTCTGCATACTCCCGTTTGGGTCCTGAACACTTTCTATGACGTCCTGCACACTCCCGCTGGGGTCCTGCACACTTTCTATGACGTCCTGCACACTTACACTTAGGTCCTGCACACTTTCTATGACGTCCTGCACACTCCCACTGGGGTCCTGCACACTTTCTATGATGTCCTGCACACTCTCGCTGGGGGCCTGCACACTTTCTATGACGTCCTGCACACTTACACTTGGGTCCTGCACACTTTCTATGACGTCCTGCACACTCCCGCTGGGGTCCTACACACTTTCTATGACGTCCTGTACACTACCGCTGGGGGCCTGCACACTTTCTATGATGTCCTGCACACTCTCGCTGGGGGCCTGCACACTTTCTATGATGTCCTGCACACTCCCACTGGGGTCCTGCACACTTTCTATGACGTCCTGCACACTCCTGTTGGGTCCTGCACACTTTCTATGACGTCCTGCACACTCCTGTTGGGTCCTGCACACTTTCTATGACTTCCTGCATAATCCCGTTTGGGTCCTGAACACTTTATATGACGTCCTGCACACTCCCGCTGGGGTCCTGCACACTTTCTATGACGTCCTGCACCCTCCCGCTGGGGTCCTGCACACTTTCTATGACGTCCTGTACACTTCCACTGGGATCCTGTTTACTTCCTAAGACGTTCTGCACATTCTCACTGGGGTCCTGCACACCTTTTATGACGTCCTGCATTTTTTGCATCGCTAGACGACTCATAGAAGTTTTCATGACCCACTGTCAAAAGTGCGCCCCACGGACAAACTCGGTTTCCCCGAGGCACGTAAGAGGTGACTCCAGCTGATTTTTTGATAATCGATAAATGTCGTGTCCACCTAAATGTTGGAACCATTTCATACAAGTTTTGATCGGCCATTCCTAAGATAAGCGGGACACATGCACACACATACATACACACACATACACAGCCACACACACACACACACACACACACACACACACACACACACACACACACACACACACACACACGCACACACACACATACACACACACACACACACACACACACACACACACACACACACACACACACACACACACATCGGGACATAACTGCTTTAAGTATAAGGATAAGTCCCCGAAAGTGTTTCTCCGAATTAAGGACGGTTTTTCTGTAACATATGTGGGGGAGAAGGGTAAGGGTATTCTTGATATTCTAGCAATTGTCGAAATCCCCGAAATTTCTATAATTTCTAACATTGATGTGAACCGTTCTCCATTTATATCACGTTACCTCTGCGATATAAGAAAAGAGGTATAAAAAACGAGAGACATTGTTACAACTCAAAACAAGAAAGGTGAACACATAGAAATGTCATTACTACCAGCCATAATGCAGTAATGATCCCACAGTATTCGAACCATCTTTCAATTGCTTCGTAATCTAACGCCTAACCGACTGAGCCACGGTGTGCTGCTAGCTCACCCCGACTATCACATTGCAGTGATCGGTGGTTTGAATGCAACAAGCATTGTTCAGGGGATCAATGAACAAGTCATAACTCGAGAACCTAGCTAGATTTCATCTTCAAACTTTTAGGAGAACCTTTTCAGATGATTTCAAGGCCACTGTACAGCTCACATTTGTGCTACGTCCTCCCAATCCAATGTTCTGGTTTCTTTCCTTTTTTGATCGTTTTTGATCTACCCATGAGGACTGAGTGAAATTTTAAAGTCTCAAATTGTTTCTTTTTAACTCCTCTACAACCCTCAAAAGACCGTTTTTCAAAACTCCATTTTATGCTCGAAGTGGTCCCTTGTAAGTGGCGAATGGTGAAGGTTCCCTGTAGACTTGCAACTTCAAAATTTGACGTTTTCTTAATCCTCTTTTTCCTGCATTCAATATATTTTCTTTTTAAATAATTGGTTTCGAAACATTTTTTTCGTCAGATGATCTCCTTTGGAAATTCACTATTCTCAATGAAATGATCTGCCTAGGTCATGAAAAATTTCCTTTTATAGTCTACAGCAATGGAAGTAGGACCTGGTGAGGTTGCGGACTCTTTCTAACATACTGTAGTCTGATTGTGTTATCACTCATTCTTTCGGAGTAACTGAGATTGGTCGGTGAGTTTTTGTTTCTACTCTTACATTTTCACCTGTTTTCATTTCTTCCACAGGTGTAGTCGTATCGTTGAAAACACACTCACCGTTCTATCACAGCTGTATCGGAAACATGAGTGACACCACTAACAAACTACCGTATGTTAGGACGAGTCCGCAACCTCACTAGGTCCTACTTCCATTGCTGTAGACTAGAGCTGTCTTGGAGTCAAAATTTTTCGGAAATTTTCTCCGAGCGATTTTCGAAAAACTACCTGCTCTTCGCTCATAACATTTTTGCCCTTAAAGGCATCGTACACGATGAAAATCATACTTGGGTTTTTGACTTTTTCGTGTTGTTATATGCCTATAGTGACTGAAGGTTGCAAAAAGTTTCCTCAAAAACGTCAACTTCTCAGGAAAAACCCATTTCAAGAAAGCTCAATACAAATTTGAAGTTCCCGCCAAAATCAATTTGGGATAGTTGCGCGAAGAACACAAAGAACACTTTTACGATTCGTTCCTTGGCGCAGCGTTGGCAGCAATTCAGCGAAGACGCCATTCAGACAAGCGATCTTTTTTTTGAACGAAATTAAAAGGGGTTACTAACATGCTGCGTCCAGTGTTGTCAGCAGCTTTCGATCGATGCCGAGCGTGAAATCGAGTGGCGTATGAATTGCGCCCTACGACGCGTCAGCGCACAATCGCCGGCAGCGACCACGGAGTTTTGTTCCTTGTAACAGCGTATCGACCCCAAGGCCGGCCCCCAAAACCCAGGAAGCCCTTTTGAGGTGAGCGATTCTCAATTCAGAGGCGATTTTGAAACTCCAAACTTTCTGAGTGACATTAACATGACCCACTAGTCCGACTGAACGCAAAAGCTGGGATTCGGCTTTCATCGTGTACGATGCCTTTAAAGATGGATCTTTGAACGGAGGTGTTTCCGAAATCTCGATGAAATTTTGCGTCGAATAATGTTTTCAACTTGAGAAAAATACGTTTCCAATCTCTCAGCTGACTTCAATTTATGAAATAGCGTTTCTTGCACTAAAATCAATCAGTTTTTCGTCCGTAACTTTTTTGATCCTGGAAGATAGTCCTTTGGTGAAGGTCGTTTTCTGAATCCCCATAAAATTCTGCACCGAATAGTGTTTTCAGTTTCGAAAATACGTTCCCGCTCTCCCAGCCGATTTCAGTTTATAAAGTGCATTTTTTTGTCTGAAATTATCGGTTTTTCGTCCATAACATTTTCGTGCTTGGAAGTAGACCTTTGGTGAAGGTTGTTTTTAGAATCACGATGGAATTCTGGTTCGACTAGTGTTTCAAGTTTGGAAAAATATTTTCTCGATCCTTCAGCCTAATTCATTTTACGAAACACCGGTTTTTCGCCTGTAACTCTTCAACCGTTGAAGATAAGGTTCTTGAAGATAGCTCCATAGTTATCTCCATAATGTGCTCTCGCCTCTATATGTAGATTTAATGAGAGACGCAGAGTTCTGCTGGAGCCAATAACGGGGCTCGCCTCCACCGACCTGGCTGGCTTATGGGGCAAGCAAAGTTAGGAACCCGATATGTCATTCGACGCAGAGTTTTACGTAGATTTCAAAAACAAACATCACCAAAACCCTATCCTCAACGGCTGAAGAGTTATAGGCGAAAAACCGGTGTTTCGTAAAATGAATTATGCTGAAGGATCGAGAAAATATTTTTCCAAACTGGAACACTAGCCGACGCAGAATTTTATCGAGAATCCGGAAATAACCTTCACCAAAGCTCTATCTCCAAGCACGAAAAAGTTATGGACGAAAAACCGATAATTTCAGGCGGAAAAAAATCACTTTCATAACTGAAATCGGTTGGAAGAAGGGGAACGTATTTTTTGAAGATGAAAACGCTACCTTGCTTCTCACTGAAGAGCCTCGGCGAAAGTGTTTTTGTAAAGTTCGTCTGTGGGTAACAAAAATAATGATAACAATAATAATAATTTATTACGTAGTTTAAGACATACGTCAGGTATGAAAACGTAGCAAATGAAACAAAAGACAATAAAGGATGCCCATAAACCGCTGTTCTACTCAGAAAGAATCTTGATTCTTGCCAAACGCTTGAACTGTCCGAAAAGTTGGCGGATAGGCTGTAACCCATGCCTTGGGGTAACGTATGCAGATCCTGCTCGACAGGTGAAGCTGAATGCCCGAACATGTAGTCTTGCTTTTCTATAGAAAATTTTCACTGAATCAGCACGAGTCCGTGAAGGTAATGATGTGTAAAATTGTGAAACATCAGCTTTCATGATTCTTGATATCATCTTGAACAGGTAGAGGCGAAACGGGCTCTATCAACATCTATTTCCTTTCATTTTTCTTTTCTTTTCCTTTTTTTGATTATGCATGGCAATCGGCTAAAATTTTCGGGGAGGGGGGAGGTTGGAAAAAACTTCTGAAATTAAAAAGAGAAAATCAGGTCGAGTTCGGGACCATCCCGACATGAATGAAGAACTTTACTACTGTACCATGACTGCCTCCTATTGACCCGTCCCGTCATCAGCGGGGCAAATTCCGCTATTATGGCACTTTACCTGAACGTATACATGCAATAGTGGACAAAAATCTATCGACATCGTGTTTTTCTCATATATCTTTCCTCCCTTCGGGGCTATGATTTTCATCTTTTGATGCGACGTTTAATGTTATAATGCCGATATAACAAAGCGCACTACAGGACTATAGCGCAAATATTCATCGATGAGGAAGATTATTTTCAACCTTCGCGATTTGCAAAATTTTGTCTCTTCATCAACTCGCTCAATTTCTTCGTTGTTTTCGATGTTCTCCTGTAGAATTTTGTATTTTGTAGGATTGATCGTTTATTAGGAAGTAAAATTTTGCTACATAGTGATCTAGGATCTATCTTCGGAGGTTCCTAAATGGGTCCATAAGGAGCCGTTCCAGGCAGGTCCGCTGGGGTCACAATACAAGCCTTTCAAGAAATTCTGAAGATAGCGGTTAGACATCTATTGAGGACAGAAGCTTGAGGAAGATTTCTAGAGACAAGAGCAATATTGGGTGGTATCATGACTTGCACCTCACGCGACATTCCGATTCTCAATGCTAAGGACACCAGAGCAAAATCTCAGGATTTTCATGAAACGCAAGCGATCTCGAGGTTTTACCTCACTGGCAAATCCATTATGAGGTGTTTCAGGTGTCTGTCAATGCTGCGAAACGTCGACACCGTGGCTGTGGACTTCGCAGACGTCGTCCCATCTAATGACCTTTGATGAGAGGAAGGCATCAGAAGGCAAGACTAGTGTGGGCGACGGAACATCATCACTAGAGTCAACAGCAATGTAAAAAAGTTGTTTCTTTAGTTGCATCCACGTCTTGTTTGCTTAGAGCACTAGATCGAGCTGAGAAAACAGCTGTTTATCAATGCTGTTGAGTCTAAGGCATCTGCCCCGTTGCCCATGCCAGTCTTGCCTTCAGGGTCAAGCTCACGGTGGTCCGCGGACCACCGTGGGACCGAGGGGGGTCGTTATTTTTTGGGAAAACTTGAAATTTTGGGGGGTTGGTCGTTATTTTTTTCGACGCATCTAAAATAATGTCTGTGTCGCTTAAAATTGTCTGGGTCCATGATTGTTTATCATGGAATAGTAAACATTATCGATGGAACAAGAGCGGTTTGAAATAAAAAATGGAGTAAGTCATCAAACGTGTACTAGCTCAACATTAACTCTTCTACAACATTTGGAATAGACATTACTTCGTGGTTTTCAAGCGAAATCCGATGAAAGCGGAGACTATTTTTATTGCGTCGGAAGTCTTTAGGCCACGACTGCAAACTCCGTGCAGAACTGGCAGTGGTAGCGTAGAAGGTTTTGAACGATCACACTGCATCCTGTATAGTATACATTGGGGGTGGTAGTAAATGGGGTGTTAAACGCGAATAAACCGCCAACTCCAAGCCGCCAACATACCGCGACATAAATGCAGTAGAGCCGCCAAATTAACGCGAACAAACCGCCACCTCCTGGCCGGCTACGAACCGCGACATAGGTGCCACGGTTTGTTGCCGGTTTAACGAAAGCTGCCCTCTGCTTACACGTACATTATGCGCGACCTTCGTCCGCATAAGTATTTTATACACTTGGACACGAACGACGTTTACAGTGGAAAGATGAGGGATCGAAAAGATTATACAAGTAATGCTATTTATTTTATTCATTAGGAAGAGCATTCAAAGGGAACTTCCTAATAGTTTGCTTGTTTGAAACACGAACAGAACGCAATTTTTAAAATTTTCCTTGGAAATCCTAATTCTCGTAATTTTTTATGAGCTCCGTGAGTTTTCAGGACCGCTCTCGAAAAGTCATGTTAGGTTAATCATGAGCCTCAATCAATCAAATGCGTGTGATCTGACAAAAGTTTGCATTTGTAGTAACTTTGTTAACGTTAAGAAAAAAATTTCAAACAAAAGTTTTTTTGAAAAACAAAAAATTTCTCCAATGGAAATTCAGAGCGATTGAAAATTTGAAAATTTCTGGATGAATTATTTACAAGTTGTTCTTGGGAATGTGATGTTAGGTGCGAAAAAGACATTCCGAAACTCGTCGTGTAATGCATAAATTCAAAGAATGTCCTGTATTCAATTGAAATGGATAGTTAAAAACTTATAAGAATGATGATAAACTAGATAGTCTATTTTTGTCCTTGAAAAAGAATTCAAGCGTTTTTTTTGGAAGCGTGCAACTGAAGTCTGGCGTCCGAGATTGGGTAATGGTGTGGTTTCGGTCATTGATGCACTTGAATTTGTGAAGTGTTTGCCGTCTTCTCCAATTGAAACTAATCCCCAGCCCACAGTTAGTGCTGAAAATATATAGAAACATTGTTACACACTCATATGCGCATCATGCAAGGAAAAACATTTTGCGCACATATTTCAAGGTAAGAATTTGAAACACTTCGAGTGGCTCTACCAAAGCACCAAAGCAACTGCGTCGCGGGCCATCAAAAAAAATAAGAAGCCACGATGGCACTGATCTGGCAATGAAAGAGGAGTATTCGAATCTTTCAGGAAAAGGAGAACAAATACAGTTGGTTTTAAAAATAAGTTCGCATTTCTTTTCCACAAAACTCACCCGATACGCCCCGACTAATGCTGATTAGATATTACTAAAGCATCAAATCACTTGAAAAATGAGTCGCTTGGAGAATTTTCACTTTTTTTGCACCAAAAAAGTTTTGGAAGCCTGTCCGAAGCGCGATCAGGCAAATAATTAACTACATACTCCTCATAGCCTGTGCTAATCAATGAATTATGAAAAAGAAACTAACCTAATAATAGCGAAGAGAATGAATTTCGGAAGAAAATAAACAAAAGCGGAGAAGTGTCGGCGCTCGCCAAAAAATTAACAGCTGATTGGGAGGGATTGATTAGTGCCACCAAAGAAGACGGCCATTGTGTTTCAGCAATGATCCCTGCTTTGTTTTTAATCCCTCATCGGCCGTTTCCCTGGCGGAAGCCGTTAAAAGACTATCCCTTGAAACACCTTTCATTTTTATAGATAGGCTGACGTCCTGAATGAAAATGGCTAACAGTGCTATCAAACTTCCTTAACCCTCTGCATTAATTAAACTCGTACTTGCCCTCAGTATAGATGGTCAAAACTGTTCCTACTGTATCTTGCTAACCGCATACAAAAACTCCTCGGGAGGAGTTTTTCGTTAACCGCCAGATCCTCTCGCATTTCAGCACTATTTCCGTGCTGTCTGCGAGAGTATGTTAAACGCGAACTTACCGCGAGGATGCCACATGTCGGAAATTCAGAGAAAAAACAGCCTTGAAAACGTTTTGAAATCGCTATTTTTGTAACAAAGGTTGCAATTGTAGCTTTTTCGAGGCGTTTTCATTGAAAGTGTAACGAATGCCTACCACTGAGGGATGTTACGGTGAAACTAGGGCGAATTCTCACTCAACTATTAGGAGTTCTGCACAGATTTTGTTGTCGTTAAACTCGCGTTTAACGCGAACTTAACGCCTGTTAATTCGCGTTTAACACCTCCAATTACTACCACCCTGGATCCGAATCAAAAAAATCCGAATACTAGGATTTCGTATAACTTAAAAATCAAAGGCCGCGAATATCCGACTCAAACGGATAGATTCAAAATAGCAACATCGGATAATCCGAGTCACTCAGATAGTGAGGCGAGACGGATAGTCGGATCTCGGGTCAATCCGAAAAGCACGTTTTTTCGGTGATTCGGAATTTTGATCACTCGGATTTCGACCTTTTTTCGGTGAGTCGGAATCCGAATATCCGAGTCGGATATCCGATCGGATAAAAGATGGTATAACTCTAAGTCTATCGAAAATCGATAGTCTGGCGAAAATCCTCGAAAAAAAAACATTTTTCTACCTTACTACGATGAAAGAATTCATTGATAATCATCTTTATCTTGGAATATTTGCAAACCAAAAATATACAATCACTTTTCACAATATCTTCAAAGTGAGTGTAATGTTAAAGCATTAGTGTAGATGAGTATCATGAGTATCAGTCCTAACCATCGATTTCGTAAATACCCGTGAGTTCCTGTCTAATCAACCTAAAACAGGATTGCCGTTCGATCAATACACATGGTTTCTGGGAGTCGATCGTACCCTCAATGCGCCATAAGGGGTATGGTATATTTTTGCGACACACTGTCGCGTCGCTCTGCAGAGCGACAGCGACCGCCAGTCGCGGAGCTCCCACCCTTTAGGCCTAGTGCATACTTCCCGTGACGAGCGACGCGATATAGTGCTTGTCATCTAAATCGACCAAAATTCGATATTGCTAATATGCACTGTCGCGGCCGCGCGTCGCGGAAAGCATGCACTAGCCTCAAAGCTGTCGCTGTCGCAGTGTGCTGCAAACCTCGGCCCGCGACACCACAGGCCCATTCGCAGTATATCAGCCCTCGGCGTCGCGTCGCTGTGACAGACGCGCGATAACTGTGCCTACGACGACCGATGCCGTTGTTACGATGCAGGTCCCGCAGCGATTTGCGCTAGATGGCATGCTTGTCGGTTATGACAGCGGCGAAAAGTATACCATACCCCTAAGAGCCTTTCAGAGTGGCGTCGCAGCAAAACTCGCTGTCGCCGAGACGGTGTGAGTGATGGGGGGGGTGCTAGGCAGCGCAAACTGTGTCGTGCGACGGGGGCGACCGCCGCGCTTTCAGAGTGCGCGAGCTAGCAGCGACGGCAACAACGTTGCGCGATGAAAATTATTTCGACCATTTTTGTCGCTGTCGCTGCCGTCCCGCTGTAGTTTCCTTCTATTTGTTGATGTTCTTTTGTTAGTACCTGTCCATAGACTCTCTAAAAATATTTATTTCCCTGTTTTACAATCGAACAAACGGCGACGAAGAGGTACGAGACGCAGAGACAGAAATATGATTCGGCGACAAGTCATGGACGCGCCCAGTTTGGCCCGGATCATACTACCGTCGCGGCGATGCGTGGGAAAGAGCAGTATCGATCAATCGCGGCGATTTTGCGCTTCGGAGGGAATTGATTGTTTTCATATGCACAGAGGCAGTTCGTCGAGTCGATTAGAAAGAGATATTGATCGGAGAATGGTTGACACCTCTGTTTCTACCCACATTAGCGAAATTCTTAGCAAACAGGAATATCGCCGCGATTTCATCTCAACGCTGCCCAACGGAGAGCGGCTCCGATATGATCGCGGCGATATGAAATTTTGCCCGATATTTCGAAAATGTGGTTAAAAATGAAGCATTTACCCGATCTCTGATGAAGATATCATCCCATTCCACCCAGCAGGTTGTTGTTTGGCTCGCCAAAACAATCCATTCCCTCCAAAGCGCAAAATCGCCGCGATTGATCGATACTGCTCTTTCCCACGCATCGCCGCGACGGTAGTATGATCCCGGCCTTTCTCTCGATCTGGAGAGCGACGCCAAGAATTTTGCAGCGACGCTAATCTGGAAGGCCTATACTTGCGCAGACAACCCAAACGAAGAGGATTAATGCCAATTATGCGCATAATCTGCGCTGATGACGCGCAACAAAAAGCGGCGTAGATTTCACGATGCGCTCCAATTGGATGTCTGCAGTGTAACTACGCACATGTATGGCTACGGTAGAACGGAAGGTCGAGTCGTGACATCAGATGCGCTTGTTTGAGTAACAGGACATGCCGAATCTACCCATATCCGGCCCCTTATCCGATCCAAATCATGACATTTTTCGGGTATTCGGTATCCGAATCATTATCCGACTCATGGCACATTTCGGTGATTCAGATTTCGAATCGAACGGATTTTGCGTTTTTTCGGTGATTCGGATTTTGGATCATTCGGATTTTGACGTTTTTTCGGTGAATCGGGTTTTGGATAATTCGGATTTTGACACTTTTTCGGTGATTCGGATTTTGGATCATTCGGATTTTGACGTTTTTTCGGTGAATCGGATTCTGAATCATGAAAAGTTCGGTTCATTCGGATGGATATCCGAAAATGAGTGAGTCGGGTCCAATGTATATTGTATAGCACAGTACTTTCGGGGTAATACTATTGAGTTCGTCATATAATCTTGGCGTACTGTACAATCTGTATCTTGTTCGTCTACATATTCGGGCCAACCTTTGGTGTTTAACTTGGTGTTTGCACGTTTATACATTTTGAAGTCTTCGAAAGTCGCTATTTCACAATGTATCGTCTCCAGCAGTATGTGACGACCCAAAGCATAGGGAAGTCCTCCTGCTTCTGAGTCAGCGTCATCTCCGGGGGATATATACCGTTGAATCTGGTTGGTATAGCTGGAGTAGAACTTAGTGATGTGGATGCTAGCCAGAGCAACAGATGTACCTTCGTTATACACCTTACCCGAAGCTGGACAGCTGAAAGCTTCGATGCCAAAAGTAGTGTAATCGGTGTAGCGAGAAGCGTTGTCTTTGTCTCTTTGACCGGGTGTGACTCCTCATCTTTGTTTTTCTGGCTTCGTGTTTTGGGACTCCAAAGTTGTGAGCGTTTCATGGTTTTGCGACGTCGGTCTATCAAAGCCCCCACATGTCTTAGGATCATAACGCAACAGGTGCTCAGATATTGGACCTCCAAAAGAGGTATATTACTGATCGAGAAACACTTTGGTCCCACTTCCGTATCTTACGTTCAAGGGATTCTTCATTTTCAAAACGTTATTGTCTCTCAATAATCTTTCTGCAACATTTGCCATTTCGCCGTGGTTGTTTCCCATCATGTGGTCGAAATAGCACCAGCGAGACACATGATCTACCATGAGACCTTCGTCATATTGTAGTTCCTCTGAAAAAGATGTCAGCTGGGATAGTGGATGGCTCACGTGGTCAAGAATTAGAAACGTGGTAACATGGAGGAGTATACACGCAGCAGCCACAGCTCTTGCTTTGATATTTCCGTTGTGTCTTCCTTCGTCAAGGCTTGAAGGCACCTTATCAAAACGGGCCAGTTGCGTAGGATCTTTGCTGGCTCTTGCTGCATGCTGGCCGACCAGTGGGCCTGATGTAGCAACCCCATTTTGAGGAACGATAAGTTTCTTGAGCTTTTCTTGAGCGAGCCGATATGCGTAGTTGTTCTAAGCTATGTGATGCGTAGACGCTGAAAAGAAACTCTAAAACAAAACATAATTAGATACCTTAAAATTCTTTTGATCATATTGGATTCACACCTGCTCTCACAGTTCCATCGAGTGTTGTCTCATCATCTACCATGCGCTGAAGTTTTGCGTGAACGCCGTTTATGTGCCCTGTCATCACAGATGCACCGTCGGGAGACAGGGCCATCACCTTTCTTATGGCAAACGTGAAAGGCTTGTGAGAAAGACCATCCTGCATGTCTGTCCATGAATCCTCCTCAATTAGAAAATTCTTGAATGCGTCGATGATGTCTTCGGACTTTCGCTTTCTGTTTCTACTAACGAGAAAAGGGAAGTTACGGGTGCGTAGGAGGGTGAGATAATCTTCATCAGAAATATTGCGATCGGTGTCGGAAGTCCCGCCGGTCAACAGAGAGCAGGGAAGGTAGTTTTTCGTTGAACATTTCAGCAAGCCGAACTTCATTTACTGTGCAAATTCTTGACCATACGCTTGGCAGATGTGGGATCGTCATGCGATTCAGCGTGCAACGCATCGGAATTCGTTGCCACCACAATAAGAGAATTGTTTAGCGAACGCTAGACTTTCCTAAGCAGCGATACCACATACGAGATAGGATCGAAAGCTCAGTTTGAAGACATCATCCGTGCTAAGAAATTTCGCAGCATTCTGCGCTAAAATAAAAGCTTGACAAGGCTTTCCGCGTAAAAGCCGCCTCTCTCCTCGTGAAAAAATTTATCCGAAGCTTTTGAATTCTCAGCATTGCAGGTTCTATCTCGTCAATCTCTGCTAGGACCTACAGCGTTGTCGCAAGCTTCAGCAATTGTGCTCTCATTATGTGAACGACCTCATACTCTTTCCACTCCATTTTTTGCACCCTTTGCATAAGGCCTGCAAATATTTTTCTGCATCAGGTCGAAGCTTTTTCATGCCTCTTCTGTGGCAGATCGTGACCAGAAATTCTGAGATGGTAGCGAAACTGAAACTATTGTTTGGTTCACATAATTAGGGTGCTGAAGCACTTACAGGAGGAAAGATATTCCGAAAAATAGTTCTAAAAATCACTTCTTGATAGGTGAAAAAATAACTTTTTCCAAAAACTGAACTTCGCCTGTCACCCCTCCGGATATGGAAAAATCGGTCAAAAATGCGAAAAAGGGTCCTCTATATACATGACCTAATGCAAGAGTGGAAACTGTAGATAGATGTTAGAAAATGTTAACGTCCGGAGATGAGCTCATAAAATCGATTTTGAGCCGAGTTATGGCCGTTCAAAGGTGCGGTGGTCCCACGGTGGTCCGAAAGTTCCACCGGACCACCGTGGCCAAAAACGGAGGGCGGAGATTTTTCCGGTTTCTGAAACGCTTTTCAATTCTCCATCTGGCTGATTTTTTTTTCAAAATCGGCAGCGCATGAAACGCTATTCATCCCCTTTGGAATGGTGTGGCCCCAAAAATTGAAAAAAAACCTCCAAAATGAAAATAGTCAGTAACGTCTACCAATTTTTTCAATTTTCCTAGAGGGTAGTTTATTAGCCAAAAAAATGTCCCTCTCAAGGGAGGGGGTCGTTGTTCAGGACGACCCGAACCACCGCTGTGCCTGATCCTGCTTGCCTTCTGATCCCTAGTTCTCATCAAAAGCCATTTGCTGGGACGACGTCCTAGAACTTTACAGCCACAGTGTCGACGTATAGCAGCACTGATATATACCTGAGAAACCCTTGAATGGATTCTCCAGAGAGGTAAAACCTGGAGATCGCCTGCGATTCATGAAATTTCTGTTCTCCTCTAACTTCCTTAGCATTGAGCGTCGGAATGATGCGTAAGGTGTGTGTAATGGCACCATCCAGTATTGCTCTTGTATCTAGATGACTTCCCCGAGCTTCCGGCCCCAATAGGTGTCCAACGCCAACCTTCAGAATTTCTTAAATGGCTTGTCTTGTGATCCCGAGCAGACTTCGGGGAACAGCTCCTGATGGACCCATTTTGAAATCGCGGATGACAGATCTTCGGTCACTATTTGTGAAAGTTTCACTTGTTGCCGAACGAACAATCCTACAATATACAAAAATCACCAAGAGAATATCAAAAACGACTAAGAAATCGATCGAGATGAAGAAGAGACAAAAAGTCGCAAATTGCGAATTTTGAAAATTATCCTGCTCATCGATGAATATTTGCGCTATAATCCTGTAGCTTACTTTATTATATCGGCAATATGACCGAAAATATCATATCAAAAGATGAAAATGATAGCCCCTAAAGAAGTAAAGATATTTGGAAAAAAGACGATGTCAATAGATTTTTGTGTACTACTGTATATCACTCAGACTGCTTACCTTTGCTAATAGTGGTTCCTTTGTCAGATATGTTATTGATCAAGCTCTTTTTTGAAGGTCAGCGTTGTTCAAATTGCTGACATCTGCTTGTTCACTACCGCTTCCTACACTTGTGAAGTAGCACGGGTCGAGAGCGCGTGAGTCATGAATTCAAATAACTAATAATAAATAGCTCTGAACCAACCACTAGACCATGTTTTAGCGAGGGATTTCCTGTTGGACCGGGAGCGACTCTGTCAAAAGTGTACTCTGTATGTCCATTATTGCGAAATAACAAGGACAAACGAGGATTGGCCTTGGATGGACAATTAAAACACGAGGACACGAATCTGGCCTCAAGTACGATGTGAGTTTGAATAGGCATTGCACTGAGTTCATTAATTCTTTTTCTACTGTCTGTCCATTTATAATTAGGGTATCGTCCGCCCAAAATGTATTACCCTGCATATTCTTACAGTTCATCGGATATGACCCCGCAGTAAATGCCAGGACACGCGCAGTACTGATCCATAGCAGGGTCAAGCGGCCCATTGGACAACTTTCGTTCGTTGTTGCGACCCTACTCCATTCGTGGCTGAGATTCTATCTTTAACAAGGAGCGCGCTGCTCGCCATAAGCTCTGCCCATCTGGATGTAAACGTAAATGTTGTGAAGATTGCAAATGTTTAAAGGCAGCATACACGCCCGCAAACATGGTCGAGATATCATCATAAATAGGCCTGCACGGCCCCTACCATGTCGTGAACGACGTTTGAAGCGCTGAAAACCATCCAGGAGGACAGTATTTGACCATCCCTGTCACGCACGCCCGTATTTTCACACCCCTTCGAGTAACAGAATGAAAAGTTAAACTTGATAAAACATGTGATAATTGAGAGTGATAGCACTATCAAATGGGAGTGCACGAGAGAAACAGCTCGATTTACCTGAATAATACATGTTTGTGCACTGATGAAATCCTCCATTTTGAAGAAGCATCCGGATTAGAGCGGCATTCTCGAAAGTAGATGAGAGTTTATGAGTGTTTAGGGAGGTAATAATCAAGTAAATCGAGCTGTTTCTCCCGTGCACTCCCTTGTGATAGTGCTATCACTCTAAGTTGTCACATGTTTTCTCAAGTTCAACTTTTCATCCTGTTACTCAAAGGGGTGTGAAAATACGAGCGTGCGTGACAGGGATGGTCGAATACTGTCATCCTGGATGGTTTTCAGCGCTTCAAACGTCGTTCACGACATGGTAGGGGCCGTGCAGGCCTATTTATGATGATATCTCGACCATGTATGCGAGCGTTTATGCCGCCTTTAACTTGCAAAATAGAGAAAATTTCCGGGTCGTCCAGTCTCACCGGTTATGGGCAGAGAGGCCCAGCTCAGCGATTCGGTAGAATATATTTGGGGTAACCACGAGTCAGATAGCTGCGGACACCTCAGCAGCCTGCGCTGCGGCGTGTGCGCCCAAGAGAAATGTGGTGATCAATTGGCGCACGCGACAGGCGCGCGAGCTATTGAGGGGTCCGCAGCCATCTGTTTCGCGGCTACACCCACCAAAACAAGTTTGGAGATGGGAAAGTGGAAGGTCGTCCTTGTAACATCGGCATGGATCGTGAAGACTTCGCGTTCACTGTTAAAGGTTGGCGCAAACTCGGTGCACCTATGTTATAGCATGTAGCACCGAGTTTGCGCCAACCTTCAACAGTGAACGCGAAGTCTCTTCACGACCCGTGCCGACGTTAGAGTGAGCAATAGAAAACTGGCCCGTTGTAAAAGTGGTCTAAAACGGCTGTTTTCTTTCCAGCGTTAGCTTACTTTTTTTGAAGGCGGTAGTGGAGCAGAAGGTGCGCCTGTTTGAGAGTTGTCGGAAACTTTTTTCACCGGAATTATTCTGAAACAAAATTTTTTCGGTTTTTTGCCATAAAAACAGAGGAACAAAGCGCGAGAAAAAACAGCACACCACTTTTTTCAACAGTGGATTTTTTTCGATCTACACGGGCGACTCTCCACTTTTCTAACCTCGCTGTGGGTTTATTTTACCGTACCGTTGAGTTTCAGCCCCCTCATGGCAATTTCAATGATACTGGAAGGCCCTGAGAACTTTTTTTGCTATTGAGACACTAGAATTTTTGGCGAGAATTTAGGTCGCTAGAAGGTCAGAACAACTCACAATCGTGTATAGGTCACCTCAGGGTGGTTTTGGGTTTAAAACGAGAAAAAAAGGAGCCGAAACGTGAATAATTTGTAATTGTGGCCCTTCCCGTGTTATGGAGTTGGGATGCGACCCCACACTTTCGAAAATTTCCAACGATGTTTGACCTTGGTTCAGAGGTGAGACCGCTTTTTTCGTACGGATCTGGTTTCCGAGCCGTTATGCGCCCACTGACGACTATTCGGTCGTGGGGAGACGTCTCACTTGAAAATAATTCGGTTGTTGTGTCACTGCTTGCGTCTCGTGAGCTTCTCATCACATGCCTTTGTAGTAAAATCAAATATGTGAGATTAGGGGCCGATTAGAGTCCCGCCGCTGAAAGGCGGGGCGAAGAATGGAGCGGCGCGGCGTGCAGCGTCGCACAAGATTTCTCGTCGCCGGCGCTCTCCAGATGCTATGAACAGGCCTCGGTGATGTGGAGCGGCGACCCGCTTTTGCGTACTACGTACAGTGCCATGAAACTGATATCCAAAAGTAGATGTAAATTTTTTTTCACGAAAGAAAGGGTTATCTCAATTTTTAAACGAGGAACAATTGATCCGACTTTTCGGCTATAGTTGGATATCGCACTTTTTCGAATATTCGACTTTTCGACTATAGTCGGATATCGCACTTTTTCGAATATCCGACTTTTCGGATAAAAAGTCGACTCTTTTATCCGACTGCAACAGTCGGATACTGATCCGTTCACCGTATTTCCTCTAATAGAAGTACACCTCTAATAAAAGTACACCTAAAAGGGAAGGCTGAGTATTATAAGTACACCCTCTATTTGAAGTACACCTCTATTAGAAGTACATATAAAATAGAGGTCTGAGTATTAGAAGTACACCCTCTATTTGAAGTACACCTCTTTTAGAAGTACACCTCTTCTCCGAATGGACCTCCGCTACTCGGGTAAAAGTTTGGTAACTCCAATGTGGCATTTGATAGAGACCAGTTTGCACGAGATGTTTTTTCAATATTGTGAGGTTCAAATATTTACAGAAAAAAAACTATCGGCCATCACTTTCTCGGTCAAAGATTGTTTGTATGGGACAACTTCTGATGAAACTTCAGCGAACTTCAAATTACCAAGGAAAGACACAGAGCTGAAACTTCTTATTGTTGCTATTCACGGCGAATACACGGAATTCATTCAGACAATTTACAAGAATTTTGATCTGATTGGGTTTTAATCATTCTAAGTTGACTTGTTTTGACACAAGACGTTGACTTTAACGGTCCTTGAAAAGCCAAGATTCCCCAGCGTTATGAAGACTGGATCATTCATGTAGAGAAATCGTTCATACGACGAGGAAATCAGGGAACACCAGTGGTAGACTTTACCCAAAGTGGTTTGAGGACGCAAAGAACTCGCATTAAAGCTGTTGTCAATTGACTACTTTTTGAACGACTTAAGTCGTTCAAAAACCGCACCTGTCCAACGGCTCCGGACTATGGAGAAAGGCTATCATTTCCATTGTTTTTAAGCCTAACGGTTCGATTTCTATTAATCTCTCTCTCTTTCTCACAAAGTACGTGCTAACGAAAGCAATATTGAACTTATACCATTTTTGGAAGAAGTTAACTCGGGAGGATGTGAATAATGGCTTTCGAAATATGATATCAGTGACTTTGGCAGCCCTATTTCGATCCAGCCTACTTGGCTTCCGTGGGCCAAATTTCGGTCCGCAATTGCGTATCGACACGCTTTGCGGCTGCACGCTCCCGGGTCGGAAGAGTTTCCAGCGCCGCAGCCGCCGATCTCTTGACCCTAGGTGGGCTTCGGAATGTGGAAACTAAAAAGATTTAAGAAAACTGTATAAAAAAGCCACATCGAGTCGGCTTTGGAGCTGGAAACTCGACCGATTCGAAAGCGTACGGCCGCAAAGCGTACCGAGACGCAATTGCGGACCGGAATTTGGCCCAGAGAAGCATAGTAAGTGGCTATGTTTTCGTGGTTGCAGTCTGAAATTTCGATACATACAAATTTTCGATGTTAGACTAGAAAACTCTGCCGAAAATGCGAACTGTCTACCATCGTGCATTCAAAAATTGCGCCGAATAATAGAAGTACACCCTCTATTAGAAGTACACCTCTAATAGAAGTACACCAAAAAGAGAGAGCTGAGAATTAGAAGTACAGCCTCTATTTGAAGTACACCTCTAATTGAAGTACACTTAAAATAGAGGCCTGAGTATTAGAAGTACATGTACTTCAAAAAGAGAAAATACTGTATTCGATTCGGAACAAGTATACAACATGGGGGGATGACACAATCAATACAGCACGCACGTCGCCGATGGTGGTGAAGGCACCCCATCCTGGTTTTGGAAGAGAGCAAATACAGGTGGGCGGACGGATACGGGTAGGACCCTAACTGTGGCTACCTTGAGAGTCGTTTTTGACGCTTCAAACGGCGTAGGCGCTATGTTGTAAACCGTACCATTAGATTTTTTTTTTCAAGCAAGTTTGCGGGCGTGTATGCTCCTTTTAAACACATGTTGCAGAATGCAGCCTTCTACCACGAAGGAGAGCCTTGGTATTGTGGTTGCATATCGGGTGAAGATTAGAGCTGCTATTGCTGGACCACTTGGAGGAGAACTGGTAGCTGAGCTCCCTTTCACGTTAACTCACTCGAAGCCTGCCGAAACACCAGAACGAAGGGTGAGCAAATATTGCTGCGATGTTCTCTTTCCATTTCTGCATTTCATTCGACAGTATTCAAAGCCTAGCCTGCTCGGATGAGTCCGGGCGGAGGAAGCAGCGGAGCGGTCGGTCATAGCAAAATATAACAATGATAAAGAGATTTTGACATGATAAGCCCGCTAAGCTTCACTTCGACCGGCTCAAAATGAGGGAGCTAGGCTATAAATTCTCAAAGTTTTCATTTACACTGCTGCAGTTTGAATTTTATTCAAAATTAGAAAGAAATACATTCTTCTAATTCGGTGAATGCCCTCACTTGCTTGCTCTTGCTCAGGGACGAGTCGAGCTGTTTGGAATAATGCATGACCTGAATTTTAGCTGTAAAATGTTGTGGGAGAAATCGTTTCTCACCGAAAAATCCAGAAACGACCAAATAGCAAAGCCCATCGGGTTGAGATCGTAGAGAGCAAATTGGGAATGAGCTGAATGCGTATGTAGGTGCGCAGTACTGCAGGATCTACCATTCGCTATTCCCGAATTGTTGACGTGCCTACGGCTCCACAACTCCGCTCAAGATGAATCTTGGTAGTATTTGGGGTTGAATTGTGGGGGAGAACGTTTTTCTACGAATTCGAGGAGCGTCTCCCAAGTTGTGCAGATCCTACCACAAACCATGGAGGATGACTGCGGCTGACCACAGAACATGGGTTCGGAGAGCCATTCTCTATCAGAACAGGTCGTTGTTAACGTTGTGAGATCACTGAAATGAAGAAAATCGTCCCATAAGTGATGAAGACTCGTTGGTGGCGATCTATAGCGTCCAGTCTCAACATAATTTTTGCCTTTCCGGGGCGGCATGCATGTGCGCGGCGGGTTATGTTGGGGTTAGGCAGGGTTATGGGCGTCGACGCGTTTCATGATTGCTGTGCGAGTGCTATAGATAATCAATAGTTTGTGTCTCAACGGGGTTTAGGCTGCCCCACCCTCCTAGGTACTGTTTGCGAGGGAATGGTTTTTCAGTGCTAGCCTAACCCCCTTTCAGCCCTCGCGCCGCTATCGTCAAACACGACGACGCTTTAAACCCTGCCTAAACCCTACCTAACCCGTCGCGTACGTGCATGCCGCCCCCGAACTTGCTGACCTTGATTTCAAATTGTAACCACTGTGACTTTGTGAACCTATGAAAATGGCGAACTTGGCGATTTCTGATAGTTTTCTACGAGGTCGAATGCAGAATTTCGAAATCTCTGGAAATTTGTATTTTGGCTACAGATAATTCGGCCCTCGATACTTTCTTGCTTCTTTCTGACGGTATGGACGTCGGCCTGCAGCCCGGCTTAGCATCTGTGCCAAAATCCTTGATTTGCTGTACAACCGTTGCGACATTGTGAGTTGACGCGTACAGCTCCTTTGCAATGTTCTTATTCGGCACTACATTCCTGTGCATGGCGATCACTGTTACTCTGTCTCTCCGACTGATTCTTTATAACTTGGCAATTTGCCAACCTATTCCTATGAGCATAATAGCGTGAGTGAAGGATGGCTATTCAAAGTCGCGGCAAAAACTCAATTGCCACCCCAAACTTGTTTTGATTTTTCAAAATTTAATTCTTCTAGTATTAGGAAGAGTGACTCCAAGATTCCGAAATTCCTTTAGGAACGCCCTATTGCAAGTCGACCTACCCAAGGAGACTCTGGTCCAGATCCGTTGGACATTGATTTGATACAGCTAAATGAAGATATGTGAGTTTTAGCGCGCTTGTTTTTTTACGGTTCTTAACTTGATTTTTCGTTCGTATTTTTTTGTTTTTGTTGGCTCTTCTTTCAGTGTTCTTTTGCTGTTCAGGTATTTGGTATATTTGGGGCTTACACACAGGGTCCGGCACGAGGTGTGGACAAGGCTAAGTTTTCTCAGACCCCCCCCCCCTCTAAAAGCAAACTTTTGGCGATTTTCTCGGACTCTCCTCCCAGAAGCTTTGATAGATCAAATTCTTGACGATTTTCTCGGACCTCCTCCCAAGAGTGTTAATTGTCTGTTTTTGTAGTAAAATCGAAATAAAAGGAACAACTTATTCCAAAAGATGAATAATTTGAAGATGAACAACGTTTCAAAAAAACAAGACATTAACATTGATATAGATCACGGACGAGGCTTTTCTTGACGGATTACTTGAAGTTGCCTGCGTTTTTGAAAAACTTTTCTAAAGTAAGGGTTCTGATTATAGTGAAGGCTCTCCTAATGTTGAATATAAGACACATAAGTTTGAACGTGTATTCAAAAATTCTGAATGATTCCGGGTAGGAAGCTAAGGTACATATGTGGTGGAAAAGAAGCGTTGAGAAGATGAAGTGATTGGCTGAGGTCAAAAATACGGGATGTCTCGAAGAAATAAATGTGTTTTCAAATTAGTATGAGTTCGTAAATTTTTTTCGCAAGTCCAAGAAAAACATGTCACTTCAGATGTATGGACTTCTGGATCGAAAGAGCTTCATCCGATCTGGTTACGTTACGAATTTTATTCTCCGAAACCCACTCATACACGAAACACACGACACGGGTTCGATCCCGCAAGAGGCTTAATTTTCGGAAAACATTAGACCTCACATTTTTTTGCAAAGTGAGGGTCACGCAAATAAGTTATTCGAGTCGAGAGTGGTAGATTTACCTTATATACAAATTTCCAGCCTCTAAGATGGACGTTGAAAGGCACTTCTCTGTGTGGCCCACACCTGTCGCAGGTGCGGTGGCACTGGAAGCCTACATTTTTGCAAGGTGTGAGTCAGGAGAAAACGATGATCGAGTCGAGTGGTTGATTTACCCTGTATACTCTCTTTCACTGTCCAACATAGATGCTGAACACCGCTACAGTATGAGGCCTCACACTTTTCTCAGGCTAGGTCCCGCCGGAAGTCGTCAATTTCGAAATTTAGGTGTGACGAGAGTAGGATATTTGAGTCCAGCGTGGACGATTTACTCCTTATACAATGTTTTACTGTCTCAGTATAACGCCGAAGACCGCTAAATAGGAAGCGGAACAAGGTAAAGAAACGTCGACAAACCTGGAGTACTGTTTTAAAACACCTGTAACTTAACTTCCAAAAGAGCTACACCGGGGTTGAGCAAAACTAAGAAACTAGGTTTGTAACCCTACCAAAGAAAACTTTACTTGCTCCCAGAGGACGCCTTACAAAAAAAATTCATTAGGTGTGGACATTTGATGTTTTGAGCATAAATGTCCACACCTGGCCAGTGCATTTAGGTGTGGACATTTATGCTCAAAACATCAAATGTCCACACCTAGTAAATTATTTTGTAAGGCGTCCTCTGGGAGCGAGTAAAGTTTCATTCGGTAGGGTTACAAACCGAGTTTCTTAGTTCTGCTCAAACCCGGGGTAGCTGGTTTGGAACTTGAGTTGCAGCTGTTTCAAAACCCTACTACAGGTTTGTGGACTTCGACGTTTTTACCTTTTTTTTTAAACCTTGTTTCGCTTCCTATGTAGCGGTCTTCGGCGTTACACTGAGACGGTAAAAGATTGTATTCAGGGTAATTCGACCACGCTGGACTCCAAACACATCTCTACCTTGTCCCAGAACTGAATTTCTGAAATTGACGACTTCCGGCGGGACCATACACCCGAGAAAAAGATGTGAGGTCTGATACTGTAGCGGTGTTCAGCGTCTATGTTGGTAACAGATGGAAGTGAGCATATAGTGAGGTTATTCAACCACGCTGTACTCTTGGAATATCTTACTTCTCTGACTCATCTACCTTGCAAAAATTTAAACTTCCAGCGCCACCGCACCAGCGACAGGATGGTAGGCCACACAGAGAAGTGCCTTTCAGCGTCTATCTTAGAGGCTGAAAATTTGTATATAAGGTAAATCTACCACTTTCGACTCGAATACCTTATTTTCGTGACCCTCACTTTGCAAAAAAATGTTAGGTCTAATGTTTTCCGAAAATTAAGCACCTGTCGAGATCGAATTTGCGTAGTGTTTCGTGTATGTGTGGGTTTCTGAGAATGAAATTCGAAACGTAACCAGATTAAATGACGCTATTTCCAACTAGCAAGTGTTTTTGCCATATTTGGTCCGGCTAATGTTGAAGCACCTATTTTCGTATCTCACCACATATTAAAGCGTGTTCTCCATTCATTTGAGGTGACCTGTTCCTCTCTGAAAACATTTTTCTTTAGTACATCTCGTCGTCTTCGCCCTTTCCCAATAACTTCATTCATCGCATCCACTCTTTTCTTCCGCCCCATTCCGTAGCTTCCAATCTCGTCTTATTTGCAGTGCAGTACAAAACTATCCCGGATACACGCCCAGAACCTATGTGCCTTATATTCATTCGTAGGAGAATCTTTACTATTATTTTAACATTTACGTAAATTTAGTTACAACAAGAATTCATGTTAATTGGACGGTATTACAGAATTATTCGCAAAAAAATATTTCTAAACAGTGTACCTACTACCCGCGGTGCCCCCTCCCTCCACCATTACGCAGCTCAGACCCCCCGGTGTGGATATCCACATTCCGCGCCGAACTCTGCTTACACGTACAGTATAGAGATGTCACATCGGCGTTTTCGCACATGTTGTTTTTATGCATATCTCGGCCTAGGCTTAGCGAAAGTCAATGAAATTTCAATGTCTCAGGGGGCATACTTCTCACAGAACATAGATAAATCTTTCAAAAAAACTACGAAAGCTGTAGAGAACCAAAAAGCGGTTTCCGCTGTAGTTCTGTGTGCTGATTGAATTGATGTTAACGAACAAAATCCATCTCTTCTGTAAAGCGAGGTATCATGAAAAATAGGTTTGCCGTATAATTATGATACGTACATACGTGTATTATGTACACCTCAAAGAAATCAAATGCGGCACCTTTGACGTTTTGTGAGCCATTTTCGATGTCATATATTGAAACCTTTCTGAAGTCAGTGAAATCGATGATTTTGCTGAACCTGAAGTAATTTCATGTACCTGCATTATTTCGTGTCTGTCGTACAAAGTGTAGCTGAATTATAAACAACTGTTTGAAAAAAAAGCTATCAATGCGAGGACGAAAATATTCCTTTGGACACGCAGAATAAAATTTTACATATTCCATTTCAGCAATGATCTGAGAGTAGATGATGACGATTTGATTTTCGAAGACTTCACACGTCTTCGTTTGAAGGGAGCCGATTCTACGGATGAGGCGTCTCCAAGCGTACAACCGCCGAGTCTGATATGAAACCGTTGATTATTACTGTTCTTTCCACGGGCGATTTCATTCCTCTTATTGCATTCTCGCTTATTCCTTCGCTCTAATTCTTTAATGAAACTTTAAATGTGTTCATTGGCGCAAAAATCATGTTGTTGTGGTTGTTAATCGTGGTGCCTAGACGAGCTTTTCGTTCGTGGAAAGTTCCTGCGTTCTTAGTAAAAGTGATACATTGACAAGGTTTATATTTGCACATATTCATTTTTTACCCATGCAAGACTTATGGTTCCTTAGCTTTCCGTTTTAATAGATTAGGCTCACTTTTCCGCTTGGGGATTCCGCACATTCGCTTGTACATAACATACTCTTAATACAAGTAACTTATGCCTTCATGCCGTTATAAGAATCTGTTTATTAGCAACAATGGAGCTTGTTTCTATCAGTTTAATAATACTGGGTTCTGGTGTTTCTCTACTGACGTATTTGAAGTCAACTTTCATATGATTTTCACGGATTCCGCGTATTCGTGTTTATTATGGCATAGTCCGCGCAGGGAACCGCATTTCATGTATTTCTCGAATTGTTCGATTTTTTTTGTTCCCCATATTGATTGTAGAAAGTAAGAGGCTGCGAGAATGGCACAGCTTTGAAATAAGGAAGCGCTTTTAGAAGGAATCACTAAAACATTTGTGGTGGAGAGCAAAAAGCTGTGCATAGATTGTTTTCAAAATCGTGCTTTTTGCGCCAGCTAACGCGTTAGCCCGCTTACTGGATACAATCTCATCCACATGCTTTCATCTCCTCGTTGGATAGGTCGTTTCGCACTTCACTCTTTTTCGTCTTATTTTGTGGGATGTGAAATTTTATGCCCCGAAGTTAACAAGTATCTCCACCTAATCTCAAATATGAGACGATGCTTGCGTGGACGATGCTTCCAGCTATATCATGTGCACATATCATGTGCTTCTGACTTCTCAGTTTCCTCAAAGCACGGATGGTTGGGGGCAGCAGTGATGCTAATTTCTTTTCAGAAATCGCTCAGAACGAGGAGATCCACCCGTAGCACTGTGTATCAATTCTACCATTGGCATGAACTGTTGTTGCTTGCAAGTTGGGTGAAAAGGTGAGCATGATCCAATCGAGCCAACGTTTCGGCAGAAATGTTCGAACTCACCTGGGAGAGCACAGAACAAAAATTTCACGCAAAGCTGTATCCAACATGTTTCTAAAGGAATTTGTCGCGAATCTGTTCAGAAAAGCCTGGGGAATGTAGATTTGGAAGAGAAGAAACATCTGAAGTTGTTTTTCTACGGTTTTCTTTTTGTTTGAACGAACGCTGCATAAACAAATAAACCTTGTACTCTGATTGCATCTTTGAAAGTTCTTGCATTTTTTCACGAAAAGATGAATCTGCTGATGTGACGCAACTACGCATTCAATTATGTAATTATGATTTTTATGGTTATGATTTGCGCTTTCTCGACTTCTTTACACGGAAAGATGAATTTCCTTCTTGAACTTAATAACACCGAATTTTTTTCATGTTGAATGATTACATAATTCTTCACAATTTCATTGGGAAATAGCACCGTTTTAACATGTTTTGTGTGCTGCGCTGTTTGTAACGGTTTTTGAGATTTACGCTTTTTTCTTTCGCTGCTGTTGTCCTTTTGCGCTTCGTTGCGGATCAAATCTGGAAATCACAAAACGGCAAATCAGATGTTGACCGTAGTACCCCAGCAATCCATTCGCATGTCACAGTGGTTACCAGAGATGCGCGGAAATTCTCTTTGTGGAAACAGAAAACAGAAAAATCTTCAAAAACGGGCTGAAAACTGTAACGGAAAGCAGAAAGTTTTCAAAAATCAATGAAGAGAGTTCAGGCGAGGTTCGAACCCGACCGTGTACAGCGAAAAGCAGCGCTTTCCGTCGCCATGCCACGCGCGCCCTATTGGATAACCACCCCAGCGAGATAAAAGTATTTAGTATGAAGGAACTCTAGATAGCCTGAGTCAACTCCACCATCAACCCATTGGCTCAGCTCCGATTAATCCGGCCTCCTTTTCTGGGAAAATCCTGCTACGATTCGCAAATCACGATTGTTTCTGTTTTCTTGCCTATTTCTGCAGAAAACAAAAAAACGGCCTAAAATCGGCGATGTTTTTATAATCCCCCCCCCCGTTAGCTACGTCAGCCATGGCTGAAGCGTGACTAGCGTTTCGTTCACCTCAAATCCCATTTTTGGCTGACTCTTTTTGGACAGCACGATCACGTTACATTTGCCTCAAACGTTGAGGTCTGCCTTGATGTTGGAGAGGTTTCAAACCGCTCCAGCCCTCTCAAAACAACTATTTTGGGCGGAAAATCAGGTCACAAGTATGCCTCTTTTACCGCATATCAAATCTGTGCAGCAAAGTCACCCAAAGCAGCATTTTTATGCGGATTCGGGTAAGCTATTTCCTTTGTGAAAGCTGTCGTTGAGGTGGTTGATTTCGAATCCCCTGTAAACCTCAGCCATGCCAACATAATTGACCTAACGATTTGTTTACGAGGAATAAGAACTGCGCCGTCTTTCATCCATCCAGGTTTTGAAGTTTTCTTGCTAACTTGCCTGCTCCGTTTGTTTCCTACTGGCTCAGTAATCGTAGATTATCGACGAATGGCTACGGTGTCTCAGTGTACTGTACTTATGTGTGTATGCTTTGTTGGCAATTGCAATGGTTTCATGTTCTGGACTATGTAGCCTACTCTCAATTTCCACTGCTTTTTTCTTTGGGGTTACCACCAGAGTTTCTATGTTTTCTTATCTATTTATGTTTGGTTACTAGTTAGTTGAGGTTCGGTCCTCATTTGGTCGCCTTACTCTCGTTTTGTTCATTTATTTATCGTGATACATAGGCGCTGCTAACGGTAAACTGTTTATCATTATTTATGTTTGTATTTTTTTGCATAATATTTCGTTTGTATAGTATTGTAAAATGAGGTTTTTTTTGCATATCGCGCTAACTGAGGGATGCCATTGTGTTGTTTTGTTCATGCTACGTGCATCTTTGTAGGACGATCACTGTGATGTTTGATTCTGGTGAGCTCTCGGAGGTCGAATCTCTTTGTTTAAAAGCTGTACACATTCAGATGCGCGTCGTATCGTTTAGCTGAAGTTAATGAAGCATTCAAAGTTTTTGAAGGCAGTACCATCACTACTATCAGCAACAATATCCAAGACGAAAAAAAAAACACGACGGGAAAGTCAAAATCTTCCAGAGTGAAGATCATTCAGAGCAGTTTTTAGCTCTGAAAACACTTCGATTCGCCTTGTTGCGCTGTTTTTAAAAATGTAGCCAGATTTGAGAAAAATTCAGGTATTGACCTACCCATGACCAATTTTTCCTCAAATTTGTGAAATCTCAGAGTAAAAATTTTTGAAATCTGGGAAGACCATTCGCTTCATCCGCATAGCTGATTACCCTTATGTCTTCGCTTTTGAAATATAATGTGCGGTCCCTCAAAGATCGTCACCTACTCAAACAGTAACACCGGACGGATCACGGTTGCATGGCGAGCCGAAGAACACCCTTCCGCGATCCAACCGCCTTTGTCCTAGGATGAACCCGGCATGGAGCTACCCGCGATCCGACCGAAATTTCAATGGCTGTCGACGGTCCGACCGGTTCGTTTATATTCTCCTTCGATCAGCCTGGCGAGCAGGGATGAGCGGAAATTTTCTGAATTGCGAGAATCGGAATAACCTCAAATTCGGAAATCGGAACGCCAAAAACCATCGGAAATCGGAAATGGTCTGCGAAATTCTTAAAGGCACTGTTCGCGATAAAAATCCCTCATCTGTTTTTTTGCCTATCTTGAAAACGGTCCCATTCTGATTCCAATGATGTCTCTGGAATCGTACAAGACCTTCTGGGAACGGAGTTATGGTCTCTCAGAAATTGAGCTAAGGAAGCATGGTGGACAAGTTATCCGAGGCTTCTGATTTCCTTCTTTTGCGGCCGATGTGTCCGAGCTGACCTGAGTAAAGAGAGAAGTTGAGAATGAAGGAAAGAACGGAGCTTTTGATCGGAAACCATCGCTCATCTCACGATCTCGAGTGTTCTATTCTTCACGTCGAGAGGCGGAGAGGGGCCGGACTTTCCTAAAGCGGCGGAGTTTGCCCACTTTTCCAGGCCGTTTCTCGGCTCCTGGGTAGCTTTTCGTCCCGTTTCTTCGACGCTGTTCTGCTTCTGAGAGCCACGAGAAGCGTTTGTCGTGGAAAATTCCAGGATGAAGTTTATCGTCAACAGTGCCGTGAATTGAACTGGCGACGCTGCTGACATCTGAGTGCCGCTTCAAGACGGCGTCGTATGTTTTCTTTTTTCCCTGAAATTCATTTTGTCGTCGAGCTGAATGTGTGTCATGCACGCATTGAGCAGTCTCTTTTTCTGCTGGGGTGCCTTCTGTAATTAGAAACACAATAGGAGTACATGCTCCTGGAGCAGCAGGCTCCCTGACTGTGCTCGAAACCGCCTTGTCTTCGAATTGAATGAATATCCGACACTTTCTGAGTGTAGCGATTGCCTGAGTAGGAAATGACAGCTCATTTTAGAAGCTCGTTCAGATACATTTGAGTGCTGGTTTTCATAAATTAATAGGTGAAATTCAGCGGAGTCTGTGCAGAAGACTCAATTCCTTCCCAAACAAGCAACACTTCCGGAAACTCTATTTAGGGGGATCAATTGCGAGTTGTTCTTGTGGTGGTACGCCCTATCCGCATCGAAAATCTTACACGACCACCACACGTCCGAGAAGCGGCGCACTTTAGGGGCAGTGTTCACGATAATTGTCAATTTTGAGATTATTCTCTAAAGCGATCACGTGGTCCCCGGGCAGGACAGAAATGACAGTGAAATCGAGGAAAAAACACTAGGAGTACACCAAATGTACGCTCCCGTGCTCTTAGTGGAACTGTTTGTGGTGACATCGGAGTCCTTTGTGTACCCCTATTAATATCACAACTCGCTGTTGCTCAAGTCTTTCTTGGACCCTGCCTAATATTCTTTTGGGTATTTTCTTCCATCTTCGTTTGACCCCATCATTCAGCGGTCGCGACCGCCGAGGTCTCTACCGGACAACTAGTCCAGGCTAGAGAATTCATGGACAGAAAGAAGGCTTTTTATTGCGCCTCGCCGTTTTGTTGTGATTCTAATAACGTTTGGTAGCTAACACATCGTTCTGAGTGGGAAACTGGGAACTGAAAATTGTGAAGACTCCCTATAAAAGCTCAGAGCCACCCACTAATGTCTTTCGAGATTTTATGCTAATCTTGAAGACGGTCCCATGTTGATTCCAATGGTGTCTCTGGAATCTTACAAAAGCCTGTGAATCGAAAGATGGTCCCTCAGAAATTGTCTAGAGTTGAGCGGCGAAAGCGTGGCGGACAGGAAGAGTGAGGCTGAGAAGGAGGGGAAGAACGGGGTTATCAACGGAATCCGTCGCTCGTCCAGCCACTGTTGAACCCCAGTGGTCGTCAGAGGGGGCGTGGCAAAGCGGTTTCTTGCTGTGGGCGCCCTAGGGTAGATTTTCCCTATATCTCCTTTATTCTGGGGATTGAAAGCTAGCAATTGGTAAGTGATATATGGGGTGGGTCCACTGTTTGCCGCGTCCATAAAACGCGGCAGAGACGCAGACTGCTCGGGCATACAGCGATCCGACTAACAATTGTACATTGACTACGCATTTGCTGGCTCATGGCATTTGTTGGATGGAATGCTATCTGTGGGCAAACGTGCGGAACTCGTTCTCTGGCTGATTGAACCTTCTGCCTCCTGCAATCTATAGTGGAGATAGGTAGTACAAAAGCAGTCTGTTGTTGGTGTGTCACATTCACAAGAAATTTTTTAAAATTTTCGTCAGTTTGAGATCTGATTTCTTTAACAATTTTTTTTATCTAAAAATTTGTTTTATTTTCTTTCTCGAATCCTAAGTTACGTTGTTTCGCTATTTCCCGGGCCGAGTTGTTGGCTGATTGAAAATATACATGTCTTCCACCCGAATACTCGCGACTTGAGTCGGAATCGAAGTACACGTGTAGAAATTTCATTCTCAAAAACAGACGACCAAACTTTGCAGAAAACAGAAAACAACAGTATTTGCCTGTTACATCCTTTTGTACGGATGAGAGATGATACCGAGCAACTGAGTAGGAGTGGAGCTGGGCTTCGGTGGTGCAGTTCGATAAGGTGCTCCTCCGCAAAGGGAATATTCTGGTGTAATCTCGCCCGAAGCGTTTCGCGATCAACTCGACGTCTTATGTAAGCATACCATAACGTGCACCTCGACTATATAACTGCAGTTCTTCAAAAAATATCAAAAATGCTGAAGACTTGACAAAATAGTGTCATGCACCACTTCCTCAGCAACTAAGACAGCTGCATCGGTCGGACGACCTAGGGAGCATTGCGGCTCTAACAACACCCATCCCTAGACCCGACCGCTATCGTCCTCGAATTAGCTATGGCATGAAGGCACTGCTTTACTGCTGCCGGCGATCCGATTGAAGAATTTCGCTTAGAGGCAGCGTTCACGATGATCATCCTCGTTGACTTTCCAGAGTGAAATGATAGGCGAGAAGGATCCTAGGCTCCTAGTGTCGAAAGAACGGTAGAGAACGAGCCAGGAGCGGCAAAATAACGGCGGCAAACAAGCGTTTTGGTGTCTCAAACACGCCCCGTGCTCCAGATCCGCCCCTCAGAATGAACAAATGAAGACTTAGATTACAGGAATGATCAAGTCAAGAAGGTGCTGATAAGTGAGCTGATCGCTTCATTGCACTGATAGGTATCATCCTTCTGGCGGTCAATTCCTCCACGCTCAAAAATCAACGTAAACAAGAGAGGGCCTATTTCTGCTCAAAAACGCATCTTTCGTGTCCTCTTTAGCATGCCTTGCTATATAGGGCACCAGACCTTCCGCAAATCGTGGGGATATCGGAAGTGAAATTTATCGTGAATACTGCCTTTAAGCCCTGGATACGACCGAAAGTTCAATGCCTGCCTTCGATTCGACCGACGCGTTAACCCATTCACGACCACCTGTGGGACACGCGTTGACTACCACTTTGGACCGCGTGTCTCACCGGTGTGACACTCTTTTCGAAAATCGATTTCTCCACCGCATGAAGGAATTTCTGAACCTATTAATGGTCAATGGATTTACCTATTCTAGACTCGACTATGAACTTCGTGATCCGCTGGCAGCTTCACCACTATAATACAGTGCGTTCAGAAAGTATAGGGACACCCCCGAAAATCAAGGTTTTCAAAATCATGTTATATTTGGCTATCAATACTGTTCATAAATGAATTCAACAAGGTGAAAAACCTCTATTTGTTCATTTCTATAACAGCTGAGCAATTTTACAAGAATCTATTTCAAATTTCAAATTTTTTTCTGCCGTTCAGAAAGTATAGGGACACAACACAAAAACAAAAATTACTGAACAAAGGAAGAGTTGAACATACAATTTAGAATGAAATAGCTGCACCAACATTAGCAATGATCTCAAAAATTCTCTTTGGCATAGAATTGATCAAATTGGCGATGACGTTTTCATCCAGATTGGCCCACGCTTCGAGGATAGCGACCTTCAGCCCATCTACCGTTCTGTACTGCTTATTGTTGGCATAAACCTGGCGCACAAGTATGCCCCAGATATTCTCTATCTGGTTACAATTCGGGCTACACGCGGGCCATTCCATCAAACGGATTCGATGACGTAGAAACCAGGTTTTTGTAGACCTGGACACATGTACCGCCGCGTTGTCTTGCTGGAAAGTGAAACGCTGACGTCGTGTTCCGGACAAAAATGGCAGTAGATGTGTGCGAAGAGTATCTTGATATTCCTCCGAGTTCATGCGGCAAGAAGTGAAGGCCAATACCAAAACACCTTCGCTACTGAATGCTCCCCGAAACATCAGCGAGCCACCGCCGAAATTCCGTCTGCTGAAAATCAATGGATCCTTGCGCAGATCTCGCCAGTAGGATCGAGCACCATCCGGTCCGTCAAGGTTAAATTTTTTCTCGTCGGAAAAGATGACCTAAAATTTTTTTTGCGTCATTTCTCGATTTTTTTCCGGATTTTATTAGACTGCCTTAGCTTTGCCCAATCAGTTGCCATGTTCCTCTTTGCAAATTCAAGTCGAGCCTCTTTATGGTTTGCAGATAAGGACGAGGCCTTCTTCATCACTTGTCGGACAATGTTTTTATCGCCATTTATGGTGTTCCAGACTGTCGTTTCCGAAACACTGAGCGATAATTTAGACTTAATCTGGTTCAGCGACAGTGTGCTGTTGGAGCAGAGCCGAATAATTCTGCGCGAATCTTGATTGCTGATCTCCTTCGGCCGTCCAGTACGTTTTGTAGTACCGTAGGAATCTGGATCTCGCAGGAACTGGTTGATACAATTGACAGATCTTCCGAGCTGGGTAGCGATTCGACGTTGGCTCAACCCGGCAACGCTGAGCGCACGAATTTGAGCTTGTTCAGCAGCAGTTAGAGCAGTTCCACGAGCCATTTTAGGAATAAAGATATCACATGTACTCATCTTCAGTTTATGAAGCGATCTTGCAACGGGAAATTTTGTTTGGATGAAAAAATCTGAATTTTCAAAGGGTGTCCCTATACTTTCTGAACGGCGAAAAACTCCAAAAGTTGAGATAAAATCTTACAAAATTTCACAATTGTTATATAAATAATCAAACATAGCTTTTCCATGATGCTGAATTCATTGATGAACAGCATTGATCACCAAACACAAAGTTTTATTGGAAACCTCGATTTTCGGGGGTGTCCCTATACTTTCTGAACGCACTGTATATCTGACCCTTCAAATGCGGCGAGATCGAAAACCGCAAAGTTGAGTACAGATCGCATTTTACTAGCAATTAATGGCGAATTTTTTTCTTTTCCCCATTACTCGAGGAACAATCCTTTTTTCTGAGAGTGGTCAGATCGTGTAGCACTATTTGATATCTATATCAGAGAATTATGATTACTGATACTGCGCACCATTCCCGCGTTGAAAATCAGCTTTTCTTTCGCCCGTATTTTGTTCACAGAAATTATTTCACGCAAAGATCACCAATGTAGAGACCATTTGGTCCTTTTTTGGGAGTCCTGCTTGTTTATGGTTGGTGTACTATCGTACGCCGGGGCTCCATATTTGGGGAAAACTACGTTGGAGAGGAGCGGACGAGAAAATGAGGACGTGCCAGAGCAGAAAACGAGTGAGAATCTAAAAAAACGGTTATTAAACTAATAATTTCTACTCAATACGTAATAATATAACTTTTGCCACGTCTAAATGTAAAAGAAACGAACGCTCAAAAAAGTTTTTTTTTCACAAAAAATCTAACCCTAGAAGGCGCCGAGCCGGAGAGGTGAGGGGGCGGCCGAGAAAAAAAATGGGGGAGATATTCAAAAAAAGTCATTTCCATCAGCATTCCCAGCAGTGGTGTGCGAGAATTTTTCAAAAATTTCAGAAAACAGAAAATCGAGTTTGTCAGAAAACAGAAATCAGAAAACAGAAAATTTCCAGAAAAAATACTCTCTGCATTCAAGAGGAAAGAGAGCGTGATTCTGAACATCTTTGCTATACCTGTAATACAATATCTACGAGACTGGACAAATAACTAATAAGACATTGATAGTAGCGATGGCACGTCAATGACAGGTAGATCATCATTGAAGGCACTCACTCTGAGAGTTTTAGCCGAGAAATAGCCCACCAGGCTCCACAACGGTTCTTGATGTGCTATTTCTCGAATGTTTATCGATTGTTTCTCGATTATTAAGCGGCTAAGATCATGTTGTTCACGAAATAGCCTAGAAGTAGCCTTGCAATAACCGAGAAATCACCAAGACGTGATATGCACACCAACACGCGACGCGGCCTTTCCCGGCTCGCCAAACAGCCGCCTTGGCCTCCTGCTACTTGGCCGGCCTCCTGGTGCTAGGCGGGGTCCAAGTACCGCAAACTTGGGTAGTTCAACCGACCGCGGTGTCGACATCCAAATCATGCCTCCGGAATGCGTCGTGTGCAGCTCAACTCCGCGTTACCGTTCACTCCGCAAAGTGCACGCCGTTTGCGGAAGCGTACTACATCCTTGTCCTAGGATACTCGTATCCGCGCCGCAGCGCGCTTTCGCAATCGGCGTGCACTTTGCGGACTGAACGGCAATGCGAAGTTGAACTGTACATCCCTTGAAGAGCATTATTTGGCGTCCATTTCGCGGCAAACATTTTTTGGCGGTCATTTCTAGGCTATTACGCAGCATCCAGCTTCTTCCCGACCATTTTCCGGCTATCACGTAGAAAGCAGGCATTTCTTGGCTATCTATTGGCTATTGATCGGCTATTGATCGTGTGAATTTCTCAGAGAACGTCAGTACGTCAGCACAGTATGGGTTGCATCCCTCGTTGTCAGCAGCTGCTGCTGACAGCTAACAGCGGCAGTTGCTATTGATATCGCGGGGTTCAACCCCAGCAAGTGTCGGAATCATATACCGCTGTCAGCAGCAGCTGCTGCTGACAGCGAAGGTTCACACTCGGTCTTTTATCGCGAACCCTGCTCACCTACTCAGTACTTCGGCACAAAAGGGGTTGCTGTCGACAGCGAAGGTTTGCACTCGATCTTTGCCCTGGGATGCAACCCCTATTGCGCCGAAGTACTGAGTAGGTGAACAGGTTTCGCGATAAAATCAGTTGCTGAGTTCTCTTCATGAGAATGCAGGTCTCACCTACACAAAAGTGGGAGAAGTGAAAAGTTGCAGGATAAACGCACAAGAACAGCTTAGAACAGCTAATTGGTGGGTGTGCGCACGCCCCAACTAGCATGAATCATGTAAGTGCTGGTTTTTCATTTAGCAACCTTCATGCTTTCGCGGAAGCAGCAAATGCCGCGCATTATCAGTAGAAAAATGAGAAATCATATGTTTGATACCGTTACCGAGCATCTGATTTCTGATTTCTCTATTGATAAGCCGCAGCATTTGCCGCTTCGCAAAAGTATGAATAGGGTGTAATAGCAAGGCGGAAGAAGGCAAAACAAACATACATAGAAGTTTAGTTAATTGTGGGCAAGGTGACAACCAGCCATATTTTGTTCCTGAGCATTTTTCCTCTGAGTTTTCACCTATTTTCATTTTTGTGAGGATCATGTCTACCTTCTCATGGGCATACCATAACAACCGTTTCTTATGGCGAACCCTACCTTTAGCAGCAATCGCACAATTGAACACAAATAAGAGCGAAACCACCTAAACGACCAAACAAGCTGCACTGTCCAACAGACCTGGTTTTCATTGATTTTCGCTGATTTTTTTCTGATTTTTGCAAGGGCTTCAGAAAACAGAAATAAGAAAACAGAAAGGCCAAAACTGCCAGAAAACAGAAATCAGAAAACAGAAATTTCCGCACACCCCTGATTCCCTGGCGATCTGAAAATTGAGGAGTATTTCCAACGTCTAAATGTCAAAAGGAATGCTAAAAATGTTCACTACAAAAAAAAAACTCCTGTCGGAATGCTATAGAACGCAAGAGTGAAGGGGTAGCTAACGCTAAAATTAGTGCAGATCTGAAAATATCATTTCTCTAAACATTTCCTGTCAATTGAAGAACAGAAGAATGTTCGTGATGGTAAGCTACGATAATAAATGTTTCAAAGCGCTAGAATTCAACGAACTCACGTGATTTTGTGGATGGTCTTATCTACACAGTTGGAAATTTAGGAGGCCATTTCTCAGAAAAGGGAGAATTAGGGAATCTCAAACTTTGGCATCATGATTCTGACGTCGATAGTCGTACGTAGAACAAAAAAAAACACTAAAATCGATTTTTTTGGTGGCGTGCCATTCGAGCAAAAGTGACCCACCGGTGGGACACTGTATACGGTGACGCGATATTGCACGCGGTCCGAACGTGCAGCCACCCAAAATTAGTCGTGGTCTTGAATGGGTTGTCATCCTCTCGCGATTAGCCCTGCAAGCTTTTTGCCTGCCGCCACTTGCTCGTCATGCTGCCGCGATCCGCACGGAGAGGCTTGCTGGCGTCGTGCTCAGACAGCAACACCGGTCGGATCGCGGACGTATGGCGGGCCGAGCGGCACCAACCCCGCGATTCGACCGGCATTGTCCCGGGATCAGCCCGGCATCAAGCTGATCAAGCTGATCCCGGGAAGATGGCGGTCAGATCGCAGTGTGAGTGATGTTCGGTGTCTTTATGAAACAATATTCGTGTATAGTTAATTGTACTCTTATCTAATAACAAAACGCTAACCCCTGTTCGTCTCTGTTTGCTTGCAACAGAGTGGACCCCGGCGTTAGCGCACTTTGAGAGAGTCCAATGGTTTGAGCAGCTCAATCATAGGCTTGCCTGAAAATCCTAATAAGCCATACATCGTTCATATGTCGAATGTTTGCAGACGTTTCAAACATGAACGGTTGTATTCCCGCGATCTGAGCGCCGTTTCTAGTGCTGCTTCCGAGTTTTCTAGTTCCGACCTAAACTTGAATGGTTGTCGTCTACTCGACCGGCGCCTCAACATTCTTCTGCAATCATCCCGACAAGCCTTTTGCTATCGCCATTCGCCCTCCATACTCCCGCAATCAGTCCGGAGAGGCCTTTTAGCGCTCTCGGTCGGACCGGTGTTACAGTCCGAGTGGGTCCGACAGGTGTGAGTTTCTGAGAATTGAGCAGCGTTTCTGCATGACGAAGCACGCGGAATGCCATGCCCAAATGGACCACTAGCACTGGATGGAGGAATTGATGTAAGTCATCTCACAGCTGTTGATTTCATGGCGACCCGATCGGTGCATCGCTTTAACCGAAATAAGCAAATTTTCAATTTTTGCTGGCGATTTGGCCTGATCGTTCCGCGACATGATTTTGCGATGCGTTTTTATCAATATTGTAGGTTTCAATACGGTGGCGTTCTATAACAATCGCACTCTCTCTAGCAGACTTCCGCGTATTGCCTACGAGCGGTTGGCTTCTCACGCTTTAGTGAATTGATCGCCATATTCGCGACGATTGTGAAATTATCGAGAAGTCGGCGACGCTTGGGCAGTTAATATTGCGATTCACGCCGATGTGATCAAGTAATTGTTTCGGTTCGAAATTCTCGTCGCCTCAATTCCACCTTTCAAAGGACGAGTCTCTATGCGACGCATTCTTGTAACGGGACTCAGATGTCAACATCGACGCCGGTTGATTTACCCAAGATTGAGATACCTGGCCCCGCTCGGCATCTGGAGGCCCCAGATTGCGGGCCTTCGTGCTCTTCGACAGGCATGACAGGCATTCATGCTCCTCGACAGGCATGGTAGACCTTCATGCTTCTCGACAGGCATGGCAGGCCTTCATGATTTTGGAGCTACATTCGCCCTCAATATTCACTATTATGGTGGAAATGAAGTGAAATCAAAGGCGATTGTCGCGTCGAGCTTGCAATTTTGGCGTAATACGCGACAAACGTTCTTCAACCTCACCTTCTCGCGACCCATTTTCATCCTTGAGGTGATAATAGCGCGACGATTTTAGACTTCGAATTCACCTGTACATGATTCTGAAGTCATTTTGATAGAAGCAAGCCGCGTGGGTTTGGCAGAGCTAAAAGCTACCTAAAGGTTATTGCAGCATGTGGGTCAACCAGATTCTAGATCAAACAAGAAATTCGAGAAGTCGATGAGTGATGGGGGTGGCATTTGTCGACCTCATTGCTCAGTTGCCGCCGATCTTTTATGTACGCTTCTCTTGGGATTTTTCCACAGCAACTATACTAGATAAAACGTTTTTCGAAAAGAGACCGAAATTTGGATATTTGCTCCTTTACGCCGCTCAGCTTTAATTTGTTGTTGCAGAGAGCAGTACTCCAAGGCAATTTCTGAGTGTCTGTGTTTAGAAATCCCAAACTATGCTTATGACTTCAGCAATTCTCAGTTCCTTGACGGAATTAAAAATGATGAGTGTGATTTACAGCCCTTGCGATAATAATGATCTCTTAAACTCTGCTTCCGGGAACGATGTATCCCAAAAGTCTCGACCAGTTTTTCATATCCGTGTACGTCAATGAAATTTTCTTTTATGACTGGATTTTCTCTCAATTATCACATGTTTTCTCAAGTTTACCGGGACTGATAATGTTGAAGCATCAGTATAGCAGCTGATCAGAGCATAAAGTTGTAAACGTCCTTCTTCATCCATCTTCTAATTGTTTTTACAAATGTCACAAATTCCACACAATTTGATAAAGGATGTCTCCCACTGACTAGAGGAGGTAGAGTCGACGCAGTGCTGTTCGTCTGATCGGTGTGAGCCCGAGAAGTCCGTGCTTCTGGCTCTCTACGCTCGTAGCAACGCCGCCCCTATGTCTTCGTCTCAATCAGGGATGAGCGGAGTTCCGCGTTTCGCGTTCCGAAACCCGCAGTTTCGCGCATTTTTGGCGTTCCGCGTTCCGCATTCCGAAAACCGCAAAAAACGCTGCGGAATGCGAAAATATCGGGTGATCTAGGAGGAAGAAAATGTCAGATAATTTCGGAATTTTTCCGCGTTTCGCGTTCCGAAACCCGCATTTCCGCGCATTTTCAGGCGTTTCGCGCCCGATTTCCGAAACCCGATAAAAAAATTTTATTTCCGAAACCCGAAAACCGATTTCCGAAATTTCATATTTTTGTTCCGCTCATCCCTGGTCTCAATTCACCTATCCGACAAACTATTCCGAGATGAGCTTGTGTCGAATAAATAGAAAATTCTTATCGACCGGATGAGCAACTAATTCGATTAACTGACTTTCTCGTAGAGTAGATTATCCGAATAATTTTTATATTTGAATTTCCAAGTATCGAAGTTTTTGACCTTGACTGCGTTTCCAATTATTCGAAAACTTATTTTTTCAAATAGCTGACGCTGCCGAATATGCGAATTACCGTATTCCCTGTAATTGAACACCCGGGTGTATTCTGTCTTCCGACCTAAGCCAAATAAGGATTTAATTAGAAGGGGCCTTTAAGCCTGACAAGAGAAGTATACAAAGCGTAGGTCGGATCTGCCAAAACGACTAGTGTCGTTAGTATCTCTTGTGGCTCAATGGTAATACTGCGCAGTATTCCTCCCCGAGTTGCAGGTTCCAAGAAGTTACAAGCTTAAAAACCTCATTTTTTGTGATTTTTCTACCTTCCAAGAAGCGCGTTAGTATTCGGAAAATTCGGAAACGGACCTCATAAATGTGCACAGCGCCCAAAGCTACCCCCCCCCCCTGAGCAAAGTTTAGGTGGTTGCACATTTTCCATACTTTGTCCAGACTGACAGCGTTTTGGACTTACATCGATTTTCGCTTGGGCGTTTATTTTTACCAACCAATTGAGGGCCCTGGAAGCGTTTTAGAAAAATGTTCCAGATCTGACTAAAAATTCTTCCAGAGTGGTTTTTTGGGGCGCTGATCACGAATCTGTAGTTTATTAGTCGATTTTCCAAAGTTTTCGGCTAATTTCGTGCGAAGCTTCCCAACCGGGGAAAATTTCGAGGGAAAAACGCCACTTTCGAGATTTCCGGTTTTCTACGATAGATATGTCTCAAAATCATTTGCTGAGGGTTATTTGGAGTGCTAAACACGAATCTGGAGTCCATTGATCGATTTTTTGCAGATTACGGTAGATTACGGTGGGTATACGGTAGTTTGGTCAAAATCTCAGATTTTACTCAAAAATGGCGTACGGGGGTTATTCGGGGTGGAGAATACGAATTTAACGTCCGCTTGTTGCTTATCAAAACAATAAGGTGGGTTTTGACCCCTAAATGACATGTTACCCACCGTAACCTACAGTAAACCTCAAAATTTCGACAATTGGACTCCAGATTCGTGTTCACCACCCTAGATTACCCCTACATACAACTTTTGAGCTAAATCGGAGAAGATTTTTTGAAACTCAAAAAAAATGCTTGATGGGTATTTTTGCCTTTTCGCGAGGCTCAAAAAATGCTCATAACTTTTTTGAACCTGCGGCTCGGGGCGGGATACTGCGCATTTTTACTATTGAACCAGAAGAGATACTAACGACACTAGTCGTTTTGGCAGATCCGACCTACGCTTTGTATACTTCCCTTGTGAGGGTGGTGCTGTGATTTCCAACAAGGAGTTTCAGAATTCAATATGCTTGAGCCGGCTGTGGAAAAGTAACGCAAACTCAAGTGAATACCTGCCGAGGTTCACATTCTGTCTTAAAGCAATAAAAAGATCGGTAAGATAATCAATAAAAGAGGATTCGGTGGTTTTTGATCGGTGTGGGACCGTATAATACAAAGTAAGTTGCATTCTTCAAAAATCTGAATGAGCATTTTTTCAACAAAAAAAAAAACAAATGTATGAATTGGACTTGGTGGTTGTACTTGCCGTTAGGAAGATATAGAATTTTTTAATCACTAACAAATTATTGCAATGGGTTTAATTGAAAGAAAAACAATTTTTGAACATTTAGAAAAAAGATTCTCCTGTTATCATTTCTTTTTTCATACGTCATTATGTGTGGTGATTTACAACTTATGCTAGTATGATTTTGTCGTTCTCCATAGTACTTCTCTCATTAACATGACTCATACACAGATTTTCCAACTGTAGATCCTTAGCAGGACTTAGGATTTAGTTGGCATGCATATTCAACCTCGATATGAATCAAATTTTTCACGAAGATCGTAGTCATCAATCACGAAATGTGATACGCACCAAAGGTGTAGCATCTAGTAGATGCATCCTCTTCTTATTCATTTATTCCTCGTTAACTTTGTAACTGTGGTCTCTCCCTCTCGATTTGAGCTGGTCGAAGTAGAGCTCATCGGGTTGTCATCATGTTGAAATCTACTTATTTCGTGGGTTTCACCGCGTCGGACCGCTCCGTTACTGGCTCCTCCCGGACTTCTTCGAGCGGGGGGCTACACGTTACCTACCCGCGATTTTTCTATAAATGTCGTCGATTTCACTAGACCTAACTTATACGCGTAATCAGTTATTGTATGCTTTCTTGCAGTTGTTTTATCAAAGGCAGCATATTCGCTCACAAACATGGTCGAGACAATAGCATAAATAGGCCCGCCCGGCCCTTACCATGTCGTCAACGACGTCTCAAGCGCTAAAAATCATCCAGGATGACAATATTTGAGCAAACATGTCTAGCACGCCCGTATTTTCACACCCCTTTGAGTATCAGAATGAAAAGTTAAACTTGAGAAAACATGTGATAATTGAGAGTGATAGCACGATCAAATGGGAGGGTGCGAGAGAAACAGCTTGATTTACCTGTATATTACATGTTTGTGCACTGAAGAAATCCTCCATTTTTAAAAGCCAGCCGGAGTAGAGCGGCATTCTCGAAAGTGGATGAGAGTTTATGAGTGTTTAAACAGGTAATACTCAAGTAAATCGAGCTGTTTCTCTCGTGCACTCCCCTTTGATAATGCTATCACTCTACGTTGTAACATGTTTTCTCAAGTGTAACTTTTCATTCTGTTACTCAAAGGGGTGTGAAAATACGGGCGTGTGTAACAGGGACGGTCAAATACTGTCATCCTGAATGGATTTCAGCGCTTCAAACGTCGCTCACGACATCGTAGGGGCCGTGCAGGCCTCTTTACGCTGATATCTCGACCATGTTTGCAAGCGTGTATGCTGCCTTTAAGGTACTATATCAAATAACATATCAAACAGTTACAGCGAATGCGTAGATGTAGTTAGAGTTTAGGCTCCTTTTAATTAAATAAGTACACAATATATACTTTTACACATTCAACTAGGTTCCCTCCTTTTCTTTCTTTAGCTCCTTTTATAATCCCTGGGCGCACTAGCACCAATTTCATCCTTTTTTCAGGTACATATTTTTGGGATTGAGACGCGATCCCACTCCACTCCTTTACACATTGCTGGAGGGCCATACCTCCCACTAAAAATAGGGAATAGTGCTGATGGAGTTATAAGCGGAAAATGTCAAGAGGGATCAGTTTTCCGCGCTACCCAGTACTAGTCAAAACTTTAGGGATTGACAACTGTGGCAGCAGTCCTGGCAAACCCGTTGGGGAGATTCCTCTTTGTAGGGGGTTTGGCCGCCCACCTACTTAGATTTTGGTCAAAAAACTTAGCAAGTCACTTTGGAACCCGTCAGTATTTTAATCGTGATAAGTATACGAAGAAAAGAACAGGCGCTGATCATTATACGCTTCAAAATTTCGGTAATAAACAAAAGGGAACAAGATGTGGAGATAAATGTGCAATTTGTAGTCTTATTGTCTTTCAAGATACAGTTACCTCGACGGTCACTGGATTGCAAATTAACACCTTTAAAAAAAGAGGTACTAATTGTAGGACTAAAGGTTTCATATACTGTTTACAATGTGAGAAATGTAATTTACAATACGTAGGAATGACCACACGTATGTATGTTAAGAGAGAGGATTAAAGAACATATAGGTTTTATCAATAATCACAAAAGGTTTACAACATTAGATAATCATTTCCATAGTTGCAAGTCACAGCTTGAAGTTCATGTTTTGGATTCACTTGATGAGAATACTACTAATTCACTATTATTGGAAAAAGAAGATTTCTGGATCAAATTATTGATGACACCTTCTCCTTGTGGTCTTAATGACAATATCAAAGGATATGGTAATATTTCGAAAATTGGAAATCCACTTTTACATAAAACAAAGCATCCTGATTTTTCACTCAAAATAGTCAAAGACAGGAGTAACATAGGTATAAAGAAGAATAAAAACGAAAGAATCAGCAGAGTAAAGCTGTTGGATATATTAGATCATATTGATCATATGAGAGAAGATGATATAGATACGATAGGTCTGTTAAGGCTAATTAAAGGCATGAAAAAAGTGATGTACTTAAACTTATAAAGCTCTCACAGTCGGAGAATTTTTTAAAACATGTCAGTAGTAAGGTTAAATTTCTCTCATTTTGTCTGCTTACTCTTTTCCACCATGGACATGGAGAAGATAAAATGGAAAAAGGAGACAAAACGATTACCATCACATCAAAATAGAATATTTTAAACAGTTAAGTGATAAAATCTGTTTAAGTAAGATTTTTAACAGTTGCGAAATTAAGAAAGTAATTATCGAAAGAGAGAGAGAACGCCTGAAACAGGTGAGGATTATTTACACATATAATTATCAGTAATCTAGTAAAGTATTTATTTATAATCAAGTGCTGAAAACAGCTAGTAAAGACATTATAAAGGAATTAATCAATAAAGAATGTATTTGTGAAATAAATAATAATGACTTGAGTAGGTTTATAGATCCATATCATAAACACATAGTCACAGGAGACCTTAATATTATTAAGAATGTACAGTTTAGAAGCATACTTCATAAAGGTACTAAATTTAGAGCGCCTAATATAGTAAGCAAAGAATATGTTAAGAATATTTATTATGAGACCACTAACAATTATATTAAATACTTGGTTTCTAAATTTAAGCTGGGTGAAGATAATTATAAAAGTTTGGAGATACATTTCAGTAGTCAAGTTAGATTTAAAATAAAACTTTTATTGAGTGAACTTAAAAATAAATGAGAAATATGTAAAATAAAAGATAGGATTATCAAAGAATATAAAACTAATTTCATTTTTGTCCTCTAGATAAGGCCAGTAATAATTATGGAATTACATGCAGAAACATTACATATTAACTTTGATGAAGGAATTAGGAGTAAAGATTCTGGACAATGATTGGGTTGTAGATAGAAATGAGAATAACACATATCAACCGTTTTTAGATGTAGACGTTCAAACTATAATTTTAAAACATAAATTTTTCTGTATCAAAAATGGTTTGATGTTTGACATAGATTGTGGATTACCAATGATTTACGCGTTTCCTAAATTACATAAGCATCCAATTAAGTTTAGATTCATTACTGGTGCCAGTAGGAGTAGTATAAAACCTTTAGCACAAACGCTGCACAACATCTTGACTTTTTTAAAAGAACATTTTATTAAATATACAGATGTAATATTCCAACGTAATGGTAATATTAAACCATGTTGGTCAATAAATAATGTAAACATAGCTACAGAGTTGAATAATATGAGTAGTGATGATCTGAAGATCTATACGGCAGATTTTACAGATATGTTTACTAATCTAAAACATGATTTGATATTGAAAAATATAAATGAATTACTGAACATTTGTTTTAAGAATTCAAGTAAGACATTTATAGCTAGCAATGGCTTTATTACGTTTTATACAGATAAAGTGCAAGAAAAAGGTAATTATAATTATTTCAATCAAACAGACTTGTTATATTATACAGATTATCTTCTCAAAAATAGTTACTGTAAGTTTGGTAATATATTTTTCAAACAAAACAAAGGAGTTCCACAAGGAGGAAACTTTAGTCTTTTAATGGCTGACCTTACAATATCTATTTTGGAATACCACTATGCAAAGAATTATAAAATAGACAAGAGAACTTTAATTACACCTTATCGATATATGGATGACCTATTGATAGTACACAATCAATGTGGGTTGTATATACAACAGCAATTGGCTTCGATTTATGGAGATGTTTTGGAACTCAAAAAAAAAACTAACGACACTCCGTTTAAAAGTAATTACCTTGATATTTCGATTCAAGTTATCAATAATAGTACAAAAACTAATTTATATAACAAAACTGATGATTTTGGATTCAAAGTTATCAAGTTCCCCAGTGAAGACTCTAATTTGTCAATTAAAATAAAAGCGGCTACTATTTACACGGAAACACTTAGATTAGCTAATGTATGTAGCAATTTCACCTTTTTTAAAAATAAGTTGCGAGAAATGAAAAATTGTTTGCTGAATAATAAATATGATAAGGAATTAATAGAGGTTAATATTATAAAATGTTTATATAAAAATAAAAAATATTATATAAATATTCGTTGTTTAATAATAAAAAGAAGACTTTGGAATTAGTTAAGTCGTTAACGTGAAATGGACAAATAGTAGCAACTGGGATGATATTTTCCTTAAAGGACATAGATAAGAAACTCATTTGAACTGAGATCTGGCGCTCTATGGTGAATACAGTAAACTCGACTGAGTATCTTATGAACGATGGATGATATGGGATTGTAGACAGTCATCTAATTATTCCTTTTATGTTCGTAGGCTCGTCTATTATTTTTCATTGGTTATCTAAAGGTATAAGATAGTACGTTCTTAGTTCTTTAGACAGAATCTCAAACAGTCTTTTTCTTCACTGAAGAGACCCGGGAAGGCTGTTCAATAAAGCTCGTCTGAAGACAGGGTCGAAACGAACTTTATTGCAATTTTGGTGTGATTTAATTTAACTACTAAATAACAGTTAGTACTCCAGTACCTATATCGTGGAGTTTTATAGTTTTATTAAAAATGCACATAACTTTTTTGAACCTGCGGCTCGGGAGGGATACTGCGCATTTTTACTATTGAGCCAGAAGAGATACTAACGACACTAGTCGTTTTGGCAGATCCGACCTACGATTTGCATACTTCCCTTGTGAGGGTGGTGCTGTGATTTCCAACAAGGAGTTTCAGAATTCAATATGAGTGAGCCGGCTGAGGAAAAGTAACGCAAACTCAAGTGAATACCTGCCGAGGTTCACATTCTGTCTCAAAGCAATAAAAAGATGATAATCAAATCTTGCCGAAGATTCATGTGTAGTGTCATCCAGATTTGTCGGGAATGTCGACCAGGTGTGTCTGCACTCTACCAACGCGTAGCTAAATACTGCCGAAGGCGTGACCTGTTAAGCCCACATATTCGATTTGGCGAAAATTGGCAGGTTTTAGCTACAAAAGGTAAAACCAGCATATTCTTGTGTCGGAGGTACAAGGGTGAAAATTCTACGCATACTCTACGTAAAAACGAAGGCTAACTTCACTATATTGATCTCACTGTTGCTAAGCCCGTAAATTCTCGGCATAGTTGTAGCGAGAATTAACGAGCTTAGCGACAGCCTGTGTTGAACAGCAATCTCATACCGCGCTGGCTACGCTGAAAGCAGGAAGGGAGTTCACACAGCGTCTGTCCAGTCACCACTGAATGATGACCCGACACTCTGCAGCCGGTCGTGAAGGGTGACCCTTGTTCGCTCTCACGTATTGTCGCTTCTTCCCCAAGGCCTGCAGCATCCCTGCGGTGGGATGCTGCAGGCCGTGGGGAAGAAGCGACAATACGGTCGATCGTAGCTGGGATCGCCTTCCTTTTGTAGTACGGATCAGGACAGCGTGGGTCGATGTCGAGAAAATTTACCCAGCTGACAAGGGAAGTATAGAAAGCGTTGGTTGCATCTCCGAAAACGATTTGTTTTCCTAGTATTTGTTTGGCACCTGTAGTGAAACTCTGCAGTTCCCCATCCCGAGCCGCTGGCTCCAAAGCGTTGTAAGCGTTTTTGAAGCTACGCGGATAGTAAGGGGTACTCATTAGACAACTTTCGGATGTTTGAAAAATTCGGATTTTGCTTAAAACCTGTACGTACATAGGGTTAATCTAGCGTATTGGAAACGAATCTGGGATCTGTTCGTTGAAAGTCTGAGGCTTACTGTACGTTGAGGTAGGTACTGTGCTTATCTGGGTTAAATTCAGCTCCGCAACTGCGTCTCGACACGCTTCGCAGCCGCACGCGCTCGAGTCAGTCGGGTTTCCAGCGCCAAAGCCGACTCGATGAGACTTTTTTATTTAATTATCTCCAATTTTTCTTAGTTTCCAGTTTCCAAAACCCACCTAGAGTCAGCAGATCGGCGGCTGCGGCGCTGGAAACTCTTCCGACCTGAGAGCGTGCGGCCGCAAAGCGTGTCGAGACGCAATTGCGGACCGGAATTTGGCCCAGATAAGCACAGTACCATGCCATTTAAGGGGAAAAACCTACCATGATATTTCGAAAATCAGCAAATGGACATAAATTTCGTATTCGCCATCCTGAATGACACCCGCAAACAAATTTTGAGTAAGATCTGAGACTTTGACCAAACTAACATGTACCCACCGTAATGATCTTCTATAATCTATCGAAAATCGACAAACGGACTTCAGGTTCTAATCAAGCACACCGAATAACCCCTTAAAGGCAGTGTTCACGATAACTCAGACAATAGCAGGCCCCGAGCGCAACCGGCTCCGCCTCTATCCGCCCACTGCAACCGAAACGCAGAGCAGTTGATATTCGAACTTGCGGTGCGTTTCGGTTTTGATTGCAACGTGCTGTGCGTTCAGGTTGCTCTCCGGGCCACATGTGTTGACTGACGCGCGAATTTCGAAACTCAGAGAAGACGCCCAGTCCTCGAACGCCAGCATTTTGGATCTTGATCGATATCGACACATCTACCCGTAGTCCTTTGTGATTAGCTATTTGATGGACCATTTCCGTTGCTTAGCTAAGGAGTTTTCCTTTTTTTTCGAGAATTACCTACGTTCCAATCCTGTGGTGAACAGATTAATATGTGGCTATATTGTAGTTTTGATTCGAGAAGATGGTTTCTGAGCACACCCCTCCTTGCATAATCTCGTTGCTTACAAAAGTCTGAGAGTTATTCACAAAATTAGGGCAGTAGAGCAGTTAAAAGTAATCAGGTGGCAATTTTCTTCTAGGTTATGTTTTATCTGTTTGTTTGATTTTTCCGCGTTCTTTCTGCGTGTTTTCATTTTTTCGTGTCTTAGGATCATACCTTGGACCGAATTAAATTGTTACAAATCTATTTTTGTGATTTTTCGAAATCCGAATAAATCTGAATATAGGCCTTTAAATATTATTCGAAATTTAAATAAATCAAAATTAGTCCTCCGAATGTGATCTGAAATTCGATATTTTAAAGGCAGACTTACGAATAATTTCCGAAATTCAAATGCTTTAGTATTAACATATCCGAATTATTTTGAATTTCAAATGATCAAAATGCGCAATCATCATATCATCAGAAATCTGATCGACTTTTGAAAGCATACTCCACACTCTTTGGACTAAACCTCCGAATCGTATATTAGTCTCGGCTTCACGCTGTGAGTTTAGAATCTTAATACAGTCCACTGCAACGGAAAAAAGCGGTGTTGCTGTTGCGTGCTGTCGTTCTCTGGGCCAAATTGCTGTCCACGATTGCGGGCTACGGCTGGTGCATCATGCGACGCGTGATAGTAGTGCTGAGAGAAGGGTGAGTCGTGCCGGGACCAAGTGGTCCCAGCACCATTAACACGTGTCGCTTGACGCAATAGCCGTTGTCCGCAAATGCGGACCGGAAATTGGCCCAGACAACGACAGTACTTACACTGCATCAACGGCTGGCTCGGTTTCAAAAATAGATAATCTTCTCTGATAGCTGATTATTTGATAGGTTTTAATAGAATGAGCAGCCGATATTTTTTCTGTTTCCCTCATTTTTTCGTGGTATTCTTGAATATATCTATAGGAAATAATTTAGGCGTATTGGTATATTGTATGTTGGGGTGGAGAAGTCATGTTTATTACCGTTTACGGTGTTTTCTCTTATAAAACTGAGTAAAAAGTTTTTGCCGTCCCTTAGGGTTCTCTATACCTCTGCGTACGTCACGCCATTTTAACACAAAACTTTTAGTTTTTATCGCAACGTCGGAGAAAATGCACCGGAAACGTTTAATGTGGTAAGTTTTTCCCTAGCACACTCATTATCAGATCACCCAATTCACTTACTTTAGAGACATACAAGAATGACACGAAAAAATGTAAGAAACACTAAAAACGTTGCGACGAAAAATATCAGCTGTCCGTTATCGATTCTTGGGATCGAGCCAGCCTGCCTACAGTAAAAGTATGCAACAGCAACAAGGCCTTTTTCCGTTGCCGTAGGCTGTGTTTGCGCAATATTTGGACAATATTCAAAACTTAGAATATTTACACTATTGCCCGGATGCATTTCGTCAAAATCACTGGCGGAAAATTCTCGAATTTATTTAATCATCTCGGAAAAAAAAATTAAAAAAAGAGTCGCTCGGATGCGGCGATTGGGGAGTTTCCTAAAAACTTAATCCAAATCTGATCATTCACTTCGAAAAAATTAGGAAGTCTTTATTTGGAAGGAATGATTGATTCGGGAATTTCCAAGAGGGTTTATTGGATTAATTTACGCATTCTAAGAGTTCTAGAAATACTATATTTAGCTTACTCACTCATTCGCTCAAATTTTATTCGAGTATTTTTTTCGCCCGGATTTACTCATTGATTCACTCGATTTGTTTTTATTAGTGGCTGGTATTAAAAAGGAATACGAGATTGTTGTGAGTACTTTATAAATTCAGGGAAGTATATCAAATAGTTGGGGAAAATCAGCAAAGCCAGATGATCAAGGAAAGAAATAGAAAGGGAAAATGTGACGGAATTAAAATCCAAAGTAGAGGAAAGTGTAGGTATTAGGTACTAAATAACCATGGCTTGCTTAGAAAAGAAACAATCAAGGGTCAAATGATTTCAGGGAAATTCGGTAGGATGAGGTAGTACCGCGCATAATTTCTGCAAAAACGGCGTTTTGTGGCGTTTTTTTCGCGCACTAACAATAAGCGCCGCTTTGTCATAACTCGCTTCAGAGTGGTCCAAAATCAATTTTTATGATATTTTTGGATTTCCCTTGATGAGGGGATTCTAACGGTATATAGAAGTATGAACTTTAATGAAAATTTTCAGCCTTTATTCTAGAAAAAACGAATATTCAGCCCAATTTTTTCAATTTTTTGGATTTTCCCGTGTAAAACATGCCATGACGGATGTGTGAAATGGGAAATAGGAAGCTCTCAAGTATATTCTAACTAGGGTTATACATTTCGTTCTGTGGGGAGATTTTTATATGCGCTTTCAGAGCCCACAATGACTGGACCTCCATAACCCCAATTCTTCAAAGAATTATAACTTTTTGTGAAATATGTTCGCTAGGGTTTATGAAGTATTCAATGCACTCCTCTCCTCACGGAGCATCCGAGCAAAGACAAGCATCCGACTACCGCCGCGAATTTAGACAGTTGATTTTGGAAAACCTCGAATTTTCAGCTGTTCGTTACCAAATTTTCATCGTTCTCAGCGTTATTACATTTGTATTCGCCTTTGTAAAGTTCGAGGTAAGCAAATCAGGTGAAGTGTGATGGTCCTTCTTGCAAGCAAACCCTTGTAGAGCGAAAGACGCTCCTATCAAAATTTTTCTGTAGCATAACAGCTTTGATAGCTGCATTTAGTGATTTACCCGTTTTTAGGCTTCCATTTTTCAGTCCTTAGCCGAGTGAGGAAACATAGCAGTTTCTCCGAACCTCAAAGGTTTCCGACTCTGAAGTTCTCACCAGCGACCTTTCCCAAGCGCCATGTTCAGAAGACCCTCTCGCCCGTTCCAGAAGTCCTCAACCGCTTCGCCTAAAAACAGACCTGGGAACGGCCCTCATTCCCCCTCAGCGCCCCTCCACAAAAGAGATACGCCCCCCGCAAATACACTCCTCGCCACACATTGCACGGAACCACTTCCACAATCGCTCATTGTAGAGCACCCCAACAACTTCATCACTTAAAAATTGGCCAGAATGTCTCTCAAACAATGCCTTATCCGAATTTCAGGTCATTCCGTGCCCATCTCGATAGTCGCCAACGTCGGCTTTTCACGGCCCCCACCCCACTGCCGCAGCTCACCCTCGCCCCGCCAGACGATGGTGGGCCAACGGTTAAAAATGGGACTCCTCCACTACCGAAATCGCATCTTCATTATACTACGACACTTTTGAGTCCGCCCACAGCCTTGGTTGACTCAAAATTTTAGTCCCTTTCAACCAATAATTACTCATTTTTCGCGAATTTTCTCGGATTTAGACCCACGTTTTCCAGCCGCCCGACATCCTACCCCGCTCCGCCTGCCTGGGCTTACGCGATGCTTTTTTACCTTCTCATAACTGTGTTCAGTTCCCTTTTTCAAGAAATACCCACGAAATTTTCGATCCTCAAATGTACCACCTCGCAAACGTGGGGAGCCCCGCGAAGTGAGGGACCCCCTCACTCTCCCCGCCGGGAGACTCCCCGCTACGATGAAATTGCTTGGCGTCGAATGAAATGCTGTGTGCGATTGCGGCGTGATGGTATCACTTGCGCGCCCTCTATTTTTTCAAGATTTCTACACAGCTTCTTTCTTCTTTGAGCTGCATATCGTGATGTCTCGAATTAACACCGAAATTCGAGAAGGAAAGATCACGATAATATAAAAATGCACCTCGTCTTCTTCATCGTATTCTTGTACTTTTTCATTGCTAAGAAAAAACGTATTTTCTGAAAATATTTCTATAGTTTATGGAGTTAGCGATGAACGAAGTTCTAAACTATTAATTTTCGGTTCTGTGTTTTTTTTGGAAAGTAGCCGTCGCGTCTGTTGGTGGAAGAACCGAATGCGAATAACCACCGGAGGTCGCGATCAACCCACTGAACACAATTTTTTCAATGCGGTTTGTTTTGGATTCTGACAACAAAAAACATTCCATTCTGTTGAAATAGCAAAAAAAAAAGAAAAGACAAACGCAAAAACATTAATTTTTGGAACAAAAACGAAGTGTGGGAAATAACTGGAAAAATTAGAAAAGCTTTTTTTGGCAGGAAAATTGTAACATAGCTGCATTTATGAAAAAGAAAATCATTTTCTTCTAAAATGGAGAATATTAACCGTAAAACTGCACCCTATAGAAAAAATACGCTCAAGAAAGCTGAAATTCTTCATCTCCCCCTTAGTCCGGAGTAGGGGACGTTAAGAGCCTCCGCAGGTGAGATGGCGGCACTCGCCGGGGGCTCTCGAAACATTATGCATTATGGAACCCCCCGCCGGGTGCCCCTACCCTGTGGCGGAGGCCCCCATTCCCCGTTGGGGGCGATATGCATACGGCCCCAGCGCTCTTCAGCGCTCCCCAACGCTGATGGGTGCCCGATATCATGGGAGACAGTGACAGCCATTCCCTGCCTCGAGTTGATTCGATTGTTAACGTTCGACCTGTTGATCAATCACTCGACTCATTGGCAGCTATTTAACCATGGTTTGTGACAGCCGTAGTGGGTCTAGGGGAGATGAGAGCATTGGTTTTGAACAAGGTTCGAATCTTTAAGCTTTATGAATGAAGCTATAAGCATAAAACTCATTACATCTCTTTCGAAGAAGGCGTAAGCAAGCGAGGTTGGGCGTTAGCGAGCGAGAGCGGGCGTGAGCGCGCGAGAGAGAGCGTAAGCGCGCACGAGCGCCTAGCAAATCGTGTGACTTCGATGACAATCGATTTTGCCTCTTCGCTCGCTTCCGCAACGTATGGACGCTGCCTAATGGCTAAAGTGCTGGCAGAGCTCAAGCATTGGAGGTCGCCACGTTTTTACTACTAAACAATTCGTGAAAGGGTGTTCGGCGGCGCACAACGCGAATTTTTGTATAGCTGAACGACTGAAATTGGAACGTTATGTGAAAACCAATGCTGACCACATAGTGCACATATGTTTCTGAGAAGATATCACTTTTAATGTAGATTCGGTACTCCAAAGTGAGGGTTTCGCTAGATTCCGAGCACAGTGGTGCTGCGAAAACTGGGTTAAGTTTGGTCAAAAATGCCATCACAGTGATGTCGTGGGCGAGAGAATGAGTAAGGTTATGAATAATCTGATATCACCAAGGACGTGGTCCAAAAAGGTTGAATATTTTACACGCTGCGGAGAACTTTTTGAAGGACTACAAAATGGTAAGCGAAATTGAAGATGGCGACTTTCGAGATGGATGCGAAATGGCCTGAAATTTGTATAAGGCGTTCTTCAAAAGGTATTCTGGCCTATCTCCAAGGGATGATGTTGTTAGGGTGCTCTGCAGTGAGCGATTTTGGAAGTGTTTTCGTGCAATGTGTGGCGAGGGGTGTATTTGCGGGGGGCGTATCTCTTTTGTGGAGGGGCGCTGAGGGGAAGTGAGGGCCGCTTCCAGAACTGTCTTCAGGCTAGCTTACGACAGAGAGACGACTGCGAGTGAAGGTCTCTGGAACGGGCGAGAGGGTCCTCTGAACATGGCACTTGGCGAAGGTCGCTGGTGAGACCTTCGCGAGGTGGTACTCATGAGGGTCGAAACGAAAATTCCGAGGGTATTTTTCTAAAGGGGGGACTAAACACAGTTATGGGAAGGTGAAAAAACATTGCGTAAGCCCAGGCAGGCGGAGCGGGGTAGGATGCCGGGCGGATGGAATATGGGGGTCTAAAAACGAGAAAATTCGCGAAAAATGTGTCATGGGTGGTTGAAGGGGACTAAAATTTTGAGTGAATCAAGGCTGTGGGCGGACTCGAAAGTGTCGTAGTATAACGAAGGCACGTAATGACCTGAAACTAGGATAAGGCATTGTTTGAGAGACACTCTGCCCAATTTTAAAGTGATGAAGTTGATGGGGGTGCTATACAGTGAGCGATTGTGGAAGGGGTTCCGTGCAATGTGTGGCGAGGAGTATATTTGCGGGGGCGTATCTCTTTTGTGGAGGTGCGCTGAGGGGGAGTGAGGGCCGTTCCCAGGTCTGTTTTTAGGCGAGCCCACGCAAGTGAGACGGCTGCGGATGAGTAAGTCTGGAACAGGCGAGAGGGTCCTCTGGACATGGCCCTTGGCGAAGGTCGCTAGTGAGACATTCGCGAGGTGGTACTTTTGGGTATCAGGGAAACTGCTATGTTTAATCAGAATACGGGACGGAATTTGGTAATCAGAAGGTAGCCCAGCGTTCTAATAGGCCTAGCAATTTGGATGCCTTCACTCGGCTGAGGACTGAAAATGGAAGCTTAAAAACGGGTAAATCACTAAATGCAGCCATCAAAGCTGTTATGCTACAAAAAATATTGATAGGAGCGTCTTTCGCTCTACAAGGGTTTGCTTGCAAGAAGGGCCATCACACTTCACCTGATTTGCTTACCTCGAACTTTATAAAGGCGAATACAAATGTAATAACGCTGAGAACGATGAAAATTTGGTAACGAACAGCTGAAAATTCGAGGTTTTCCAAAATCATCTGTCTAAATTCGCGGCGGTAGTCGGATGCTTGTCTTTGCCCGGATGCTCCGTAAAGAGAGGAGCTCATTGAATGATTCATAAACCCTAGCAAACATTTTTTACAAAAGTTATAATTCTTCGAAGAATTGGGATTATGGAGGTCCAGTCAATGTGGGCTCTGTAAGCGCGTATAAAAATGTCCCCACAGAATGAGATGTATAATCCTAGTTAGAATATACTTGAGAGCTTCCTATTTTCTATTTCTTACATCCGTCATGGCATGTTTTACACGGGAAAATCCAAAAATTTGAAAAAATTAGGCTGAAAATTCGTTTTTTCTAGAATAAAGGCTGACAATTTTCATAAAAGTTCATACTTCTATATACCGTTCGAATCCACTCGTTGAGAGAAATCCAAAAATTTCTTCAAAATTGATTTAGGGCCACTCTGAAGCGAGTTATGACAAAGCGGCGCTTTGTGCGCGCAAAAAACGCCGCAAAGCGCCGTTTTTGCAGAAAATATGCGCGGTATTGTGATTGGGTTGAATGTGTGGAAATCGCTAGATTCTTCCTTGAAAGCTTGTCGATTAACTGGAATGGGTGCGAAATTCGATCATCCTAGCGTTTGAAATACGTCGAGGTATCGATTTTTGCAACGGTGTTGCTAAAATTGTGGTGAGCGCGAAGCGCTCACCAGATTTGGCTTTAATTCGCCATCGCGCAACCCCCTGATCTCAGTATCAGGGTCCAGAGTGAACGTAGGAAGTCCGTTCTTTTTGCATTTGATATACTTTAGAAAGTTGAATAACTGTTCAAAAAATGGTCTGGAATGGTTACCTGAGATTCGAGAAAAATTGTCAAAACCACGTGATTTTGGTCGAAAAAAGGGTTCATCTCCTTTTTTTTTCAGTTGGCGTACATGATCTTGTTGGAACACTTCTCGTTGAGCTAGAAAGCTGATTTTTGGCCAGAAAGTTTGTTATGATTGCCGTTAGCTCCTGACAAAATTTGAAGTTGGTAGCTCAATTTTTGCGGGACCTCAAAATTGAGGGTCAAGTGAGACAAAAACACGTAAACATGTTATTAAAAACCATCCGACGTTTACTCATTCGTAAAAATGAACTAATGAAATAAACACCGTCACTGATAGGCATTTGTTTAGGATTGAACGCTTAAATCAATACGGCGGGATCTTGGATGTATTTTTTAGAACGCCGCACGGTGTGAATCAGAAGAAATCCACAGAACCCCTTAGATAGTGTGCGGAACCCCAGTAGGGGTGCGCAAGACGCTGTAGAAAGTGTGCGGGACCCCAGTAGGAGTGCGCAGAACGCCGTAGAAAGTGTGTGGGACCCAAATAGCAGTGCGTAGGACGCCGTAGAAAACGTGTGGGACCCAAATAACAGTGCGTAGGACGCCGTAGAAAACGTGTGGGACCCAAATAACAGTGCGTCGGACGCCGTAGAAAGTGTGCGGGACCCAAATGAGAGTGCGTAGGACGCCGTAGAAAATGTGTGGGACCCAAATGAGAGTGCGTAGGACGCCGTAGAAAATGTGTGGGACCCAAATAACAGTGCGTCGGGCGCCGTAGAAAGTGTGTGGGACCCAAATAACAGTGCGTCGGGCGCCGTAGAAAGTGTGTGGGACCCAAATGAGAGTGCGTCGGACGCCGTAGAAAGTGTGCGGGACCCAAATGAGAGTGCGTAGGACGCCGTAGAAAATGTGTGGGACCCAAATAACAGTGCGTCGGACGCCGTAGAAAGTGTGCGGGACCCAAATGAGAGTGCGTAGGACGCCGTAGAAAATGTGTGGGACCCAAATGAGAGTGCGTAGGACGCCGTAGAAAATGTGTGGGACCCAAATAACAGTGCGTCGGGCGCCGTAGAAAGTGTGTGGGACCCAAATAACAGTGCGTCGGGCGCCGTAGAAAGTGTGTGGGACCCAAATGAGAGTGCGTCGGACGCCGTAGAAAGTGTGCGGGACCCAAATGAGAGTGCGTAGGACGCCGTAGAAAATGTGTGGGACCCAAATAACAGTGCGTCGGACGCCGTAGAAAGTGTGTGGGACCCAAATGAGAGTGCGTCGGACGCCGTAGAAAGTGTGCGGGACCCAAATGAGAGTGCGTCGGGCGCCGTAGAAAGTGTGTGGGACCCAAATGAGAGTGCGTCGGACGCCGTAGAAAGTGTGCGGGACCCAAATGAGAGTGCGTAGGACGCCGTAGAAAATGTGTGGGACCCAAATGAGAGTGCGTCGGACGCCGTAGAAAATGTGTGGGACCCAAATAAGAGTGCGTCGGACGCCGTAGAAAATGTGTGGGACCCAAATAACAGTGCGTCGGACGCCGTAGAAAGTGTGTGGGACCCAAATGAGAGTGCGTCGGACGCCGTAGAAAGTGTGTGGGACCCAGATAACAGTACGTCGGACGCCGTAGAAAGTGTGCGGGACCCAAATGGGTGTGCGCAGTACGCCGTAGAAAGTGTACGCGACCCAAATGAAAGTACGTTGGACGCCATAAAAACTGTGAGGTGACCAAATGGAAGTGAGCAAGACGCCGTAGAAAGTTTGCGGGATCCGAATACATTCACGCCCATGCCGATAATTTTTTCCGCAGGGCTACCGTAATCATTCTTGAACAAAACATGATAGCGAACGATAACACACGCTCATAACATGCGGGGTATAAAAGGGGAGAGGAGCGGTATGCAGTCATTCACACACCGCTCTCTTCGAGAAGCCACTGAAAAGTGGCTGAGGAGGTCGAAATTGTGCAAAGATGATGGTTGGCTATAACGATGTGCTCATATCCAGGCTGACACTTGGAAAATTTCCGAAGGAGGGTTACGGTAGCCCTGCGGAAAAAATGATCGGCATGAGCGTGCTTGTGACCCAAATGGGTGTGCGCAGAACGCCGTAGAAAATGTGTGGGACTCAAATGAGAGTGCTTCGGACACCGTAGACAGTGTGAGGGACCCAAATGAGTGTGCGCACGACGCCGTAGAAAGTGTGCGGGACCCAAATGAGAGTGCGTCGGACGCCGTAAAAAGTGTGTGGGACCCAAATGAGAGTGCGTCGGACGCCGTAGAAAATGTGTGGGACCCAAATAAGAGTGCGTCGGGCGCCGTAGAAAGTGTGTGGGCCCCAAATAACAGTGCGTAGGACGCCGTAGAAAATGTGTGGGACCCAAATAACGGTGCGTCGGGCGCCGTAGAAAGTGTGTGGGACCCAAATGAGAGTGCGTCGGACGCCGTAAAAAGCGTGTGGGACCCAAATGAGAGTGCGTCGGACGCCGTAGAAAGTGTGCGGGACCCAAATGAGAGTGAGCCGCACGCCGTAGAAAGTGTGTGGGACCCAAATGAGAGTTCGCAGGACGCCGTAGAAAGTGTGTGGGACCCAAATAACAGTGCGTCGGGCGCCGTAGAAAGTGTGAGGGACCCAAATGGGTGTGCGCAGAACGCCGTAGAAAGTGTGTGGGACTCAAATGAGAGTGCTTCGGACGCCGTAGACAGTGTGAGGGACCCAAATGGGTGTGCGCAGAACGCCGTAGAAAGTGTGTGGGACCCAAATAACAGTGCGTCGGACGCCGTAGATAGTGTGTGGGACCCAAATGAGAGTGCGTCGGACGCCGTAGAAAGTGTGTGGGACCCAAATGAGAGTGCGTAGGACGCCGTAGAAAATATGTGGGAACCGAATGAGAGTGCGCCGGACGCCGTAGAAAGTGTGTGGGACCTGATTGAGAGTGCGCTGCACGCCGTAGAAAGTGTGTGGGTCTAAATTGAGAGTGCGCCGGACGCCGTAGAAAGTGTGTGGGACCCAAATGAGAGTGCGCAGAACGCCGCAGAAAGTGTGTGGGACCCAAATAACAGTGCGTCGGACGCCGTAGAAAGTGTAGGACCCAAATGAGTGTGCGCACGACGCCGTAGAAAGTGTGCGGGACCCAAATGAGTGTGCGCAGGACGCCGTAGAAAGTGTGTGGGACCCAAATGGGTGCGCGCAGAACGCCGTAGAAAGTGTGTGGGACCCAAATAACAGTGCGCCGGACGCCGTAGAAACTGTGTGGGACCCAAATGAGAGTGCGCAGGACGCCGTAGAAAGTGTGTGGGACCCAAATGAGAGTGCGCAGAACGCCGCAGAAAGTGTGTGGGACCCAAATAACAGTGCGCCGGACGCCGTAGAAAGTGTGCGGGACCCAAATAACAGTGCGTCGGACGCCGTAGAAAGTGTGTGGGACCCAAATAAGAGTGCGCAGGACGCCGTAGAAAGTGTGTGGGACCCAAATGACAGTGCGCCGGACGCCTCAGAAAGTGTGTGGGACCCAAATAGCAGTACGCCGGACGCCGTGGAAAGTGTTCGGGACCCAAATGGGTGTGCGGAGAACGTCGTAGAAAGTGTGCAGGATATCACTGGGAGCGTGCACGAAATAGAAGGGAGGGGGCAGGGCATCAGTGGGTTTGCTTTGAATTAACCCCACCAGGCATAAACCATGTTAGAAAGGAAACCTTCAGGAAAAATAAATGAAATTCCTGAAAGTTTAGGTTCCTGGCAAAAGTAAAGATTTGGCATGGCCATTTTTTCGAAAAATTAGAAATATACTCAGTTAAAAGGGGAAGGTAAAGAAAAATGAAAAAAGGTTTTGAAATATTCCTGAGAACGATTTGGCCTAGATTGATTTGATTTTCGGGAAATGTAGTGAAATAGTTGAAAGTATGATTTGGCAGTCGAGTTTGGACCAACTATTGATACGAGTTGTGCAAAACGAGACATCGCATTGTATGAGCTTATTCGTAAAACATATCGAAGCAAAATCACGCGTGATAACGTAAGCAGTAAACGCTCGTTCGGGAGCTGCAATGCCGCGGTCTTCACGTATTAAGTGAAGTAAAATCAACTGTTTGTTCCATATCACGCGTGATTTTGCTTTGATATGTTCTACGGATAAGCTCATACAATGCGATGTCTCGTTTTGCACAACTCGTATCAATAGTTGGTCCAAACTCGACTGCCAAATCATACTTTCAACTATTTCACTACATTTCCCGAAAATCAAATCATTCTAGGCCAAATCGTTCTCAGGAATATTTCAAAACCTTTTTTCATTTTTCTTTACCTTCCCCTTTTAACTGAGTATATTTCTAATTTTTCGAAAAAATGGCCATGCCAAATCTTTACTTTTGCCAGGAACTTAACTTTCAGGAATCGGTTTATTGAAAGCGCCCAGGGAGCAACTGCCTACGACGGATGACGTACCAGTACGTCATCAGCCGACGGTTGCGCTCAGGGCGCTGCGTGATTCAATCTCGTCGGTAGCACCCGGAGCTCAACGTATGTGGCCTGCATCGCAACATATGTGGACCGGAATATGCCAAATTTGTCACCCTGAGCGCAACATGGACGCGGCTCCGGGTGCATTCGGGGAGGGCTCAGGGCCTGCTATTGCCTGAGAAATTTCACTTCCGATATCTCCTCGGCTTACGGAAGGTCTGGTGCCCTATATAGCAAGGCATGCTTGAAAAGGACACGGAAGATGCGTTTTTGAGGAAAAATAGGCCCTCTCTTGTTTACGTTGATTTTTGAGCGTGGAGGAATTGACCGCTAGAAGGATGATACCTATAAGTGCAATGAAGCGATCAGCTCACTTGTCAGCACTTCCTTCACTTGATCACTCCTGTAATCTGAGTCTTCATTTGTTCATTCCGAAGGGACGGATCTGGAGCAGCAGGCGTGTCTGGGGCACCAAGTCCCTTGTTTGCAGCCGTTATTTTGCCGCTCCTAGCCAGTTTTCTACCGTTCTTTTGACACTGGGAGCCTAGGATCCTTCTTGCCTATCATTTCACTGTGGAAAGTCAACAAGGATGATCATCTTGAACGCTGCCTTGAAGAAACATTTTGAGCCGTATCTGTTGTAGCATTCTGGAGACCTTGAAAGTCGCGTTTTGTCCACAATTTTTCTCCCACTGGGAATCTTTGACAGAATTAATTCGAGAACTTTGAAAAATCGACAAATAGACCTCAGGTTCGTCATCAGCTCACCACATAACTCCCCCTGGAGAGTTTTTGGTCAAATCCGGAAAATTTTGCAGAAGGGCTTTCAGAACCCCTTATTGTGGTAGGATTTGACTTTGATCCCTTCCCGCGCGGATGCCCTACAATGAGATCATCTATGCATACCGTCACCAGAGGTACGAGCTGCAGACCACTTTATGCGCTGCAAGAAGTTACATATGTGTGCAAATTTTCATCCTAGCTGGTCCCCGCTTTTTAAAGTTGTGATCTATCAAAGTACGCAAAAATGTTCTCCACCTCCGCCTCCGCCTCCGCCTTCGCCTCCGCCTCCGCCTCCGCCTCCGCCTCCGCCTCCGCCTCCGCCTCCGCCTCCGCCTCCGCCTCCGCCTCTGCCTCTGCCTCCGCCTCCGCCTCCCGCCTCCGCCTTCCGCCTTCGCCTCCGCCTCCGCCTCCGCCTCCGCCTCCGCCTCCGCCTCCGCCTCCGCCTCCTCCGCCTCCGCCTCCGCCTCCGCCTCCCGCCTCCGCCTCCGCCTCCGCCTCCGCCTCCGCCTCCGCCTCCGCCTCCGCCTCCGCCTCCGCCTCCGCCTCCGCCTCCGCCTCCGCCTCCGCCTCCGCCTCCGCCTCCGCCTCCGCCTCCGCCTCCGCCTCCGCCTCCGCCTCCGCCTCCGCTCTCCGCCTCCGCCTCCGCCTCCTGCCTCCGCCTCCGCCTCCGCCTCCGCCTCCGCCTCCGCCTCCGCCTCCGCCTCCGCCTCCGCCTCCGCCTCCGCCTCCGCCTCCGCCTCCGCCTCCGCCTCCGCCTCCGCCTCCGCCTCCGCCTCCGCCTCCGCCTCCGCCTCCGCCTCCGCCTCCGCCTCCGCCTCCGCCTCCGCCTCACGCCTCCGCCTCCGCCTCCGCCTCCGCCTCCGCCTCCGCCTCCGCCTCCGCCTCCGCCTCCGCCTCCGCCTCCCGCCTCCGCCTCCGCCTCCGCCTCCCGCCTCCGCCTCCGCCTCCGCCTCCGCCTCCGCCTCCGCCTCCGCCTTCCGCCGCCTCCGCCTCCGCCTCCGCCTCCGCCTCCGCCTCCGCCTCCGCCTCCGCCTCCGCCTCCGCCTCCGCCTCCGCCTCCGCCTCCCGCCTCCGCCTCCGCCTCCGCCTCCGCCTCCGCCTCCCGCCTCCGCCTCCGCCTCCGCCTCCGCCTCCGCCTCCACCTCCGCCTCCGCCTCCGCCTCCGCCTCCGCCTCCGCCTCCGCCTCCGCCTCCGCCTCCGCCTCCGCCTCCGCCTCCGCCTCCGCCTCCGCCTCCGCCTCCGCCTCCGCCTCCGCCTCCGCCTCCGCCTCCGTCTCCGCCTCCGCCTCCGCCTCCGCCTCCGCCTCCGCCTCCGCCTCCGCCTCCGCCTCCCGCCTCCGCCTCCGCCTCCACCTCCGCCTCCGCCTCCGCCTCCGCCTCCGCCTCCGCCTCCGCCTCTGCCTCTGCCTCTGCCTCCGCCTCCGCCTCCGCCTTCAGGCCTCTCAAGATTAGTTTTTGATAATGGCGGGTTTTTTCGTTATCAGTGATTGTTTTCGTGGAGATTATATAAATACCTTGCTGTCTAGGGTGGTGTACTCTAAACGTCCGGATCGGAAGAGGACGCTGTGCGGGAGGGATGTTTTTGAGCGCGGCGCGTGTTCGTACCATGCGCACCATCGATAAGAAGGCGTCGCAGGGTGTGCTGAAGTGTCGGTTAACTATGCGAGACCGCAATAGGAGTATGCAGGAAGTCACGGAATGTATGCAGTAGCCCCGTAGGAGTGTGCAGGACATCATGGAATGTGTGCAGGACCCTAGTAGGAGTGGGCCGGACGTCGTAGAATGTGTGCAGGACATCAAGGCACTAGTGCAGGACCCCAGTGGGGGTGTACAGGACGTCGTAGGATATGTGTAGGACCTCAGTTGAAGTGTGCAGGACCCAAGTAGGGGTGTGCAGGACGTCGTAGAATGTGTGCAGGACCTCAGTAGGGGTGTGCAGGACGTCATGGAGCGTGTGCGGGACCCCAGTAGGGATGTGCAGGACAACATGAAACGTGTGCAGGACCCCAGTAGGAATGAGCAGGACGTCATGGAATGTGTGCAGGATCTCAGTGAAAGTGTGCAGGACTCAAGTAGGGGTGTGCAGGACGTCGTAGAATGTGTGCGGGGCACCAGTTGGGATGTGCAGGACATCATGGAACGTGTGCAGGACCCCAATAGAGGTGTGCAGGACGTCGTAGAATGTGTGCAGGACCTCAGTAGGAATTCGCAGGACATCATGAAACGTGTGCAGGACCCCAGTAGGAATGAGCAAGACGTCATGGAATGTGTGCAGGATCTCAGTAAAAGTGTGCAGGACATCATGGAACGTGTGCACTATCCCAGTAGTGGTGTGCAGGACATCATGGAATGTATGCAGGACCTTAGTAGGAGTGGGCAGGACATCATGAAACGTGTGCAGGACTCCAGTATGGATGAGCAGGACGTCATGGAATGTGTGCAGGATCTCAGTAAAAGTGTGCAGGACATCACGGAACGTGTGCACTATCCCAGTAGGGGTGTGCAGGACATCATGAAACGTGTGCAGGACTCCAGTATGGATGAGCAGGACGTCATGGAATGTGTGCAGGATCTCAGTAAAAGTGTGCAGGACATCATGGAACGTGTGCACTATCCCAGTAGTGGTGTGCAGGACATCATGGAATGTGTGCAGGACCTTAGTAGGAGCGGGCAGGACATCATGAAACGTGTGCAGGACCCCAGTAGGAATGAGCAGGACGTCATGGAATGTGTGCAGGATCTCAGTAAAAGTGTGCAGGACATCATGGAACGTGTGCACTATCCCAGTAGTGGTGTGCAGGACATCATGGAATGTGTGCAGGACCTTAGTAGGAGTGGGCAGGACATCATGAAACGTGTGCAGGACTCCAGTATGGATGAGCAGGACGTCATGGAATGTGTGCAGGATCTCAGTAAAAGTGTGCAGGACATCATGGAACGTGTGCACTATCCCAGTAGGGGTGTGCAGGACATCATGGAATGTGTGCAGCAGGACCTTAGTAGGAGTGGGCAGGACAACATGAAACGTGTGCAAGACTCCAGTATGGATGAGCAGGACGTCATGGAATGTGTGCAGGATCTCAGTAAAAGTGTGCAGGACATCACGGAACGTGTGCACTATCCAAGTAGGGGTGTGCAAGAGATCATGGAATGTGTGCAGGACCTCAGTAGGAATTCGCAGGACATCATGAAACGTGTGCAGGACCCCAGTAGGAATGAGCAGGACGTCATGGAATGTGTGCAGGATCTCAGTAAAAGTGTGCAGGACATCATGGAACGTGTGCACTATCCCAGTAGTGGTGTGCAGGACATCATGGAATGTGTGCAGGACCTTAGTAGGAGCGGGCAGGACATCATGAAACGTGTGCAGGACTCCAGTATGGATGAGCAGGACGTCATGGAATGTGTGCAGGATCTCAGTAAAAGTGTGCAGGACATCATGGAACGTGTGCACTATCCCAGTAGGGGTGTGCAGGACATCATGGAATGTGTGCAGGACCTTAGTAGGAGTGGGCAGGACGTCGTAGAATGTGTGCAGGACATCAAGGCACTAGTGCAGGACCCCAGTGGGGGTGTACAGGACGTCGTAGGATATGTGTAGGACCTCAGTTGAAGTGTGCAGGACCCAAGTAGGGGTGTGCAGGACGTCGTAGAATGTGTGCGGGGCACCAGTTGGGATGTGCAGGACATCATGGAACGTGTGCAGGACCCCAATAGAGGTGTGCAGGACGTCGTAGAATGTGTGCAGGACCTCAGTAGGAATTCGCAGGACATCATGAAACGTGTGCAGGACCCCAGTAGGAATGAGCAAGACGTCATGGAATGTGTGCAGGATCTCAGTAAAAGTGTGCAGGGCATCATGGAACGTGTGCACTATCCCAGTAGTGGTGTGCAGGACATCATGGAATGTGTGCAGGACCTTAGTAGGAGTGGGCAGGACATCATGAAACGTGTGCAGGACTCCAGTATGGATGAGCAGGACGTCATGGAATGTGTGCAGGATCTCAGTAAAAGTGTGCAGGACATCACGGAACGTGTGCACTATCCCAGTAGGGGTGTGCAGGACATCATGAAACGTGTGCAGGACTCCAGTATGGATGAGCAGGACGTCATGGAATGTGTGCAGGATCTCAGTAAAAGTGTGCAGGACATCACGGAACGTGTGCACTATCCCAGTAGGGGTGTGCAGGACACCATGGAATGTGTGCAGGACCTCAGTAGGAATTCGCAGGACATCATGAAACGTGTGCAGGACCCCAGTAGGGATGGGCAGGATGTCATGGAATATGTGCAGGATCTCAGTGAAAGTGTGCAGGACATCATGGAACGTGTGCACTACCCCAGTAGTGGTGTGCAGGACATCATGGAATGTGTGCAGGACCTTAGTAGGAGTGGGCAGGACATCATGAAACGTGTGCAGGACTCCAGTATGGATAAGCAGGACGTCATGGAATGTGTGCAGGATCTCAGTAAAATTGTGCAGGACATCACGGAACGTGTGCACTATCCCAGTAGGGGTGTGCAGGACACCATGGAATGTGTGCAGGACCTTAGTAGGAGTGGGCAGGACATCATGAAACGTGTGCAGGACTCCAGTAGGAATGAGCAGGACGTCATGGAATGTGTGCAGGATCTCAGTAAAAGTGTGCAGGACATCATGGAACGTGTGCACTATCCCAGTAGGGGTGTGCAGGACATCATGGAATGTGTGCAGGACCTTAGTAGGAGTGGGCAGGACGTCATGAAACGTGTGCAGGACTCCAGTATGGTTGAGCAGGACGTCATGGAATGTGTGCAGGATCTCAGTAAAAGTGTGCAGGACATCATGGAACGTGTGCACTATCCCAGTAGGGGTGTGCAGGACACCATGGAATGTGTGCAGGACCTTAGTAGGAGTGGGCAGGACATCATGAAACGTGTGCAGGACTCCAGTATGGATGAGCAGGACGTCATGGAATGTGTGCAGGATCTCAGTAAAAGTGTGCAGGACATCATGGAACGTGTGCACTATCTCAGTATGGGTGTGCAGGACATCATGGAATATGTGCAGGACCTTAGTAGGAGTGGGCAGGACATCATGAAACGTGTGCAGGACTCCAGTATGGATGAGCACGACGTCATGGAATGTGTGCAGGATCTCAGTGAAAGTGTGCAGGACATCATGGAACGTGTGCACTATCCCAGTAGGGGTGTGCAGGACATCGTGGAATGTGTGCAGGACCTTAGTAAGAGTGGGCAGGACGTCATGAAACGTGTGCAGGACTCCAGTATGGTTGAGCAGGACGTCATGGAATGTGTGCAGGATCTCAGTAAAAGTGTGCAGGACATCATGGAACGTGTGGACTATCTCAGTAGGGGTGTGCAAGACATCATGGAATGTGTGCAGGACCTTAGTAGGAGTGGGCAGGACGTCATGAAACGTGTGCAGGACTCCAGTATGGTTGAGCAGGACGTCATGGAATGTGTGCAAGATCTCAGTAAAAGTGTGCAGGACATCATGGAACGTGTGCACTATCTCAGTAGGGGTGTGCAGGACATCATGGAATGTGTGCAGGACCTTAGTAGGAGTGGGCAGGACATCATGAAACGTGTGCAGGACTCCAGTATGGATGAGCAGGACGTCATGGAATGTGTGCAGGATCTCAGTAAAAGTGTGCAGGACATCATGGAACGTGTGCACTATCCCAGTAGGGGTGTGCAGGACATCATGGAATGTGTGCAGGACCTTAGTAAGAGTGGGCAGGACGTCATGAAACGTGTGCAGGACTCCAGTATGGTTGAGCAGGACGTCATGGAATGTGTGCAAGATCTCAGTAAAAGTGTGCAGGACATCATGGAACGTGTGCACTATCTCAGTAGGGGTGTGCAAGACATCATGGAATGTGTGCAGGACCTTAGTAGGAGTGGGCAGGACGTCATGAAACGTGTGCAAGACTCCAGTATGGATGAGCAGGACGTCATGGAATGTGTGCAGGATCTCAGTAAAAGTGTGCAGGACATCACGGAACGTGTGCACTATCCCAGTAGGGGTGTGCAAGACATCATGGAATGTGTGCAGGACCTTAGTAGGAGTGGGCAGGACGTCATGAAACGTGTGCAGGACTCCAGTATGGTTGAGCAGGACGTCATGGAATGTGTGCAGGATCTCAGTAAAAGTGTGCAGGACATCACGGAACGTGTGCACTATCCCAGTAGGGGTGTGCAGGACATCATGGAATGTGTGCAGGACCTTAGTAGGAGTGGGCAGGACAACATGAAACGTGTGCAAGACTCCAGTATGGATGAGCAGGACGTCATGGAATGTGTGCAGGATCTCAGTAAAAGTGTGCAGGACATCATGGAACGTGTGCACTATCTCAGTAGGGGTGTGCAGGACGTCATGGAATGTGTGCAGGACCTTAGTAGGAGTGGGCAGGACGTCATGAAACGTGTGCAGGACTCCAGTATGGTTGAGCAGGACGTCATGGAATGTGTGCAGGATCTCAGTAAAAGTGTGCAGGACATCACGGAACGTGTGCACTATCCCAGTAGGGGTGTGCAGGACATCATGGAATGTGTGCAGGACCTTAGTAGGAGTGGGCAGGACATCATGAAACGTGTGCAGGACTCCAGTATGGATGAGCAGGACGTCATGGAATGTGTGCAGGATCTCAGTAAAAGTGTGCAGGACATCATGGAACGTGTGCACTATCCCAGTAGGGGTGTGCAGGACACCATGGAATGTGTGCAGGACCTTAGTAGGAGTGGGCAGGACGTCATGAAACGTGTGCAGGACTCCAGTATGGTTGAGCAGGACGTCATGGAATGTGTGCAGGATCTCAGTAAAAGTGTGCAGGACATCATGGAACGTGTGCACTATCCCAGTAGGGGTGTGCAGGACATCATGGAATGTGTGCAGGACCTTAGTAGGAGTGGGCAGGACAACATGAAACGTGTGCAAGACTCCAGTATGGATGAGCAGGACGTCATGGAATGTGTGCAGGATCTCAGCAAAAGTGTGCAGGACATCATGGAACGTGTGCACTATCCCAGTAGGGGTGTGCAGGACATCATGGAATGTGTGCAGGACCTTAGTAGGAGTGGGCAGGACGTCATGAAACGTGTGCAGGACTCCAGTATGGCTGAGCAGGACGTCATGGAATGTGTGCAGGATCTCAGTAAAAGTGTGCAGGACATCATGGAACGTGTGCAGGACCCCAGGTTTTCGTCCATAACTTTTGTGCTTGGAGATAGGCGTTTAGTAAAAGTTCTTTTCGGGATCTCGATAGAATTCTGCGTCGACTGGTGTTCCCAGTTTAGAAAAATATTTTCTCGATCCTTCAGCCTAATTCGTTTCACGAAACACCGGTTTTTCGCCTATAACTCTTTAACCGTTGAAGATATGTTTTTGGTGAAGGTTGTTTTTGAAATTCACGTAAAATTGTGTTCTCGCCTCTATGGTTTAAATGAGAGACGCAGAGTTCTGCTGGAGCCAACAACGGGGCTCTTCTCCACCGACGTGGCTGGCTTACAGAGCAAGCAAAGTTAGGAACCCGATATATCGTGCGACGCAGAATTTTACATAGATTTCAAAAACGACCTTTATAGAACCCTAACTCTAACGGTTAAGGAGTTGAAAGCGAAAAACTGGTGTTTCTAAAAATGAATTAGGCTGAAGAATCGAGAAAATACTTTTTTAAACTGGAAACACCGGTCGACGAAGAATTTTGTCGAGATTCCGAAAACAACCTTCACCAAAGGTCTATCTCCGAGCACAAAAAAGGTATGGACGAAAAACCAGGCAAAAAATGCACTTTATAAACCGAAATCGGCTGGAAGAAGGGGAACGTATTTTTTGGAACTGAAAACGCTATACGATGGAGAATTTTATGGAGATTCCGAAAACAAATTCACCGAGAGTCTATCTCTGAGCGCAGAAAAGTTATGGACGAAAAATCGGCAGTGGCACCCACCTAATCTTGAAAATGACTTGCATTAGTGTTGGGTCACTTTCATTCTTTTTCTTAGCGTTTCCCCGGTTGTTACAAGCTTCCTTAATGGTGGAGGCCCCCCCCCCCCCCTTCGCCTGCCCAAAAATGAAGGTCGGTGGAGTACATGGCTCTACCCAATGAAGCTATGCTCACATCTATTTGGACTGGTGCATACTTCCCGCGACGAGCGACGCGACATAATGCTTGTCATCTAAGGCGGCGTTCAGAGTTTTCGCGAGGCGACGCGATGGCACATGTAAGTGCAACGCGAAAATCGCGTCGCGCAGGTATGCAGGTGTGAACACCGTGCGGACGCTGGGCGAATACGCGCCATTGCGCACGTACGCAGTATGTGCATATTGCATATTGAGTGCATATTGCATATTGCATATATGCATACTGGCTGTTGCATATTGAGTCCTTTAAACTATAATCGTTACTGATCGTGGTGGGACCATCCTAGACGTTGCATATTGTGGTGCGCGCGAAGCGCGCACCTGATTTGGAAAAGGATTGCTTTTGCGCACATCCCTCGTTACAGAATCTCGGTTTGGAAGATAGTTCCAAACTTGACATTCTTTTGAATGATAAGAAACATAAGAGTGAATTGATTGCAAGCGTTGGAGGAGATCTGCTTTACGTCCTCCAGGAACCGTATGCACACCGTTTATTGTGCGGGGTCCGACTGGAAGTGTGGCATGCGCAAAGGAACATGCGCGGTACCCAACTGGAAGTGTGCCAAACGCCACATAACCTGTGTGGGATCCTATTGGAAGTGCGCCAAGCGCCAGGGAACGTGCGCGGGACCCGAATGAAAATGCGCAAAGCGCAGGGGAGAGAGTGTGAGACCCAACCAGAAGCGACAAGCGCCGAGGAACGTGTTCGCGACCCAACTAAAAGTTTGCCGAGCGAACGTGTGCGGGACCCCAATCAAAAAGGGGGGAGAGAAAAAAAAGAAAGGGTGCGCGACCCAACTGGGACTGCGCCAAGCGCCGGGAAAAGTGTGCGGGACCCAACTGGGACCGCGCCAAGCGTTGGGTAAAGTGTGGGACCCAACTGGGAGCACGCCAAGCGCCGGAAAACGTGTGCGGGACCCAACTTAGGGTGCGCCAAGCGCCAAGGAAAGCGTGCGGGACCCAACTGGGACTGCCCCCAGCGCCGGGAAAAGTGTGCGGGACCCAACTGGGACTGCGCCAAGCGCCGGGAAAAGTGTGCGGGACCCAACTGGGAGCACGCTAAGCGCCGGAGAACGTGTGCGGGACCCAAATTCGGGTACGCTAAGCGCCAAGGACAGCGCGCGGGACCCCACTGGAAGTGCTCCATGCGCCGGGGAACGCAATCATGACCCAACTGGGAGTGCGCCAAGCGCCGGGAAAAGTGCGCGGAACCCAACCAAAAGTGCGACAAGCGCCGGGGAACGTGCGCGGTGCCCAACTGGAAGTGTGCCAAACCCCACAGAACGTGTGTGGGACCTGACTGGAAGTGCGCAAGGCGCAGGGGACAGTGTGCGGGACCCAACCAAAAGTGCGTCAAGCGCCGGGGAACGTGTTCGCGACCCAACTAAATGTGTGTCAAGCGACGGGGAACGTGTGCGGGACCCCAATTAAAAAGGGGGGGGGGAGAAAAAAAGAGAAAGAGTGCGGGACCCAACTGGGAGCGCGCCAAGCGCCGGGGAAAGTTGGTGGGATTTAACTGGGAGCCCGCCAAGCGCCGAGCAAAACGTGAGGGACCCAACTAGGAGCGCGCCAAGCGCCGGGGAAAGTGGGCGGGATCTAACTGGGAACACGCCAAGCGCCGGAGAACGTGAGCGGGACCCAACCTCGGGTACGCCAAGCGCCGAGGAAAGCGTGCGGGATCCAACTGGGACTGCGCCAAGCGCCGGGAAAAGTGTGCGGGACCCAACTGGGAGCACGCTAAGCGCCGGAGAACGTGTGCGGGACCCAACTTCGGGTACGATAAGCGCCAAGGACAGCGTGCGGGACCCCACTGGAAGTGCTCCATGCGCTGGGGAACGCATTCGTGACCCAACTGGGTGTGCGCCAAGCGCCGGGTAAAGTGTGCGGGACTCAACTGGTTGCGCGCCAAGCGCCGGCGAACGTGTTCGGGACCCAACTTCGGGTGCGCCAAGCGCCGAGCAAAGCGTGAGGGACCCAACTGGAACTGCGCCAAGCGCCGGGAAAAGTGTGCGGGACCCAACTGGGAGCACGCTAAGCGCCGGAGAACGTGTGCGTGACCCAACTTCGGGTACGCTAAGCGCCAAGGACAGCGTGTGGGACCCCACTGGAAGTGCTCCATGCGCTGGGGAACGCATTCGTGACCCAACTGGTTGCGCGCCAAGCGCCGGCGAACGTGTTCGGGACCCAACTTCGGGTGCGCCAAGCGCCGGGGAAAGAGGGCGGGACCCAACTGCGAGTACGCCAAGCGTTACGGATCGTGTCTTTGACCCAGCTGGGAGGATCGGCAAAGGAGTGAAAATCGAAAACGCGGCTGTGATTCATCCGTTCATCTAGTCGTTATTGGGTTCGGAAACCATGAAAAAGGGTGTGAACTGTGGTGGTGCTAGAAGGGGTGGGCAAGTGTCATGCAAGAGGGGTCTACTACACAACTGCATGAACATATGAAAAGTCATATCTGAGGGTGTAAAGTGCTTTTAAAGGCAGCAGACACGCTCAAAAATGATATCAATTTTATGGAATAATATGAAGGTCTGAAGCTGTTAGTATTCAGAAATAACGAAAAAGACGAAAACAAATCGACGGAAATTAAGATATAACGGTACGTTCTATATTGGCCCAGAAATGGACGAATTGTACGGCACCGGCTGAAATAACGGAGCTAGCAACAAATTTGTTGGGAAAACGACGCTAATGTACTCGTAGAGCCCTTTCTGGAACGCTTACGCCGTTAGAAACCTAAAAAGTAATCTAAAGTGGCCGCAATCGAGCATTGAATACCTGTATGGAAGGGCGGAGCCCGTATCGATGGGCGGAGCAAGGATGATTTCGTGACTGACTACGGCTCAAATACGGTCATTTGGACTCGTTTTTAACGCTTGCAACTTCGTGAGGGCTCTTCTAGGGCCCGCACGACCCCACTAATGTAGTTATCTCAACAACTTTTTCGAGCGTAACTGCTGCCTTTAAAAGGAAACCTTTGCTAAAATAAAGTGAAATTATCTAACCGTTTTGCTTTGCTACGGATTAGTATGATTTGGAAATGTAACATTTGTGAGAAATTCGTTAAAAGAAGTGAAATGTCTTATGCTACTGATTTGGCATGGGAATAAACTCAAAAGAAGCGCTAAAAACTCAGTGAAATGATTCATCGTTGATTTGACTGTGCACTTGTTTACTAAACAACAAAAATTGAGTGTAAGATTGAAAAACCAAATCACGCACATCTCTTCTGAAATCAACCTAACGCTTGCAGTTTAGGTTAACAAGTCTCAGGTCCTTGTAAAATTAAGTTGTGTCTCCCACCTCAATCATTCAGAAATATTGATTTTCAAGCATTACTAAATTATTTGACGCGTTCGCTTCCGATTGACTATCAATTAATGAAAAAGGGAAATAACATCACGTAGTGTGTTTATGCGAATGTCGTCAACTAAGAGAAATGCTGTCACACGAATACATAAATGCACAGTAAGAAGTGCGTGATTTGGTTATTCAATGTCACACCCAATTTTTGTTGTTTAGTAAACAAGTGCACTGCCAAATCAACGATGAATCATTTCACTGAGTTTTTAGCGCTTCTTTCGAGTTTATTCCAATGCCAAATAAGTAGCATAAGACATTTCACTTCTTTTAACGAGTTTTTCACAAATGTTGCATTTCCAAATCATACTAATCCGTAGCAAAGCAAAACAGTTAGATAATCTATCTACTCTATCCTATCCATTTTATCTATCTTGCGGCAAACTGTGAAAGGGGCTTAAGAGCGCTGCATAGCGTGGGCGGAGCCTGTTTTTATGCCCTGAGGACACATAGGTGCAGTTTCGAACATGAAAACCACATTTGTTAATTGTCTGTCCAGATGCGAAAACGCATCCAAAACCGCCCACTTTATGTAGTGCTCTTCGGCCTGAAGCTGCGTTCATGAAACTTTGGATACGTTTTCACAAGAGGGTAGTCATGCTCTGAATGTAGTTCGCGTGACCGAAGCTGCACCCATGTGTCCTCAGGGCATGGAAACCTGCTGCGCCCACCTTTTGTAGCGCTCTTCGGCTTCAAGCCGCGCTTATGAAATTTCGGGTAAGTTTTCACGTGTGGACAGCCATACATCAGGAAAGACATGCTGATTTTATCGCAAGAAGGGGGTAGGGGACTGAGCAAATCGCCCGCTTTAGGAGGGGGTCGGACCAAAGTTGGGTTGTATCACACCTCGCGCCGTAGCCTGGCGCTTGTATCGACCGAAAATCGATATTGCTGATATGCACTGTCGCTGTCGCGTGTCGCGGGAAGTATGCACTAGGCCTTATGGTGTGATTGGTGCAGAAGACATTGGAAAGTCTCAATTGGCTTCACGGTTCAAACTTCTTGGATAACTGACTTTCCTCTGTTTTCCTTTTACTAGAAATTCTTGAAAGTGAAAAGAGATTTAGCATGGTTGGACGTTAAGATCCCTCGGGACAAAAGAGTGTTCATCTCTTCGGCAAATGTTCCCTTGATTTAATTGCTCTTCCAGGAGGTAGACGTTCATATCCGACGGGTCGGTTGATCCATGTTACTTTCGCCCACTTCTTGACCATTTTCGTCGTTCTTTCCCTCTAACTTTTTTTTTAAACAAAGGCCCAATACTGACATTCCAGCGAGAAAATGCAGACCTTTTCATCTTGAATACTGTCTCTATGTGATTTCAACAGGTCACTTTTGTAGTGCAGGAAGTTTCAAGCTATTCGGAAAATGCATCCCAGTTCTTCTTATTTCATGTTTTGCGCATAACTCTGCGAAATCAAATCAGATCTGTAGAAAAAATCAATTCGTATGCCGTGCTCATTAAAATTCTCCTTCATGTCTCGCCGTATTCGTTACGACGCTGTCCCAACTCAATTATGTGAGAACTAGCTTCTTGAACGTTTTCTACGCCCTCATGACTCTTCCTCTATAATCGGTTTCATGAAGAAAGGAAAAAAACGCTGCTGGCAGGATATTGAACGAGGACGGAGATCGGTTTATCCGCCCGCCTGTTCAATGCCGGCTTGATAAATAGTCTATTGCTAGCTAGTCCGCCTTGACCTCAAGACTCCCACTTCTCCTCAACCCACCTGCATTCACTCATTAATTCCGCCTAAAATTCAAGTTTCCGTACACATCACAATCAGATATTTTCACGCAGTGTCTGGCTTAATCTGTTCTCTTTGATTTGCAATGCTCTTATTTATTGAATCCTATTTCATTGCTTGGATAAATACGATAGGCTTATAAGCTGCGTGAAAATGAAGTTCTCATGGTTCCTTTGCGTGCAGGTGCGGAGCGGAGGTTAAAGACAGCGAAAGAGCCATGGGTAGAGGGACAGTTTCAAGCAACCCGTTGGACAAAGTGCTTTCATTTTCGCGACCCCCCCTCCATCCGTGGCGAATCTTTGCGACTCTCTCCTTAACAATGGACCCGCTGAATTCAAGGTAGACCCGTCCTTGTTTGCCGAAGATTTGAAAGCTGGTCAAAATTGCAATTGTCCAAGTAGCAAAAAAAAATGCTTTGCGGGCCTTCCAGTGTCATATATATTGCTCATACGGGCCGCAACGCAGCGGGTCGGTAAAATAGTCTCAGTGATAAAGTAGAAAAAAGCAAAGCCGCGCATGTAGAGTAAGCCATAGCAAAATTGCCCGTTGGAAAAAGTGGTGTAAAAAAGACGTTTCTCGCAAATGGCCTATTCAGCCTTGCTTTTCACTTTTAGAAGGCGGTAGTCGAGCAGAAGATGCACCTACTGAATGGTCAACAATGGAAAACTACATTAGCTGGATTTTTTTCTAAAAAAGTTTTTTTAGTGATTTTCTACCGCACCACGTAAAAGAGTGAGATGAGAAATCACGAGAAAAAATCTAGAAAAATTCCAGTCAATGTTGTTTTTCATAACCATTAAGTAGATGCATCTTATGCTTAACTGTCGCCTTCTGAAAGTGAGAACCAAGGCTGAAAAGGCCGTTTGGAGAAAAACGGCCTTTTCACACCACTTTCCACTGGGCGATTTTTTCTATTTCTCACTTTACATGAGCGGCTTTGCTTTTTTATACTTTATTGCTGAATCCGTTTAACCGAACCGCTGAGTTTCGGCCCGTAAGAGTAATGCGTGTGACGCTGGAATGCCCTCAAAATCCATTTTTGCTACTTGGGCGATTGCATTTTCGAAGAGTATTCAGGTCACCATTGGTTGACATCAGGGCTGTGCGTAACTGAATTTTGCATTTTCGTAAATCGCAAATCGTAATTTTTGAAGATCCTCGTAATTCGTAACTGATGATGAGTAATAAGCCCACACATAGCCAAATCTCATTCGATGTAGAAGCACCTCAGCACTTCAGTGATCCAGTGTTTCCATATCAGGGTCCGGCACGAGGTGTGGACAAGGCTAAGTTTTCTCAGACACCCCCCCCCCCCCTCTAAGAGCAAACTTTTGGCGATTTTCTCAGCCTCCCCTCCCAGAAGCTCTGAAAGGGCAAATTTTTGACGATTTTCTCAGACCTCCTCTCAGGAGTGTTAATTGTCTGTTTTTGTAGTAAAATTTAAATAAAAGAAAAAATTATTACAAAAGATGTATAATTTGAAGAAGAACAACCATTTTAAAAAACGAGACATCAAAATTGAAATAGATCAAGGACGAGGCTTTTCTTGTCGGAATACATGAAGTTGCCTGCGTTTTTGAAAATCTTAGCTAAAGTAAGGGTTCTGATTATAGTGAAGGCTCTCCTAATGTTGAATATTAGACACAAAGTTTGAACATGTATTCAGAAATTCTGAATGATTCCGGGTAGGAAGCTAAGGTATATATGTGGTGGAAAAGAAGCGTTGAGAAGATGAAGTGATTGGCTAAGGTCAAAAATACGGGATGTCTCGGAGAAATAAATGTGTTTTCAAATCAATATGAGTTCGTAAATCCATTTCGTAAGTCCAACGCAGTTGCAAGCAAATGAAACTTTACTAGCTCCCAGAGGACGCCGTCCAAAAAAATTTACTAGGTGTGGACATTTCATGTTTTGAGCATAAATGTCCACACCTAAATGCGCTGGCGAAGTGTGGACATTTATGCTCAAATCATCAAATGTCCACACCTAGTAAATTGTTTTGTAAGGCGTCCCCTGGGAGCGAGTGAAGTTTAATGAGGTAGGGTTACAAACCTAGTTTCTTAGTTTTGCTCAAACCCGGGGTAGCTGGTTTGGAACCTAAGCTGCAGCTGTTTCAAAACCCTACTCCAGGTTTGTGGACTTTGACGTTTTTTTAAGTTTTTTTTTTACCTTGTTCCGCTTCCTATGTAGCGGTCTTCGGCGTTACACTGAGACGGTAAAAGATTGTATTTTGGGTAAATCGACCACGCTGGACTCAAATATCCTACTATCGTCCCACCTAAATTTCGAAATTGACGACTTCCGGCGGGACCACACCCGAGAAAAGTGTGAGGTCTTATACTGTAGCGGTGTTCAGCGTCTATGTTGGTCGGTGAAAGTGAGTATATAGAGTTATTCAACCACGCTGGACTCTAATATCTTACTCTCTTGACTCATACCTTGCAAAAATTTAGACTTCCAGCGCCACCGCACCAGCGACAGGTGTAGGCCACACAGAGAAGTGCCTTTCAGCGTCTATCTTAGAGGCTGAAAATTTGTATATAAGGTAAATCTACCACTCTCGACTCGAATAACTTATTTTGAATGAAATTCGAAACGTAACCAGATTAAATGACGCTCTTTCCAACTAGTAAGTGTTTTTGCCATGTCTGGTCTGGTTAATGTTGAAGCACCTATTTTCGTATCTCACCACATATTAAAGCGTGTTTTCCATTCATTTGAAGTGACCTGTTATTCTCTGAAAACATTTTTCTTTAGTACATCTCGTCGTCTTCGCCCTTTCCCAATAACTTCATTCATCGCATCCACTCTTTTCTTCCGCCCATTCGGTAGCTTCCAATCTGTTCTTATTTGCAATTCAGTACACAACTATCCAGGATACACGCCCAGAACCTATGTGCCTTATATTCAACCGTAGGAGGACCTTTACTAGTATTTTAACATTTACGTAAATTTAATTACAACAAGGTTTCGTGTTAATCGAACGGTATTGCCGAATTATTCGCAAATAAATAATTCTAAACAGTGTACCTACTACCCCCAGTGTACCCTAACAGTGGGGCGGTGATGCTCGTTCCTCCTCGTGGTGCCGCTGGAAACCGTCTGAGCAAAGAAGTACTCTATCTATGTGCGGTCTCAGACGGGCAGAACACGAGCCACACATGTCAGGCGAAGCGACGGGCCGATGTGCGTCTTTATCCAATTCTACAGTTGGTAGTCTCTATCTTCTGTATCCGTTCGCATCACTATGGTTGGTCGTCCAATGATTTTGGAAAAAGCTAGGACGTCTCCCGGAAGAGACACGCATCGTGATCGCCCTAACGATGTGCCTAAGGAGCGAGGGCTACCGGCAAGTCGTGGACGAAGCCGGCTAAAGAAGAGAGTCCACTTGAAGGATGAGACGGGAAAGCGTCGAAGTGCAGCTAGAAGTGGTGTTCAGCTTCTGCGTCTCGCATCGTTAAACATAGGAACGTTGACAGGAAGAGGTCGAGAATCGGCAGACTGCCTCAAAAAAAGGAACGTGGACATAGCCTGTGTGCAGGAGACAAAATGGAAGGGAGCAAAGTCTCGAGAGATCGGAGAGGGATACAAGGCTATTTACTATGGAGTCACGACAGCAGCAAATGGCGTTGCAATAGTTGTAAGTGAAAAATTCAGAGACAGCGTCACGGAGGTAGCTCGAATATCTGATCGACTCATGTCTATGAAGATAGTGCTGGGACCAGTGTCACTTAGAATAATGTCGGCGTACGCACCTCAAACTGGCTGTAACGATGAAATGAAGGAAGACTTCCCGGAGAGCTCAGAACATCACGTAAGACAGATCGAGGAACACGAGATACTATTTCTTGGTGGTGACCTCAATAGTCATATCGGTGCAGAAAAGGAAGGATTCGAGAGATCTCATGGCGGACAAGGATATGGAAGCAGAAACGACGATGGTGTTCGCATGCTATCTTTTGCAGAATCCATAGATCTGTTCGTTGCAAATACCCATTTCAAGAAGAGGCCCAGTCATCTTGTTACGTACGAGAGTGGCGGAGGAAAAAAGTCAAATAGACCTCTGGCAGATGAAGCGCAAGCATAGGAAATGGGTGCGAGACGCCAAAGTGATCCCATCTGACAACGTGGCACCACAACATAAAATGCTAGTACTGTATGCTATTTTTCCTGTGCCCCGAGGTGCTGTTAAGCCGATTGTGAAAGTTGAAAGGATAAAGTGGTGGAATCTGTCTGTAAGAAGAGAGACTTTCAAGGAAGAGCTCAATAATCGATTGGCTGGCATTGCCGTGTTACAATCTGCTGAGACGCTATGGGCCTCGCTGGAGAAGGAGATTCGGCTGTGCGCAAGAGAAGTCCTAGGAGCCACAAAACCTGGAAGGCGCTACATTGACAAGCAGACATGGTGGTGGTCGCCCGAAGTTCAGAAAGTCATAAGCGAGAAGAAGAATGCATACAAGAAATGGTATCAAACCAGAGAGGAAGCGGACTTAGCACTGTATAAGCAGCTTAGATCGAAAGCGAAGAAAGCTGTCTCTGCTGCCAAAGCGATGCACTACGAGGACGTGTACCAACAGTTGGAATCGGCCTCTGGCGAGAAAATGGTGTACCGTTTAAGGGGTGCACGACAGCAGGCTTCGAAAGACGCAGGAGTTGTGCGCTATATTAAGGATCAGAGTGGGACTATCTTATATGAAACAGATAAAGTTCTGAACAGATGGCGCGACACTTTGACCAAGTGTAGAACGAGGAGTTTCCACATCCTCCCGTCCCGCGCGGGGAGCCGACAGAAGGACCATGGACGTAACATATCAAAGGAAGAAGTCCTGCAGGCGATAAAAAGAATGAAGAGTGGCAAGGCGACGGGCCCGGACGACGTACCGGCAGATGTTCGGAAGCTCATGGGCTATGATGCCGCTTGTTTGCTGTCTCGACTTTTCAATATGGTCGTAGAGGAAGGGAAAATTCCATCTAGCTGGAGTAGCAGTATCACTGTGCCGCTGTGGAAAGGAAAGGGAGATGTAGCTGATTGTTCGATCTATTGTCCTACTCGCCTTCTTTCCCATACGATGAAGATCTTTGAAAGAGTATTGGACGCCAGAATACGCGACTCTGTCAGTGTAACTACTAATCAGTGTGGATTCGTTTAAAATTGTGGAACCGTCGATGCAATCCATGCAACACGTCTGCTGTTGGAGAAGCATAGGGAAAAGAATAAGGTCGTTAACTTGGCCTTTCTGGATCTGGAGAAAGCGTTTGATCGTGTGCCACACGAACTGATCTGGTTTTCTTTGCGCAGCCACGGAGTTCCTGAAGAGTATGTGAGATGGATACGTCTGCTGTATGCTGACACGAAGAGCGCGGTTCGTTGTAGCGCAGGAACATTTTCCGATTTTCGTATACGTGTGGGAGTTCATCAGGGTTCTGCTCTATCTCCTCTCCTCTTCATACTATGTATGGATACGGTCACGAAAGATTTTCAACTCCCACACCCATGGAACCTGCTCTATGCGGATGATGTGATGCTGGCTTCCACATCCCGGAACGATCTTGAAAACGCGTGTCAGTTGTGGAAGGAAGGTCTGCAGTGCTATGGACTGAAGCTCAATACTAGGAAGACCGAGTATATGGAGTGTGGCGAGCAGTCGGAAGGATCCATAAATGTCGATGACGTAGATTTGGAGAAGGTCCTGCACTTCAAGTATTTGGGATCTCAAATTGCGAGTGACGGAAGTATCGACACTGAAGTGCTTCATCGAATTAGCGCTGCATGGATGAAATGGAGGCAGTGCAGTGGTGTCCTCTGCGACCGGAAAGTTCCTACGTACCTGAAGAGCAAGCTATACAGAGCCGTTGTTAGACCTGTGGCCATGTATGGTAGCGAGTGCTGGCCGTCGACGAAAAAGCATGAGCACCTTCTTCACTGCATGGAAATGAAAAAGTTCCGATGGTCTCTTGGGTATACTCGGCTGGATAAGAAGCGGAACGATGATATAAGAAAACTCTTTGGTGTTGTTCCGATTCAAGAGAAGCTGAAAGAAAACCGTTTGCGATGGTTTGGCCATGTGACGAGATGCAGCCCGGACTCTGTCGCGAAGACTGCAATGACCTTCGAAGTTGAAGGACGTAGACCGAAAGGAAGACCAAAGACGAGGTGGCTAGACTGCGTAAAGCGAGATATGTTGCAGGAACATCTGACAACTATTGATGCGCTGGACCGTTCGAAATGGAGACGAGCCACCAAGAAAGCTGACCCTGCGCTAACGCGGGACTGAAGCTAAGAAGAAGAAAAAGAAGTACCTACTACCCCCGGTCAGAATGATGCACGTGGTCTCCCGATGGAGCTTAGACCCCCTTCCTCCACTATTGCGCAGCCCACACCCCCCCCCCCTCGGTGTGGATATCCACACCCCGCGCCGAACTCTGTTCCATATCGAAGGAGGTTTGATGTTGGGTTTCGAAATAACGCTATTCTGAACAGTACTTGACAAAATTCTCAGTGTACATAGAGTTCGCGCAAAAACTTTAGTCTGATGAACGGACGAGGCTGCGACGGTAGATCACCCCGTGCGAATCGAAACCCCATTCCCCAGTGAGGCCGCCAACCCCGCACGGCCAGCCGCCTGGCCCATGCGTGAGACTAAATCGAGAACGGAAACCATACGTGTGACAGAAACGACTTGACCAGAAAAAAATGAAGCCAGCTTCGCCCTATATCTGAATCCGAAAATAAAAAGAGTCATCACTCAATGGAAGTCAGGGAGGGAAACACTGAGATGAAAAAAATGCGGTACGAGGGTTTCAGGCTATATCTGTCAAGGAAAGGCTACTTGTATGAGGTGGCCCCTCCGGAGGAAATATCCATTTGCAGAACCACTTTTCGATGCAGAAATCGAGTCTGCCCTCTATATTTGTTAAGCGGTATCTTGAACGGCGTTATACTCTGAAAGAATCTCTCGCGCTAGTACCGTGATGCTACCGCGATCGTTACCAGGTTTACCGCGCTAGTACCGTGGTGCACTCGCGATCCGCGATGGTACCGTGATCGTTTCCCCCGGCCCCGCGCTCTCATGCTGTGAAGATTTGTAAAGCAGCGCGAAATACTGCAAAGGCAATACCTTATAGCTTCGTTTTGATTGGATAAACAACACTCGCACGGCTGAAGCACCGTGAGGGCATGGTTGATATTACGCTGTACGATAAGGGGTGGAGGGTGGCGATCGTCCTACGATCGCTGCGGGCTTGCCTCATCCCGGTTCCGTGATGTGAAGCCCCGAATATACCAATGAACTGACGCGATACGCTATCAGGTTGAAACTGGTAAAATCTCATCTCGATCTCGATTCCTCGCGGTTCCGCTATGGAGCATCGCAGGAGCATCGAGGACCGAACGCGGTACGCTCTTGGTTCAAGACCGGCAGAATTTCGCGATCGTCCCGCGATAGCCCCGCGCTCGTATCCTCTCGGCCCCTACCGGAAACCGAGGGGGTTCTATTCGTGAACGATCACGGGGGGATCTCTCGGGGTAGCGTTTCTCTCCATAGTCATAGGGTTGCTGGAGTGGAGACAGCCGTACGAGGGATAAAAGTTGTTTAGGAATCCGAATTGCAAAAAGGTGTAGGCTCCCTCTAAATCTCTGATTTAAAAAAAGGAATAATTTCTAAGCTGTTTTCTTCTGCACTTGGAACTTTCTTGAATTCTCAATTTCAAAACATTCAGTACCCTTTTTGAAAAGGTGCATAACGACGGCATGGGTCCTAATGAGGTTTCGCGTTCACTATTGAAGGTTGGTGCAAACTCGTTGCCATATGCTATTACATAGGTGCACCGACTTGGCGCCAACCTCCAATGGGGAACGCAAAGTCTTATTAGGATCCATGCCGGTTTCACATACCTAGGTGACTTTGCAGCCAAATTTTTGTTGAAATGTTCCGAACGGTATTTCAGAATTACCACTTTTCCGACAACGCTTATTTGCCTTTGAAGATAGACCTCGATCAAACGTTATTTCGGGAAGCCCAAAACTCTGCGTCGAATAGTGTTTTTAAGCTAGAGAAATATCTCCCGACCCCTCAGCAGATTTCAATTCACGAAATACCAGTTTTTCTGTTGGTGACTTTTGACCAGCTGGAGATAGATGCGTGACGAAGGTTGTTTTCGAGATCTCCTTCTAATTCTGCAACAGAGTGCATATTGTCTTTCAATCTGTTTGCTCCATTAGCCAACCAGATCTTTAGAGCCCAGCCCCATATGAAATTCCTGTCCGCAGTTGCAGACAGCCGCTTCTGCAGACCGTAGCTGGGTGGTGGTCGTAATGTTTCCTCACAGCAGAAGAGGCGGGGGGAAACTGGGGAGGAGCGAGGCGCGTAATTAGGCGCTAGCCGTTTCTCATCCAATCACCCACCTCGCTCCTCCTACGCTTCTTCTGGGTGCGCCCAAAGAGGCACCCTTAAATGGGAGGGACCTGAGAGCTCAGGGCGCTCGCATCTTCTCGCGAACGAGTCCCTTTTACGTTGCGATGCGTTATTCTTGGATATTCGTGGAATTATTGACTACCTTTTCGTCTCCACTGCCGCCCAGATGATTACTATCTCTCGTGTTCATTTCTCTTATCCATGGGAAGGTGTCCACGAGAAGGTGACCGCGCCATGCGCTCTAGGACCCTGCCCACGCTGGAGTGCCTACTTTCCCTCTCCCATTCGATGGAGATGAATAACTGTTGAGCTCGGCTCCACCGAACTGGGAAGTTAACGGATCAAAGCAAGGTTGGAACCCTATTACAAGTTTAGGCCGGCTGGGGTGAGAAGCGGAGCGTGCGGTCGAATCGGAATCTCGTGATCAACAATTATATTTCGCCATAGCCGACCCCTCTACTGGTGGCTACGCCCGGGCTGAAATTTTGGGGAAAGGTCCCAAAATTGAATTCGGAAAGAATTACCAAATCCCAGGAATGCAAAAAAACTGTTAAATTTACTGTGCTCTAGGCAGCAAATTTCCATCCTCAGGCGGTTTTCCGGCCCGAGCCGCACCGAAAGGAATTGGAACACCTCACAGTCTGGCTCATTGGCTCAATTTCCGGGCCACTCCTTTTGCTGTTCGGGCGAACTGGTGGAGCCCGGACAATAGAAGCAGTGGCTCGGAAAGCAACAGCAGTTGTCCTGACAGCAACAGAGTCCGAATCGCTGAATGGGAGAACGAGCCGAACTGCCAGGCGGCTCGGGCCGCGAAGGGCCTGAGTTGTTCCCTCAATTGCATTTTCGCGATTTCTTACGATTTCCTACGATTCGTTACGATTATGGGCCGAGAATTCGTAAATCGTAGATCGTAAAAAAATTGCCAAAAACACCCCCAATTCGTAAATCGTAATTCGTAATTACGCTCAGCCCTGGTTGACATACGAGTCTAAACAACTCGTGGTTGTGTAAATAACATTCTGTGAGAGGAGCTAAGCCTAAACGAAAAAAAAAACGATTCGAAAAAATCCGGCGGTTCGACTCCCACCATTTTCAAGTTTGGTGGCGATCCCCCCCCACTTTGGAAAAATTCCAACATTGGTAGAAGAGGGAGAAGCATTGCGCGCCAATGCACGCGCAATGAGTGACGAGATCTTCGTTTCTTTAGAGAAGGTACAAACGGGTGCATGATTGCTAGCCGGGTGCTCGGTTTCGGTGGTCAGCTCTATTTTTCCGTCGTGGCGCTACGCGATGAACCAATTTAACGCGCGCGACTACGAGCCCTTTGGACTATTTTGAACTTCGATCGTGACGAGAATTGATAGCAGTTTAATCATGAGCATCGACCGTGATCGCGACGCACGCCGATTCTCATTCGAAGCACGCTATCGAGCGATCACCTGTGAAACTGTAAAAGAGGCTTTTCACCACGTGCTACGCGATCTTGTTCAATACTCACTTAAATTAGGCGAAAGGCATCGCACGTTGATTGGAGTGTAGACCTGGCCTTATAGTGTAGTTAGGTCACCTAATGGAAAACAACTAAATGCTTCTGGCTGAGCCCAATTCCCACAAGCCTACATATGTGCCCCATAGCAGTGTGATTGGTTTATCCGTGTTTGCAGACGGTAAGTACATTTTTATGGTTTCGTGGTAACTTCTTGATAAGCTGCTTATAGTTGATGACTAGAAGGAGAATCTTACTATATACCACATGCTTCCTTTGAAATGCCTCGTTAAATTTCATTCGAATTTTCTTTCCTTGTGGTCTTTAAGAACTCGATGTAGAAATGAAAGCGACATGTATCAGCGAATAATTTCGAATGGAGGTTAATTCTCGACTAACTGAGCGAATTTTCTAGTTGTACCTCTCCTCTTCCCAACTCGCGTGGCTTCTAATAATAGATTATTCTATGTTTCCCGTATTACTGCTGCTGTTTTACCCTGCCATTTGGGCTCGTCAAACATGTTCTTGGGAGGTAAGACACATGTTTTTTTTTACTGAACACAAATCAACACCATTTATGTACATACCTATATCCATTATAATACGAACGAAAAAAAAAATATTAGAGGCGTAGTTCAATGTCTTCTTCACATCGGGCCCATTCAAGCAACAGGGAAGCTGGAAATCACAATACCCGCCATCCCTGTTCGGATGGAAACGCCGTTTTCAACGAAATGCGTACCAGCGTATGTAAGGTTCAGGACGTTCGTAAAAAGCTCTGTATTTCGCAGTACGAAGATTGCGTGCATAAATGTTTCTGTCTAATCACCGTTATTAGCATTTGTATTTCTCCATGATCGACGCCAGCAGCTGGTCGTCGGTCAAAACGGAGAGCTCTCTAGAAAGGCCCCAGAGTTAACATGCAATGTTTTCTAGTTTATGTTTGTAGCCGCTGAAGACTTCTCTGAACCAAGTCATGGGGGTTTTCACAGGTGGGCGAAGGGAGTGAGAGCATTTTGTTAGAGTGTTCAGGAAACTTGTTCTGAATTTTGACCAAAACTTTTTCTGAGGGTTATTCGAGGTCCTGAAAATGAGTCTTGTGTCTGTTTCTTGATATTTTGCGGTCTTACTGTGGGTCACGGTAGGTGTAATGGTATTTACCTCGCGTAAGCCTACTTACGTAATTTCAGTGTTTGATAAATGGAACTCAACTTCGTGTTCCGAGCCCCAAATGACCCTCAGAGAGAAGTTTTGAACCAAATTTGAGATTTTGACCAAATTTCATTACATTCAACGTAACCTACTGTAATTTATGGGAAATTGATGATAGGATCTACAAAACAACTACTATTAGCAAGTCTAGCCATTCTGAGCGATATGCATACACGCTATAAAATGGCGAAATTTACTTGGTTCCTACGCGTGCTGGTGTGGAGCGGAGGTTAGAGACAGTGAGAGAGCGTAGGGCAGACGGAGGCCGAGGCGTCGCGCGCGCTGCTCGCACCTCGTGTGATGAGAATTTCGACGTTTTATAGAGGGTACATGATAGTACGCTCAGGTAAGGAAGTAAAAATATGAAGAAACTAGGTGCCTTCCTTCGCATAATCAAGTTTCAAAGGCAGCATACACGCTCGTAAACGTGGTTGAGATAATTACGGAAATAGAGTGGTATGGCTTAAAACGCAACGCTTAAGCATTTTGGAGCGTTAGAAACGATCCACAATGCCGCTAGACGAGTGAGAAGTTGGCCCCACCCCTGTAATTCTCCGCCCCCTGTAATTGCGTCCCCCTCCAAAACAGGGGTGCTGGGTCATTCTCACCATCGCCGATAATGTGGTTTACTTATTGTACCTATTGTACCATCCACAATCGTCCACGATGGTGGGAATGGCCCAGCACCCCTGTTTTGGAGGTAGACGCAATGACAGGGGGCGGAGAAATACAGAGGCAGGGCCAACTTCTCACTCGTGTAGCGGCATTATGGATCGTTTCTAACGCTTTGAAATACGTAAGCGTTGTGTTTTGAGCCATACCATTCTATTGCCGTAGTTATTTCAAACACGTTTATAAGCGTATATGCTGCCTTTAAACCAGGCAAAGGCGCGAGGTGTGATACAATTCAGTTTCGATACGCCCCCTTTTTCTAAATCAGACATTCTGCTCAACCCCCTCCCTTCTGTGAGGGAATCCGCATGCCTCTCATGTATGGCTGTACACATGTGAAAACGTACCCCAAAATTACATGGAGGCTGCTTGATGCCGAAGAACCCTACATTAGGTGGGTGGAGACAGTTTTTTATGCACTGAGGGCACATACAGTTTTCCTGCACGAAAACAATATGTAGAATAGAATGTCCGCATGCCAAAACATACTCCAAATTTGAAAAACGCATCTCGAAGCCGAAGAGCGCTACACTAGAATGGGTCCTTCAAAAGTGTCGAAGTTCATTATTGTGACAAGAATTTTACAGGTATTCTTCGAAATTTTATTTAGGGAATTTCGCTCTGCTGGGACCTGTAGAAAACCTATTTCTGGACCCAAATAAAAAATAAAGTTTTCTTCAGCCCCTCAAAACGGTCTTAGGAGACCCATTTTTACGTGTGATGCAATCGATGCGACAGCACATTCTCACTCTGTAGACTATGTCCTCAGACGATTCGTGACAGTCAATCGAACCTGTCGCGGCTGCAAACGTATAGTAAAAGGACGGCCTACACAAAAGGCTTGACCAGTCATGCTGTGAACTGGTGCTCAGCGATATCCTCGAAATTTTTATAGCATAAAACACTTTTCTCCACGTAACCGATAACACCTTTCAACCCTAAGATCATGGAACTATTTGGTCCCGTTAACCAGAGAGATGCTTTACATTATTCAGCGGACTTTGAGAGAAAAACTTCGCATTACTACGTATCTACAGTAAGGTGCAGCGAGGCTGTACGAGCTTGTTCGAATGAATGAAATTTCGAGATGCAGACAGCTCCCTTCGCAGTGAAGTCATGTAAAATATGTTCGCATTCTTTAGCAAAAGAAGTGGTTTCAGTCATGTAATCGATGGAGTGCCCAGAAAGATGTGATAAACGTTCACCTGATTCCTCACACCCATGACGATCTGGGGTGGATCAAAACGGTTGACCAGTATTACTATGGAGGTAACGATTTTTTGATGTTCCTCATCTCATTGGTGATTGAAGATCTTCCACGGGAACAATCGTGGGAGAGACTGCTAGGTAATCTTCCAAAGGGCACTCTATATGGGGCGCAATCGTGAGCTACAGGCAACTTATTCTTCATCATTAGTGGGTATCTGGAAAGTATGGGCGCGAACAAAAACGCATTATTTTCAGTGTTATATCCTGCGTAACGGCATTTTCTATTCTTGCGGAACGAACTTAGGACAAGTAGTAGTATTTAAACAAATATGCTGGATTTTTCACTCTTTGCTCTTACATAAGTTTTCAAGCGAGGGAGCACAGAATGGACGGTGTGGGGCAGAGATCTTGGGTCTTAATCACTTCAGGATATTATAAGCTTGCGACGCTGCTGGTTCGCTTGATAATTTTGTTGCTGTGAAATTTTCTCTATCATTCCTCAAAGGGAGAGGTTGATCGCTTCATGATTCGGACTGATTGTAAGCGAAAGGAACACCTCACTGGTTGAAAAAACCCTGAGCGAATTGGCGCTGAGTACGGCCGCTGGCGCTTTCGCTCGATGGGTACATGCTCCGTCCCTCTGCAAGACTCCAAGACCGTTATTTCGCTTCTAAAAGCTGCAGTTTGGCTCAGAATTTAGTTTAGAAACGTCTAAGCACAATTCTTCACTTTCTGAAGCCCTTTCACTTTCAGCAGGTCGCTTGGATTAGTCGCGGCACTGCCAACAGTCACAAAAACCCATCGCGGCAACAGATCTTGCACTGAGTCCCAACGGGTTGGAACAGTCGGCAGTTTCGGTCGCGATCGCCGAGCGATTTAGCTATTTCACAGGTGGTCAAAACGACCTTCTTGATTTTGTTAAGTCGCTTCGACTAGTCGCTTCGCTTCCATGATGGTCGCGATTCGACCAGTCGTGGCGACTAGGCCGTAGTGTTTGCTTAAGACGTATTATTCGCATTCATTCTACTCGCATCCTTTTCTTAGGTGTGAGTTTTTTTGACGCGGAATACATCAAAACACATGAAAATAGATAGCATCATTGACACAAGCGAAAGAATTCCAAAACATTTTCTGATATCAATAGAAATTGTCGGAAAACTAGAAAATGATTATTATGATACAAATATTACGACTAATTTTCAACTATCATTCTCTTCAAAGAAGAGCCAAGGTTGAAAAAAACTGTTTTTTCTATTCTCGCAGTCTCGTCCGTATTTGTCCGCCTTAGACGTATACAGGACGTCGATCCGCCCAGAACGAGTCACTGCTGGCGGACAGGCAGCTCTGCGCGGGGTCGTCCCGGTGTGCTGTTGAGCAGGGGGCGACGGGTTGTTAAACAGCCTATCGACCAGCAATCCCGCCGAGTGCCATAAATAGACTCAGACCGAGTTGTTGTCCACAGGGTATCTTTTTTTTTCATGCACGATTGCTTCCGACCGAACGATTTCAAAACGCTTTACAGGACGATCTCAAGTCGCGGCACGGAGCGATTCGAGATCGCGGCAGTGTCGTTGGCCGCTTTTACTTCAAGTCGAATCGATCAGCTATGGAAGGGGCTTGAGACAAGTAATTGATTCCCTTCCCCCTGTCGCACCTTCTGCTTGAGCCTTCGAACCTTACCGAAAATCCACCCTGTAGTGACTCTTCTTTGTTCCTGAGCTTCTCCGCATTGGGATTGCCGGTTCCCGATCACTTCGGCGGTTGTTCATCACCTCTCTGATCATGAGAAATGTTTCATACGACAACAAGACACCTTCCACCAATTTTTCGCGTCTCTACTCGGAAGTCTGTGTGAAAGGGGAGGAGGGAAATTTTGAGCGGTTCGACTGGGTAATGTTATCTGTCCCGTTAGAATGGAAAACGCCTTTAGGTAGCTATATAGTTGAGAACAATAGCGCTTTCAAACGCTCCATGCTTTTCAGCCACCCTTTGTTCATCGTAGTCAAAGCCTAGCTTGCTCGGATGAGTTCGGGCGGAGCAAGCAGCGGAGCGGTCGGTCATGACATAATACAACAGCGATAAAGGAATTTTGACATGATTAGCCCGACAAGCCTTACCTCGACAGGCTCAAAATTAGAGAGCCAGGTTCAATCCTTATTTCTACCGCATTTTCTATATCTTCTGTTTCGCTCATGACAGCTCGTATTTTCTCCGAGATAATAATTCCTTTGTGTTGCGAACGTTCAAGGTTTCTGTGGGTCGCATGTACCGAAAGTTTTGCTAATCTGACCTATGATATACTCCAAGCTCGCTTGGACATCAACTTTCTGATTTTCCTCTGAGTCTTTCATGATATGGTCATTTATGATCACAAGATAACTGAGGTGAACACAAAACTCATGAGACCGGCAGCTCTGGAAACTGCATCTGTGGTGGGCCTCGGCCGGTGATGTCCTGGGGTGGGTCCTGCCTAGGCCCAAGTGGTGAAAATACTCACCTTGAAGCTCAAGATCCGGGCTGGTGCGATGGCTGGCGGCGGGCTGTGCATCACAATGGCTAGTGTCTACAGCCAAAGGAGTGTGTGCAGTTACCGTAGTCGACGGAATTTGCATTTCACATGCTTGTGGTGTAACACTGAAGGATAAGGGCTTTCTAGCTGGTAGTACCGGTCTAGTGGTACTTACGGCCTCTGAAATAACCTTTTCCTGCCTTCCTTCCATCATGTATTTCACTGCATTTACCACGTACGTGGAATCAACTCGTAGCAGCTGCGAAAGCGCGCGCATGCATTGGTCATCATGCTCGGCTAGGGCGAAAACGATGTCGAGTTCTTTGATGTGTTTCGCACTGACTGCAGATGATAGGCTTGCGACGTCGCGTGCCTTATCATTCAGAGGGAGTAGAGCACCTAACAGGTTTTCACGCTCCTGCTCGAGAACTTTAGTCAGTTCTGAATCGACTTCATCTGCCGATGAGATCTTACCCTACTTTAGCATTCGCGCTACTCGTTGGGGTATCGCCTGCAGTTTTCCCAGCCTCTCTGTAACCCGAATAGTCGTATCGGTCACCTGTTCAAGATTCTGATGAGTGAGCAACTCCACTTGTGCTCGTAACTGCCTCAGCTCGCTCTGTATGCTCGACAACATCTGGTCGTTCGCATCGTCACGGCTGAGCCTGGCGCTGATCTCTTCGTCCACGGTGACCGTCGTGGTCGAAACTTAAAGTCTGTTTAGGTGCTGTGGAACCTAAATCGGTTGAGTGCGGCATCTGCCTTCGCGTTTACCGTCCGGTATTGCGAAACTCTAGTCTGCTACGCGTCTGCGACCAGACTACCGAAGTGTTGTGCCGAAGTTTCACGTGTCAGGGAAAACTTGCACGATTCTCCAAACGCACTCTTGTGCTGCCAACACGGTCGTGTTCCAGGCTTGAGAATCAACAAAATCGATACTGGTCAGGTCGTCAACTCGCGTCTGCCTGTTGACTATCGATTTTATGGACAACGAGATCACTTGTCAGTGATCCGCCGAGGAAGCACAGAAAAAATTTGCGCAGCGGTCTGCCTTGCAAAAGTGCTTTCCTCTATACCTTCTGCAGAGTAGAGCTGCGCTGTAACTACTGACAGTGGGGGCTGCCCGTCCAGCAGCTTCGAACCTACCGCTCTTAACGACCTACGCTTCGCTTCGCGCCTCTTCGGAGTAGAGTGGTCGCTCTACTCCTACTGCACGGAATCCTAAACTTACCTTGTACCTCTTAGTGAGGTTCGGCCCCCATGTGGTGGGCCTCGGCCGGTGATGTCCTGGGGTGGGTCCTGCCTAGGCCCAAGTGGTGAAAATACTCACCTTGAAGTTCAGGATCCGGGCTGGTGCGACGGCTGGCGGCGGGCGTCCACTCCTCGTGGCAGGCAGCAGTAGAATGTCCGTGGTGGAATGCGAAGAGTTGGCGGGACCCCGACCAGTCAGAGTCGCAGGCGCCTTGAACGAGAGAGTGTGGAGGAGGCGCGCACCCAGACGGCGAGGGCGACGAGAGAACGGCGGTCAGACGGCTTTCGCGTATCGATCGACTCCTTTCGAGTCGTAAACACGAAATCGATTATAGCTTCACAGAACAGGAGTTAAAAGACATAAAAGGGACTAACTGAGTATATACAACTATGTACACTATATACATGCCCTGTCCGGGCCTCTACACATCGCTTTCAGAGATTGTGGTGCGTTCTACCGGAAAGTAGTATATAGCAAACTTCATTGAAGGCTGGTTGACTTATATCTTTATGATTAGCAATTACTGGCCTCAGCATGTTCACGATGGAAACAGTCTTCGATTTTTTACCGGAAATTGAATGTACCGGACTCCACTGCAACAGCAATGTCAAAAGGATGGCTTGGAACATGCTATAGATATCCCTTTGCAGCCCTCGAATTTGGTTGTGCTATGCTTGCCCGCCTCGATCCTCAACGGCCAACAAGGAAATGGGCGGATTGGGCATAGCACATACAGGCCATAAAACGGCCAATGTCTCACCGTCGACTGCGTACCACGCGCGTACAAGTTTAAAGGCGATGTTTACGATAAACCTCGTTTTCAAGTTTCCAGTGTGAAACACTTTGCCGGCAGATGGTGGAGGGGTTAGGCCGCCGTCAGAGGTGGTCGATGAACTGGGTCCCACCCGGTCGATACGCACCAAAACCGAAACAGGGACAGACGGGTGCAGAAAAATCAACTCACTGTGTCCAACTGCGACCCTCTCCTTCCTTTCGCAATCTACCCAGTCGATACTGATGTTCTACGCTCGCACACGGGCAGGGGCAATGCACCCGAGTTCGGTTTTTCGCCCCGATCTCCGTCGGACTCAGTCGGTTTTTCGACCAAGTCTGATTGGGGCAACCCGGGCAGGTTTGCGGAAGGTTCACGGCTAATCTTACCTAAGGTATTGATCACCAGATGCCATCTACAGAGCGTTTTAGGTCAATTATGTCTTTTAGACCAGATAACGTGTTCGGCCTTTCATTTCAGCTAAACCACATCTTGTTCCTGTTGGAGTGCAGTACATCTACAACACGGTAATTGATGAGTTGCAGAAACATCCAGACAGGAGGTGCAGATTATTTCTTTTCTGGGGTTACTATCGATTTTCTTTCTACTCCCCAGCGGTTCACGTATTGTTCCAGGTTCTCGTTTGCTGAGACTGGATTTCTTTGGCGCTGGTACAACGACCATGGGGATTTTGAGAAGCACAAGATACAGAAACTTGTTAAAACTGGTAATTTATTTTAGAACTCTACTTTTATTGACATACTTGACGAGTTGCACCCATGGCAGACTATCGTCCAACATTCCACGTGGTTGGGCAACAAGCCCTCTGGTTTAACTCCATTTCAAACACTACAGTTGAACGTGGTAGTGGTGCCTGCTTCCAGAGCCCTTCTCTTCAAATGACTGAAGCACGTGACGATAATACAGAGCTGTCATGCGCTTGTTTGTCTTTAGATGTTGCATTCTGTGACGGAGACTGAGCAGCAGCGGGGACTGGCTTGCGTTAGGCGGCATTCAGAGTTTTCGCGTGGCGACGCGATGGCAAATGTCAGTGCGACGCGAATCCGCGTTGCGCAGGTTTTTGGGTGTGAACGATGCGCGAAAGCTGGGCGATTACGCGCATTTGCGTTCGTACGCGATTTCTCGTGAACAAGCAACGGCAAATTTATTTTAAAAATATCCACAGTTTTTTCGTATTTTTTAAATGAATGTGATCCTGCTCATTTTATTCCTTTCATTGTTAGATTTGTTATGTTCATGAAACAAACACGGAAGAAAAGCAGCTACAAGTTTGCCATCGCGCGAAGTCCATCGCGTCGCGTTGCATTGCAAGACGACGCGATAGATGTCGCGCGAAGGCAAATTGCGTGTCATCTCGAATTTATCGCGCCTCTTCACTGTGAACGCCAAGTGACGACGCGACGCGACGTCGCTTGATCGATACGCATGCTGATAATACCATCGCGTCGCACCACGAAAGAACTCTGATTGCCGCCCTATGGGTGCGCGGCCGAGCTGCGTGTCTTCTGATCTAACGACGCGCCCCTAACTCAAACCACCTGCCGCAGTTTATGGAATCTTGGATAGAGGGTGCGCTTTTTCGTTTGTTCGGTGTAAGGTGCGTTGCTTAGCGACGTATAACAAAATCAAATTAAACAGGATACCCGCATTCTGTAGCACCATTTGCTGAAAGGCAGTGGTCACGATGAACAACGTTATCGAAAAAACTACAAAAATCAGCTTAGATCAAAAACAGCTCAAAAACTATGAAGGTAGCGCGGTGAAAAACGGGCTAGAATTAGAGTTATTAAGACCCTGAATTTCCAGTTCGTGCACACGTGCACAGAAAGATCACAGTCTCATGCCTAGCAGTCCAAGATGATCGACACTCAGAGGAAGAAATAAATGCAAATTTACCTTATAAAACAGTTGAACAATGAAAGCAAGCACTTCAGTCAATGTTTTTGACTAGATGTGTACATAAATCTGCAGGTTCATAGATTGAAATTCGATTTCAAGCCAGATGATGTTCTTGTTATTAGAGATCATCGATGCCGATGATGTGGTGTTGGCTCGTCCATCATCAAAAGACAAGAAAGTTCAGGCTTCAAATTTGGCCCAGAAAAGCGTTTTTTCCGCGATTTTTTCTCATAGGTTCTACTATATACCCAGAAAAGGGTTTGAAGAGGAAAAGGAGACGAGTTTATTCGAGCGCGACCACTGCCTTTAAAGGCACAGTCCAACCTCAAAATCGTTTTTCTGAATTTCCATCTATTTTCGAAACGGACCAACGCTGATCCCAGTGATGTCTCTGGAACCGTACAAGACCCCTTGGGAACGGGGTTATGGCCCCTCTCAGATTGAGCGGCGAAAGCATGGCGTAAGAGTTGTCGAGGCTTGTAACCTTCGTCATTTGCAACCAAAGAATGCGAGCAGACCTGAATGAATAGAGAGGCTGGGAATGAAGGGAGGAACGGGGCTACTGATCGCACACCCCAGCTCGGTTCGCCACTGTTGAGCTCGAAGGATCATAAAAGGGGTGTGCCAAAGTGGCTTCCGGATGTGGGCGCCCCAGGGTGGCTTCCTCCTATATATCGGTTAATCCCAGTAATCGAGAGCTCACATTTGGCAGATGTTATACGGCGTGGGTCAAGTTCACAACAATGTGGAAATCTCAGATTGTGTCCCTCGGGTTGGCTGCGCTTTTAAAAGTGCGTCGTAAGTTTTTCTTTTTCGAAATCATTCTGTCATCGAGTTGAATATGCTTGATTGGCCCTGAGCGATGAAGTATAGATCGCGTATCGGATGTCAGAGTGACGTATGCGGCGACAAACGGGGATCGCAGAGTACTTCACGCAGCAGCGGTTTGGCGAAAAAGCCAGAGAGAGAGGCAACCAATGACGATCAAGAGCTCTTCTGTTGTTTGCGTCATGTGCTGGAATAGATGCGGTGATGGAATGAGCCAGTGCGTGACGCCTGGGACTGACGCTCCGCGTCAGGTCGCCCGTTGCTGCGATTCCGCGAATCCCTCAACAGTCTGATTTCTGCAATACGGATCTTGAATAAAATTTTCAGGTCAAATTGAGCTGATTGGAGGAGGTTGGGTTCAGAATGATGAGGCCACGGCACATTATGTAGATATCGTCGATCAAATGACCTTAGGCCTGAGAGTAAGCGATTTGATGAAGCGAGAACCGTTCTGCCAGCTGCAGGTATGAAGCAAAAACTCTGCAGAAACTCCAGCAAGTGTTTGGCGAATGCGGGAAACCTGAGGTGGCATGGCAAATCGACCCGTTTGGACACAGCAGAGAGCAAGCCAACCTATTCGCACTGGTATGTACTCTATGTATTAAAAACGTAAAGCAAACAAACCAGGTGGCGGACGTTTAGACCGAAATCGGGATAGGGAAGCAGAGCGAGCAATTTCCTCTATTTGTCATCAAATAGGATTATCGAACGAAACGGAGGCGTTCAAAGTCTTTGATCTGGTAGAAATAATATCTGGAACGTAAAAATGTTAAACATTATCGTTAATTCTCACATTGTAACCAGTTTTCCACGTTTCTCTGCCCTGTCTGCGCTCTAGCTTTTTGGCCTAAACGTCCCACACCCTACCAAACCATGTATTTATACCAACAAAACCCATCTGTCTAGATGGGCTATACTTCGACATTCTTTGCCAGAATACATTATTTGGAGAAGGCCGCTCGTTTGGAAAACAGGAGCCTGGAGTTTGTCTGGAACACATCTGATGATCTCAGTTAGTTATTTCCCTTTTGCCGTTTCATTCTCGTCCAGAGTCAGACTCTTCCCATACTTTTCTCATAGGAACCCCGCTGAAAATTTTTAATTGATCCCAATGGCCGTATTCATGAAACCACGGGAGCCTCTCGGGAGGGTCCAAAGTACGTCCGTCGCATACATCGGCTGGTTTTAAAAACCTCCCCGGGAGGATCCAGTACTTTCATGAATACGGCCAGGGTTGTTCTAGAAATCACGCTGAAACCTGAAATCACAGAAGAACAGCTACTTGCCAATGTGTTCCTGTATTCCTACACCGATCCTGTCTCTCTATTTCTCGCTCTCTTTCTTTCTCTCTCTCTCCTGCTCAGGAACGCTCTGGAAGCACTGTAATCAGACTGGAGCGCTATGCCTATTAGCTGTTTTTACAAACAAAGAATTATACATACATTCGGAAAAAATGGCCGTTCTTCACAAAATTTATAAAAGAGGACCAGTTTTGACGTAGAACTCGAATTTCTCCCCCCCCCCCCCACATGTGCGCTAGTTTGCTTAGATCGGAGTTGAAGACACTTTTCCACTTACTCCCTTGCTTGTTGAACGTTTACCTTGTATCAATCAGAGTTCTGAATGCGTTTGAGAGAAATGTTTTTAATTTGATCAAGCATTGCTCCATGGAGGCCGTTCGGGATGCTGAGCCTTGATTTGAGGAAGTACTCTACATATTTTGTTCAAAGCTTTCTATCGGGGTGGGGGGGGGGTGGGTTGTGACGGGCAAAAGCGGCCATAGACGGTTCCCGAGACGCCAGAGTAGAGTTGGTTGAAACATTTTCTGTGAGGGTTACTTGGAGTGTCTAACACGAATCTAACGTCCGCGTATCGCGCTCGGATAGATTACGGTAGGTCACGCTGGGTAGTTCAGTCAAAGTCTCAGATTTTTCTCAAAATTTCTCTGAGTAGGTTCTTTGAGGTGAAAGACGGTCAATTTGATGGTCATTTGTCAATTTTCCGAAAACCATGGTAGGTTCCGCATTCTAAACCGTAGTATCCTCACGGTGACCTACCACGAATCTCAAGATTCCGACAAGTGGGCTCCAGATTTGTGTTCGGCACCTCAAACAATCTCTCGTTGCAGGTTCTGAGTCGAATCCGCAACTTTTCTTATAGCTTCCTTAAAATTGAATACCCTTATTTTTCGCGTAGCTTTAAAGTCCCCATAAATTCGTTCCGAATCTCCTAGCGCACCTATGAAGGAAAAGGCCGAGATCATACTGCCCGCGACTAGCGACAGAGACAGAGCATATCAAGCATATCGATTTTCGGTTAATATTGATGGAAAGCATTGCGACGCGTCGCTCGTCTCTGGAAGTATGATCCCAGTCAAAATCGATTTTTCCACCGCAGTTCGCAACGATGTCACAGCCCTACATATCTCATACGGCGTCTGGTTCACAATATTTTTTTCTTTTTCCGCAGTCCGCACTTGCAGACAACCACTTCCACCCACTATCTTCACTAACTTAAGGACAGAACCCACGATGGAAAACGTCTTTTGTTTTCACCGGAAATCGAAAGGTGAGGGGCTCTTGGCTGCAGCAACGTCGAAAAAACGGCTAGAAAGGGGCCCAAATAATCCTACACGGCCCTGAACTTTGTGTAAAGCGACATCCCCGCTCACTGCCCTCAACGGCCCACAGATCGAAACAAGCAACCGAAAAATTGCCTCCGGGAAGAAAACAATGTTTAAATTTGATAAACTTGTTCGATCCGTGCATCATGGAGAATTGTCTGATCATTTGATAATCTATGTTTTCTTGAGGTCAATGTTTCCATTGTTTGCTTTGATCAGTAGCCGTTGAGAGGAGCGGGCAGGAATTGCGCTTTACACAGAAGTTCAGGGCCGTGTGGTATACTTATGTCGAGTCGAGTCATCGAGTCTTGGTATCGACTGAAACAGTCGACATCGAGTCATTCGACTACTCGATTATTCGAAATTTTGAAAAATCGAATTAGTCGAAAACTCGATTATTCGAAATTTTGGAATTTCGAGTTAGTCGAAGACTCGATTATTCGATAGACCCTAATAGTCGAATGAACTCGATAGTCGACTGTTTCGAGTCAAAAGAAATCACCGTCAGGTAAATTACTTCATGTAGTTAACCGAAACTGAGCCACCAGTTTTCGAAGACGTATTTGCGGACCATGATGGCGGAGACTCCTCCATGAGTTTAGAAGATCTCGAAATAGACGACTATATGTCGTGACTTATTAATGTTAAACTCACACCCGCCTATTTCCACGGTTCTAGTCTCCAAGGGAGATTTTCGCTTGCTCACTTATGCTGTGATCCCTCTGAGTTGCATTCCTCTCCAATACTCAAATAAGTTCGGTTATCGTAAGATTTGGAATTTTGTCTTTGGAATTTACTAACGGACATTAAAAAATAAGTGTTGGTTCAAACAGTCCTACTCTGACAAGGGAACCACTTTTGGTCCGCCTGGTCATTCCATATAAAATGTACTTTTCTAGAACTATTTTGAACGTAGAATCCGAGTGCGCTCCTTGCAGCTGCCTAAAAGCATGCTGAAAAAAGTTATACGCGTTTTCGAAATCTTGGCGACCAGGCAAGGGTACCCACTCATGGAATTTTTTGAGGTGCTCTGAAAAAAAGTTACGCTTTTTGCGTATGTAGAGTTGGTCCAAGGTGCTGAGCACGAAGCTGGGGTCCGTTTGTGAAAATTCTGAGGTATACTATAGGTTGCGATATGTGCCATGCTATTGAGGAGGGAAAATTCACCTTAATAATTCGAAAACCGATAAATCATTATCAAAGTCGTATTCAGCTCCTCGAATAACCCCCAGGAACAAATGCTTAGTCGAGTCGCCTCCGTTCAGCGAAAGTCTGACTAAATTGCCGTATACCCGCCGTAATCTGTCAGAAATCGTCAACTGGACCTTAGATTCGTGTTAAACACTCCAAAGCACACTTCGAAAAACAATATGAGCCACATCTATTGTAGAAATCCGAAAATCTCAGAAGTCGCATTCTGCCCTTGAAGTTTTTACATGCTGCGAAGCTTTGAACGAAGCAAGTCGTAGACTTCGGAGCCGTAGACAGTCTTAAACAAGTAAACCCCAGATTCGCCCCAAATAACCGACCTGGGAGGATTTGAGGTCAAATATGGAACACTTTTATAAACGCATTCAGAGCCCTGTATATGATATAAATAAAAGCCCAGCGCGAAATCCGTGAAAGTGGAAAACGCTGTCAATCTGTGCAAAATTCGAAAAATATGCTCTCACTTGAACTTCGAACAAGTGGTTGTTTTGGGTGCTGAGCATCTATTATGAGGTCCGATTCCAGATTTTCCAAAGGCTAAAGCGCGTTTTGGAATGTACAAGAGGTGCGGAACTTTGGCGAAACACGCGTATAACTTTTTACAGACTTCAAACTTCTCTCTCTTCTCTTCAAACTTCTTAACTTCAAAGAGCGATTTTGGATTCTACGTCAAAAACGGTTCTGGGAAAGTACACTTCAACCGGAATGGCCGGAGCAACTAATAATAGTTCCCATGTGAGAACATCTTTCGCGCCGGTACCGCGATCCGCGATTGTGCGGCGCTCGTCTTTCCCTTGTCCCGCGATCCGCCCCCGTCCCGCGAAAGTTACCCGATCGACCCACCCGTGGTCATTCCTGTGTACGTACCATGATGCTACTACCGCGGATCCAATCCCTTGGGAAAACTCGGAGAACGTTTTGCACCCACGTTTGACTTTAAATTTTCAATCGGGAGAAATTTTGACTGGGCGATCTTAGGATTTGCATTTACCAAACACTTTCGTTGTACATGTGCATCGTGGCTGGACCACCAAAACGTGCGCCGATATTGAACGGACGGGAGGAAAACGCGCCCCAGCGCTGAAACAACAGAGTGAAAACGTGGTTTCAGGTTGAACGCATTTTTATTGCGATCTTTGCTGACCGTAATAGTCGTGTTAGAGAGTGATAGCCTGGCTGCGGACTGCGCGGGCGGTCGCGTTGCGGCACCCGTTGAACGTGTCGTGATTTTCACCGTCTTTCTTCTGTCCTTATAGGAACTAAACTCTGGTCCGCAGTTGCGGACAACCACAAACGCAGTGTAAGCAAAACCGTGTTGGGATCACGTGTAATCGTGCTGGAAACTCAAGATATCGGCACGATAATCTTGGTGTTGCGTGCTGCGGCAACGGTTTTCCGCAGCTGCGTATCGGCATTTTCGTAGCTTTTCGCCTCCTCTCATAGAAGACTGCGCATATCTCGTAGAGCTGCCGTGCGTAGCCCGTCACGATCACTGTCCATTTCTTAGATCTGAGACATTGTCATAATCTGAAATTTTTCCCACTCTACCATCACAAGTCTATGGATGTCTAAGGCTGGAAACAGAAACTCACTCAGCCTCTGCCTTCAGCATTACCTCAATTAGCGCGTATTGCTTTAGAAACCCAGATATTGGGCGGAGCGTTTTTCCAAGACAACTATGGACCACCGGAAGGTTTCTGTTTTGATGCACTCTGCAGCGATGATCCCATAATGGACAATCCGGATTTAGAAGGATATAATCTTGATGAGAAGATCACAGCTTTCGTGACGCATGTGATGAGGCAGGCGAGTTGTCTTCAACTTATGATTACCAAAAGAGACAGAGAAGCCTATTCTCTAAAAAGTTTTCGTCATTGTGTTCGCATCGGCTCCATGAGTGAATGAAGAGGAAAATTGGTTGGAGTATTGTTTCGCATTTCAGAAGATACGTTACAGGACTAGCACGCAGCAGTTTGTCAGACTGACGCTCTAAAAATTAAATTCTCTGAAAAAATGGCAAATTCAGCGTTATTGAGAAGCGACTCACATCATAATTGCAAGCTTTTATTCGATTGTTGTGCCATTCGCTGCTTAGGCAATAGGTGCTGTCCCCTTTCGGTGCTGAATTTGTCAAATGGACACTGACCGCTGCTTCGCGGTCGAGCAATTATGATGCAAGCTGCTTCTCAAAAACACTGATTTGCCAGTTTTTAGTTTACCTTGTTGACGTACTATTCAGGAGCCGAAGTGAAATTGAGATACTGTTTCCTGCGCTGAAAATGACTTCAGCAGGATTTATGTTTGAGCTTCAACCATTTCGTCAATTTCGATATCATCAGGCTTCATTTCTACGTTCATCCCATGTGATGCTTTTGATGGGTAGTGATTTTCAATACACAAATGCTAATGCGTGGTATACGAATCTTGATAAGCTGATTCGGCATGTCAGTGGAAATGTGAGAAAATTTTACGACATTCCTGAATCCAAGATTTAGTTCCAAGACGAGGAACTGATGGAGACTTTCGTTTAGGCCACCTTGGGGATAAACGTTTTTTACTCGACCCCTTCATGCTATGTGAAGGGGCTGATGGCGTCGTCGTCAACACGTCTACCAACGAAAGCCGACGACTTCTTCCCGTGAGAAGTTGATGTTCAGCATGAGAAACAGATTTGTTGTTGGCTTCTTTGGAAATGTTTTTGCTCTATATCAGGACCATACAACCCTGGAAAGCAATGGCTCGTCGTTCATAATTCATAATTCATAATTCTCGTCGTTCATAATGGATTAGGTGCACTCCAACGCCGCTTCGCGGCATACTTGTAGGCGTGTATTGTGACGCATAGACTAATCGAATCGTTGCAAAATCAGTTGGGTCCCGCACACTTTCCCCGGCGCTCTGTGCACTCCCGGTTGGGTCCCGCAGTCATTTATCGGCACTTAGAGCTTTCCCAGTCGGGTCCCGTACACTTTCCCCAGCGCTCGGCTCACTCCCGGTTGGGTCCAGCACACTGTCCCCGGCGTTTCGAGCTCTCCCAGTGGAGTCCCGCAGACTTTCCTCTCCGAACTCACAGCGCCCCTTCCACCGCACATGCAGCCGCTCATGACCCCCCTCCCTCCCCCTCAGAAAGCTTCTACATAGGAAACTTATAGTATCGTGTTATCAGTATGCGCCATCACATCATAACAATTACAAACCGAATTGTTTTTTTTTGGAAAAATTGATCGAATTTCCGTTCGTTCTCAGACACACTGACTGGCAGACACATATTAATTTTCTAAAAAAACCGCGTCAACCCGGCTGGCAAAGCTGATTAAAGGCAATGTTCATGATGGTTTTCTTTCCCGAATTTTTCGCGCAAAACAATGGGTTGGCAACCAAGTGTTACCAAAATTATTAAGAAACTGCGAGAAACGCACTTATGTCAGTGACATTGTTCTCTGTACTGGACTAGTTGTCTGGCTGGATGAACATCTTCCCGGTGGTTGTGAGCTGCAAAAAATGGGGATAATTAAAAATGGAAGAATTTCTTAGGCAAAACAGTATTAATTTTGTCTGAAAGGAAGTACGAAGCAACAGAGAGTAGAGAATTGCAAAAGACGGTTCCACAAAAGATTTCGTTGCCACAACGAACAGTTCTTAAGAGACTTAAGAGGCGGGGTAAGATTTGAGGATTTTGTGCTCTTCTGTCTGATCTTTCCAATCCTAATTCGATAAAAAGCACTGCTGATAGTCGCAGGTGAAAGCGTGGCAGTGATAGAGACATGTCGGTGTCGATGCCAACAGCTGGACCCAAAGAGGCCGGCCTTGCCTACTGGGATTATCTTGAAAACCCTTTTCGACTTCTGAGAATGCGCTTAGATCCGTTTTTTTTTTGTACACAGTTCTCCATCTGCTGCCACAAATGTTTTTTATACAAGACTAAAAGACCAAGCTTATCGTGAACAGTGCCTTTATGGCGAATATAGTTAGTAGGATCATGTGTCCACTCTTACCGGACAAAAGTGCCATAGCATCGTCTGCTGTTCGAGACGGCATCAGCTCTCACTTTCAAGAGGACGAACGACAGTCGCAGCAGGGTGACAGCAATCCACTGGTACACTGGGGTGACTTCCTATAGGGGTCTGCAAAGTTGCACCGACGCGGCGACAAAAATGTTTGCGAACATCGTCGTCGCCGCGTCGGTTGCCGCTCGCTGGCAGTGACGCAGGGCCGTCGTGGCGTCGAAACACTGCGCTACTCCTCGTCTCACTTCAGGCTTATGGTATACTTTAGCGCTGTCATGAGCGACTGGCATGAGATTCAGCACAAGTCGTGGCGGGATCAGCATCGGGGCAACGGCACCGACCGTCGTAGGAACATTTGTCGCGAGTCCGTCGCAGCGACGTGTCGCGGAGGGCTGACATACTGCAAATGTGGCGATGCCTGTCCTTGCCACTGTCGCGGTCGCTGTGCAGCGCTCTGCGACAGCGACAGATTTGAAAGGCGGAAGGCGGTCGCTGTCGCTGTGCAGAGCGCCGCAACCGCGTGCCGCAAAAGTATACCATTGGTCTCACGCCGCTCCGGTCGCTCTCGTCGCCGAATGTAGTCGATATTGCATCACCCAGCGCTGTTCGTCGCTGCGAGCAATGCCGCTGCTTCAGCTCTGCAGACCCCTTATCAGGGCTAGCACGCGTTCCGGAAAATCTCAGAGGGGTGCATATTGAACTCTGCTGACAATGAGAGGCCAAAAGGGGGCCCCTAACAAAAGGGGTCACCACAGATGAAGCTTATGGCCAGTTTTCTTGCATTTAGAAAACTACTCAGAAAGCTATTCGTTGAAAGGTTTTTCTCCTCTGTTTTTTCGTGCTGTTCCATGCGTGGAACAAAAAAAGATTGAGTTGCAATTATCTGAAATGCCGCGATTCCTTGGAAGTTGCATCGCGCGATATTAGGTATCGTCTGCAGTCACTGTGATAAGAGGCTGTGATAAGAAAGTTTTTGAATGTGTATAATATCAGAATTTAAATATACTAAGCTAAAAAGGTTAGAACGGGAGGAGTGCACATTTGGCCGTGACAAAGTGTAATCAAATGAACCCAGGAAATGAAAAATATTATTGAGCATGAAAATAAAGCCGATGTCAAGAAAAAGGTGAACATGGTGAACTTTTCAGTGTGAATGGGCTCAATGTTTGATGTGAATTGAAAATCATGAATCTCGTCCGTGGTCTGTCCTGGATATTTTCCGGTAACCACGGTAATTGCAATAAATCTGGGAAGAGATTCAAGGTTCCTAGTTTACATTGAATAATACACTTCTTTTCTCAAATGCCCACCAGATTCCCCTCTTCCTTCTGATATTTTCATATCACATGTTGATTGATATTTTTGATCAGCTGGGTCCGTTTGAATGTAACTTGTCACTGCCAAATGTTTCCACCCGCTCAATTTTTTTTCGTTTACGTTTTTTTCATTATATGCACTCCTCAATCAGACATTTTCCCTCCTCCCCGTTCTTTAAGGATATACTTTTTTTCTGTTCATTTCTGAATAAAACTTTTGACGTACGTCCCGGACTGCGCGTGTAATTGCAGAAAACGTTACTTATCGTGAGTCACAACTGGCTCTGAACGATAATTCAGAAGAATTATGATCATCTTTCACGTAACATTGCACCTTTGTCACTCTCATAAGATAATTGTGGTAATATTCTACCACAGACAAAAAAATTGTTTTCATCTCTGCTTGCTTCACATCCTTCTCTATTCAAAACCTTTTCTTCATTAGATTCGCATGGATTTTCCCTACTCAGAATATCTTTTTTATTCAACTAAAGGTTATCTTGTTGAACAGTACTTTTATGTGCAATTCGGTCTGAATATTCTTGACTCAGTTTTTTTTTTTGTAAAAATAGGCTGCAATTTTCACAATAAATGCCTTTTTGGGATATTTCTTCGTCCAAGGTTTTATAATCGCGGCTGTTGCTCCTAAATAGTGAGAAAGCAGCCGAGTTCGGATCTTCGGTGTGGGGGTGCCTAAAAAGGCTTGAAAAAGTTAAGTGGAGTGCCTACTCAAAATCGCCATTCCGAAAGGCATACCCAGCTCATCCGACGGAAAGCTGCGGAAATTAAAAGACAACTGCCACATTCGAGCACCTACATTGCGTTTAGGCATCCCAAAAGGTGCAGTTTTACGGGAAAAACGCGTAGGGATGCCGCACCTAGCAGTTATGCACGCCACTGCACCGCGCACTGCGCCGTTGCGAGACATACCCGCTTGGAAGTCTGTCAACTTCCACGAGCTGATTATTTTCTGAGTCAGATTCGTTAAAATCTGATGAAAATTATATAATCAGCTCCACAAGGAGAGCAGTATAAGAGGTTTTCTGCAATATTTTCACGATGGAGAAGGAAAACATTGATGGAACAACACTCCGAAAGTGCTCCAATTTCCTGGTCTGTAAGAGCGCAGAATACACTCATCAAATTGAAACAATGTCAGTGCAAAATGTTTTTTTTTCCGCCGGTGTATAACCATGGCTTAATAGAGAAGACGAAAATTTGTCAAGTTAACCTGTAATCCGACTTCCCACGTCTTGCAGGTATGCTTCATCTAATACTTCTTATTGGACCGGATATTTCGCAAGTCGGCCGACATTTAAGCGGATGATTAGGGAAGCCAGTTCTCTCTTACAGGTACTGGACTCAGGAACTGGTGTTTCACCTGAAGCCCACATCTTCTTGCTGTTGTGCCGATTTTCGGCCCGAGCTTGTTGTATCCAAGCATCCGTAACTAATTGAAAAATTTTATCGGAAAATGGAACATTTCCTAGAAAACTGATTTTTATAAAATTCCGCACGAACTCTCTCCAAATTTTCCACACATATTTCACACTTTTCGGGCATTTTCCAAAAACAGATTCTTCGGAAAACTCTGATTCGTAACTTTTTGAATTTCCCCTTGTACACACATTTTATTTTTTCATACAATGAAGTAATTTTCATAAGTAATCGTTTTTCTTTTTTTTTTCACATCAAGTCAGGACGACTCGTTCCAGAACTTTATGGTTGAAATTTATCGTTTTCGCAAATATCCAAAATACGTGAAAGAAGAAGCAAATTCAAAGCAGAGTGAGGACTCCAAAAATAGAAGGCACAACGAAGGCTCTAGAAAAACTTCATATTTCCATTTTTCATGTTGGAGTTGTTTTTAGTAGTCTGTTTCTTACTACTAGTACACGGTTGGTTGGGTATGAGTTCGAAATTTCACTTTTTTTTGTTGCTGTCATTCTATTGAAATGAATTTTCGTGACAAATTGACTGGTTTAGAGGCCGCGTATATGTAGTATATTGTCAGCTCGAAAATCCGGGGGAGGGAGTTGGTTGTTGTCATCTGGAAGCGACTTGCAGGTCGAGCACCGGGGTCATGCCTCACCACGTCCTCACGACTTCCAGGCGACATACGAGAGGCTTCCAGCCGACATGGAGTTTATGCCACCCCGAGGTCTCTGGCATGTCACCTGGAGGTCGTGAGCATGTGGTGGGTCATGGCTCCGTCGCTCGACCTGCAAGTCGCTTCCAGGTAACAACCACGAGTTCCTGAGGAGCTGTCTATGTGTCTGCCATTATTCCCATTCCTTCAGACAGTACATAAGCTATGCGGAATACAAACACTTTTGACTGTTGATTTTAGCTGTGCAAACAACTGGATGCTACAGCCGACCTTGGACCCGAAGATGATGCGGATGTGGAGGCCATGTCGCGAGCCTCAGCTCTTGCTCAGCATCATGATGCTGTCACGTTAGTTTGGAATTCATTACTAGGGCTGAGCCGCTTTTGCACAATGCCGCAGCGGTAGCGGATCGATATTGGGTCCTTCAAACAAATTTGTTAGAATGGTCTCGAAGAAATAGTGTCAATGGATGGTTGCAGCAGTATTATTATGAGAAAACACTGGATAAATCATGTACAGCATGTATGCAGTGTCGCCGATAAGTATGTTCCTCTGAATCATGGCCCAGAAAAGGATTGAAGTCCTTTCTACAAGGCTTTTAGCTTTGTGCCAATTTTCACCTTTGCATACCGAGATCGCACTGGTGAGAAATCATTTGGAGTAGTCACTTCTTTTCGCTTCTGAACTCCCAATCGGGTATATAATCGCTGACGGCCGCGAATTGTGCTTCTTAATCTTCCACCACGCCTACAATACCCGCGCTAACTTTTGTAAAAACGGGGAGCATTTGCCAAACTTGGCAAAAAAGCGTCCTTTGGCTGTAACTTACGTGAAGGGAGACATTTTCAAATTCTGAAAACGTAGTCGTGTTCACAGCGTAATCTGATATCTGATGATGTGCACGATTTTCCTTAACTCTCTTATTTTGGCATGATTTTGAAGGAAAATATTTTTTGCTTCACGTCGCTAAAAACGTCGCGCGCGACGGACGAGCGGTGGGCATGCGACGAAAGTTTAAGTAGTAATTATTAGAATAGTAAAGGAGTAAATTCTATAATACATCAACGAAACAATTGCCGGTGGGACCGATTTTACACTGGTGTGAGTTGAACTTTCAAAAATCCTTTATTTAACACTAGAAAACGTCCGATGGCTGCATATTTCCTGAATGACTATTCACAGTGAAATTTTATATCTAATGATGTGCGGTATTTGCCTTAACTCTCTTATTTTAGCATGTTTTTGAATGAAAAAAAATTTTTTGCTCTGCATCGCTAGAAACGTCGCGCGCGAAGGACGAGCGGCGGGCTCGCGGCGAAATTTCGAGTAGTAGTTATTCAACATGTGGACAAGCAACTTCCGTGGCGCATTCACAGAACAGTTGCGGGCAGAACCATATTAACATCTATATAAGTTGAGTTACTATGACGTTCTTCCCAAACTTTTGCCCGGAGTGGATGTGAGACGAGAGTTGTTGCAATACGTTGTTTGGATAAAGAGAACTATGGAAGTTGACGATTTACAAGATTTAAACTTACCGATGGGTGAGACAACTTTGTTTTGTAACGAATCTATCAATACCACCAATTTTCCTCCATAAAGCTTGTGGTTATCAAGCGTTCATCTTCTCACCTCCATATGTATTGTCTATTTCCCTATATGGTTAATGATCCACGACCTCAGAACTTGGAGAGTTCAGATTGGGCTACTCGACCGAGAGATAAACAAAATGCATTTCTTTCAGAATTATTTTTCCATCAGCCTTTTTAGAGGGAAAAAATCGAGTGTTGAAATTCTAGTGACCGCAGTTCATTACGACTGGATTCAATAGGGTTGTAAATACAATTGCTCTAATCTGTAAGATAAGTGCTATTCAACGGTGCAACAGATATCTAATTTCGAAAAAATTGCATTTTATCAGATTGTTCTTTAAGGATGGCGGACAATGGTGGCGATCTATGACGTCATAATTGTGTGCGCCGCCTCAACTGATCACTACTTCGCGTGTGTGTGTGTGCGTTCCATTTATGATCGAGGGTGCCATTTCGATCCAGCAATTCTGGTGCTTTCCTCGTAAGAATGAGGGACAAATTCACAACTCTTCTCGAGCATTGGGCTTTTGAGCTCAAGCGCCCATGAAAAATAGGATATTTTTTTTGCATTTCTGTGTTGTATTCTTACCCTATGGTCTTCCCAAGACTGCGAAAATGGAAGGGCATCGTAACTGAGCAAGTCTGCAGAGGTGAGGACAACAGAACGATAGATCCCTCAACCGTCTACGCACCACCACAGTGCACTACACCTGATTTGAGTTAGAAAGTGCATAACCATACGAGAAACTTTTGGTAGAACATTACATATCAATGAGAAAATCTATGGCCTGCTTTAGTCGGAACGTTCTATCAATACCCTCACATGTGATCGAAATTAATTGGCTCCCGTACGCCAGTCGGCTGGAACACCTGGCAGAACGCGATTGCCGACAAGAATCAAACGTGCACGTTTTGCGCGCACAGCATTGCTCGCGCGCCGCCGCAGCTGGCAATTATCAGCCGCCAACAGGAGTCGAACTTGCGTCTTCTGCGTGATAACGAGCAACGCTAACCACGCAGACAAAGCTCGGCCGTCAGCAGGAATCGAACTCGCACCCTTCGCGTGATGACCGACGACCCCGAACACACTTACAACCTTCCCGATCCATTGATCACTACGTGCCATTGTTTGCCCACGCCACACATATTTCTGTCTGCGAAGCGATTCTACAAATGACTTCTGAAGTACGTTGATATAATTCTCGGTAAGAGGCGAAGTGGGAGTTCCATTGCTGACATTCTTAGAGCCCTTCTTGCGCTAGACAACACTGTTTCATACCAGCAGATACGAAGATTCTTGGCCAAGTTTCACTCGAAAAGGGTGCATGGACGTCGAATCTCTTACCGAGCTCGTTCGTTAGCTCCTCATGTTTGAGCAATACGGAATATCATCGCTGACAGTTACGATGCCAACAGCTCTGTCACAATCCCTGCGATTCGGAAAAGAATCTACGCTTTGCGAACTGTGGCTGTAAGTGAAACGCAACTGCGCTCTCTGAGAAATGGCATGGGTTTTCAACGAAAAACGACAAAGTACTGCCACTCCATCCGAAATCCGAATAAGCAGCGGAGACTGGAGCTCTGCAGCGGTATGGTAGAGAGCAACGAGGATTTCTCGGATTGCGTATTTTCTGATGAGTCCACATTTCAAGGTAATTCAGAAAAAAACATAAATTTGTACCCGAGAGAAATATCACATTGGAACTAATTTTTTCAGCCGACTGTTCTGTTAAATTCTGTTATGTCAAGAAAGGGGACTACATCTCGAGGCTTCGTTCACGAGCGAAGCACCCGGCAAAGCTGCCTGTCTGGGGTGGCATCTCGATGAGAGGTGCTACGAAGTTGGCGATATTCCCCGGGAGTGTGCGACTGAACAGCGAGAAGTACTGTGAAATCCTGAAGGAAATATACCTGCCTTTCATTAGGAGAAAATACCGTGGTCAGTCTATTAGAAATCCTAATGCTTTTATACGTGTAAATTAATAAAGATTATTGATAGGATACGCCAGACTGGTGCAGGATAATTCGCCAGTTCATAAGAGTGCTCTCACCATGCAAAAATTGGCATCGTGGAAGGCTAAACTAGTGGACTGGCCTCCCGAATCGGTAGACCTTATTCCTATTGAGCTGGCGTGGGGAGCAATGAAGACCTATATCAGGTCTGTTGACTAACTGTGAACAAAAAAAGTTCGCTTTCCAATTGCATATTTTAAGACGAAAAAAATATCCGAAATGCGGACGATCTACGGGAAGCCATACTGGAATACTGGGGAACCCTAGCCCCAGAAGTTAGCCAAAAGTACATCCTGGACATTCGCAAGAAAATGGAGAGAGTAATCGTCTAAAAAGGCGGCAACATTTACGAGGGTAGATAGAAAGAAATAACCTTTGGTTTTTTAAGCGTATATGTTCGCTCTTTAACTTTTGCTCCGTTAGATCATACTGTGTCTGTTTCTTGATCGGAGTCGCTTACAATTAGCTAGAATAAAGTTTATTCAAACTAGGGCGTCTGCTTATAAGGATTCCAGTCGAGTGATATGGAATCATCGCTGAAATGTGGTCTTGGACTTGTCAACATTGGCCTCTCGTCCGGTATACTAAGGCGCTCTCTGCCTCGTTGATCAAACGTGCAATAGTCTTCCAAACACTTTCACGTGTTTCCTTTGACACTTGGAAGTACTTGAACAAGCACTGAAAAAGTGATTATAAAAAAAGTTATACATATGCTGTATTTGGAATGTTGGGTAAACAGATCTGCACCTCTCTTATGAACGCTATCTTGCTAGCTGAGCCTGTTCTTTTACATAACGGCAAACTCATATCAGCATCGCCTTCGCCATAGGCCTCTACCTCCAGAGCGAGAGCAAACTTATTCATGTTCCCATGGTGCAGAGACAGGAGAGACTCCACTTTTTCCTCAGAAACAATGTTGTAGTCAATGTTTCCTGAAAAAAAAATGCTCTCACATCTAGGTATGTACGTGATAGTTGCGAAAAGTTAGAGTGTTGAATAAAGCGAACCTCTTTTAGACACTGCATTAGATTTGCCGATGAGGTAATCGAGCTTCCTGTTAACATTCTGAAGTATTCCCTCGACGTTGCGCAATCTGTCGCGGGCTTCAACTTCGAAGGCACGTGAGGCAGTTGAATTCCTCAGCTGTCTCACTTGCTCGACGAGCTCGTCGACTCCCTGTTGGAGAGCCTGATCTCTCACAACAGACACCGAAGAAAGATCACTGGTATCGTCACTGTCATTATCATCCCCCTGTGGCTGGGCGCTGTTTCCAGTCATGAAAAAAAAATATGATTGAAAATGTTACTGTTGACGGCGAGCTCGGCGAGCTCGCCGTCAACAGTAACATTTTCAATCATATTTTTGCAAGTGAGACGCGGCCCCATATAGAGAACCTGAATTTGATAACAATCCAGTGGGTCTCCAAACACATATTTAAGCCGCACCTTTCCATTGTAGGATCTTCCTTCCCAGCGAACTCGCGAAATCCCTCCTAACACCGGATTGCCTCGAATATCAGAAGACGCAACTACAGCAGAGGTTTTAGAAGTAGGAAAAAATACTATTGCATGGGTGGGTGCCATGACAGAAACTAGGCGAACAACGTTTGAAAGGTGGCAGGTCAGTGACGAGCGTTCGGGTGATCAATAAATAGGGAACGTTGTCGGTGTCGTCGGTCATCACGCGAAGGGTGCGAGTTAGATTCCTGCTGACGGCCGAGTTTAGTCTGCGTGGTTAGCGTTGCTCGTTATCACGCAGAAGACGCAAGTTCGACTCTTGTTGGCGGCTGATAATTGCCAGCTGCGGCGGCGCGCGAGCAATGCTGTGCGCGCAAAACGTGCACGTTTGATTCTTGTCGGCAATCGCGTTCTGCCAGGTGTTCCAGTCGACTGGCGTACGGGAGCCAATTAATTTGGATCTTATGTGAGGGTATTGATAGAACGTTTCGACTAAAGCAGGCCATAGAGTTTCTCATTGATATGTAATGTTCTACCAAAAGTTTCTCGTATGGTTATGCACTTTCTAACTCAAATCAGGTGTAGTGCACTGTGGTGGTGCGTAGACGGTTGAGGGATCTATCGTTCTAATGCCCTCACCTCTGCAGACTTGTTCAGTTACGATGCCGTTCCATTTTCGCACTCTTGTTAAGACCATAGGGTAAGAATACAACACAAAAATGCAAAAACATATCCTATTCTTCATGGGCGCTTGAGCTTAAAAGCCCAATGCTCGAGAAGAGTTGTGAATTTGTCCCTCATTCTTACGAGGAAAGCACCAGAATTGCTGGATCGAAATGGCACCCTCGATCATAAATGGAACGCACACACACACACGCGAAGTAGTGATCAGTTGAGGCGGCGCACACAATTATGACGTCATAGATCGCCACCATTGTCCGCCATCCTTAAAGAACAATCTGATAAAATGCAATTTTTCGAAATTAGATATCTGTTGCACCGTTGAATAGCACTTATCTTACAGATTAGAGCAATTGTATTTACAATTGCCCTATTGAATCCAGTCGTAATGAACTGCGGTCACTAGAATTTCAACACTCGATTTTTTCCCTCTAAAAAGGCTGATGGAAAAATAATTCTGAAAGAAATGCATTTTGTTTATCTCTCGGTCGAGTAGCCCAATCTGAACTCTCCAAGTTCTGAGGTTGTGGATCATTAACCATATAGGGAAATAGACAATACAGATGGAGGTGAGAAGATGAACGCTCGATAACCACAAGCTTTATGGAGGAAAATTGGTGGTATTGATAGATTCGTTACAAAACAAAGTTGTCTCACTCATCGGTAAGTTTAAATCTTGTAAATCGTCAACTTCCATAGTTCTCTTTATCCAAACAACGTATTGCAACAACTCTCGTCTCACATCCACTCCGGGCAAAAGTTTGGGAAGAACGTCACAGTAACTCAACTTATATAGATGTTAATATGGTTCTGCCCGCAACTGTTCTGTGAATGCGCCACGGAAATTGCTTGTCCACAAGTTGAATAACTACTACTCGAAATTTCGCCGCGAGCCCGCCGCTCGTCCTTCGCGCGCGACGTTTCTAACGATGCAGAGCAAAAAAATTTTTTCATTCAAAAACATGCTAAAATAAGAGAGTTAAGGCAAATACCGCACATCATTAGATATAAAATTTCACTGTGAATAGTCATTCAGGAAATATGCAGCCATCGGACGTTTTCTAGTGTTAAATAAAGGATTTTTGAAAGTTCAACTCACACCAGTGTAAAATCGGTCCCACCGGCAATTGTTTCGTTGATGTATTATAGAATTTACTCTTCTACTATTCTTATAATTACTACTTAAACTTTCGTCGCATGCCCACCGCTCGTCCGTCGCGCGCGACGTTTTCAGCGGTGCAAAGCAAAAAATATTACCCTTCAAAAACATGCTAGAATAAGAGAGATAGGGCAAACAGTGCACATCGTTAGATAGAAAATTTCACTGTGAGCACGTTTATGTTTTCAGAATTTGAAAATATCTTCATTCAGGAAAAATGCAGCCATCGGACGTTTTTTGGTGTTAATAAAGGATTTAAGAAAATTCGACTTACACAAGTGTAAAAACGGTCCCCCGACAGTTGTCTTGTTGAAAAATCATGTATTTTACCCTTCTACTACTCTTATAGTTACTACTCAAACTTTCGTCGCGAGCCCGCCGCTCCTCCGTGGCGCGCGACGTTTTCAGCGGTGCAAAGCAAAAAATATTTTCCTTCAAAAACATTCCAAAATAAGAGAGTTAAGGAAAATTGTGCACACCATCAGATAGCAGATTACGCTGTGAACACGACCACGTTTTCAGAATTTGAAAATGCCTCCGTTCACGTAAGTTACAGCCAAAGGACGCTTTTTTGCCAAGTTTGGCAAATGCTCCCCGTTTTTACAAAAGATAGCGCGGGTATTGTATTTGGCCACCGTTTTGAAGCTTCCTATTTTTTTAGGCTCTAGAAAATGTGGTTAACCTAGGGGTACACTCCGGAGGGAGTTCTGTTACGTCTGTTTTAATTCAGCGCTGGAATTCATGAACGCTAAACCGGAGGTTCCCCCGACCCCCAGCAGGGTTTGGTTTGAAAAGTTCGCAAACCAGCGATTCATCATCGCTAGGTTTGGTCAGGACTGGGCTCAACCTGGATCCCATGTAACCGCACCTCCGAGGTGGTGGTTTGGTTCGCTTTGGTCCCAGCTGGGGCAGCTAACCAAATCAAACCCTGCCGGGACCCAGTGCGTTCATGAATCTCTGCCCAGACGGTATGGTCGGAAAAGGTCTTCGGCGTCTCCATTTGTAAAACTACTCTAGCGAAAACCAATGCTGAATTCGAAAATTGGCTTCAACAGAGTGCGTTTTACGAACGTTTTCTTTTCTCATTTTTGAAAGTTCCATGCCGAGTCTGGACAAATCTGTGTGTGCTACATTTTAGGGCGGAGGTGCGGTTGCGTATTTTCACTAACAAGGGAAGTGTTTAGAGCGGTAAACGCACCTACGGAAACGGTATGCACTGTCAGTTTCTCTTGGTCCTCTATAGTAACTTTGTGAAATATCCAGCCCCGAGCTGTTGATTCCGAGGAGCTACGAGCCCGCAAAGTTTGGCTCTCTCCGCTCATTGATTTCGGCTGCTTCCACTCATTGATCATGTCAATCAGGAAGGAAGGTCGTTGAGTGTGGCGGCTTGGTGTAGTGGATAGCGATGTGGACTCTTGAACGTTTGATGCTGAAGGTTCGATTCCGCGCCTGTGTGGCTTTTTTGCAATTGCATTGGGATTTTGTATTCTACGTGAATACACCGCCTTTGATTTTGTTTTAGCGTTTTAGAGCCTTTTTTATCACCCTGTTATCACATGGGATCATTCACGAATAGTAGACCACATGAATTTACAATCGATAACAGCGATAACAAACTTATTTCTTGTTTCTTTGTTTTTTTTTGTCAATTTGAGCACCCATGATAAACTGGCACATAGTGTTGGAAGCATAAAGACTATTCACAGAAGGGGCAGCGGATGAAGGACAACGAAATAAGGATAACGAAATATGGATAATGTGTGACAAGGTAAGTGTTTTATTGTTAGTGGTGAAGGCATATGCGAAAACGACTAGTATTGTTAATATCTGTTGTGGCTCAATAGTAGAAGTGCGCAGTATCTGGCTCCGAGCCGCAGGTTCCAAGAAGTTATGAGCGTTTTTCAAGCTTCTCGAAAAGGTAAGGGTACCCATCAGGAATTTTTTGGGCGTTTCAAAAAATTTTCTCGAATATTGCTCAAAACCTGTATGTAGGGGTAATCTAGGGTGGTGAACACGAATTTGGAGTTTATCTGCCGATTTTCCAAAGTTTTCGACTAATTCTTCCTGAAGGAGAAAATATTAACCAAACTGCTGAGGTACTCTGTGTTTATGTAAACCCCACACAGACAATGTTAGCACGCCTAGAGTCTTTAATATACTAGTTTCACGCAAGAATAAAACGAAAAAAATGAAGAAAAAAAAACTATGAGTCAGAAAAGATATCAACTGTTTTCTCATCGATTAACGGCAGACTTGAACCGAGCCAGCTATGTGTACCTAATGAAAATGCGCAACCGCACCACCGCCTTTTTTCGTTGCCGTGGATTGTAGGCCTTTAACCAATGCTAGACTTGCGAATGAACAACACACTGCCAGTTGAGGTGAGCGATCACAGCCCCACCGGCCAGTGAGGTTCTAATTACGAGCAATGATATACCTTCCCGACCTTCTCCATTCATTAGACCTGAGCTTGAGAAAGGTCATTACTTATCAGCCACCCTGTAGTGTTATCTTTTGAAAGCTTTGCATGCACCTCTACTCAACCCTGGCAGATTCCCTTGTGAGTAGCAGGTTGACTTGAAGAACGTTATATGAAAAAGTAGTGGAATTATATCACGTACGTGCGTTGGGATCGCTAAGTATGTACGGCTCCCCAGAATATCCGGAGAAGCTTTGCTACATAGCGATTCGTTTTAAAGTTACTCTGATTTTGTTAGCAATGGAATTTATTGCAGTGGTACGGCGAAAGAAAACGTCACCAGAGACTATGAGAAGCGTCTATCTAAAGCAATAAAGGAAGGAGAAGTGAGTACGATTTTTCGCGGTTGTTTTGAAAACCTGTCATTGTGTCACAAGCATTTGTGCCACCTATATGATACGGGGGACTGGGAAGTAATAGTTTACTTACGTTAAAGACATAGTACATCCTCAGATATGAATTTTGTGATTTTTATTTGATTGTGTAGTAGACCCCTCTAGTAGAATACCTGCCAAGTACGACATCTCAATTCCTCCAAATAAGCGAGATATAAGCAGCCACCACAGGCCCTACCTCCTTCGCTCACCACCGCACCTACTACCGCTTTTCCGAACTCGATAGCGGCTAAATGGATGGATGAATTCCCATCATGTCGTCGTTCTTCAGCACATTGCCGGCCTACATATCTCGTCATCCTGTTTTGCTCTCGTGCAGCGATTGCGAATGAAGGGTAATACAGGCCTGAGACAACTCGTCCACGAAATCTTTGCCCTCAATATGCAGGCATTTTCAAGGAGCCATGTCTCCGTTCGTAGTGGGTCTTAGAAAAGTTTAGAGATACCGTTGTGATCAGAGTGGCTCTCTCCAAGAAAAGCATGAGATCTGGAAAATAATTTTTTGGGTGCCCTGTGCCTTTAAAGGAATCATACACGATAAAATTTGCCCTCGTATTTTCACAGGTTATGGAAGGTGCGGGCTTTTAGCGAATCCTGAGCCCAGAAAAGTCGAGAAAAGTGATTGGAAATTCGTTTTATAGGCCAGAAATGATCCAGTGTTCTTGCAACTGATACATGAGAGTGGAGGAGTTGGCCACTACGTGAAAATATGCTCTCTCAATCAAATCAGTTGATCTCTTGCGTCGCCTCACGCTTAGATGTGCGATTTCTCTTGCTGACCGTTTGCATTATCGAGGTCGACGATCCAATGTGTTCCCGGTTGGGGGAGGCGAAATACAGCTGGGGCGGGCAATTACAGGGGTAGCACCCGGTTATCACTCATGTAAAGTAAATGCGACTCGTTTTCGACGCTTCCAAATGAGTGAGCGTTATGTCGCAAGCCGTACGGTTCGGTTTACGTTGCTATATCAATAACGTTTACGAGCGTGTATGCTACCTTTAAATACAAACACATACATTTTAACGAGTCTATCTTTGATCAAAGATGCATTACCCGTCATTGTCAGTAGCCTTTTGCCATCCATCTAGTGATCACATTTTCAATTCCTGATCGATTACAATTAATTGGTTTTTCGGCAAAATATCTAGAGATGGCACTTTGAATATCATCCAAATTTGCGAATGTTTGCCACTATAAGTGAAAATCCGATGGCGCAACATCGGGCAAATATGAATGGTGGATGAGGCAGCACCTCCCAACCAAGCATGTGCGAAAAACTTTGAAACCGAAAAAAACCGAAAACGGAAAATTTTTCGGTTTTGAATTCGAAAAATTCCGAAAAACTTTGTCTTCTTAAACGTCTCGTTTTTGTATTAGCATATTTTTGACAGGAAAAACAAGGCAACATAATCGAAAAGCTTCGAATAATGACATAATTATGTTTTCTTCGTCACACAAAAGCATACCCAATCAGCGTATCAATGTGAGGAATTTTAACCTTGTTGCAGTGTCGAATCCTGACAAAATTGTGGCGCTGAACACTCTCTTGGATTCTTATTGTGAACTTTTTGTTTAAAATTGCGTTAGTTCTCTGAACAATCATGTCCACGTTTTTTCACGCTTTCGATCAAAACTGTGGGCTCGAAGGTCGCCTCTAACTTTATGAAAAAAAGCCGAAATCGTAGAAGTTGACAATCCTGGGCAAGTCATAGATCAAAACGGAACAAACGTTGTACAGAAACGAACATTAGTAGTTCCTGCCGCATAAGCCCCTTTCACACTTATTTTGCCATCCGACGTCCGGCGATGCTATCCGACGTCGCGCGCGGCGCCCACAAGGCCTTTGGTAGAGCAACCGATAATATTGACCATCACACCAAAAACGGAGAAATTTCGCACCGACGTCGAGCGCAGCGTTGCGACGTCTTTTATCCGGTGTCGCACTGCGGCACTCAACGACGCCGCAGTCCTATCTTATAACGTGCCGGACGGCGTCGTCCGGCAGACTGTGAAAGACACAATAGCACACTCTTGCGTGAATTTTTTGCGCTGTCATGTTGAATCTCAGTGTGAGAGATTGCGTCGTTGTCAACACTGACCACTTGCTCAGTCTCTCGGCGTTACTGGACGGGTATGACCGCGACGCAACCACACGCATTGAGTTGTGGTGTCTACACAGGGGTTACGTTCAACCACTTTCGCTGGATGGAACTATGCATGATGCCTTTTGCCTAGGAAAGTTCTTATTCGCAGTTTTTTTTGGTGTGGATCGAAAGAAGGAGCAGAAAAATTTAGGTTGACTTCCGCTTCAAACTTATGGGCCTCCAAAGAGCGATCCTCGACGTCTTTTCCATGAACATTTTCGACGAAAACGAATTTTCTTGACCTCAAAGCAGTGTTCACAATAGATTGCACTTATGATATCTCTTCCGTTCACGGAAGCTTTGGTGCCCTATACAGCAAGACATGCTTGAAGAGAACGCGAAAACCATATTTTGGTGTTGAGAGAGGTCCATATTTGCTTACGTTGACTTTTGAGCGTGGAGGAATTAAGCGCTATCAAGGATAATACCTATCAATGCAATCAAGCGGTTTAGTTGGCTTATCAGTACTTCCTTGACTTCATCACTACTTCATATTATCACAACCTCAAGTGTTCATTTCTCCACGTCTAGGGGGCGGAAAGGGGACATGAGGCGTTTCGGTGACCTGAGAACGCTTGTTGGCGTCCGTTATTTTGCCATTCCTAGCTTTTTTTAAACAGCTTTTTCGACACTAAGAGCAAAGAATTCTTCTCGCCCATCATTTTACGGAAAAAAGTCATCGAGAATGATTATCGTGAACGCTGCCTTCAAAGTACCGATGCAGGTTCTCTGAGAAAACCCGCCGTGAACGAGCCGTGAACCTACCGTGAACCTCGTGCCTGCCGCGAATCTGCCGAAAACCTACCGCGAACCTCGAACCTGCTGCGAACACCTCGGCACCGCGATGTTCTTTTAGTATTAACTCTGGAGCTGGTGCGAGCCTGCCGCGTATCTGCCGCCAACCTACCGCGATGTTACTCTCAGCCGCAAACGTGCCGCAAACCTGCCGCGTATCTGCCGCGACCCCATCTGAATTGGGTTATTATTCAAGATCTTAATGAGGCCAAATCGTCAATAGTGGTTTTTCATGTTTCGTGAAATCCTGATAACATTGATGATAACCGCTTCACTTCACCAGTTGGAATCCTACAATACATGCCTCACTTCACCCTTTTTTCCTGCAAAGATGCTTGTTTTCTGCTTTATTTTTCTCTGTGTTCGGTTATGTAGTTTTCTCGCTTCAACGTCTTCACAAGCGGCTAAATCTACGCCTGACATCCGGCGTCAATTATGGTGTTTTGCTTGCGCCACTGCAGACGACACATCATAAATGACGGCGACCTTCAAAATTGCGCTTTGCCGCATTGGACCATTGTTATACCTCCAGTCTGCGACCGGTCGCGTCGCAGAATTGATGTATGGCACATCACATATGGCCTTCAGAGACTGCGACGTCGCTCAGGTCTGCGACTGCGATAGGGCTGTGGCAGAGTACAACAATGGCCTTGTTGTGGTGAAATCTATTGGAAAGCTATTTTTACGTTGACGTATGTTCCTTAGAAGGTGTAAAAACGATGAAATCAGAAATTGTAGGGTGAAATATATGAAGATACAAATGCTGTGGGAAGATGATGTTCTGCTGATGATGATGATGAATGATGATGAAAAAATTCTACTTTCATGGTTTTTGCACCATCTAAAGAACATACCTCAACGTACCAGGTTGTTCAATAAGTTTTTTTGTTCGATAAGAGAGGGCGTTGCTACTAGACCAATTTTTTTGTTTTGTTGGTACACTCTTCATATGGAAGTATGTGAAGTTTCATTTCAATCTGTCGATTCACTCTTTGTTTACAAGCCATTTAGTGTCGCCGCGTCACAGCAATGGAAAAATTGAACATCGTGCAGTGATAAAATTCTTATTTTTGGAAGGTGTAGCATTAAAAGAAATTCACGAACGAATGTTAAAAATTTATAATGTTTGTTGACCTATTATTAGAACAGTAGAAAGATGGTTTGCTGAATTTAAACGTGGTCGTACAATCCTGGAAGACGATCCACGTGAAGGACGTCCAAAAAGCGCATTAACACCAGAAATCATAGCCAAAATACAGGATATGGTTTTGGTATATTGTCGATTGACTGAGAGGGATTTAGTAGAGGCTCTGCACATCTCATTAGGCAGTGTGAGCCATATTTCAAATGAAATTTCGGGGTTTAGAAAGCTGTGTGCACAATGGGTGCCGCATTCTCTAACAATGGAACAAAACACATTCGAATGCGACTTTCTCAGCAATATTTGGAGGGTTTTAAAAAGGATAAAGTGGATTTTGTGCGTCGATTCATCACGATGGATGAGACCTAGATTTTTTTTGGTGTTTTTGAAGTGTATTAATGTTCAGGGAGATTATACTGAACAATAAAGTGTAATTTGAACCATAAAATTGTGTTTTTCTTGTTGAACTATTGAACAACCTGGTAGAACATAGTTTTCCGATAGACTTTTACCACAACAATGCGGCGAAGCGCAATTTTCATCCATTGGGTCATCCACACCACAAAACTGTTCCGGTAGTGTAACGGGAACGCGCACGTTGAACGACTGATCGAACCCGCGCGGCCTACGATACGCCTCTGTGCTGGGTGGACAGACGATTGGTCAGACCAAGTTCACACAGGCGCCCTTGTCATTCATTGACGTGCCTTAGAGCTGGATTGCCTCCTTTATGTGAGGTGAGGGAGAAACGATAGAGGGGCTTTTTCCCCCTTCCCAATTTTTTTGCAGCTGACAGGCTTGCCAGTGGGGAAGCATGAGATTCATGCTTCAAGCACAAGCAATATTCAGTCGGCGTCTTGAACCTGCCGAGTCGGCGCATTGAACTTGCCGAGTCGGCGCCTTGAACTTCCCGAGTCGGCGCCTTGAACCTGCCGAGTCGGCGCCTGATAGGCTACGACCCGGCAGGTTTGCGGGAGATTCGCGGCGAGTTTTCTCAGAGTTATCAGCTATGGGGAATCGATTAGCGTTATTCTATTATTGATGTTTCCGCCTGTCGAATTTTACATTTTTGGTTCTTCGGAGGATTACTCCTGATGGTTATGGTCATGCTCAAAAGATGCGTCGTAGTCGCTTTAACCTGCTGACAGCAGGGAATCCAGAAAATTTTGACCCAATCAGTCGAATTATTTCATCGAAAGTGGACGTGGTAAAAGGGACCGTTGAGCAAGGGGCAGATCATACGTTAGCTTCTGCGCGAAATGATTCTGAAATCAAATAAAAGACTAGTGAAAACTTGCTGCAGTCATCTGTAGGCAGCGAAGGATGGACCGCAAGTCGCATCAGAACTGCAATTTTCAGACCGAAAAAAACCGAAAAAAAATTCAAACTTTCTCGTTTCTTCCGGTATTGATTTTTTTTCGCCAAAAAAGAGCGAAAAACAAAAAAAAACGAAAAATCGAAAAACGGGAAACGCACACCCCTGCTCCCAACCCAATTTATGAATGGCTCCAACCGCGAAGCGGCTGGAGAGGTTTGGTTTTGCCTGGTTTTTCTAGTGTTTGCGCAGTGCGGTGTTGCATTGTCGTGTTGGAAAATGTTGCCTTTTCGGTTGACAATCCCTGTCTACTTTCCAATTAAACATTGAGTGACTTTCTGTAACTGGTCGCTGTAGAGGTCTGCATTAACGATTAGCCCAAGTTTTAGCGATTGAAAATGAACAATGCCGGAAACACTCCACCAAACACACAAAAGCGTTTTTCTGGGATGTAAACCCGGCTTAGCAGTACTCCGAGGGATTTCGTTTGAAGAGAGTCACTGTTTTTTGCAAGTTCGGTTATCACACAGAACCATTTCTCATCTCCTGGGATCAAGCTATCAAAAACGCTTCTGTGTTTTGTCGTCGAAGCAATAAGTTTCATGTGATTGATCTGTTAGCCTTGTTCTGTTCGGACAGATTATGTGGGACCCAAACACCTGCTCTGCTTACTTTCCAAATCTGCTTCGATTAGTTCTGGATGGCCAACCAAGGTTGTTTAAAGGCAGGATACACGCTGGTAAACGTGGTTGGGATAACAATGTGAATCGAACCGTATGGCTTACAACATAATGCCTAAGCATTTTGAAGTGTCAAAAATGACTCACAGTGCCGCTACATGAGTTAGAAGTTAGCCCCGCCCTGTATTTTCACGCCCCCTGTATTTAACCTTTTCCTCCTACTCAGGGTTGTTGGGCCATCTTCTCCGTCTGTGACGTGTGTGGTTCACTTGTTAGGCAATCTACCAACAGTACCGACGATTTTATGACCCAGCAGCCTTGCGTTGCAGGGAAAGGGCAAATATAGGGGGCGTGAAAATATAGGGCCGGGCCAACTTCTAACTCATGTAGCGGCATTGTGGATCGTTTTTGACACTTCAAAATGCGTAGGTGTTGTAATCTGGGCCATACCGTTCTATTTCCGTAGTTATCTCAATCACGTTTACGAGCGTGTATGCTGCCTTTAAGACTACTTGACTTTTCCTCGAACGTCTGATACGGATTTACTTGAGACAATGACAATCAAGTATTTATGCGCTGAAACGACATTACATTCCTATCCCCCTAATATTGACACACAGAGCGTTCTATAACTATTGGACACCCCCGAATTTCACTGCAACACATTTCCCGTTTGTGATGGGACTTTTCTCCCAAAACCGTCGCAGTCAGCATGGGGAACAGGGATGAGCGGAATTCCGAATCCCGATTACCGAAGAATCTGTGCGCAAATCGGAACAAATTGCGGAAATTATACCTAATCTGCATCCACTGAAAGAAGTTGACGAGTAGGGTCTCGTAAACTTCTGTCAAGATTTGTCCAAGCGACTCAATTCCCATGAGATCTCCATGGAATCAGAAACCCGACTCTCATGTTGAACTGCACCCAATTCTAACCCGATAACTTTACCTTGAAGGGTACCTCAGAATCGTGGGTTTTCTATACTAAACGTGGAGCCCGAAATGTGCGTGGAGATGCTACGACTCTGGAGAACAGGGTGCGTGGGTAGATCTGCAGTCAATCAACCCAGGTTGTTCATAAAAGTACTGGACTTGTCACGATTCGTACTGTGACACCTCATCGGCCGATGATCAATATTTTCGATTTTCGCGCTCATTGCAAAAAACGCCCCAAGTAGTGGTGATTGTTGCTGGGTATGGTCTCTTGGTTGGGGAATTTCACTAATCGGACATTTATTTATTTATTTATTTATTTTTTATTTTATTTATTTATTTATTTATTTATTTATTTATTTATTTATTTATTTATTTATTTTTTATTTTATTTATTTATTTATTTATTTATTTATTTATTTATTTATTTATTTATTTATTTATTTATTTATTTATTTATACGTCATGCATGACGCGCTACAATACATCTAAGAACACAGAATCAGTGCTCGCAGGCAGGGTACTGCACGAGGTGTGGGCCGACCAGTTTTGCTCAGACCCCCTTTAATGCCAAGTTTGCATTTTGTATTCAAATAGTAATAATAAAGTTGTCAAATGATTAGAAAAAAAAACCGAAATTAAAAGCTTGAAGCCAGTGCTATGCGAAAAAATGCGGATGCTCAGGAGGAGGAGAGCTCAGAACTGCGCCTATTGCATTTATGTAGAAAGGAGTTGAAAGTGCAAAAGTATACGTACTGCATATCTTGGAAATAGTAAGCCGGGTGGTTGACCGCGCGGCGCGGTTGAAGCGGATCGTAAGTCACTTTTCCTTCATTGTTCGAAATTCTTCGGTCAGTATACAGTCCAATCGGTTACAAAATAACAGAAGGAAATCTAAAATGTCGTCGGCGAGACTAAGAAAATTTACTGTGGTTTACTTTACTCGCGCGATGCGATCGCCCACCCGGCTCACTTCTTCCAAGATAGGCTATAGCTGGTGACAGCCCGTGCTGTAATGTGATAAAATGCTGAAGTTTGAGGGAGGGTTCAGTCCCGCTGTAAATCCACATTTTTTAAAGTATGCATCACGGGAGTAGGATATTTAAGTCGAGCGGGGTCGATTTACCCGGTGTATTCACGTTTACTGTCAAATATGGAGGCTGATCATGACTACAGGCTCACATTTTCTCAGGTGTGGTCCCGACGGAAATCGACCATTTTGAAGTCTAGAAGTCACTAGAGTAGGATGTTCGAGTCCAGCGTGGTCATTTACCCTTCATTTAAACTTTCACCGTCTCAGAGTAACGCCGAAGACCGCTACAGGACCATACCTGCTGCAGGTGCGATCTCACGTGGAGTCCACAATTTTGAAAAATAGGAGTCACGAGAGTAAGATATTTGAGCCGGGCGTAGTCGATTTACCTAGTACACAAAATTTCATCGTCTGAGATCGACGCTGAAGGGCGCCACACTGTAGGCGTAAATGTCGAAGAAAAAACGTAGTTTTTAGGAAAGTAGGTTCCTTAACCCATTCACGACCGCGTGTCCCACCGGTGGGACACGCGTTTACTACCACTTCGGACCGCGTGTCCCACCGGTGGGACACTGTTTTCTAAAATCAATTTCTCCACCGCAAGAAGGAATCTCTAAACCTTCTTATGGTCAATGTATTTACCTATTCTAGAGTCGACTATAAACCTCGTGGTCCGCTGGCAGCTTCGCCACTACAATATATCTGACACTTCGAATGCAGCAAGGTCAAAACCGCAATTATGAGTACAGATCGCATTTTACAACCATTTTAATGGCGATTTTTTCCCATTACTCGAGAAAAATCCTATTTATAGGAGTAATCAGGATCGTAAAGATCTATATAATAAATCACAGAAATATGATTACTGGATATTGCCTCAGCATTTCCGCGTAGAGAATCGGCTTTTCTTTTCCTGCATGTTGTTCACAGAAATTTTTATGCAAAGATCACCAATATTGAGATCACTAGGGCCTTTCTTGAAAGTCATGCTTGGTAACCGTTGGTGTACCATCATAGACCGGGGCTCCAACTTCGTTGAAAACTACCTTGGAGAGAAGCGGACGAGAAAAATGGGGATGAGCCAGAGCAGAAAACGAGTGGAAACTTAAAAAACGGTTATTACACTAATCATTCCTAGTAAATTTGTAGTATTTAAACTATTTCCTACGTCTGAATGTAAAAAACAAATATGCTTTTCACAAGAAATCTCTTTGTAGAATTCGCCGAACCGGAGGGGTGAAGGGGTGGCCTAGAAAAAAATGGCGAAGATCTGAAAAAAAGTCATTTTCAACAGCATTACCAGTCAATATGAAAATCGAGGAGTATTTTCTACGTCTTAATGTCAAGAAGATTGCTAAAAATGTCTACTGCAAAAAAAAACTCTCCTCGGTATGCGATAGACCGCAAGAGCGAGGGAGCAGCTAAAGCAAAATTAGTGCAAATCTGAAAAAATATCATTTCACCAAGCATTTCCTGTCAGTTGAAAAACAGAAGAATGTCTATTATGGTAATCTACGATAATTAATGTTTCGAACCGCTAGAATTCATCGAACTCAGGTGATTTGTGGATGGTCTTATCTACACAGTCAAAAATTTAGAAGGCCATTTCTCTGGAAGGAAAGAGTTATGGAAGCCGAAACTTTGGCATCATGTTTTTGACGTCGAAAGTCGTACAATAAACAAAAAAAAACGAAAATCGATTTTTTGGTGGCGTGCCATTCGAGCAAAAGTGGCCCACCGGTGGGACACTGTATAGGGTGACGCAATATTGCACGCGGTCCGAACGTGCAGCCACCCAAAATTAGGCGTGGTCGTGAATGGGTTAAAGGTATATAAATTAAGTAGTAAATGAGTCATCGGGAAAAAGACCAGGCTTTAAGAAATTAGATTTTATACTTCACACTTTGTGACCTTCATCATCCCTGGAGATTGCCTTTGAAAAAAAATTATCGGATGTGGGTTCTTCTCTAAAATTTACTGTGGGCCCACACCTACAGGGTGGCTAAAAAGTTCCCGCACTTTTTTATTTGGCGGGTGAAGTTGTGTCTATTGCTTTCGAATCATCGAATCAACCCATTCCAACAAACAGAGGCTTCTTTAGATCAATGAAAATAATTTCAGAGAGAAAAAGTTGGAAGGAGTTCTCGAAATCATGTTCCTCCGCTTTTGAGTCTTAATTCGGTTTAAACCATGCATCAAAGCTGTTTTCAAGGCATCCAATTTAGCGTATCGTTTTTCTCATATTTTTTTCTGGCACGGGATGTGTCAAACCAAAAATTATTGAGTCTAAATCGGACGAATTATGTGGCCAAACATCTTGCCTCAGAATCCTGAAACCAATCTCACGAAACAGCAGTTACCGACTTGGTCGAATGTTGCGGTGCCAGGACCTTCTACAATGGAAATTCTTCTGCTGGAGGTATTTGTCAAACAGCTCGTCACAAAACTGGCGATTTTGGAACTGAGATATGGTAAGAGACCTCTTATCTGAAAAGAGGGTTTCCTAAGGCTGGCGCTTGCGACCAACGCCGACCAAATTGATCATTAGTCGACATCTATCCGACAGTTTTTTGGAAGCAGTTGTAACTATGGTTATTCCGCTACGTGGTTAATTTTATTCTTGTTAATCTGTTGAAACTTTTGGTTTTTGAAGTGAGTCGTTTTGTTGCTTCATAACTGGTTTTCTTAACCAGCAACGCTATCTAGAAAAGTGCGGGGACTTTTCAGCCACCCTGTATGTATGTAAAAACTGAGACAACGCGAACACTGGTGCAAAGCCCTCATCAGGAAAGTTTTCTTAAAGGGCACTCTCCAGGGGTGCGGTAGGTTTCAAACGGTAGAGTACTGAGTGTATTTTCTCAAAGACAGTGTTCACGATAAAAATCGTTCTCGAGTTTCCACCAGAAAACGAAGGTTTAGAGTCTGACTGTTTAATCAGTGAAGAAAAAATTATGAAAAACAGTGCGAAACATCCAAACTCAGCTCTTCTTTTTGAAAGAAACATTTGTACGGTGGATGAGTTGCGCGGGCATGGGCCTGAAGTACACATCGTGCGCAAAAGCGCCCCAATGCTAAAACTCAGCCGCGCTCGCGCTCCACTGCTAACGAAGAAGCAGATCAAACTCCTCCTCGAAAACTTGACCGCGAGCGGAAGGGCTAGCGCTTACGGACTTCGGAGCCGTTTGGAGCTCTTTCGCGCTCGTTTTCGTTCGTTCATTGGACCTCTGTGCTCCAATGAGACCCTGAACTTTCGATTTCCGATGAGAAACCAAGGACGAGATTTATCGTGGACACTGCCTTTGAAGGCATCGTATGCGCAGAAAATCGTATATTATTTTCCATGTTTTTGCATAGCTTGACTTCTCTAGTGAACGAAAATGTTGAAGGGACCTATGAAAGACCTTCATTTGTAAAGAAAAGTCAGTTGGAACACATTGAAAATATGAATTTGAATTCCGCGCTAAAATGGGTTTTGAAGTTTTTTCTGCCTTTGGAGGCTTCGTCAGTGATATTTTCAAAGTTTTTCTGCATATGGAGTTTGTGCCGTAACTGTTTTTCATGTTGTTTGACGGTCACATCAACATTCTATGAAAAAGTGCTAGATGACTGGTGAGAACTGGTGGCGGGTCCTAATTTTTTACCTCTTCCAACCTCATAATTCTACGTTTTCGACACGCCAAAGTTGACCAGTGTGGTCTACCGGGCCCATTCATGGAATTGAGCCTGAAAATGGAAATTGGTTTTCAGCGTGCACGATGCTTTTGAAGCTAAGATTCTTCCTGGTACCTCACGTTTTCTCATCTTCTTCCGCTATCAGTGTAGCGGTCTTCGGCATTGCTATGCGACGATCAAAGTTTGTATGTGGGGTAACTCGACCACGCTAACTAAAATATCAACTCTCGTGACTCATAGAAATCATTTGCAGAAATCATTTAGCCTTGTTGTCAGACTGCTTCGAACACTTTACATTCAAGATTTATATATCTTAAAAATCATTTTATGAACAGCTTTACTATTACTGCACTCTGAACTTTCTAATGGAACTCCGTCACTCGTAACTTAGTTAAGACAGCCTTCCAGTCAAATCGAATCTATATTTGTATTCCGAGTAAAAACTCCTCTTGACGGTTTTTACTCACACACAGGATGGTCCAATTGGTCTTCCTCTGAAGATCCCCCCTCCAACCCTCCGGACCTCAGACCCCCCTGTGGTAGCCCACACCCGCGCCGAACCCTGCTCGCAGGTGAGAAAAAAAAACTTCCGTAACAGAAACAGTGCAGCAAACAAATCTGAATGTGACAATCTCTAAGCTGACAGAAACCGATCGCGTATGTAATTCACCGATTGGAAGGGTCTTTGAATCAGGGGGGTTAATTGTGATGTATTGTGGTGTAGTTCCAAGCAAAAAAGAGTGTTGTTTTTGAGAGTAGCGCCTCTTCTATCGAAAACTTGAGGTTAACATATCGGAATTTCCAAAAAAAAATAATAATTAAAATTAGTATGCATCGAAATTTCTAAAACTCGTGACCCACAAGCATAAAAACACCATTAATTGCCGCATTTTGCAACAGGTGAAAAATCTATAATTTTGATCTGTAATATTCGTTATTATCACCAATCAATAATGTCGAATTATTTCACCCCTGTTGCGCAAAATGCGGCAATGAGGCTTTTCTAATGGTTGTGGGTTACAAGTTGAAAAAACTGTACTTATTCGACAATACCGTCCGTTGGAGGTTTCGCCTCGTCAAAATGGAAATCATTGAGCAAAAACCAAGACCTAAAGGGGACCTTCAGCAAAAATGTATGAATTTTCTGAAACATTAGCTACCTTTAAAGTCATGCTTCTAGACTGTAACAGCATCTTACCTTTTTTTCGGAACACAAGTTCGCGTTTCTGTCACTGATTCGCAGTCATAGGGCACTAGCTATTTGATGAATTGATTGATCATACTAACCAAGAAACAACACATCTATAGCGAATGTGGCCTTAGGAGCTGTTGGTTGCCTCATACACATGATTGTACATATTGCAACCTGGACACTCGAGGAGAATTAGCAGTCAAAAACGGAAGGAAATTTCTCACGAAGCGCCCAAAATTTCTGCGAGCCTGTAGTGTCCCATATATGGGGGACAGAGACAAAAACGAAGGTTTGTGTTCTTATAAAATGAATACGTTGGTACATTCGGAAGGAATCGCTGTCTCTCTCCCTAAAGACGAGGGGAGTGCCAGAATAGCCTAATCATGTGCGGGAGGAGTGCTGCAGTTAAAGGCAGGTTTCTCGAAAAAATTGGTTGTTGTGTTATTCTCATGGAATGATAGAACTGGCCATCGCAAAATAGAAAGTGAGCGAAAAATTGGAGAAAAATCGCTCAGGAACAAATTATCGCTTCGTGTCCTCCCGCCCCCAATTACTGAGATTTGTGTAAAAGCCTGTTTTGCCAACTTTTTTTTTTCGCTTGTAACGTAATTTCTGAGCATTTCTGGAGACCACTTACCACTTTAGCAGCGAAATAAAAGGCGTATAAGCAAGCATTCATGAAAATCTCGTTAATTAGGGGGCCGGCCGACACCGCTAATTATTCTCGGGTTTTTTCACTCATTTTTACTTTTCTGATGACCAAATCTACATTCTCATAAAGAGAGCTCAACATTCGCTTTATCGCGAACCCTGCCTTTAAATTCGAGGGTGTGCTATAATAATAAGACGCACTGTATATTACGTCGGAATATCCCGTTACGTAAAGGAGATTCCCAAACCAGTGCCGATTTGTCCTGTTTTTAGCTTTTCTCAGAAATAGAATTTTTTCTTCTGATCAATAGACGAGTCGTTGGGTTTTAAAATATAGTCGGTGATTAGCTTAGGTTCGAGGTATTGCATTTTCAGGTGGTTGTCAATGATTACCTAAAGAAGATCTATTCGAAAAGAGGGGTGAAACCCCCCAGACACTACATCTGCCCGCTCATAAATGAGACCGTTTGTCATCAAATCAGGTAAGGATGTTGAATTTGTATATTTATGCTGATGAAGTGCTGTTTTGTGTGATTACCATCGGAGGAAAGGTCATCAGATTTTTTCGCGAATCTCGAAATACCACCTTCATTCATTGAATAATTCCTTTTCTGACAGAAATGAGTCGACTTTTGCGGTGACTGTATTCAACAGCAACTCGCGACAGCTGTCAAGCATTGTCAGTATACCTTACTACTCTAAACAGGTGATGGTAATGAACGCAACAGGAGATCGGGTGCCAGTACAGGTGAGATTGATGTTGGCTGGAACTTCAGAATTTCTATACTCATTTGAAGGCGTCCTGTGACTGTTTCGGAGTAGAAAGGATTACATGTTGATATGGCAAAAGCGAGCATGTTTTTGTTAAAAAGATTCTGAATGATCTGAGAAAACCCTAACAGTTACGTTGTAACTTTCTCACACATCAGGATACCCGTAGACACCATGCATTGTGTTACAGACTTTAAAAATAAAATTTCTATAGTCGCTCCTCGTGCGGGTGCCAAGCGGAGGATCGAACAGCGAGAAAGCCGAGGACAGACGGCGGGTGCAGCTTCGATCGCACACGCACGCGCTATAAGTGATGGGAATTTTGACTTTTCACAGATCATAGGATTGAATACACATCTGCAAGGAAACAGATACGAGCCACATAATCTCCTTCCTAAAAGCGTCGAACCTTAACCCTTTTTGGGGAATGCTTTGTAGTTCTGGACAGTGCATCCTCTACCATTCTGGCAAGTCGATTGTCATATGTACCACCAGGAACAGTGTGAAATTCTGGAGAATTTCTGGAGAGCTCTCCATTTTGGCCGACAATCAGTTGCTGTCGTCAGTCATTGTGGAAAATAACTGCTGATAACGATGTTCATGTAGAAAGATAATGCTCACTGCTGACAAACACTTACAAAATGCACAGCTCTTCACGAATACCCCAGGCCTAATGTACAGCCGACACGGTTCATAATGATACTTTGCGTTCCTTATTATGTGCTGGCGCCAGCTCGGTGCACGTATGCTATAACATACGTATGTATGCGCACCAGGTTTGCACCAACGCGCAACAATGAACACAAAGTGTCAGTACGATCCGTGCCGACTGTATGTCGACAAGATTCGGTCGGTTGTGGTTCCACTTTGTTGTTGCATAACATGCAAACGCTAACTCGGTGCACATTCATGGCAAACAATCGGCATTGATCCTAGTGATAGCAAAGTACAATACCCGCACTAATTTTCTCAAAAAAGCCGCAAAAGTCGCGAAATCGCGACTTTTGCGACTTTTCGTCATAACTTGGCTCAAAGTGCTCCAACTGAGCTATGGAGGACATATTTCAAATCATCATCGAAAGCTCTTTTTTGTGAGCACACACATGTCTTACGGGCAAACAAGGCATATAGGGCTTACACAATCAATCGAGTTGGCGAAAGGAAAAGTCAAGTAATTTGTGGTTTTCGACATAATATCACGTCCACCTCAACAGTATAAACGATATAGACAGCAGGTAATTAAGCTGTCCGCGGCTGACCGACCTTTTCTACAAAGCTTCAGATTCTCGCATTTTCAAACCCGAATATTTTTGCCATTTCCCGAGCCACAAGTCTCCTTTTGCTCAGATTTACAGGCAGTGGCAATGCTTTCCGTCAAATGTGTCTGATTCTCTCCATAACGAGAAACTCGGAGAAAATTTAGATCCTGAAAAGTGGTTCGCAGCAATGTCCAATGAATGACGTTTGACTGCAGCCCCTCCAAGGAGGCCAGGAGTCACTGCTGGTAGCCTTTGCAGCTCCTCGCGGCTCACGATAAATATGTAGTTTTGAAAACCAGCCAATATTTTTTGCGATCCATTCTTTCTAATCCGGATTGTTATTATCACAAATTTTTCTTCGTTTTCTGAGGCCCCGCTAGCCACGGTCAGCCAACGTAAGACATTTAGAATCTTCGTGATGAGGGCTTTCCAATGGTATAATGTTTGTTAAGGTTCAAACTCAAACAAAAAGGTTCTAAGTCTGTCGTTCATATCCAAAGGAGCGATTTGCTGCAGGTCCCTCGCTTTGCGCTCTGCTTCCCCTCACCCTCTTTTGGAGATGTCGATATCTTCGCGCTGCAGTGTCTCGCATGCATCGCTCAGTAAGCGAAGTACCCTGAAATTGATTGATTTCCGGCAGCCGAAATGGACTCGGAGTATTACCGGGAAGATGGCGTCGGTGGAAGCAGGAAGAACGAGTGGAGGGTAGAAGGGATTTGACAATATCTCACACACTCGCGGGGTCGGTGGCCGGTTGAGAGGAGTTGAATAGGTAGCGTGCTGCCGCTCGGAACGAAAAAAGGGGCGGGCAAGGCCCGAAAACTTCCCCATTCATGCCGAAAACTCCGCGTGTCAACCTCCCACCGACCCTACAATGCCACGTCACAGTTGACCCTTTCACACCGAGAGCTCTGCCTAATCACCTCCCACCGACCACTCAAAGTGACGTCACACCCACGTGTTTACACCGAAAGTTTCGCCTGATCACCTCCCACCCACCACCACCTACAACTCCTGCAGTCGCGGGCGTCGGTGACAGGTCGAGAGGCAGCAATGGCGAATCAACCTGCCACCGACGCCCGCCAGAGCGTCGATATCCCGAACAATACCAACAACGACAAGCACAAACACGTCACAGTTAAGGACAGCGTATACATTGTGGGCTGCCATTTACGCGCTCTACACGAGAGAGTATCAGAGAAAAACAGTGCAGACACTGCAACACGTCGACCCGGCATCTCCGCCACATAAGAGACATTACCACGAAAACTCCGGCAGTTATGAGTCATGCCAAAAGTTCCGCCGATCAGCCAGATCCGATCAATTTGACTGGGAAAGGGGCGTTTTGACCGGCCACCGACCCCCGCGATTGCCTGAAATGGATTGTCCTTAGGTTACGAAGGACAAGAGCTGGATTGGAGAGGAGTTAACCTTATGGGTGGTCTGATTGCTAAATATCGAGGGCTCGAATTTAATGTAGAGAATTGTACTGTACGGGTGGTTCTCAAATCTTCTCATCAATCTGACTGCCGCGTCGCATCACGACGCGTTACTGTCGATTAGAGTGAGGACTTTTTGAAAAGAGACCGAACGAACGAATTTCGAATAAATTCGTTCATTTTTTATTTCGAACCAACGAATTTCGAATAAATTCGTTCATTTTTCATTCCGAACGCACGAATTTTGAATAAATTCGTTCATTTTTTATTTCGAACGAAAGAATATTTGAAATTCGAATATTCGAATGACGAATATTTTAAGCATTCATAGCAATATCGCGCAACTACGAAGTGAGCGGCAATAACAAGCTGAATTCTTCTGCTAGAGCTTTATTTCCACCTACAATTGGAATTAATGAGGCACGTCTCATCTCTAAACCTGTACGGGCTACAACGCAAATAATGCTACAAAATCATCTTTTCCGCTCCAACTTAGCCTAAGGAGTTTATTCGAGGTGCCTAACTAACTTTGCTTGCCCCATAAGCCAGCCAGATCGGTGGAGCCGAGCTCCATAGTTATCTCCATAGGGTGCTCTTGCCTCTATGGTTTAAATGAGAGGCGCAGAGTTTTGCTGGAGCCAAAAACGGGGCTCGGCTCCACCAACCTGGCTGGCTTATGGAGCGAGCAAAGTTAGGAACCCGATACATCATTCGACGCTGAATTTTACGTAGATTTCAAAAACAACCTTCACCAGGTTAAAGAGTTATAGGCGAAAAGCCGGTGTTTCGTAAAATGATTTAGGCTGAAGAATCGAGAAAATATTTTTCCAAACTGGAAGCACAAGTTGACGCAGAATTCTATCTCCAAGCAAAAAAAAGTTATGGACGAAAAACCGGGAGTGACACCCACCCAATCTTGAAAATGACTTGCATGAGTGTTGGGTCACTTTCATTCTTTTTCGGAGCGTTTCACCGGTTGTCTCCGGTTTTTCCAATGATGCTCCCCCTTCACCTGCCCAGAGGTGAAGGTTGGTGGAGTACATGGCTCCACCCAACGAAGCTATGGTTGGTGTTATCATTGCGCAGCGGCATGAAAAAAAATGTGCATGGCCAAGTGCGATTGCCATGTGGCTCCCTCTGTTAGAACCGCCCTAGTAGCCTCATCAGACGGTAAGGGGAAGAATTTTAGCTCTTGCGTTCGAAAAATTGGAACAATGGAGAAAATGAATTCAGTCTTGAAAGGTATGTCGACTCCTTTATACATTAGAGCTGATTTTCATATTTTTTTGTTAAATCAGCTCGGGTATTCAAATTCGAATAACGTTCGAATATTCACCTCTGCGAATAATTGAATTTGAATAATGTTCGAATTTTCACCCTTTGCGAAAAGTCGAATTCGACTAATATTCGAATTTTCACACTTTTTGAATATTCGAATGTTCGAATAAAAATTCGTTCAAAAAATTCGAATATTAATTCGAACTCGAATATTCGGTCCTCACTCTACTGTGGATGTCGTGCAATGTCACTCCACGCGATGGGTCGTTCACAGGCATTTATGGGCTACGCAAATGGAATCATTCAGGCTTTGATAGAATTCTATTTGAAATCCTTCTGAACCATTGTGACAATTAACATAAATCGCTGAAGTCTCACAAAAGCCCGTTTTATCGTAGAAGCTGAGTCGCGGGCGGCTTCTTGCGAACGCGGCGCAACCGATCGCGCGCACTTCTGGGTTCAAAAGGAAGCATTTTTTCGTTTTCGTAGTTCCTCTACTGTGCGAACAGTTCTCTTCCTAATAAACAGTATACAACTTGGAATATCAGTCGGTGTAATAAAATCACTAAATGAACCTCAGGTGGTTTTTCAAGTGTCCCCAGATCAAGTCCATTCGGTTTAAATTTGGTGATTCCGGAGGCCACTCCATAACCCTGAGCTTCCACGATCTTAGGCGTTCCATTGTCTCATGGCTTTCATGTGCAGGAGCATTGTCCTGCATCAAAATGCCGTAACCTTAAAACCATATTTCTCAGAAGATAACTCCAAGCGAGCGGTTGCGTCGCGTGTGCGACAATCCTCGTGCGGCTCAGTCTTAATGCTGACTGATGTGTGATAAATTTGAATCGAGTGGCCATTAATACGCGACTGAGAAAAGTAACCGCGCGGAGCGTTGTTGTATAAACTCGCCAGCGCCACGTTGCGCTGCAGCGCGATTGCTGAAAATTGAGATTGAGATTCAAAGATGGAGAAAACGAAATAATGCTTTCTTTTAAACCCAGAAGTGCGCGCGAGCGGTTGCGTCGCGTTCGAAAAACCCGCCCGCGACTCAGCTTCTACGATAAAACGGGCTTTTGTGAGACTTCAGCGATTTATGTTATTTGTCACAATGGTTCAGAAGGATTTCAAATAGAATTCTATCAAAGCCTGAATGATTCCATTCGCGTAGCTCATAAATGCCTGTGAACGACCGATCGCGTGGAGCGACATTGCACGACATCGACAGTAACGCGTCGTGATGCAACGCGGCAGTCAGATTGATGAGAAGATTTGAGAACCACCCGTACAGTACGATCCTTTACATTAAATTCGAGCCCTCGATATTTATCAGTCAGACCACCCATAGGGTTAACTCCTCTCCAATCCAGTTCTTGTCCTTCGTAACCGATGGACAATCCATATTGTCGAATCCCTCTTACCCTGCACTCGTTCTTCCTGCTTCCACCAACGCCATATTCACGATAATACTCCGCGTCCATTTCGGCTGCCAGAAATCAATCAACTCAGGCAATCGCCGCATTCAATGCGTGTCGAATATGCATTCAACTCGAAGACAAGGTGGTTTCGTGCACAGTCAGGGAACGTGCTGCTAGGGGAGCACGTGCTCCTATTGCGTTTCAAATTAGAGCACGTGCCCCTACAAATAACCCGTCCAATGCGTGCATAATACACATTCAACTCGATGACAAAACGATTATTCAAAAAAGGAAAGTATACGATGCACTCCTGAGACGGAACTGAGAGGTCGGCAGCTTCGCCGGTTCACTTACCGAAGCTTGCGGTATTTTACCCTCCTGGCCGCTGGAGGCCTCGTCGAATCGCTGACGGCCCCAGATGGTGCTCGGCGAGCTGGCCGCGCACGTCGGTGTGCCGGCCTCGTCGCGTCTGTGTGCTGCTACGATAGCGCGGGACTGCCTTGAAGCACGTTCTCCTGCGAGTGAATTTCGCGGCACATGCTCCTGCTATGAAATTTTGCAGCACGTGCTGCTGTTTAGAGCACGTGCCCCCGTGATGGAGCCTTTCGATGGGTTTGGTCACTCGAGTTGAATGCAAAATCGACACGCATTGAATGCGGAGGTCTTCTGAGAATTTCAGGGTACTTGGCTTACAGAGCGACGCATGCGAGACACTGCAGCGCCAAGATTTCGACATCCCTAAAAGAGGGTGAGGGAAAGCAGAGCGCAAAGCGACTCAGGTAAAACTAGTTGTCCAGAATCGGACGAATAGTTGTCGAGAATCGGTCGACAGTCGAGAAGTTGTCCAGAAAGTTGATAGAGGTTGTCTAGAATTCCGGGATTCGCAGTATTTGTCGAGAATCGCGGCCGATTTGTTCGGAATTTCGGAGAAAGTTGCCGAGAATTCGGGGGAACGAGTGTTTGCCGAGAATTTGGACAGATTTCTCGACAACTCATTCCGAAATTGAGGATATGTTTCGAATAAGTCGAAAATTTCCCAGGAATTCAGGCCATCACTTCAGACCCCTCTTTACACCACATTCTTCAAACGTTGCGGCTGCTGTTTTTGTTATTTTCTTTTCGTGTGAGTCCTCTGTGGTTTTTTTTCTTTTTTCTCCATTCTTCTATCTGGTTATCAATTATAATGTATTTAACCGATTTCTTAAAAATCAAACTCGTTTTTTTGGTTTTCATCTTCTGAAAATGCGAACATACCAAAACATGCGATTTTCAGGTAAGTGAATTTTGAAAGTTTTCGAGCTTACAAGTACTGATCTTTTTTTCGATGATCGGTAGTTGCAGCAGCCGGATTTAAAGTAATACATTATTCAAGAAGTTACCCAAAAAGCATCAAAACAACGTTTGAAATTAAGAATGTCCATTCGAATAGATCTCGAGTGATTCAGTTCTGACCGAAATATGCAACTCTAAACCTTGCAATAGTTGTTTAGCATTATATTGGTGTACATTAAGTGGACTTGCGGTGGGTCCACACCTGCAGCCAGCAGTTTGGCCGCTGGCTGCAGGTGTGATCCCCCCGGAAGTCGACAATTTTGAAAACTAGGAGCCACGAGAGTAGGATATTTGAGTCCACCGTGGTCTATTTACCCTTTATACAAACTTTCACCGCCTGAGATGGAGGCTGAATACCGCTACAGAACATTGGCTCACACCTTTCTCAGGTGTGGTCCCCCGGAAGTCGAGAATTTAAAAACTAGGAGTTACGAGAGTAGGATACTTGTGTCCAGCGTGGTCGATTTACTCTCTGCTCAAACTTTCACCGTCTTGAGTAATTCAGAAGACCGCTGTACTGATAGCGCACTGGTGCTGGGCAAGGCCAATAGCGGCTCATGTTGAGCGATTTTGTAGGCCCACAGCAAATACGATGCACAGTTTGCCCCTCCCAATCGTCCATCCAGTGAGCCAAGTCGGGAATTCGCCAAAACATAACTTTGTGAAGCCATTTTCGTAGGCTTCACCGACCGTTGTAATCAACGGTTGGGCAGGAGCCCCAATTTCGGTAAGTACATATACTTGTTTATGTGTAAAACTGTGTGTTAAATTTCGAGAGTCGGGCAAGAAGTTGTCGGGAATTGGTCGAGAATTGGGCGAAAAGTTGTCCAGAATTCTCTAGAGTCTGCGAAAGCTGTCCTGCATTCGTACGCCTGCAGGACAACTTTTTGTCCGATTCTCGACAACCTGTTTTACCTGGGGATGGAACCTGCAGCAAATCGCTCCTTTGGATATGGACGACGGACTCAGAACCTTTTTGTTTGAGTTTGAACCTTAACAAACATTATACCATTGGAAAGCCCTCATCACGAAGATTCTAAATATAGTTGTACAATTTCGAAAAAAATGTCGAACGAACGAAATTTCAAAAAAATTTCGTTTGACGGAATTTCGAACGAACGAAATTTGAAAAAGTTTCGTTCGACGAATCTTCGAACGAACGAAAACGAACGAAAAAAATTCCGAAAAATCTTTCGAAAATTTCTCGAAAATTTCGTTCGAGTACAACTATAATTCTAAATGTCTTACGCTGGCTGACCGTGGCTAGCGGGGCCTCAGAAAACGAAGAAAAATTTGTGATAATAACAATCCGGGTTAGAAAGAATGGATCGCAAAAAATATTGGCTGGTTTTCTAAGCTACATATTTATCGTGAGCCGCGAGGAGCTGCAAAGGCTACCAGCAGTGACTCCTGGCCTCCTTGGAAGGGCTGCAGTCAAACGTCATTCGTTGGACATCGCTGCGAACCACTTTTCGCGATCTAAATTTTCTCCGAGTTTCTCGTTATAGAGAGAGTCAGACACATTTGACGGGAAGCATTGCCACTGCCTGTAAATCTAAGCAAAAGGAGGCTTGTGGCTCGGGAAACGGCAAAAATATTCGGGTTTGAAAATGCGAGAATCTGAAGCTTTGTAGAAAAGGTCGGTCAGCCGCGGACAGCTTAATTACCTGCTGTCTATATCGTTTATACTGTTGAGGTGGACGTGAAATTATGTCGAAAAACCACAAAATACTTGTCTTTTCCTTTCGCCAACTCGATTGATTGTGTAAGTCCTATACGATTTGTTTGCCAGTAAGACATTTGTATGCTCAAAGGAAAGAGCTCTTGATGCTGATTCGAAATATGTCCTCCATAGCTCATTTGGAGCACTTTGAGCCAAGTTATGACGAAAAGTGGCAAAAGTCGCGACTTCGCGACTTTTGCGGCTTTTTTTGAGAAAATTAGTGCTGGTATTATATCAGTGGTATCCATGCCGACTGCATGTTTGATGGAATGCAAACCGATTAACCGATTAGGCAAAAATGAATAACGATATACCAAAACTGTCTAGTGGGTTACTAAATTACAACGGGCATCGTAGATCTGCGTCGCACGGCACACTTGCGGCGACTAGGATTTGAAACACTGAATCTTAAGCGTTTTGGAGAAAGCTATCCCTTCGAATATAGAGTGCAAATTTTTGTTTTCAATTCGTATTCAAATTACATGTATCTGCACCACGTTTGAACAAAGAGCTCGTATTTTGGATACTCTTTGTTATCTGAACCTTCATGAGTCTACTTCGATTTATTTTTGTTGAAATCTGACGTTTCAAGAATTTGACATCATCCAAAATCCAATTGAATCCCCAATTTTCCTTGTTTTTACATATTGCTGGCTCAGAGTTGCCGCTTATTGTACTGTCCGAAATTCCGTTCCGCAGTTGCCCACAGCTGTTGCTGCAGCACGCATCACGTTGATAATCGTGCTGAGACCACCGGGTCGTGCCACGATTACCCTCTGTCCCAGCACATTTATCATCGCGTTGCGTTGTGCAGCAGCGGTTTCCCTCAAATGTGAAGCGGAATTTTGTTTTGATGAGCACTGTAACGACCTTTTTGCAGAGACGGTATGTCAATGAGCTATTGTTCCTTTTCAGAGTGCAGAATGACCTCCAAACTCAGAAATTTCTTCAAATGGAATATGCTCGTTCTATTGCATGAGTTATTGTTGAAGGTATCATTTCAGCTTACGAAAACGTTCCAAGTGGATTCGTTGATGTTCAAAGATCGCGCTCCGTATGAGCTCATTCTACCGATTGAAGTTGGACCTCTCGGTTATGCCACGTATATCGTTGATAACTCTACATCAACGTAAGCGAATTTATGTGGGGTTTCTCTCTGAAAATGGAGGCTTGGGAGTTTTCTCTCTTTTCTATCCCTGCTTCTGTCCAAGATCAACTAATCATTACTACTACCGACCGAACGAACCAGCGCAAATTTGGTCTAATTGTTTGCACACCCATGAGATTTAGTCATACGCAACTGCATGCAAAAGACAAAAGGAGCCGATGCGCAACATTCCGGACGAAACAGTTTGTACATAGCGCCACTGTTATGTATAAGAGCAGCTGAAATCGGGAATCTTTGTTGATATGTAATGAAGTTATTCTTTTGAAAGGTCACCTACTGTCGAATTATGTTCGCGTGAGCCTCACTTTTATTAAGGTGCATAAGTGAAATAGCTTTTCTCCTTGCTGTTTAGTTGGTTTCATCGCGGTTGACGTCTATCGATAAGGTAAGCTGGCGAAAGCCAATAGAATGCTCGATACCAATGAAGAAACATTGACTATCCGAAAGAGCTAGACTTGAGCTGCCCCGTTTTCAAATGCATGGGGAACTTCACATGGGCTAGTCCTTGCCCCGAGACAACAAAGTACAGATGCACACTTCTCTGCCTATCAGACAGATTAAAGCTTTTTTCGGACAGGATTTCAGAGCCCAAAAGTGGCATAGCAATGTTGTGTTGTTGGTGAATCAGTGAACTGAAATATTTCCCATAAGACTTTATCGATAACAAAAGATCCCACTCAATGATCTATGATCTTGAGTGCTGAGTTTTTCGAAATATCCGGTGATTTCGAGTCCTCTGAATGCTCGGTTACTCAGAAGGTTTCGAATATTCAAGAGCCTCGATTTACTAACTCAATTCTCCTAATTCGATTCAAATGGTTCGAATATGAGCAATGAGTTTCTGCGAATCAAACACTTGAAGGGTGCTGGTCTGAGTTCAGAAGCTTTTTTTTGTGATGATGTGGTACCTTTTTTCGTAAAGAAGAGTGGAACTGTGGAGCAAAGAGAAATTTTTGTTTGGGACTGTTCCCGGCAATTAAGAAATGCTGAAGGCACTCTAACAAGGGTGGGCTGCAGACTTAAGATGAAGTTTCGAGATGCAACTTCAATATGTTTTACTTAGGGGGAGGACAGCGCTCCAATATGCCGTACTTAGAATCGTCTAGATGCCTCTGAGATATACAGGAGATGTTCAAAAGTGGGCATTTCCATAGCTTTACCATGAGAAAATGGGTACACGAATTATAATTTTTTGAGCGCTCAAAAAATTTCTTTCAGATTGAGTCTAAGGCCTCTATCAGAGTTCGATCGCCGCGCGACGCGATGGGATGATAAACATGAGCATTGATCGAGATCGCGTCGCGCGTCGATCTGTATTTAAAACATGTCATCGCGGCGATCAGTTCCTAGGGGTTGTTCTGGGTGCTGATTACCAATCTGAGGCGCAGTTGTCAATATTCCAAAAATTCCGCCTCATTTGGTCCGAAGCTTCAAAATGGCGGAAATTTTGCTGCCCAAACGCGACTTTTCGATTTCGATAATTAACGGTAGGTTACGGTGGGTATACGGTAACTCGGTCAAGGTCTCAGATTTGACTCATGTCCACTCTGGGTGTCATTTGGGACACCGAACACGAATTTGAGGTCCATTTTTTGATTTTTGAAATTTCAAGGTGGGTATGTAACGCCAGTTAAAAGGCAATATGCTTTCCGTAGCCTACAGTAACCCTAAGTCTGACGAGGAACCCAGTTTCGGGTTCAACGCCCTTAGTCGAAAGTTTTGAGCCTTTTTCCGAAGACTTTTTTCTAAACGCCCCCAAATTTCCCTGATGGGTACCCTTACCTTTTTGTGAAGCAATAAAAATACCATTTTTGGAATCCCCGCGGCCATTTAGCCAATTTCAAACACGGGTCATTTATGTACTCTCACAGACCTACAGCAACGGCAACATGGTTTTCTAAATCGCCACCGTAAGGTGGCAAGCCTCTCTTGTAAGTTTGTCCCGAAAAGATTATAGGAATCTTCCGCGGTTCCACCGTGGCACGGCAGAATGATGTGATATGAACAGTGAGCACGGATGGAACTGATACTTTGCGTTTCTTATTGTGCGTTGGCGCAGTCTCGGTGCTCATATGTTTTGATATACGTGCACCGAGTCTGAGAGAAATCGCCGCTCCGGCTCCGCGATAGAGCCGCACCGGCTCCTACAGGCACCGAAGCGGCACTATCGTGAAGCCGCTATCGCAGAGCAGTAGCTACTACGCGACAGTGCCGCTGCGGCTCCGGGAGACTATCTCATATAAACTTAATTAAGAAATATAATACAACTAGGGGGCCTAAGAAGAAAAATACGCACCTGCTGTCATTACTTTCTCTGTTTGATAAGAACAGAGGTTACCGCCATTTTTGAGTTCAAGGAAATACGAAATGTACCTCAAACATGAGTTAATGAACGGCAACGATTCCGTTTTACCACACAAGACAGGACATCGTACTCGACGCGGGTTCGCTGCTGCATCCTCGCGGAGCGGCGCGGCTCCAACGCGGAGCAGCTGCGTTACTATCGTGGCAATGTCGCGGCGTTGTCGAGGCTAAGACCCTACGACAGAATCATGATGACACAGTGATGATCAAGGAGCCGCTGCGGTACTATCGCAGAACTATCGCGGCATAGTCGAGGGTCGCGGTAATTTTTCGGAACTGACGCGGCAAATTTTCTCAGAGAAGTTTGCGCCGACGCGCAATAAGGAACGCAAGGTCTCAGTGCGATCTGGGCCGGCTGTACCTATAAAGCGCATCCGAATGCGAATGTCCGCCCATGTTGTTGGCCTGCTTACCGAACGGGCGGTTTCTGGTCGTGGTCCACCGGGTGGAAAACTGGGACAACCATCTGCTTTTTCCGACGCTCATTTCCTCTTCTAGGATTCGGTAAGGTGTGTCCTTATTGGATCATTTGCTAGGTTTTGTTACCATTGAGGCGGTTGACTGGTTGCCACGTTTTGGTGTAGAGGGAAAAATTCCTTGTTCTTGTTATTTTTTCTTCTAAGATTTGTTTGGTTAGTTTCCACCCCTCGGGGGTAAATTGAAGAATGGTGCGCACCTATGTTAGAATTTATAATATACCGATTTTCCAATCAGTGGGGGAGAATCACCTTTTTCACTCAACCATCCACAACAGTTCCCCCCTTTTTCGGACCTGATGAAAAAACAGTCGGAATAACTGGGTGGTGGCTATTGTGTATTCCAACCCCTGAAGAGGCGGGATAAACGGGGAGAGACGCAGCGAGTTGGCTGTCGCAGGCTCCGTGTTGCGTCCAATCAGGACCCTCGCTCCTCCCCCGTCTCTGCCGCCTCTTCAGAGGTGGGAATACACGATGGCCACCATCCGAAACAACTATTGGGGAGGTCCCGCTCGAAAGTTCGTTATCGTGCTGTGTACGGTCAGAACAGTTTACCTAAACCTCTCTATGATTACAGTAATAGATTCTTGGGGTCCGTAGTGAAAATTCCTGTGATTATTTTATTACAGCAGGATGCATTAGGCTCGTTGAATTTTCAATTTTTCGGGAGTGATAAAGGGTATAACATTAGAGGCAAAAAAAACACACCAAACGGATTAGTTCATACAGTGTTAACCGCAATATGTCAGAAATGAATCGAACAAGTCTCAAAGAGAAAAAAGGAGAAAAACTATGTTTTCTGATTACAAAAATTTGGGCCATTCTCGCCCCAGGGTAAGCCAAGTCTCACAAATAGTTGTTCACGACATATGATAACGAAACCACCTGGAGCTCTGAGGTAAAGAGCAGTCGAGGGCAGTAGAGATTTACAGCCGCAGTCAGCTGCGTTACGCCGGGTGAAACTCGTCCATAAACTCCCGGGGCGGTATACATGTACGCGGATGTTACGAAGGGGTTGTAGCAGGGTTTAGGGCGTCGGTGCGTTCGATCATCGCAATGCGAGGGCTAGAGATCATCAATCAATGGTGTCTCGGCGGGGTCTCAGCTACCCTTCCCTCCCAGGTAGGGTTGGCGAGGGAAGATTTTTCTGTGATCTCGGGACCTCGCCCTGCTATCATCGCACGCTCCCACGTCCCAAACCCTGTACCAACCTCTTCGTAACACTCACCTTCGTGAATGCCGCCGCGATACGATGGTCGCCTGACACGCACGCCGACCGCATGGTCGGACACTGCGATCGGATGCACTTTGCATAAGAGGTTTTCGGCTGCTGAGGCGGCAATACTCGTTTCGCAGTCGCAGTGTGATGTTGCGCTGCGTAGCGTTGAAACTCTATACTAGGCTTCACTCTTGGCTCATGCAAATTAGCCCCTCTGTGCTATAACTGATAGCGCTCTTGGAGCGAATCGTCAGTTGTTCCTCACAAAACGCGTGCACTCTGCCATTTTGAACTTGAGCGCAAGCGTCTTATACTTCTACCGATTATAATATGTAATGATAGGGCGACCGCCGTGCCTCAGTCAAATCAAAAGCGTTCCAAACACGCATCTGAGGAGTGCAAGCCTTTTGGTAGCAAAAAATTCCATCAAAATGTTTGCGTTTTGTGGGCTGCAGCTATCGCTGCGATGAAGCGTGCACTGCATGAAGTGTTCTTTATTTCAGACTTCAGAGCGATACCACATAAGTTTCTTCTAATTGTTCTTAGCAATGAACTCTTTTTGTGGCTCAAACCCTCTGTCGTTTCCCTTCTATTTTCTCTGAGGTGTTTTGAGTTCTGACCTTCAACAACCTTCTTGTCAAAAAAGTTTTTTTGCTCTCTTCATTTTATGAGAGCTTACAGAAGTTTTGTTTCCTTCAGTTTCAGGAGGGCTACCACACCACAGCTTCCTGTCAGAATCAGAGCTGGAAAACGAACAGAGCCTCCAGTATTCATAGAAAATGAGGTAAGCAAAGGTTTTCTAGTATTTTCTGGCACACCAGGCGCTCTCAGAGCTCATCTGCTGCTTTCGTTTCCGAACACATTTTTGCAAGCAACTGAAGTCTGTGTTATTTCTGTACCAAAACTCAGGCACAGACACTGAAAGCTGAAATACTAGCATTGGGAAGAGGTTATCAAAGTTCATTCTGATATAAAGTTCACTTCCGTCGAGCGCGTGCGTATGCACGCATCAGCAGCGTCTCCTTCTCCCCCCACACTTTCTCGCCGTCATTCCCTCGCTTTACACACGCATGCAAAGGAACAATCTAAATTTGCCTCTGAAATAGAGGATACACTTATTTATTTATTTATATATTTATTTATTTATTTATTTATTTATTTATTTATTTATTTATTTATTTATTTATTTATTTATTTATTTATTTATTTATTTATTTATCTATTTATTTATTCATTTATTTATTTATTTATCAACTTGCTGAAATGGTAGTTGTCCGCGAGGTTGGTAGATGATGTTCATTGGATGACGCGTTTCGGCATAGTCTCCTTCCTCAGAGTCTGAAAGGATCAAATCGAAATGTGCTTAGTCGGTCAAATGCCGACGAAAACCCTACTGAAATTCGATAAATTTTTTCTCCAAAATTATGTTCAAAAGCAGAGAAAATCAGGAAGAAAACCGTATCTTGCTAGTAAACTTGTTAAAGAGTCAAACACCTTTAAGAAGTTGTCGAAAAGCGGAACACACTGATGAGGGCCGCTACCTCTCAACGTTGGAATGCGAGTCTGAGATAGGGCTTCAGTTCACCAGCTATATATTGGCCTCCGCCGTTCAGAATACGCATCGGATAGCCCGCCTGGATCCAGAACGCCTCCTGTGTTTTCCGGGCAGGGGTGTCAGTTTCTCGCCTCAAAATCTCGGCCTCTATTTGACAAATTTACCTGAACCAAAAGTGGCCAAATTTTCACCGGTTTTCCCGTGTAAATTTTATGTTTTGTGATTGGTAATCAATGAGCTCAAAAGAGTGATCAATTTACTCCTGGGTGGGGGGAACGATAAAGCAATCGTCTATGTACCTACAGTATACCCTTGGAAGCCGTGCGATCACCCGAACGGCATTGTGAAACCAGCAACAAAAACATAGTTGTGCCTTATAAACCGGTGCACTTCTCGCAAACAAAAAGGGCTGTCTTCAAAAATATGTGTCGATTAGCAAAATGTGCCTGTCCCGGAGAAAACTAGCGAAAAGTTCGTTTAAAAAGCGCATGAAATTGCCGGTTCTATCCCCCCACTTTGAGCTTTAACAGACACAGGGGCTCAGTCGTACGCCTAGAAGAGCAAGAAACCGCAGATGATGGAAAAGTCACCCTGAAATTGCCCTTCATTTCTGATGAAGCGAGCAAATCCTTGGAAAAATATGATCACAAAACTGGACGAGCAAGTCCCGTCACTATTGTGGACATCGCCCCTATTAACTTCAGAGCTCGTCTTATATGAAACCGTCTATACGACCGCGTTTGCACATCCCCCCATGATAGATGGTAGAGAGGGAGACTACACTGCATGCGGTGTGGTCTACAGGATCTTGTGCCAGTTGTGCGGCGAACAATACATTGGGGAGACTACGCGGCCATTGCATGTTGGAGTTGAGGAGCACTTAGACAATAAAAAAGGCTGCGGGCTACAGCAGTTCTGGGGTGTCACCGCATTAACACCCACGGTGGCGAGGATTATTGAATAGAGTTCGAGATTTTGGGGCGAGAATCTGACACCCCCGCTCAAAAAACACTGGAGGCCTTTGGATCCAGGCGAGCGATCCGAGAATTAATCGGAACGGCGAGTGCTTCTGTATACATAGCTGGAAAACTGATGCCTTACCTCACTTCACTCGCACTCGCATTCAGCAGACTTGCATTCATACGTGGAGAGGTAGCGGCCGTCATCAGTGTGTTCCGCTTTTCAACGACTGCTTCAAGGTGTCTGACTCTCTAGCGAGTTTCCTAGTCAGATTTTGCCTGGTTTTGCTTACTTTTGACGATAATTTTGCAGAACAGATTTCTTGAATTTTAGTAGAGTTTCCGTCGGCTCTGACCGACTAAGCATATTTTGGTTTGATCCTTTCAGAATTTAAAGGGGCGACTACGCCGAAACGCATCAGCCCACAAACGTCATCAACCAACCTCGAGGACAATTAAAGAAAAATACTCTCTTTTTGGTTCCGTTTTTGTATGTTTGTTTTGAGCAGTAATAGAATTATAAGACTTGTAGAATTTTTTTTTGAAAATTACATCATATAAACCATATACTCGTCAGAATGGAATGGTGTTATAAATGCGATGTCAAAGAATTTTTTAGATATAAATTGTTTCGCCCCTGTCTCCAGACAATTCATATCTCTAGCTACCCCGGGGCTCTTAAGTGAAGAAGGTAGCTAGGAAATTTTTATATAGTTTGGACAAACTAAGAGAATGGTAATACAAATTTAATGTTATAATCATATTAGTATTTTCGATTTAATTTATACAAAATCTGATTGAAGCTACTGTGTCGTTATCCTCCGAGAGCTCGTCAAGCTAGGAACAAAGTTCCAGGGACTCCCCCTCATCCTCGGATAACAATTATTTTCGAACTAAATTTTGACTTCAGCCTAATTTAAAGTTCAATTTAGATTGGATTCTCAAGATGACATTCAGGAACAAGTAGGAAAAGTAGTATAGGTGAGGAACAGAAAAAATCTAAAAAAAGAGAAAGAGAGGCAGAAAGCCAGAAAAAAAAGGAAAAAGAAAGAAGAAAGAAGAAAGAAGAAAGAAGAAAGAAGAAAGAAGAAAGAAGAAAGAGGAAAGAAGAAGAAAGAAGAAAGAAGAAAGGAGGAAGAAGGAAGAAGGAAGAAGGAAGGAAGTAGGAAGTAGGAAGAAGGAAGAAGGAAGAAGGAAGAGGGAAGAAGAAGGAAGAAGAAGGAAGAAGGAAGGAAAAAGGAAGGAAGAAGAAAGAAGGAAGAAGGAAGAAGGAAGAAGGAAGAAGGAAGAAGGAAGAAGGAGGAAGAAGGAAGAAGGAAGGAGGAAGAAAGGAGAAGGAAGAAGGAAGAAGGAAGAAGGAAGAAAGAAGGAAGAGTGAAGAGTGAAGAGTGACGAGTGACGAGTGACGAGTGACGAGTGAAGAGTGAAGAGTGAAGAGTGAAGAGTGAAGAGGAAGAGTGAAGAGTGAAGAGTGAAGAGTGAAGAGTGAAGAGTGAAGAGTGAAGAGTGAAGAGTGAAGAGTGAAGAGTGAAGAGAGTGAAGAGTGAAGAGTGAAGAGTGAAGAGTGAAGAGTGAAGAGTGAAGAGTGAAGAGTGAAGAGTGAAGAGTGAAGAGTGAAGAGTGAAGAGTGAAGAGTGAAGAGTGAAGAGTGAAGAGTGAAGAGTGAAGAGTGAAGAGTGAAGAGTGAAGAGTGAAGAGTGAAGAATGAAGAATGAAGAATGAAGAAAGAAGAAAGAAGAAAGAAGAAAGAAAGAACGGAAGAAGAAAGAAAAAAAAAAGAAAGAACGGAAGAAAGAAAGGGAGAAAGACAGGAAGAAAGAAAAGAGATAAAGAGAGAAACGGAGACAAACAGAGAGAAAGAGAAGAAGAGAAAAAAAGGAAAGAAAGAAAAAGAGAAAGAGAAAGAAAGAAAGAGGGAAAAAGAAACAACCAAACAATCGAACCCACCGAACAATCGCAAAGTGGAAAGGAAGTTCCACTAGAATAGGTGGGGTAGCCACCATATCGCCATGATATTGGAAAAAATGAACCATACTGTTTTGCCTCAAACTAATTGTTTTGATAAATTTGATAGTGTGAAAATTCGGAGTTGATAATATCAGAAAATTTGTCTGACCATGTTATGTAATTGTTTGAATTTGTTGTATAATCCATACTTCAGTAATATGAATGTGTTTCTATTTATACATTTCAGAATATTGTTATGTATGATATGTTCAGGGTAACAGTTTTTGCTTAGTAAATTTTTCAACATTATAACTCGTTCTATAAAGTCGGGTAACAGACTTGATGTACGTGCGATTCTTAAAACTTCTGTGTAAATGACAGAAGACCTAATTCTGATTTAAATGTTGGATTGAAAATGGGGGAATCTTATGACTTTGAAATCAAAGCTGTCTGTTTTATTGAAAGGCTTGGATATAATAGCATTATTAACTATTTTCAAATCTAAATCCAGGTAGAGTTCGCGCAATCATTTTAGTCTGATGAATGAACGGGACTGCGACGGTAGATCACCCCGCGCGAACCGAAACCCCATTCTCCATTGAGGCCGCCAACCCCGCACGGCCAGCCGCCTGGTCCATGCGTCAGACTAAAATGAAAACGGAAACAATAGCTGCAGTGGTATTCGTTGAAATGTGTTTTTCTAAATTGAAAGTGTTTTTGTATATGATCTGAAGTTTGTTATAAATATGGTTTTCGTCAGAATTATGTATTACAAGAAGATCATCCATATATCTGAAAGGATAAAATGTTCTACTGTGAGAAATGCAATCGATTGAATATTCATATTTGAAAATGGATAATGTTAAGTCGGCTAACAAAGGGCTGAAATTACCTCCTTGTGGTACACCATTAATTTGTTTATAAATAATTTGTTTGAAACTGCAGAAACTGTTTTTGAGTAAATAATCAGTAAAATATAATAAATCTGTTGTGGTATAGTATCTGTAATTAGAACGAGTGGTTTCGTTGGTGTAGAGAATATTTTTGTGCCCATTGAAGGCAATGTATTTTTTATCAGCGTTGTTGAAACAAATGTGTAGTAACTTCTGAACATTCTGGACTATAGTTTTATGTGGCAGATTTGTAAGTATATTAGTGAAATCTGCCGAAAATAGTTTTTTGTTATCCATTTGCATGTCCACAAGCTTGTTACTTATATTAATATCGTCAATTGACCAATATTCGATGAAATTTCGATTTCGATTTTTCACAGCTTTACAATATTTTTTGAAATGATTTTTGATGAATGTGAATATAGTTTTCAATTCAACCGCCAAAGGCTTGTTAATACCGTTGCAATCTCCTGTTATAAATCTGAACTTCGTAGGATTTTTATGTAGCTTTGGTAGAGCATAAATGAGTGGTATATTAGGATTTGGGAATATTTTTATTTTCATATTGTTGAAAAGTAATGTATACCTATTATAAAGAACATCAGGTGTTTCTGTATCATAGTTTGCGTATGTCTCATTACTATCCCTTATGTTCAGTAAGTTGTTTTCGTAAACAATACCCATTTCTTTAGATATTGTTTGTAGATAGTATTTTTTGCAAATAAAACTGTAATTGTTAGCAGCTTTATCAAGTGGACATATCACAAACTTATTCTTTAGTTCCGCTAAATGATTCCTATCGAAATTACACATATATTCTTCATTTAAATTTCTGTGATACAGAAGCGGCTTGAATTTGTTTTTCATATTAGTTCGGAGCCAGGTGCTTATGTTATTTGAAACTTTTGTGTTATTAATTCTATATTTGTTTACAATTTTTTGTTCGTGGTCCCCAATGAAAGCATCTATCCATGTGTAGATGTCTCGCTTTGTCGTTTTATTGTTTTGAATATATTTTGTGCCAAAACGTAGGAGTTTTCGTAGCCCATGATCTTGGACGATAGTATGATCTCCACTAACTATGTGTCCATGATTGATGTCGATAAATTTTGTGTATGCGGATTCGTTACACACACAGTCCTGTCTAAGAGATGTTGTGAGATCTTCGAGATTTAGTGTTCTCAGAAGGAGATTATAATTAAGAATTTGTTTCGAAAATGGGGGTAAGTATTTATATACGATTCTGAAGGTATGTATGGAATATTAGTGTTGTTTCTGATTTTATTGCTAATGTAGTCATTATTGATAAGTTTGCTGATGTTGACATTATCCAAAATTCTGTGAATGTAATTTATATCCACATTTAAGTAATTTTTACGTACAGCAGGTTTTCTGCTTGCAGTTTTACTAAAATGGAATTTGCAAAGAATGCATATGAGAATATGCCTGTTGTTTTCATTTATTTTCAAGAGAAATTCGGTCTTGTAACATAGGCAACTTAATACGGTTAACACTTTCTTCTTTAAACTGTGTAAATATCTATACATATCTGCAACATTACTGCAGTTATTTATGAATGCTAAAAAATCATTAATGTCCAAGTTTTGTTTATTATTTTTATTTCTCCTAGGACCGTTTCTTGTTCGTTGCTTTATTATGTGTAACGCGTAATAAGGGTGATTACTCTTGTGTCTAAGAGGGTTTGTTATATCAGATACGTTTCCATAACTTTTAATATTATCGTTGAGTCCTAAGGGATACGCAGTGTTAAGTAATTTGATCCAGAACAGTTCTTTACCTGCAAGTACTGCTTTGTCACAGTTGTTGGGGAGTGAGTCTAAAGTACAAACAGATATGGTGGAATTTCTGCATGTAGATTTAAGATGATCATATAAATAATTATTGATGTCTTGCTTTCGTATATGAAATAAATGTTCTTTTTTCCTGCATTTTAATTTTCTTGTTGTAATTCCAACATATTGGCAGTTGCAGTTATCACATGTCAAGCAGTAAACTACGTTTTCATTATTGCAATTATGATTCTCTGCTGAATAAGTATTTATTTTTAATCTGGAGTTATTTGAGATAATGTAAGCACTGTGGTCCATAATATTGCAAATTGTACAATTAGGATTACAGTTGGTTGCAGTGTTGCTATTACTGAAGTTGATTATGAAATTAACATTATTCTCCTTGCTTCTTTGAAAAGTAGTATTTGCATAATAATTTAAAGGAGAAAAACTGTTGCTTGCTTGAGTTGCAGACCATTTGTTAGATTACAAGGCCGGCCCAGACCAAGTACCTTTTGTGTGGGATGAGGTGTTTGGTGGGGCTGCCACCTAGGTCACCGCCAACATAAATATGTTACCTAGAATGCAATAATGCGTATTATTATAATTGGAATAGATAAAGGAGTATGTGACCTTTCCAAGTTCAATTTCAACAAGTTACAACTAATTCACTTGTGAGTTATCCTGAGACCTACCACACTGAATCATATCACAGTCTGGAAGGACGGATTCGAAAAAGTCCCTTCATGAATCTTGCGAGTAAGAGCTCATCGTCTTCGTTCATCCTTCCTCGTAAACACTCAATATACACCACTATAGCTGATTTCTAAGTGTTGGCTGTATGATCCATCACTGGTCGAGAGATCGCCGCGTCGAACACAAGTGACACGCACGCAAGCGAGAAGGTAATGATCCCACCACTACCTCCTCGCTTGCGTGCGTGCCACATGTGTTAGACGCGGCGCTCTCTCGACCAGTGATCGACGATAGAAAGGGTAACCCCGCTAGCATGCAGCTTTGACAGGAAATCGATAATATCCTTAATTTTGGGATTAATATTGTCAATATTACGCAGGTAGCAGAATAACGACCACCTTCTCAGTGCGCTATCATACTGTTTAGCGTAGCCTTAAACCAACTAGCCATTAATACCTTAATGGAGGCTGCATTGATACCTGTTTTCCTCCAGCACTTAGCGAGATGATGCATGCTAAGAGCGTGAAGGCCTTCTTCTAAAGATAAGGATGCGGGCATCCGACCGCGTTCACCAGCAGGTCTGGTTGTCGATAAATTTGAACTATCTTTCGACTGTGCTCCATGAGCAGTGACCATCAGGGCTGACTGGGCCATTTCGGACACACGAGGATCAGATTGGACTGCTCTCGCACAGCCTTGCTGATTACTCGGCTCACCATGTTGAAGGGTGGATTTCCGTGACCGCAGATTCCCGACCTTTTTTGCTTTAATGCGTAGACAGCTGTGCAGCGGGGATCTGGTAGAAGTGAGAAGAATCTCCTACACTTGGTATTCACACGAGGCGTGAAAAGATCAATGTCGGGCGCTCCCCATTTATGGAATGAAGTCGAAATTACCTTATTGTCTAGAGCGTATTTCTAAGAATCAGAGAAATTCCTAGACAGGAAGTCCGCGTCCACATTGTGTCAAGTAGGTTACTCGCGAAACATCGAAGACCAAAGAAACAAGCGGTTAAGCAGTTCTAACGCCGCACGTAGCTCCCCAGCCCCCGTCGGAAGCATCGGACGTTACTGTTATCAAGGGTGTTGATATGGTGTTAGGTTCGAAACAACTGGTAGGGAAATCCGTCATGAACCATTCCAGGTCGTCTACACAACTTGACGGACGGTGAGCGGGCTAACATGGTAGTCTTCCCCAATGACCGGAAAGAAAGTGCTTGTTCATCGCTGTGGTTTTCTGGGAAAGAGGATCGCTGACCTATTAGCAATCGAGAAGGCTACTACTCTGCCTACGAATTCCGAAACCGTTATTAACCTTACCAAACCAGCATTTACAAGCTGGGAAGCTTCCTGTTGACCGCGTACCAGGAATCGATAATCTACAGCGTCAATGGTACTGCCTAAAACGTCCAGGTTCTGCGAAGGAATAAGGTACAACTTTTCACGATTGATGATAAAGCCCAGAATCTCCAGTAAACTGATGGAACGGGATATATTAATACACAGCGCTTCTTTCAAATCAGCGAGAAGGAGCCAGTCATTTAGATAGACCGGCAATCTGACACCTTGTTCCCTCAACGCTGTAGCAGCATGTTTCGTAAGTCGGTATACACATATGGCGCGGAAGACGAACCGAATGAGAGGGCTCGGAAGCAGTCAAGGTTTCTCCGGAATCGGAAACAGATACATTCGGTAGCATTCATGAATGGGGATTGAAAAGTATGCGTTTCTCATGTCCAGTTTAGCCATATATGATCCAGTGTTGACCTATATATATCCTTACCATATCCAGAGACTCAAGTTTGAAGTGGACCTGGGTAAAAAATATATATTGAGTAATTTCAGGTTAATGATTGGGCGAACAGATTCATCTTTCTTGGGAATCCTAAAAATGAAGGAAATCCAAACCTTTTCGGACCAACTCACAGGCTCTATGGCTCCCTTATCAAGCAGCTGCTGCACTTCATCTGCTAAGGCGGGATCCTGAAAATACCACCCTCTTACATTCCATGAGTACTGGCGGGTCTCCTCGAAACATTAGCTTGTACCCTCGTAATGTCTCCCAAGCCCAACGGTGTATATTTAGAAATTTCCAGTGGTGAGCGGAAGACGAGAATCTACCCGCTACAAGGTTATGAACGTAGTCTTCAAAGGCATATGAATTAAAGCTTAGTAACCTCGAGTCATGATTCCTGTCCTTTTCTATTGTCTGCTCCCGCTGCTTCTTGGGCGATCGATTCTTCTTTTGGTGAGTCGTCTTGCGCTCCTCTAGAAAGGCATAAAGGCAGCAGACGCGCTCGAAAAAGTTGTTGAGATAACTAAGCTACTTGGGTCGTATGGCCCCTACTAGAGCGCTCACGCCGATGGAAGCGTCAAAAACGAGTGGAAACCACTAAACTTCAGTCGAAAATTGTTGTCAGCCACGCCCATGAGCTTTCAACCACGCCGCCTCAAAATACGAATACGGTCACTTTGGCTGGTTATCAAACCTTCCAACGAGGTGAGCGTTCTAGTACAGGCTGTAAGAGGCTATTGGCTTCGCTATCCCAACCGTTTTATCGTCAATATTAGCTATTTCAACCGCTCGGTCGAAACTCGTCCAATTTCACCCCATAACAAGAACAGCCATTATTCCTGCATTTGCATGCCGTTTTCGTGGGTTTTTCGTTAGTTTCCCATACTATTACCTTCAAACCTTTGATTTATGACGTAAAACCGGTGCCATTTTCGAGCGTGTCTGCTGCCTTTAAGCCAGGCGTTGGCACTGGGTTTTTTCTACATCCTCCGACGACAGCTTCGTTCCAATCAGGACCCCGGCGAACTCATTCCAGGGCTTTTCCGCCGACCTGGTAGGAGTCTCGATTTGTAAGCGACGATAATTGGGTGCTGAGTGTACCGTATCCACGCCGTAGCTTCTGAAATGAAATTTCTCAAACTTCTTGACGTGCTCGGAATCGTTATCCGGCATCTGAAAAATTATGGTGGGTGACATAACAATCATCATTTAACATAATAACACATAGGCGCCTATCACATTTTATGATACTATGATGGCGAATGTATTGATTTGAACTACCTCCTAGGATGCTAACCCGGTGTACGGGAGTCGCTGCCTGGCCCACGTGGGGAAATCGATAGGCCATGTATCGTCCCTTAATGAGTCTTATTTAAGTGGAACCACCGAAAAAAGGCCCATGGGTGGGAAGCAGAGCGTCAGAGGCGGTCTTCGGACTCACACCTATCTAACTAGCCCGTTTAGCGATTCAACCACCCTTAAGGAAGGCGTCCCAGACAGCCTTAACAACTTAGGTGAGGGCACTATCAAGGAAGGCGTCTGGGACTGCATTTAAAGTCTGACCATGGGGGGGGGGAAATGGATACCCCAGATGCTGCTTTGGCTCCCTGGCAGAGTATGAGTTGAAGAGAAGAAGAGAGAGAGAACAGCTCGCCGAGGGGAGCAGGATTGGAATCAACCAACCTCTGCGAGCTCTAGAAAGGGCAAATGACGTGTTCGAGTCTTTCCGGCCACACGTTGACTAGTGGCGAGAAGAGATCGAACAGGCCACAGTGTAGCACACTGTGGGTGGTCAAATAGAGAAGACAGGAGCTGTAAGGGCGAAAGCGGATGTGATTGATAAGTGCAGTGTTACATAATGCTTGTTTTCACGTCTTTCATCTTGCTCCTAAAGTACTTAGTACTCTCAAAGTAGCCAACAACTACTTTAAAGGCAGTGTTAGAGCTAAATTATGGATGGCGAGTTTTCCGTTGAATATAGGAGGTGGGAGGCCCACTGAGGCGGAAAGGCTAGCAAAAAGATGACCGGAAACCGTTTTTGCTAATCAAAACAGGATTGCTTTTTCGACGTTTCATATCTGACAACAGATGAATTGACTTGTTTGGAGGAGTGAACCTTTCAATACAATAGATGTGACCAACCTAATCGACTATCACATGTCAGTGTTAAATCTTGTGGTGGGTGTTTGGTTTCTTACAGATTATAGTAGGTCAAGGGCTTACTGTTACAGCAGTGTCGGAAAGATCTGCGAAGAGCAGGATCTTTTGTGTGACGTCCAATTTTTGAGAATGTGAGAACTGTTCGTTGTGAAGGAATGAAGTTTTTCCATGTCACAACGTGATCGTATCTTATCGACCGACTTATCGAAGCCCTTCTTCTTTTGCTGACCGGCTGTTCACGTGTTGAAGCTCCTTCAGGAAGGAATAGTGTGCAGGGCCAACTTTTTGATCGTGAACGCTGCTTTTAAAGCTCCCAAAAGAAGTATTAATTTGTTGGGCGGGCTGCAACAGTGGCTAGGCTGCAGCACACGATTTGGACCCACTTTGTGTCTGTTCTACCAGTTCTTTATTCACTTTTGACTTGAGAAGGGCTGAAAGCTCATGATGTTTCGAAAAAACCAATTTTATTTTCCGCCAACACTGCCTTCAAGATTAGAATAAAAGGCTCTAAAAAGCAAGCAATTATCGAAATCTCGTAAGTTGGGGGCTGGCGGAAACCCAGCTTAAACTTGTTCCTGCGCCTTTCTCCCCGGAATGGCACTTATTTCCACTTTTGGGATTGCCGTATCTACCCTTTCCCGAGGATTACACAACGATTGTTTTTTATCGTGAACCCTGTTTTTAATACAGAAGTGATGAAGTTTTCGACTATGCGAAAAAAAGATGTAAGCACGAAATGCTGTACAAGCCTCAGGGAAACCAAATTCGGTTACAGCCTAATAATTGCTCTGCGATCGATACAAAAATTGAGAAATGTGAGGATTTAAGGCGATTCTGCTATCTTTCGATGAGAATGGTTTGGTATCGGCGATGAAGTGTAAAAAGAAGAACGTGACGCATACATTCCACCAGCAGTTCTTTTATTATCCAGGTAATTAGTATGATTGAATTACTCTAAGCGTTCCTGTGATTTGTTTCTCTTTCAGGAGTAATGAATGGTAGCCAGCCTTCAGGAGCGTATGTTTTTCGCCCAGATGGTGACGTTTTTGGTGTGGGAAAAGCTCGTCTGGAAGTGGTGAAGGTAGTTATTTCAATACGTCAGAGGTCTATATTCGGTTTGATTATTAATTTTTAAGGGTTCCCTCGTGGAAGAAGTCCGTCAGACATTCAACTCGTGGATTTCGCAGACAATCCGTCTGAAGAGAAACGCAAAACACATTGAATTCGACTGGATCGTTGGACCCATTCCAAAAGAGCGAAAGTAGGAATTCAAATCCCCTGCATTCTTCCATACAGCTCATCTCCCTTAATCTATTTTTATGATAGTTTGCGAGGACTCATTTAGTAGTAACCTTACTGGTTCTGAGATGATTGGAAGTGATAAATTAGTTATTAGTAGCCGTCGCATCTGTTAGAGTGTATATGCATAGACGATTACTACGACGCTTCGTTAAGAGATCCCATAACGAAAGAAGTCGTGACGAGATACATCGCCGACATCAACAATGGAGACGTTTTCTACACGGATTCCAATGGACGTCAGATGATGCGCAGACAGTAAGTGGAGAGTATGTGATGCATATCTTGCAGGATGCGTGAAAAACATATCCAGTTATTTATTGAATAGTATTGCTTCGAGTAAGACGCAACCTCGCTAGCTTGCTTTCAGTGCGAACTGGCGCAAGAAGCGATTTCTATTGAGTGCCGCCTATATCACGCTACGCCGCGATGAGTGTATAAACTTGGCTTTCAATGCAGCCCAAGGTCTGACCAAAACTGTGGATCCTTATAACTAGTTCTCAAATTTTACAAGCTTTCCGGCCCCTCTCCCATGTATGCGCTCTAGCATTTCGGCATAAACGTCCCACGCCCACATGACTTCTGTCACATTATAATAGCTTAGTAACATGCATTTATTTACTATAGATAGATAACACCATATACAATACCCACCCTAAGTTTTGGCAAAAAGGCGAAAAAAGCGCGGAAATTCGCTTTTTTCGTCTTTTGATCATAACTCGCTTCAAAGTGAACGATTTTCAAATTTGAAGACAGTTTTGGAATCAGCATTGATCCCTCTTTCTTTTTGATCGATACGTGGCTTACTCTGAGACAATGCATATAGGGTTGACACAATCAATCGAGTGGGTGAGTATGAGCTGCTGAAATGTGTGACTGGGTCTACTCTAGTTTATTCGAATATTCGGTCCAGTTTTTCTTTTCATTTTACAATTTGTGTTTTTTTATATTTTCAATTCTTTAAAAATTTAATCTCACTATTCCTCTAGGTATTATTTGTTAGCTATTCATTCAGTTATTTGCTTGAAACTTTTTGGTTTTTAAATATTTTGGTTTTTCTATTTGTATTTAATACTTGTTTCAATTTGCTTTATTGGATTTTTTATACGAATTTTCACTGTAATTTGAATACTTTATAATTCAGTTTGATTACTATAACTATCGCTTTATCTGGAAAATGATTTCAATAACAACGATAAAATATTATTCGGATATGAATCGTTTCAACTTTGACTTCAGACGAACAATTCATAACACTGAAAACTTTTAGAGTCTTCGATGTAGGAGCAAATTCAAGTTTCAATTGTTTGTGTCAATAATAAAAATTTCTTGGAGTTATTATTTTCAAAATGCGAAATTACCATTCGTCGCCCTGATTTCTAGAATTTTTTCAAGTTTGTGAAAACAGTTATTTTTTGAAGTAGTTATGACATATTTCACCCTTACACGAAGTTAAAATTCTTCAGAATCTATGAAACTTCAACCTGAAAACATTACCACTCGATTCTTGTCGTATTGTGAATTTCGAAACTGTCTCCATACCTGGGAAACAGTCAAGATTTACTGATCCTGCCTGGTTTTGGATGAACTCCGCGCTGGCAATGGTCCCCTTAGCTGCCTGCGCCTCAACTACTTTCACTCTATCTACCTGTTCCTCTCGACGGTCTAACGCACTCCTCGCTCGAAGACAGTCCCGGAAAGGGATTGAATTTGAGCAGCGAAGATGGTCTAGAAAGACAGCGGTGGAAGGTGCGGTCGTCGGAAAACCAATGTTCCGAAAGCATAATGGGTGGCTTCTGCAATGTTGGTGTATGGGGACGAGATAAAAGTAGTTGACGGTATGGGGGGCTGTTTTTCGGACAGCCTCGGAGGGTTCAGAAAAGAAAGCATTTATCCGTGTGGGTGCAATGCTCGCGGGTGATTTTTATGAAATTGAGAAAATGAAAATTCCATATTACGATCCTTCTCATTGTATTCAATAATTCCTGACCGCAATTGTCGAAGAGCAGTTAGTTGGTTGAGTCACACCTTTTGCTTGATGGAGTCATCAGTGCGGTGATGCGCCGCGGCCGCGCGCGTCGGTTTCTGGATGGTCTGCGACTAAGGATTCACTCACCGATAGCACAGTTCGAGAACGGGACTGGAATCCCAGGAAAGGACAACCCATAGAGCTAGTTCCTGTTCCGATTTTCTCTAAATGTTATTCAGTGTTATGAATTGTTCGTCTGAAGTCAAAGTTGAAACTATTCATATCCGAATAATATTTTATCGTTGTTATTGGAAATCATTTTCCAGATAAAGCGATAGTTATAGTAATCAAACTGAATTATAAAGTCTTCAAATTACAGTGAAAATTCGTATAAAAATCCAATAAAGCAAATTGAAATAAGTATTAAATACAAATAGAAAAACCAAAATAGTTAAGAACCAAAAAGTTTCAAGCAAATAACTGAATGAATAGCTAATAAATAATACCTAGAGGAAGAGTGAGATTAAATTTTCAAAGAATTGAAAATATAAAAAAATACAAATTGTAAAATGAAAAGAAAAGCTGAACCGAATATTCGAATAAACTAGAGTAGACCCAGTCACGCATTTCAGCAGCTCATACTCACCCACTCGATTGATTTTGTCAACCCTATATGCATTGTTTCAGAGTAAGCCACGCATCGATCAAAAAGAAAGAGGGATCAATGCTGATTCCAAAACTGTCTTCAAATTTGAAAATCGTTCACTCTGAAGCGAGTTATGATCAAAAGACGAAAAAAGCGAATTTCCGCGCTTTTTTCGCCTTTTTGCCAAAACTTAGGGTGGGTATTGTAGAGTCCAAACAACCTATCCCTCTTTTCAGGAAGAAGTTCAATCCTTCATTTAAATATGTCGACTCGGAACCAGTTTCCGGTAACTATTATCCAGTAACTAATCGTGCATATATAAATGTGAGTAATGGACAATGGCCATTCTTATGATTGATTGCATCTTGTCGATTGATAGGAATAAATCGAAAATTGCAGGATGACAGTAAACAGCTGACTGTCCTCACAGATCGAGCTGAAGGTGTGACATCGGTTGAGGGAGGAGTAGAAGTTATGGTAAGTTACTACTACGTATTTATTTAATGATTTTCGCATTTTATGTATCTAGTACCCAAATCGGATAGAACTTATGTACGCAAATACGAGCGGCCGCTGTTGTAGCACCTAGTTTGAAGAAGATGGTGCTGGGACCACGAGGTTGCGTACTGCAACATCCGTTGTCCGTTTTTTTGTTTTCTGAGACTTGTGGGAGTGAGATGGATCGAAAATCCGAACCATAATACAAAACCGCCCCTATCTTTTGGTCATTGGGCGCGCTAGAGCGTCGGAGCGCGCCGTTTGGCGCCGCTTTTGAATAACTCGCTTCAAGGTGGTCCAATCGGAAAATAGAAGGCGAATTCGGAATCAGCATAAAAAATGCGATCTAGTGAATGTATAAAATTTCAAAATGGAACTCAGTGGAAGATTTTTGGTTACGGTAACCATCCAATGTCCCTCGTGTCCAAATGAGGCTGGCATTAAAGTGTTGTGATAAACGGATTTCTTGACGTTTTCTCGTATTTAGCACATTCATATGCCGTTTGTTATTCCCTGTGTTTCTTTTGAAACATTTTTGCAGCGAAAAAAATTATTCAAAATTCATTAAAAGTAATTTTTCCTAACAATTTATGGATTTTAACGTGGCAAAATCACGAAGTTCTACATTAGTTATTTATTCTGAGATAAATTGCAAAACTTTGAGGAGAATTCGGGTATTGAAAGTTAAACGGAAATCGCGCCTCGGAATCGGATTAATTATTTTTCTTATTCAAAAAAGGTAGGTACAATACCGCGCGTATCTTTTGGTCATCCGGCGCGCTAGGGCGCCGGAGCGCGCCCTTTGGCGTCGTTCCTCCATAACTCGGTTCAAAGTTGTTTATTTCGAGAATAAACGTCAGATTTGAAATCAGCATGGAAAATTATTGCTGTGACTGTCTAATTGCGGGACGAAATCAGGTTCAGAATCAGGTAGTGCATGAACTTCATTCGAAAAATCATCAATTGAGAAAATTTTCAATTTTTTTAAATTTGAAATTTCATTAAAGTTCCAAAATTATATTTTCATACTAAAAACCTCCTAGGACTCCACGCATTTCTTGAACAGCGCATGAATACGCTTGGGAATAGTTTCAATGATGTGGAATTTGCCGAAACATTCTGAATTTTCAGAAAAAAAATGAGATTTCAAAATTGAATTCTCAATAAAAGTTCCTTGTTTGGTCTTCATCTCAGACGCCTCTTGAAAATACTCATTTTCGAAACTCCACTCATTAAATTCTAATAAAGCGAGGGAATCCGCAGTTTCTTCGGGACTCAAATGTACTAGCCGCTAAGGTCTCACCAGCGACCTTTGCGTAGAGCAATGTTCAGAGGGCTCTCGCTCCGTTCTAGACGCCGTCAGCCGGAATCATCCCATTGTCCTAGACTGACCTTAGAGCAGATCTGGAGACGGCCTTCACTGCCTCTCGACACTCCTTTGTGCTTAAAGGCAGTGTTCACGATAAATCTCGTTCTCGAGGTCTCGGTGTGAAACGCTAAGTTGGCAGCTGCTGTAGAGGATAGGGTCGAAGAAAGCAACGAAAACTGGCCAGAAATAAATACAAACGGCTTTGAAAGCTCTCCCGGTGCGCCTACCTATCCCGGTCCGCCCCCCAATCGGACGAGCTTGTGGTGCCGCACACGTTTCGATGGCAAATTGCCAAGCAACTCTGCCGCAGTTAGCATTATCGATTCGCGCAGATTTCGGGATTAGCGCGCGCTTGCCGAAATCAGCAGGGCCCATGATTCTCGTCCACGCCCTGAATTTAGAAACCGTTAATTTGACTTATTCTGGACGTTTTTCTTCCCTGTTTCTACACTATTAGTTACCTCTCGACCAAAAATCCCATTTTTGGGTCAAACTCGATTGCGATATTCATCGTAAACACTGCCTTTAAGAAAGCACAAAAACAAACGAAATAACGGGTGGTGCAATCACAGGAAAACATTGAAACAGTGCAGTGAAAAGGGAATAGTGGGAAGTCCTCTGATAGTCGACATCTCTTTATGGATCTATCAATGGTCTTACATTCTGCGATTTGTGGAAGGTATGACGCAGTGATCGGGTATGACGGATCATCATAGCATTCAATTTGAAGACTAGTCGTTGTTCGACTAGTCGTTGTTCAGTCGTGAGCAGTTGGTGTGCGCGCCGCCACGGGGCCAACGTGGTGTGTTCAGTTCTTGCGCAATAAGTGAACTCGAGATATTATGGAGTTCTAGAAGGGTTCTGGAATGAGTTCTGAAGCCGGTCTTCACCAGAAATTTCACCAGAAATTCAATTTCAAATTTTCATTTTTTTGTAGGAAAAATTCAAAGTTTTCAAAATTACCACAATGCGGACGCAATTCCACGTAGTAAGGCTAGAAAAACTTTTCTCGCGACTGTAACTCCAATGGTAAGAAAATTCAGAAGTGTTCAAGGACGAAATTCAAACTGGTAGTTTTATTGAAAATTCAGTTTTTACATTTCTTTTTTGGGAGAAAAATGGAAAATTTCCTAGATTATTGCATTCTTGAAACAATCTTTCGTGACGAGATTCATGGGATTCAAAGAAGGTTATGGTATCAGAATTCAAAAATTGTTCTCCTAATGAAAATTCAACTTTGAAATTTTAATTTTTTTTCGCGGAAAAAAATTATTTTTTCTGAAATTCAGCTTTTTAAATGAATGCTGATGAAATATATGCGCTCCACATGAACAGTGAAACATTCCTAGAATGTTTTCACACTGAAAATGGAAATTAAGAGAAAATTCAAATTTCAAATTTCAATTGTTTTTTTTTTCGGGAAAAAAAGATTGAAGATTTTCACGATTCCCACGTTTTCGAAATAAATTCATATAATGAAGCTAGAAATACATGGAATTCAATGAGAATTTTGGAAAGAAATCTAAAATTTGTGGTCTTACAAGGGAAGTATAAGAAGCGTAGGCCTAAACGGTGGAAATCTAATGTCATAAGGAAATTTTAATGCATTACACGGTGAAAGAGTATTGGGTACCCGCCGCGAAAGATAGATCTGAACGAGTTATAAGCTCCGAAAGTTTGCCAGCCATCGACCTCCTCCTAGTCTATGAATTGTTGAGCGGTCAATCTAACAGCATCGACGGCACAAAGGGAGGAAGGGGCAGTGGTGGGCATGCGACCAGGATTCGAATCTCCCCAGAGCTCCTTTTTTGCAAATTCATGGAACTTTCATATTTTGATCAAAAATTATATCACGAATGTCATTTTATCCTTTTGCTGCGCGATATAGCCATATCGAAAGTGAAACAGACTCGGGTACAAAGGATTTGAGGTTTTGTTCCCCATCAAGGATTTCCATTGTTATGGAGAACCTATATGATTTGTAAGTACTAACATCACATATTTTTAACAACCTTATCACTTTATGGGACTCAAAAGACAATCATTTCTTTCACCAATGGTAAATAGTGACATAATGCATCACACATAAGCAAATTCCGCAATGAGGACAGCGAATGAACGCGATAGGCCCCCGGCTACCTATCTCTTCACAGGGGCCGAGCGCAACTGGGCGTTCGAGATCAGTTGGAGTTTCGAAAGGACCCGGACGGATAAAAACGTAGCCGGCCTTAAAGGCATCGTCAACGCCGAAAACCATTTATTATTTTAAACGACCATAAAATTCAAAATTTTGAAGAGCAATAGTGGAGTGAAATCGCTTGAGCAGTGCTTTCGAATAGCTGAAAAACCCGATGTCTGCCAGCTGAACCAAGCTTGTTACGCCAGGTGGTCTCGTCAACATCTGCAAGTTTTTCCCCGCCGGCACAAGAGCCTGTACCGCGCTTTGATTGGAAAAATCACTCCTTGAATCGAGAAAGAGAACACAATTCTCCGGCATTTTCTGGATGAAAACATTCTCGAAAAATTCAAGTGTTGTTAACGTCGTCATGATATGGGAGGTTCCGCTGACGACGTAGAGTTTCTTCGTCTTGAATACACCCTTTAATGGGAAGCAACCACCTGGCCATGTACGACTTTCAATAAATGTTTCCCCTGCGTTTGTCTACATCTGAGGGTGACTCGTTGAGCTCGTCGGCTCACAGTCTAAGGCTCCGAAGAAGGCGAAGACGCCGAAACGTCAGCCGAATAAATCTGTATCATACTCGGTTCGAAGCTGCACATAACATCTGCCAATATCAACCACCTGGCTCTGGTAATTGGATAAAGCATTTCTCCGATCTTGCCTGATGGGAAAATGGGGGGCATGACGGTCAGACTACGGGTGGTCGCAGAAGCCGACTGCATCAAGCGCACCGTCTTCTGTTACTTAATGGTTCTCGTAACTTGTTTAAAATGTGTGGGGTAATACTTCCCAATCATATAAGTTCCCCAAAACAAAGGGAAAGCTCTAATGGGAAACAAAACCTTGAATCCCTTGTACCCGAGTCTATTTCACTGTCGATATGGCACGCGCAGCAAAAGGATAAGATGACATTTGTGATATAAATTTTGATCAAAATATGAAAGCTCCGTGAATTTACAAAAAAATCAGTCTGGGGGAGATTCGAACCCAGGTCACATGCCCACCGCTGCCCGTTCCTCCCTTTGCGCCGTCGATGCTGTTGGCTCGACCGCTTATCAATTCATAGACTAGGGATGGGGCTGTTCTGTCCAGGTTGTCAATAGCGCGCGCGCAGTGGTCGCCGTAAACTTGTGACAGCCGGCTGCAGGTATACTGTAGTTTAGGAAAACTCGTCATTTCCAATGGTTTTTAGCGGGAAAAGCAGGGATTTGCTCGTCTTACCCTCGAGGAGGTCAATTTCGAGCGTTTCAGCACTGACTGCCTACTGATAGGTTATCAAACAGCACTGATAAAGCTAAAATTGGTTGTATTGGAAAATTCTCAGCGGGAAAAGTAGAGTTTTGCCCATCTTTCGCTCAGGAAACTCAATTTCAAGCGTTCCTGCTTGGGTCGCTCACTGATAAGTTATCAAATGACACTGATAAGGGTAAAACCCGTTGCATTGGATCAGTTTCAGCGGGAAAAGCAGGGATTCGCTCACTTAACCCTCACGAAAGTCAATTTTGAGCATTTCTTCACTGATCATTCACTGATAAGTTATCAAAGAACACTGATAAGGGTAAAACCCGTTGCATTGGATCAGTTTCAGCGGGAAAAGCAGGGATTCGCTCACTTAACCCTCACGAAAGTCAAATTTGAGCATTTCATCACTGATCATTCACTGATAAGTTATCAAATAACACTGATAAGGTTAAAACTTGTTGTACTGAATCATTTTCAGCGGGATAAGCAGGGATTTGCTTGTCTTACCCTCAGGATGGTTATTTTTGAGCTTTCCTGCTTGGGTCGCTCACTTTTGAGCCAAATCTGAGACTTTCACCAAGCTACCGTATACCCTACCGTAATCCATCAAAATCGATAAACGGATTGCAGATTCGTGTTTAGCACTGCAAATAATCATCAGAGGAACAATTTGAGCCGTAACTACTGTAGCACTCCGGAAATCGGCAAAAGTCGCCATTTACAATCAAAATTTCCCCCGATGTAAAGCTTTAAACGAATCAAGTCGAAAAGTTCGGAAAATCGTCAAACAAACCCCAGATTCGTGATCAGCGCCCCGAATAACCCCCCTGAGAGAACTTTAAGTCAAATCTGGAACGTTTTTTAGAACGCTTCCAGAGCCCTCTAATTGGTATAAATGAGCGCCTTTTTTCTTTTTTTTTCGCAAACACTGATGCGCGTTTTTGATAGAAAAAGGTGGGAAATACGGTCTATAGGTAAAATACGTTTTCAGATTCGAAGAAAGCGTGTCAGAGATGACTAGAAACATTCATGAGCTTTCTGATCCGGGGGAACACCATGCGAGATTCCCTGGTTAGAGCTTACTGCGTTTTTTTGACTTACCTCGATTTTCACGTATCTTCCCGACTGTTGGCAACCTCTGCAGATGTAGATGTCCACGCCTGATCGCTTGAGTTTGCGTTTGAATGCAAAACTTTGGACCATTCTAGTTCCAGGTATCTGGTAGAGTAACACATCGCGTTTTCCATATTTGCTTTGGTGCCTCTCTCCCAGAAACCTAGTCGGTGGTGCGTCTGCTGCGGAACCGCCTGCTTGATTAGTACCGGCAGGCAAAGCGTCTGCTGCGGGACCGTCAGCTTGATCTGTAGGTGGCGATAAACCATTTGCTGCGGGCGGGACCGTCAGCTTGATCGGTAGGTGGCGGTAAAGCGTTTGCTGCGGGACCGTCAGCCTGACCGGTAGGTGCCAATCGTGTAGAGTTCGCGGAAGGGTTTTGTAGGTTTGGAGATGGACCTAAGTTGAAGAAGCTACAATACCCGCGCTAAGTTTTGCAAAAACGGGGAGCATCTGACAAACTTGGCAAAAAAGCGTCCGATGCATGTAACTTTTTTGAATGAAGACTTTTTCTGATTCTGAAAACGCTATCATATTCACAGATCAAATTGCTACCTAAAAATGTAACCTGTGGGCCAAATTTCCCTAAAATCGCTTTGTTTTTGAAGGAAATAGTTTTTGCAATCGGTTTTCAAAAACGTCGCGCGCGGCGAAGTGCTGCTAAACTTTGAGCAGTAATTGTACAAGTAATGGAAGAGGAATCTGCATGCTTTCTTCATAAATTGAGTGCAGGTGAGAAAATCTCAAGAATGGTGTTTGTTGAATTCTCGAAATCCTTCACTAAACACGCGTGAGAGCTACCTGAAAATCGGAGTTTTGTTGCGAAAGCCCCGAGTTCTTAAATGAAGGATTTCGAAAATTCAACTTACGCTAACGTTGAGATGCTCTCACCCTCACGTCTTCACCATAATCTTGAAATCAAAGATTATGGTGAAGACTGACTTTAAATTATTGTGCGACTCACTTTCTGGGGAATCGTTGTCACCCAGTAGAGCGGCAATTGAGAACGACTGGAATCCTAGAATTACAGCGATTAGAAGTTTTCTTCCAGTCCTTATACGTAGCTATTATAGGTGTACAATTTCGGAAAAAAATGTCGAACTAACGAAATTTGAAAATTTTTCGTTCGAAATAATTTAACGAATCTCGAAACTAGTCCAAAATTCATTTACAACACTCAGTTAGAGAATGAATATTCCACACGTGTTCGATTTTTATCGTAAAGCAAAATTGAAGTCGGAAGGGGAACCTTCTGGAAAATCATGTGAAATTTCTGAAAATTTAGTTTCCTGATAAAAGTAACGATTTGGGAATGCTATTTAAAAATCGAAAAAAATTCTAAAAATGTCTTGAAATATTTTAAGAAACGATTTGGCTTAAAATAGTCTGGAGTAATAAAAAAGTTAGAAAATAAGGTAAACTGACCAAAAATACGATTCGGTGGTCGATCATTTCACAAGCTTCTTCGTTAAACTTCTCGAAACTAAATCAAGCGCGCAACGGAAACATTATGCCGTTCTGAAAAGCTTTGCAAAATTTTTTGATTTTCGTTCGTTCGAAATTTTTTCGAACGAAGTGTTTTCATTTTTCGTTCGTTCGAAAATATTTCGAACGAAAAAATTTCGATTTTCGTACGTTCGACATTTTTTTCGAAATTGTACAACTATACTATGAACTACCTCGTCTCGCACTGATACCGCGTTGCAGAAGGATAGCAGGCGAAATCGTAGTAACAGTCGAAGATGTCCCGGCGCATGTATAAAGTGCAGCAAACGGTGTAATACCTGGAGAAGACTTTAGTTGTATAGTACAAAACTTTACTCCGAGTTAGATCTCTGGAATTATACCTGATACGCTCTCGCTTCCGTTTATCGAAGCACTGGGGAGTTGCATTGTTGCTTCAAAATACAACGTCAAAGTTCATCAGCCGGAATTCCATTAAAAACATTCAAATTTTGTTACCTTGACGGCTTGGATAGGCCACAGCATAGTAGTACTCTTGAGGGATGCTGTTGACGAAGAGCTGTTCCATGTATGTGTTGGACGGCAGCATAGAGTTGGATTCAGACAATGGATCATCCAGCTATTTATACTGACCGACTTTCCTTAGGTCAGCACGTCGTCTACTGTGACTTTCACAATATAGTGCCTGCAGACATTAGCGGATTTCGCGCGCGCTAGTAACGATTTCTGCACATGGTTAATGAGGCACAATTACTTGTGGGACGACCGAGCAGGGTCAACCGTCTTGCAACGACCAGTAACGATCAGTAACGGTGAACTGATCAGCTTTCTATAAATTCGGCTTTAAATGTTAAATAATTTCTTTACGGCGTCCTCGAAGGACATCAGAGTCTTCTATTATTTTTTCCAATCTGTTATCATGAATATGTCTCGGATATGGCGTGTTTTAACATTACCTGTTTCACTTAATACTGTACCAATGAGCGAGCAGTGTCAGAGCATTCAAAAACCATCATATGGGCAAACCGGCTGACTCCTGATTTAGCGCTCGAAGTCATGGATTGTGACAAGTTTTACCCATCGCATTAATCTGGTATGATGGCAATGTGAAATCAGTGCGGGAACACTGGAGATCGATCTTGCGGGACAGAACGCGAGGAATCGTAGTTTTCTTGCTTAAAATCATTTGATATAACGCGTTTTAACCTTTGCGCTAACATAAAAGGTGGCAGTGATCGATCATTACTGAAATAGTCTGATCTGACCTCGCTGAGAAAAACAATAGCAAGTTCCTGCTCTTCTCGCTCAAGATCCTTCAATCAAACAAGTTTAAACCTCACGAGCATCGCTTGATATGCTATCCTTGATATGCTATTTCTTGATATGCTTGATATGCTATATAACTATCACTGCAAGAACATTCTGGTATACTCACCTTGCTTATGGTCGACTTTCGCAAGGTCTTGTTTTCGAACACATGGATTATGACCTTTTTTACCATTTTCAGTTCATTTTCGAGGTATCAGTGAGCAGTCTCTGACAAAACGCTTTAGATTGATTTTTGTAAAGGTGACAGGAGAAGTTCTCTGCATTTCCGCTGAAAATATTTTAGACAACGAGTTTTACTCTTATCAGTGTTATTTGATTACTTATCAGTGTGTAATCAGTGATGCAATGCTCAAAAATAACCATCCTGAGGGTAAGACAAGAAAATTCCTGCTTATACCGCTGAAAATGATTCAGTACAACGAGTTTTAACCTTATCAGTGTTATTTGATAACTTATCAGTGGATGATCAGTGATGAAATGCTCAAATTTGACTTTCGTGAGGGTAAAGTGAGCGAATCCCTGCTTTTCCCGCTGAAACTGATTCAATACAGCGAGTTTTCCCCTTATCAGTGTTCTTTGATAACTTATCAGCGAATTATCAGTGATGAAATGCTCAAATTCGACCTTTGTGAGGGTAAAATGAGCGAATCCGTGCTTTTCCCGCTGAAACTGATCCAATACAACGAGTTTTACCCTTATCAGTGTCATTTGATAACTTATCAGTGAGCGACCCAAGCAGGAACGCTTGAAATTGAGTTTCCTGAGCGCAATATGGGCAAATCCCTACTTTTCCCGCTGAAAAATTTCCAATACAACCAATTTTAGCTTTATCAGTGCTGTTTGATAACCTATCAGTAGGCAGTCAGTGCTGAAACGCTCGAAATTGACCTCCCCGAGGGTAAGACGAGCAAATCCCTGCTTTTCCGGCTAAAAACCATTGGAAATGACGAGTTTTTCTAAACTACAGTATACCTGCAGCCGGCTGTCTCAAGTTTACGGCGGCCACTGCGCGCGCGCTATTGACAACCTGGACAGAACAGCACCCACCCCATAGACTAGGAGGAGGTCGATGGTCGGCAAACTTTCTATATATAGCAAACTTTCTATTTCTATATTTATATATATCTCCTTCAGATCTATCTTTCGCGGCGGGTACCCAACACTATTTCACCATGTAATGCGTGAACATTCCCACATGGCATTAGATTTCTAGCGTTCAGACCTACGCTTCTTATACTTCCCTTGTCAGTGAAAATTCACTTTCGATAATTTATTCTTTACTTTTTGATAAATAATTCGAAAAGGTTAGGAATTCTATATTTTTGAAACAATTTCTGAACAAATTCACGCGCTATACACGAAGAGCATAGAACTCGAGGAGTATTTCCGCATGAAAATTGAAATTGGTCACTTTATAAAAATTTTAATTTTTGAATGAAATTTTTTTCAACTGTTCGTTTTGGTGCATTTCCATATACTAGCTGATTATGGACATGATTTTTTCGTGTGAGGAGAGAAAGCAAATATTGCAAAGCGAACTCTTTACATAGTTGTTGAAATGCGCTCTGATACCTACCTTTTTTGAATGTGAAATCAAATAATTAATCCGATTTCAAGGCGCGATTTCCGTTTAACTTTCAGTACCCGAGTTCTCCTCAAAGTTTTGCAATTTATCTCAAAATAAGTCACTAATATAGAAGAACTTTGTGATTTTGCCACATTAGAATCCATAAATTGTTAGGAAAAATAACTATTTTTATGAGTTTTTATCAATTTTTTCACTGTCAAAATGTTTCAGAAGAAACACAGAGGATAACAAATCGCATATGAATGTGCTAAATACGAGAAAACGCCAAGAAATCCTTTTATCACAACACTTTAATGCCAGCCCCATTTGGACACGAGGGACATTGGATGGTTACCGTAACCCAAAATCTTCCACTGAGTTCCATTTTGATTTTTTATACATTCAGTAGATCGCATTTTCGATGCTGATTCCGAATTTGGCTTCCATTTTCCGATTGGACTACCTTGAAGCGAGTTATTCAAAAGCGGCGCCAAGCGGCGCGCTCCGGCCCTCTAGCGCGCCCAATGACCAAAAGATAGGGGCGGTATTGTATCTGAATTTTTTATAGTTGTTGAATCCGACTTTTCGTGAAGAGTGGACACATTCAAAGAAATGTTCCATATTCGTTCTCCAGGGGCCGGATGCATCAACGCGAATCTCGAGGTTTGGGCAGACGCGGGGCACGCAGGGCAGCGAAATCGGTATGCTATGCCGCCGGGGCAAGGGCAAGGGCAGTGCCCCCACCTGCTCCAGCTCGAAGGCAGGGCAGCGGCTGCTCCGACTGTGGCAAGAGTGATAAACGTTGCAGAAATATGATACGATGCTGTAGTAACCAACATTTTTAGGACTTGCTGTCACTTTCCTCGACATAATAGTTTTATTTAGCTTCTCGTGAACATTTTTTTCCAAAAATTTTCACATCTAGAAGGAAATTATTTAATTCTCAGTTGATTTTCTTCACTACCCCTCCTTTCTAGCATTACCTTGGTTTTTTTTTTTAAATTTCCAGGGTACTGCTTCCAAGATCTTTATTCTGCGTTCCTTGAACTTTGACTTGATGAACTACATTTTCACAGTATTGAAAAACCTCTAAGAGAATGAAGTTTCACAGGATTCCGTTTGGAAATCAATCCAAATTTTTTGGAAGAATTTGATTCCGATACATGTATAGATTTTTTTCGAGACAAGTATAAAATTTTCAGCTTACCGTCGTATTTATAACTTTCGTCATGGTATTCGCCTCGAGCTCAGAAATTAAACTTCATTTTCTGTTGGAATCGACTGAATTTTTGCTAATTAATGCTTTTTTTTGAATATTGATTGGTTTAAATCATAAAGTCAAAAGCATTGTTAAAAAATTTCCTCGCACGTCGTGGAAAGAATCCTCGGCATGATCTGAAAAAAAAAGAATTGAGCTCAATCACTGTAATAATCGGCCTGCAACGACTTGTATCCTTCTTCACCTTCCTTTGTTTTGTGCTCTCCTTCTTACGTGTTCGCAACGGGTGAACATCTGGCAGTCCTTTTATTCTCAATCAAAGAAAACAAGCGAGTGCGAAAGGAAAACTTGGTCGCTGTATTAAGCTGAGAAAAAGTACAAAATTATCTTAACATTGACTGGTTATCAGTTTTTTTTAAACTCTGCACTTCAACTCCAGACTTCGTGAAAAATGTCAGTGCGAAATCGTGAAACTCTATGCAAAGTTGTTCTTGTTGTTTTTTTTTTCAAACTGCACTGACCCTTCAACAGAGCGAAATGACGGATAATCATACCTCATAGTAACTTTGAAGGCAGGGTTCGCGATAAAAACGATTTTTTGAGCTCTCTTTATGGGAATGTAGATTTGGTATCGGAAAAGTAAAAATAAGTGGAAAAAAAACGGAAATATGAGGAAAAACGCTCAAAAACAAGGTGTAACGGCTAATTACCGGTGTCGACCGGCCCCATAACTAACGAGATTTTCGTTAATGATTATTTATGCGCCGTTTATTTTGCTGTTAAAGCAATCAGTAGTCTCCAGAGATGCCCAAAAATTACTTAGAAGCAAAATAAAAGTTTGCAAAACAGGCATTCATAGAAATCTCGGTTACTGGGGGCGGGCGGACACCAAGCAATAACTTGTTCCTGAGCGTTTTTTCTTCTTCTCACTTATTTTCACATTTGTGATGGCCAGATCTACCTTCTCATGAGGATAGCACAACAACCGTTTTTATCGCGAACCCTGCCTTAAAGTAGAAAGAACGGTGGGCGAAATGGGACTTAGAGCCAGACTACCACTCATGGTTTTTTAAATACATCACAAGATTTTTTCAAAAGTTGATACTCACATGAAGTTCGCAGCATTCGCAATTCGCACACGCTGCGAAGCCCAAATGACGAGCGAACTCAAAAATAAAATGACATTTCAAAACTGTGAATGAAATTAAGGCATATTTATATTTTATTAACACGCGACATTATAAAAAAATAGTGAATCCAAGATGTTCAACTTCACGTAAACAATAGGAAGTAAAAAAACAAAAGGCTCAGAGCTGACCGGGTAAAATTTCTCAGCTGTTTCGGCTGATCGATCACAAATTTCAGTCGTAAAATGGCGCGCACCGTACGTCATTGCATACACTCCGCTGGGGCTAGCTGCCCTGACGCCATCAAGCGCATACGGGGTAGGACCTAGACTCTCGAGGCACCTGCGCTGGGGTAGCCAGACTCTGCCCCTGCCCTTGCCCCGCCGTGTGCGTTGATGCATCCAGCCCCAGACATTATGTGGGTATTTATTTGATAAGCGGGGTTATTGGATTCTTTTAAAAATTACTCGGTTAACTGTGGTTCAACTGAAACAATTTTTGTGTTCTTCTATTCGAGCATCGTCACATGTATTTCGCCCAATATTGAAGTTATTGTATACTTCAATTTTCCGTGTGGGCCAAACTTCTGAAGAATCGAGTAGCTCATTTTTTACGAGTTATACCAGGTTGTTCAATAAGTTTAGTCGTTCGATAAGAAAAACACAATTTTATGGTTCAAAACACACTTTGTTATTCAGTATAGTCTCCCTGAACATTAAAACACTTGCTCCAACGATCCTCCAACCTGTGGATCCCATCCCTGAAGTGAGAATCCGGAAGGTCTGCAAAATGCGCTTCAGCAGCCGTTATTACCTCTTCATTTGATGAAAAACGATGCTACGCATAATTTTTTTGAGTTCTGGAAACCAATTGAAGTCGCTGGGGGCCAAATCTGGTGAATACTGTGGATGCTCTAACAATTCGAACTTTAATTCATGCATTTCAGCCATTGTCAAAATGCTCTTATGACAAGGTGCATTGTCCTGATGAGAAAGAATTTTTTCTTTTGCAAACCGGGTCTTTTTTCACAAATTTTTTCCTTGAACTGGTTCAAAAGGTTGCAATAATATTCAGAATCAAATGTTTTACCAGTTTGCAAGTAATCCACAAACAAAATTCCTTTCGCATCCCAAAAAACTGATGCCATAACCTTCTTGGCCGATTTCCGGACACGAACTCGTTTCGTCGCCGAACAACCAGGTTCACACCACTCTTCAGCCTCTTGATTTAATTCAGGATTATGGTGATAGACCCACGTCTCTTCCATAGGGATGAATCGGCGCTCAAAATCCACCCTTTTCAAAACGCTCCAAATGTTGCTGAGAAAGTCGCATTCGAATGTGTTTTTGTTCCATTGTTATCGAATGCGGCACCCATTGTGCACACAGCTCTCTAAAACCCAAACCTTTACTTAGAATATGGCTCACACTTCCCAATGAGATGTGTAGAGCCTCTACTAAATCTCTCTCAGTCAATCGACGATCTTCCAAAGCTACCATATATCCTGTATTTTCGCTATGATTTCTGGTGTTGATGCGATTTTCGGACGTCCTTCACGTGGATCGTCTTCAAGGCTTGTACGACCACGTTTAAATTCAGCAACCCATCTTTCTACTGTTCTAATTGTAGGCGAACAATCATTATACACTTTTAACAATCGTTCGTGAATTTCTTTTGGTGCTACACCTTCCAAAAGGTAGAATTTTATCACTGCACAATATTCAATTTTTCCCATTGCTGTGACACGGCGACACTAAATGGCTTGTAAACAAAGAATGAAATGACCCAACAAAACAGAAAAATTTTGGGCTAGTAGCAACGCCCTCTCTTATCGAACGACAAACTTATCTAGCAACCTGGTACTGTGCTTATCTGGGTCGAATTCCGGTCCGAAATTGCGTCTCGACACGCTTTGCGGCCGCACGCATTCGAGTCGGAAGAGTTTATAGCGCCGCAGCTGCCGATCTGTTGACTATAGGTGGGTTTTAGAAATTGGAAACCAAACAAAATTGAAGAAAACTGTATAAAAAAAGCCATATCGAGTTGGCTTGGGAGCTGGAAACTCGATTGACTCGAGCGCGTGCAATTGCTGACCGGAATTTGACTCAGATAAGCACAGTATATTCGATAACCCGAAAACATTAATTTCCTTAGTGACTGAAGTATTCAGAAAAGAAAAAAAAACGACATCGTTGAGGAGCATCGAATACTCCAGTAAAGTGGCAAGCCACTTTGAAATCTGACCCTGTCTGTAGTATCATATGTACCTTTACAATGCTTGGTTTTCTTTTTTTTTTGATCGCGGATTGTCGCGGAGTTCAGCGTGAGCAAAAAATCAATCCTTATTCGACTTCGATTTTGACTTAATGGCACAGCACACCCTCAGACATGAATTTTGTTATTTGTATTTGATTGTGTAGTTGACATCTCCTGTATAACACGTGCCAAATGCGAGATCTCCATTCCTCCAAATAAGCGAGATATAAGCGACCACCACCTCACAAACTGAACGGGTCCGACGGCAGATTTTCAACTGGTCCGACGGCAGATTTATCTCGGGCTCGGGTCGAACCCATTTCCCTTCTCGCCCCCCCCCACTTCTTCTAATTGACGTTGGGGGAAAGTAAAGTTGGTTCTCTTCCCATGTCTTCTCACTTGGGACTACGTGGAGGAACAATGCTAAAGGGTCCGGCCCGACAGAAATCAAATGGATGGATGAATTCTCATTAAAGGCACAGAACACCCAAAAAATAGATTTTCCTAAGATTCCATGCTTATCTTGGAGAGAGTCACACGCTGATCACAGCGGTACCTCTGAAATCGTCCAAGACCCCTTTGAACAGAGTTATGGCTCTTCAAAGATGCCAAGATTTCAAAGGTGAAAAATTGGTGGACGAGTTGTCTCAGGCCTGCATTTCTCTTCATTAGCAATCGTTGCACGAGAGTGAGCCAGGATTATGGGAAGGGCCGGTAATGGACTCAAGAACGTAGGCTCGGTTAGAATTTATCCATCCAGCCAGCAGATATCGAGGTCGGAAATCAGGAAGGGGGTCGGGCCTGTGGTGGTCGCTTATATCTCTCTTATTTGAAGAACTTGAGATCTCGCACTTGGCAAGTGTTATGCAGGAGGGGTCTACAACACAATCAAATGAAAATCAAAAATATATGTCTGAGGGTGTACTGTGCCTTTAAAGGCGTCATTCACGTTGGATTTCGTTTCCGAGATTTCCATTCATGATGAAAGCTCTTGCACCCTATACAGCAGCTACGTTGAAAAAACTGCGAAAATTTTATTGGAAACTGTTGTTTTCGTCCGAAAGTTCATCAATCGACTTTTGGGAAAGGAAGAGCCGATTCTTAGGGGCTGAGCAGAATGCCATACGGACGCGGCGCGGCCTGATGGTGCACTGCCGTATTGATAGATCGCGGCGATCTATCAATACGGCAGCCCACCATCAGGACGCGCTGCGCCCTGGGCTGGGATTCATGAAAGGCAAACCACGGTTACGGCTGAGCTAGCGGAGGAAACCGGCATTCACGAAAGATCCGATTTGGTTACAGCTGGGCTACGATTGGGCTACGCGTAACCGCACCTCGGAGCTGCGGTTAACCGCGGTTAGCAGCGGTTTTGCGGCTTATTGTTAGTCGTCGAATTGTTGGTGTGCTGTATTAGTGCACAACACTGAGGAAACGCACCTTTTGCGAATACGCATAAAAACTTGATATCTTTGAGGCAAGCTGAAAATACAGGAATGCCGCCGTTATTGACTGCCACATTATGGGCCCTCTAGCCATAATGTGTTCCTCTCGATAACAACGAAAATTCTCATGCCTGTCCTCCCTGCTCTCGCTCTCTTCTTTATTTTATAGCACGTCGTTGTTCTTTTTGCCTCCACTTTTTGTTCCAAATTCTTGTCTTCCGTGCGCTGACCATTTACCGAGCAGCCACAGGCTCTTCGCTGGGTTTCTTTCCCATTTCGGCTCCGAATTCCCTCATTTTTTCCTCAGAATTTCTTCCCAGCACTTTTCGTACACGTTTTCGTTATTTTCTGTTGGAAAACCCTAACTTGGTTTGGTACTGTGATGCATGATCTGTTTTCGCATTTACTACGTTTTCTTCTACTTTTTTTCCGAAGCGCCCACTTGGATTTCTAATGTTAATGTTTTTTACATGTTTCTATGATCAACCTGGGTTTTCTCGATGTTTTTAGCTCAAACTTCTGTTTTTCCCTTGCATTTTGAGCTTTTTCCATAAGATTTTTCTAAGGAGTCGTTTTAGTTCTCTCCTGTTGTGAGCGACAGTAAGCTTGTGTGAGAATGACAAATAGAAAAAACAAAAAGGGATTCTTAGACAAAAAAAAAGTGATGGAAAAACTCGGAACTCAAACGACAAACGGAGAACTCGAAGCCAAAAACTCATTGAGAGGACGATGATGATCCCTGCAGCAACACCTAGGCCATGTGAAACACACAAAAAAATTAGAGGGGCGTTTCGAAAAAAAAAAGAAGTTGAAAAGGCTAGTAATGCGAGAAAAAAGCTAAATTGGGGGTTAAAATTTCACCAGCAGGTTTGCGGCTCATCGTGAGAGAGCAGCATCACTTTATGTACTTTTAAAAAACCAAAAAGGATTTTTTGAAAAAAAGGAAAAAATGAAAAGCTGAAAAATGGAAAAAACATATCCAAGTTGAGGAAAATCCCTTTAAATGCCTGCGATCCATTGCAGAAGGTTAAGCACAAGGTAGACAAAAATAAGAATTTGAAAAGCAAGCAAAATTAGCAATCATGAGCAATAAAAACAGTGACGGGTTATGGAAATTCCGAACCGAGTGCCAATATTGATTTTCTCCAATCGAGATTCTCGGCGTCAATTGAGTGGCAAGTACGTGGCTGCGGAATAGTTAGCCACCCAACCGCGACGGGGCGGTTGTGAATGCCGGTTCGCGGTTTGGCTACCGCTGGGGTTGCTGCCCTAACCAAACCCAAACCTAGCCGGCTGCGTTCATGAATCCCAGCCCTGATGGCACTCTGCTCAGCCCCTTAAGAATCGCTGTGTTCAGCCATGATCTCTCGATCAAATGAAGTTCATCTTTCTTTCAGGTGATTTGTGGGGGAAGAAAGGTTGACCGATATGTGTAGGAAAGATATTCTTCATGTAATCATATACTATATTTCGTCAACTTCCCCTCACCCCTCGCTTTTACTTTATCAGTTGCTGATCATTTTGTGCAATGGCTAACAGCAAATTGTGCCAGATTACTGACGAGAGGCCGGCCTCTTTCGAAGAAATTTAAGACGTTCGGTCTCATATATCTTCACAACGAGGCATTGATGGTCCTTCAAACTCTCCTTACGTTCTTAGACAGACCGAATCAAGTAATCAAGCTTGAAAACAGTAAGTGAGTTTCAGCTCTTACGATGCCTTTAAGGGGCGCTTCGTGTCGTATCGCCTTGTTTTTTGTCGCGCTCCTCGGTGGAGGAAGTACAGACGACTCCTAAGCCTTGGCAGCTTGTATATGTAGTTTCGCCGTTGAAAGGCGCGGCAGCATGCAACCAAGGAATAGCGATCCTGCAGCTAGCTGTTTGCTCGATTGATTCTCCTCCATTACATACTGTTACACCTTTACGTGGTGAGACTCTAATAGGGCTTGTAGAGAGGAAGGGTATTGAACACGAAACTGAACCCGTTTCTCGCTATTCCAAGGTTACAGTCAGTGTAGGTTACAGCACACATGATGCCAGTTAAGTAGCGTCACCTGCTTTAATAATTTGAAAAGCAAATGGACCTCAGTATCGTATTCGGCGCTCCAAGTAACCAGCAAAGAAGAGTTTTGAATCAAATCTGAGACTTTCACCGAACTACAATATGTTCGCCGCTACCGTTATCTATCAGAAATCTAACAGACAATTTCATATTTGGGTTATGCAGTCCAAATAACCGCTATGGAGAAGTTTTGAGACAACTCCATGGTAGCATTCTGCAAATCGTCACATCTGACCGCTGAAGTGTTTCCCAGTGGTGAGCTTTAGACAGTATCAGCTGAAATATTCAATAAATTTGAAGACAAGTGGACTTCGGGTTGGTAATCAGCACCCAAAACGGCTTCTAGAAGCATGTTTGGAGCCAGATCCCTGAACAACCTAGAAATCGCCTTTGTATACCGTTTTACTTTGCTAAGATATGAGAACGCGATTTTAAGGGATTATCTGAGGCATTCACAAAACTTTGAGGAGGGCTCGTTTGTGTTCTGTCTCACACCTCCAATTCTTTTGGCATGGAATTGCAAAACCTCTCAGGGAGTTGTGGGCGAGCTCTATTGAATTAAACGTGGGGAAAGGTGTTGATACAATATTTGTATGTTGTTGTGGACCCGGCCTTCAGAAGTTCTGACATACTAGCCTCGCTAAAGTAGTAGATCAAACGGATGTGCTCTCATGTAGTAGTAACTTTCAGTTGCATCGACGTTGTTTTGCTGATGATCATTGGGGAGTTGAGGAGGCACTTGATGAGCCTGGAGACGGCAATGGACTCGTGGCTCGTGGAACTCATTACGTACTCTTCGGCGACACAAAGGTTTGCGAGTTTATTGCACAACGAACGATGATGCTCGTCTCTCAGTAACTACAAGTCATCATTCTCGTAGAATTATGCAAGGGGTGGAGGATGTCTCGAAAAGTGGGCTCACCCACTCTCTGCGGATTTTCTTTCTCAGCATTGTAGTAAAATTGTTCTCTTAATAATTTGGCGGTTTAGCTTGCGAAGGAGGCATAAGTGAATTTTTTTCGGGATGTTGTAGTTTTGTCATGCAGTCGTCTGCGGTTCAAAATCTTGAACTCGATTGATTTTTTCACACAGCAACGCAATAGTTTTTTTTTGACAAGAATGTTGGCACACACTACATTTCAGCACTACCTGACGAGTTTCAAAGCTGGGCACACGGTGGTGTAAGTTGGAACATGCTCACCCTCAAAATTTCGACGCAGGTTCGAACCCTGCCCGTACCCAGAGGTTTTGCCTACCACTCAGCATACTTGTGGTATCAACTATTAGTGTTTTGGCTTTTCTATATACCGTAATTCCTCTATTAAAAGTACACCTCTATTTGAAGTACACCTGTAATAGATTATAGAAATGCACCAAAAAGAAAGGGCTGAGTATTAGAAGTACACTCTCTATTTGAATTACGCCTCTATTAGTAGTACACGGCTAAATTTGACTTACTTGACTTAATCGGTTGGCTTTTGCCTGACGCGGTCATTCCGCATCTTCACCGAGGTGTGCCGTCCTAGTAGTCAGCTGTGTTCATTTCTCACGGTCCTCAGCCGTAATTTGAACACATTCCATCCAACTGTCACTAATCCATTTCCTGCGAAACGAAACATCGCGTCTGAACTGTCATTCGATGAATAGTGACTTCCAATCCTCTTTAACTACACCCGTCCAAAATTTTCGCCTACGTCCAGGTGGTCGTTTCTTGACAGGATTTGGAAGCATTCTCAAAGCGTGTTGCACGAGACGATCCGGCGTTCTCCTTAGTATATGCCCGAGTAGTTAAAGTTAACTTTCCATTGCTGCTTGAGTTGGCGTTGGGAGATGCTGGCACCTTCCTCGTGTCAAGCGTTGATGTACTGCGTCGATTTCCTTGTAAAGATCTTCGCTATGGCATACACGCGGCCAGAAATATCCAAGCAAATGCCTCAAAAGCTTCCTTTCCGTGCAATCCAACCTTTCCATTTGCGTCTTCGGTGCTGCCCACGTCTCCGATCCGTACATCATGATAGGGCGAATAGCGGATAGGTAGACGCGCAACTTGACTTCCTTCGCGATGGTGGTAGCACACAGACACTTAGCTAGAGAATTGAATGAAGACGTAGCTTTCGCACATCGTTGTTGAATATCCGCTGCTTAACTACCATCGTTCTTCAGTAAACACCCAAATAAGAGAAATCATCCGCAAGTTCGATACGTTGTCCGTCCACACAAACTCCCGTTGAAGGCCTCTGACAAGGGAAGTATACGTTATTTTATTACGTTATAACGTTTATTACGTTATTACGTTTATTACGTTATTAAGTTACGTTATTTTGACTTATTCTGGACGTTTTTCTTCCCTGTTTCTTCACTATTAGTTACCTCACGACCAAACAATCCCATTTTCGGGCCGAACTCGAGTGCGATATTCATCGTGTACACTGCCTTTAAGTACAGAGGTCGAGTGCCCTTGCTACGAGTAGTAAAAACTGTGAATGACACGGCCTAATCTCATACTTGAAAAAGTTACCGGCTCGAAACAATTGGTTACCTAATGTAGCCCTTCCAAAAAGTTCGAAACACCGAAAACAGACCTCAGCTAGTGTCCAGCGCCTCCAATCACCCCCCCCCCCCTCCCCCCTGATAGCAGAATTAGCGAGGTTTTTTTTCGACCCTCGAGCCCGCTAAAATTAGGTGTTTGGGGGTGTTGAACATCAAAATGAGGTTCGTATTAAATTTTCTCAATTATCAAAGGCAGTGTCTATGATACAAACCGTTTCCGAGTTTCCACCAGAATTCGAACGGTTCGGGACCTATGGCAACAGCAATGTCGAAAAAACGGGTAGAAATGAGCCTGTAATAGTCCCACACGGTCCTAAACTTCTGTGTAAAGCACAGTCCCCTCCCATTCCTCCCAACGGCCACTGATCGAATTAGCAACTAAAAATTGACCTCGAGAAGAGAACATTATTCAAATGGGGTTAATTTGTTCAACCAGTGCATCATGGGTGATAGTTTTGACCGCTTGATGATCGTATGTTTGAAGTCAATTTTTCCATTGTATGCTTCGATTAATGACCGCTGAGAAGGCTGGGCGGAGATTGGGCTTCACACAGAAGCTCAGGGCCGTGTGGGCCCATTTGAGGCTCACTTTAAAGGCAGTGGTCACGATGAAAAACGTTATCGAAAAAACTACAAAAATCAGCTTAGATTAAAAACAGCTGAAAAACTATGAAGGTAGCGCGGTGAAAAACGGTCTACAAATAGAGTTTCTAGGGCCCAGAGAAGCTAGTTCGTGCACACGTGCACAGCGATGACGAAACAGATCGCAGTCTCATGCCGAGCAGTCAAAAATCATCGACATTCAGAGGACGAAATAAATGCAAATTTAACGAATAAAAACAGTTGAACAATGATAGCATCACTTCAGTCAATGTTTTTCACTAGATGTGTACATAAATGCGAAGGTTCATTGATTGACATTCAATTTCAAGCTAGCTGATGTTCTTGATATAAGAGGTCATCGATGCCGATGAAGTGGAGAGGGCTCGTCCACCATCAAAAGGCAAGAAAGTTCAGGTTTCAAATTCGGCCCAAAACAGTGGTTTTTTCGCGATTTTTTCTAATAGGTCCTACTACTCGAGACTCAGGAAAGGATTTGGAGAGAAAAAGACGACAAGCATATTTGATCGCGACCACTGCCTTTAAGACATTTTTTCAACACTGCTGTTGCTATAGGTCCCAAATTCGAATTGTGGTAGAAATTCGGAAACGGTTTTCATCGTAGACACTGCCTTTAAAGGCACAGTCCAAGTCCAGGGACAAAAACCGAGAGGCTCACATTATTGTGAAGCCGACCCACCCTATATAGTACCTGCCCAATGCGGGCTCTCAGTTCCTCCGAATAAGAAAGATGTAGGAGGACGCCGTCCTGGGGCGCTCACATCAGGAAGCGAATTGTGCCTTTAAGGGGAGTTGAGGTGAACAACGCTCCTTTAAAACTATCGCAAAACGCTCTAATCAGTCGAAAAAATGAAGCTGGTTCCCGTAGTTGTGTTCAGCGCCTGAAATAACCCCCACAAATAGTTTGAAAACCTTGAATTCCCAGAGTTTGCGAGATGAGGATGAACCCGCGAATACGGGCACGGCCATACTTCTTTAGGCTGCGGCTGCCCCAGGCGAACACATAAACTCTGATACCGCTATAGTGGGCTACGCGATCGAGCCTCACCGGCTGCGTGCATTCGCGCAGCGTGCTCACTACTGCTACATACCCTACGATAGGATAAATATCGCATCTCGGATGCACTTAGCAACTATTCTTGGTAGTTATCGACTTCTGATAATTAATCCTATCGCAGACTATAAGAGTTAGTCAGAGGAGGTAGTTTTGGGCGTTGAATGCAAATATGAGGCCCGTCGTCGGTGCTTCGTACTCTTAGTTAGGTTACGTTAGGAAGAACGTGATCCTAGCACTGCAGCCGAATGCTTCGAGCTAATAACTTTTTCGAATATGGAAGTCGAAGTAGGGCTTGTCTGGTTTATCATGTCACAATCTCCTATTTATATTTATATTAGTATTTGGCCACAACCGACCGCTCCTCTGCTTGCTCCGTCCGGACTCATATGAGCAAGCTAGGCTTTATGAGCTGTTGTATGGAGATACTGAAATTTCAAACTGAGATGCCCTTAGGGGTTATTTTTCAGTCAGTGTTTATACGGTCTGATTACGATACTTCGCATGTTAATTAGAATTTTTTAGAATGCTGCTGCGATTCATCGACCTTTGGCGGTCAACATATTCCACAGCCCTCAACTGACCTTTGCTGGTGTAAGAAACGCTAGTGAGTATCGCGATAAATACAAACTAGAGGTAAGTTTTTTCTACGTAATAGATTGCTCGTTAGATATACTACGATTATCATATTTGGGCTCGAACACTTTAATACTCCAGTGAGCTCAGAAATGTATTTATCTGTGATCATACGCTGACGGCTAGAACCAGAGTACCCGATTTTTGTGACTATCCTTTTTTTATCTTCCTCTTTCTCTGAGATCTAGACAAATTTGAATACTCTCAGAATATTCGAAAATTCAGCGTGTTTTCAAAGATAAAGTAGATGAGAGAAGAGCACGTGGAAGATACCTTCGAGGTTGTGCACATGATGGGTAGTGCCCGACCCAAATGCCCCTTTTTTGCCGAAAAAAAAATTCACACTGGTGCCGCTTTTCATTATGGAAGGCGAAGCCATGTGCAGCTATGGGACCCAAATACCATTAGGTCAATAGTAATGATCCCCATGCTTCCACGCTAGAAAAGAAGTGGTGTGTGGTGGCGTGCGGCTTCCACTAACAAGGGAAATATACAAAGCGTAGGTCGGATCTGCCAAAACGACTAGTGTCGTTAGTATCTCTTGCGGCTCAATAGTAAAACTGCGCAGTATCCCTCCCCGAGCTGCAGGTTCCATGAAGTTACAATTTTAAAAAGCTCATTTTTTGTGCTTCTTGTACCTTCCAAAAAGCGCGTTAGTCTTCAGAAAATTCGGAAACGGACCTCATAAATGTGTCCAGCGCCCAAAACTACCCCCCCCCCAAAACCAATATTTGGAAGAATGCACATTTTCTATACTTTGTCCAGACTGACAGCGATTTACGGATTTTCGGTTGGGCGTTTACTTATACCGATTACAGGCTCTGGAAGCGTTTTAAAAAAATGTTCCAGATTTGACTTAAAAGTCTCCCAGGGTGGTTTTTTGGGGCGCTGATCACGAATCTGTGGTTCATTAGTTGATTTCCCAAAGTTTTCGGCTAATTTCGTTTGAAGCTTCCCAACCGGGGAAAATTTCGAGGGAAAAACGCCACTTTCGAGATTTCCGGTTTTTTACGATAGAAATGTCTCAAAGTCATTTGCTGGGGGTTATTTAGAGTGCTAAACACGAATCTGGAGTCCGTTTATCGATTTTTTGCAGATTACGGTAGATTACGGTGGGTATACGGTAGTTTGGTCAAAATCTCAAATTTGACTCAAAATTGGCGTACGGGCGTTATTCGGGGTGGAGAATACGAATTTAACGTCCGTTGCTTTTCAAAACACTAAGGTGGGTTTTGACCCCTAAATGACATATTACCCACCGTAAACTTCAGTAAACCTCAAAATTTCGACAAATGGACTCTAGATTCGTGTTCACCACCCTAGATTGCCCCTACATACAACTTTTGAGCTAAATCCGAGAAAATTTTTTAAAACTTAAAAAAAATGCCTGATGGCTTGAAAAATGCTCATAACTTTTTTGAACCTGCGGCTCGGGGCGGGATACTGCGCAGTATTACTATTGAGCCACAAGAGATACTAACGACACTAGTCGTTTTGGCAGATCCGACCTACGCTTTGTATACTTCCTTTGTAAGACAATCGACGCATAGCGTTTTTCTATTTCATGAACGTTTTTGAGACAATGTCTTGCATGGCTGAATGTGGATTGTTCTGTTCAGTACGCGATAAAGAATCTGCAAAAAAAGTTTTGAGTGAATCCGCAAACTGATGAAGCGTAGCGCTGTTGTTTGACACATCACAGCCCTAGAGAAAGGCGGGTGCGGACTTTCAGTCACTATACTGTTGCTATGACTTTCTCTGTCACATGTGGGCCGTTAACGAATCAAGGAAACCAGCTGTTGACCTCAAATGGGTTATCGTTTATTCTCTTTCTTCCATGTTTCTGGGTCATTTCTGCTTGAAAAATTCCAGTACACTCTTCAGAGATGAAATTGACAAAGCTATAATCACGCTTACCTTAGTTACCTATAGTCATGTTTAAACGCGATGAGTGCAAATTGAATGGTCACAAACCATGGCTAAAGCGTGGTCATCGTTACGCGGATTCCAGCTCAACAGTGCATACTGCGTTGTATGCATAAGAGCAAGTGAGTTTTTAACGTCCTGTGTCCTTCCAAAATCCAAAAAAAAAACTGTTTTCGTCAATAAGGGTGTTTGGGTGCGACTCCGCGAATAGCGCCATACCTGATTACGTATGTTATACTGTCCTTATCTTAAAGAACTTCTGCTCCACAGCTGCGAACGATTGCTGTTGCGACACGCAATTACGCGAAACAGTATTGGTAGCACGGATAATCATGCTGGGACCACGAGATTGCGGCACGATTATCTTCCAGCTGCGTGCTGCAACAGCGGTTGTCCGCGACTGTGGACTAGAATTTTGCTCCGATAAGGAGAGTGATTACAGGCTGCAGCTGTGAACTACCATTTTCTTTTGTTTTTCGAATCTTATTGTGTGCTATTCGCTACGGTACGCAATTAAGTTTCAAAATATTTTTTTTTCTATAAAGTTGTCGGTGAAAATCTGACGATCTACTTCTGATCAAGCTTGAACACGCAACGCGGCCGCCCACGTTCATCTGCACCTGGTGCAGCCTGGTCTCCTTTCGGCTGGACAGGCTGTACACTAGACTTGGGACCGAATCGAATAAATATTCGAATAATATTCGAATAATTCGAATATTCGAGTATTCGAATATTCGATTCATTCGGGATTTTCAATTTTGGGGTTTATTCGATTATTCGATTTATTCGGGAATTTAAAATTTGGATTTATTCGAATATTCGATTTATTCGAGAATTGAAGTTTTGGATTTATTCGAATATTCGATTTATTCGAGAATCGAATTTCTGGATTTATTCGAATATTCGATTTATTCGAAAATTTAAATTTTGGATTTATTCGAATATTCGATTTATTCGGGAAATTCAGTTTTGGGTTTATTCGAATATTCGATTTATTCGAGAATTGAATTTTTGGATTTATTCGAAAAATTAAATTTTGGAGTTATTCGAATATTCGATTCATTCGGGAATACAGATTTTGGGTTTAATCCGAATATTCGGAAAAAAGTGCCTCACATTCGAATTAGACAAAACCTATTTCCTCTACCTTTGAAATAGAAACCCTTCAAAGAATCTTTTCGCAAATTGAGCTATCCATTTTTGTGAGTAACATTTCCGCTGTTCGTTCTTGTGGGCAGATCTCCCGTTGCGCGCTGTACACAAGCACCAGCGCATATCGATTAGGGGCGGGTGCGCCCGAAGAGGCACTCTGATATGGAAGGGGCCTCAGAGCGCATGGCGCGCGCACCTTCTCGCGGAGGAGTCCCTTTCACGTCGCGATGCGTTTTTATAGAATATTTCTGGAATTATTAGCTACCCTCAATCGATTTCGTTTCCACTGCCACCCAGATGATCGCTATTTCTCCTATTCGTTTCTCTTATCCATGAGAAGGTGTCCCGGGAAGTTGTCTACGAGAAAGTGCGCGCGCCATGCGCTCTAGGACCCCGCCCACATCAGGGTGCCTCTTTTCCCTCCCCTATTAGGGGCGGTGCTATCCGAACTTGCCGCAACAGGCCGGACTGCTAGCCGTCGCCCATTGGGGCTGGGCCGCCTCCGCGAAATCAATAGTGTGTTCTCCTGCTCCCATTATTTTACGCCGTCGCCGCCGTAATGGTGGATAGAGGGTATCCACGAAAGTGTGGGTGCCTCCTGTTCCCCATTGTGGCAGCTAGTTAAGACAATCTCCTCCGATTTTCAACCCCTCCGTCACTGGTCTCCTTTCTTTGAATTTCGAAATTGATTCTGTATACACATATACGAAACGCAAATATAAGAATTAAGCATGCGAAGCAAGGACAAGTTATGCAACTCAAACTCATATTCTGCAGAAATTTCTCTCGCCGCACTTTTTCTCCTCTTCTTGCCGCTTACGCTCCCCGTGTTCATTCTCCATTTCTTGTTCAAATTTTTGATAGTATTGTTTGTTCCTCAATCTTACAGTTAGTGTAGCTTGCGGAGCTCAACCATTCGGCTCCTGGCAATATGCCAGAGTGAGTGACAGTAGTAGTCGTGGCGGGACCTACTGGAAATGAGTCAACTGTCGTGGAGTCCAAGGAAGCAGCGCTCCCTCCGTGGCTACCCCCTCATCACTGCGACGTGCTTTACAGCGGGGAGCCATGCCGCTGTTCCATACGTCTCTAGTACGAATTCAGTACTAGAGACGCAGAGGGAGAGCTGCTTTTCTGGGCTATACGATCGCCAACTCGTTTGATGCAGGGTATATTCTGCGCTAGCCCATCGCGAGAAGCCGAACGTTCAAGCTCCCTAAGCTATACTCTCGATCTCTGCTTAGAAGAAACTGGCTGCATCCAGTACACCTTCTTTGGAGACGTTTACACTATCGCCAAGTATATGGAAAACCTCTGGACAACCCACCACATTATGGGCCGCTAGTCGGAAATTTAGAAAGAACAATCTCGGGGAAATTCTGCTATCTTGATGCTCATCACCTTTTCGAATAATTTCCTTTAGGGCAATATGTGTATCGTCGATCACTGGGCGAGAGATACCCGCGACGCAGCGATCTAACGTGATATCACTTGATCGATGTTCATGACTATCATTACCTCCTCGCTTGCGTGCGTGCCACGTGTGTTCGTCGCGGCGATCTCTCAACCAGTGAACGATCATATGTGTTTCACTCAGTTTGTCCATCATTCGCTCCAATCATCGAACAGGGTTCGGCGTGAGGTGTGATGTATCACAGAGGGGGGGGGGAGTCGGACACGTCGACATCCGGTGGAATGGGGGGTCGGACCTTCGGTCAACCAAGAACCAAGATGGACTTCTATCAGGGCGGGGGGATTGAGAGCCATACCGTTAGTATAAAAAATGACGGCAAGAGATCACAATAAGAGGTCAAAATAAAGCTGGAGATCATGCAGAGAGAGAAAAATGAGACAGGAGATCAAAAAACACACTGAATAGTGTGAAACAAGTGCGAAAAAAAAACAAATGAGGCAAGATTTGAAATGGAGATGTAAAAATAAGGCAGGAACACACAAGAAGGTCTTACAATTCACTGGTGATGAAGCATGCAAGACAATAGACGACAGTAGCATGGCCATCGTTAATGATTCTGACATGGAGGAGGAGTCTTGGCCAGGTCAAGTGTGTCTCCAATGCGCTCCTGGATATGTCAGCAGCAGTGATGTTGGGTATTCACTGTCATGGAGGTCATTACAAGCGGACTATCCTGTCAACGAAATGACACAGATATTTTGGAATTTCGTAATCGAAGATGCATTTTTAGGCAATTTAGGAGTCACCGGTTCGATCCCGCTAAAGGTAAAAAATTTTGCAATTCTGAGAAATAATGGATTGTTGACTGTTTGAAGGCAGTGGTCACGATGAAAAACGTTATAGAAAAAACTACAAAAACCAGCTTAGATAAAAAACAGCTGAAAAAGTATAAAGTTAGAGCGGTGAAAAACGGGCTAGAATTAGAGTTTCTAAGGCCCAAAGCAGCCAGTTCGTGCACACGTGCACAGCGATGACGGATTAGATCGCAGTCTCAGGCCGAGCAGTCAAAAATCATCGACATTCAGAGGACGAAATAAATGCAAATTTACCTAATAAAAACAGTTGAACAATGAAAGCAAGCACTTCAGTCAATGTTTTTGACTAGATGTGTACATAAATCCGAAGCTGCATTGATTGAAATTCAATTTCAAGCCAGCTTATGTTCTTGATATAAGAGGTCATCGAAGCCGATGATATGGAGTTAGCTCGTCCATTGTCAAAAGACAAGAAAGTTCAGGCTTCAAATTTTGCCCAAAACAATGGTTTTTTCGCGATTTTTTCTTGTAGGTCCTACTACTCAAGACCCAGAAAAGGGTTTAGAGAGACAAAGACGACAAGCATATTTGATCGCGACCACTGCCTTTGAGAAGAGGATTGTTCACTGTTATATCTCTTGCTATTTACTCCACTAAATTGACTCGTGTCCAAGATGCGATATCGCCGGAAGCATAGGATTTTTATGCCCTGAGGGCACATAGGAGTGGTTGAGGGCGCGGAACCCACATTTTTAATACGAATGTCCGCATATGAAAACGCAACCAATTTTTTTAAGCCCAAGAGCATTACGTAAGGTGGGTGGAGCTTGTTTTCATGCCCTGAGGGCACATAGGTGCGGTTTCGGGCAAGAAAACCACGTATAATTATTGGCTATCCGGATTTGAAAACGAACCCGAAATTTAGTGGACGCTGCTTGAAGCCGAAAAGCGCTACATAGGAAGGGGTTCATGAAAAAATGTCCGGGACTGTGAAATATTTACAAGTGTTTAACGAAATTTGAATTAGGGAGTTTCGCGTTGCTACAACGTGCAGAAAACCTAGTCACGGACCCAATTAATCAATTTCATTCTTTTAACCAGTTAAAAACGGTCTTCGAAGACCCATTTTTAGGTGTGATACAATCGATTGTATCACACCTAATTTGTATGGATTTAGGTGTGATACAATGGATTGTATCACACCTGAAAATGGGTCTACAAAGACCGTTTTTTTTGTAAATTACTTGGGCCCGTGAGTAGGTTTTCCGCATGTTGTAGCAACGCGGAACTCCCTAATTCGAATTTCGTGAAATACTTCACAATATTGCGCAATCCCGCACATTTTTTCATGAACCCATTCCTATGTAGCGTTGTTCGGCTTAGAGCTTCGTCTATGAAGTTTGGGGTGCGTTTTCACATCCGGATAGCCAATTACTACACCTGGTTTTCATGCCCGAAACGGCACATATATGCCCTCAGGGCATGAAAACAGGCTCCGCCCACCCTATGTAGCGTGTTCAGCTTCAAGCTGTGGCCATGAAGTTTTGGGTGCGTTTTCACATACGGATAGTCTATTAATAAATAATATTTTCATTCCCGAAACCGCACCTATGTGTCGTCAGGGCACTAATCAATGTTCGGTCATTGAACAAACATTTGGTGTCATTGTCGCTGGAGAGTTAATTTTGCCTGCTTTCGTGGAAAAAACATTTACTTATTGCATTATTAAGATTAATTGATGAAATCGATGCATTAATGTAGTCCTGATCTGAAAAGTCGTTCACTATAAAAAATTTCGAAGTGAGGACCTCCACCCCCCCCCGGTCGTCGCCATTGCTTCTTCCCAGGGGGGAGCAAATCGCTTGACTTGGGTGAGGGTCGGACCGATGTTGGCTTGTATCACACCTCGCGCCGTTGCCTGTCATCGAAATCCATGAAGCCATCTGCATCGTCATCGTATTTTTGAACGTGTTCGTGAAGAACTTGATTCGTTTCCGACCGAATTCGCAGAAATTTAACCAAACTACCGCATACCCACGTAATCTACTGCAAGCTGTCAAAATATCGATATACTGCATCAGATTCGCGTTGAGCACTACAAATGACCCTCAAAGAAACGATTTGAGCAACATCGTAGCGCTCCGGGAAACGTCAAAAAACACGTTTTGCCATCAAATTTCCCTCCCGATGAGAAGCTTTGAACGGATTTAGTCGACAATCGACAAAGAAACCTCAACTTCGTGATCAGCACCCCAAATAACCACCCCCCTCCACCACCATCAACTCTAGGGGAATTTAAGGTCAAATCTGGAATGTTTTTCTTCAACGCTTTCTGAAGCCCTACTTGATTTAGGTTACCACTCAACCGAAAATTGGTAAATGTGGAAAATGGTATCACTTCGTGGAAGCTCTGGAAAAAGTGCTTTTACCCAAGCTTTGCCCAGGGGGGTTGTTTTGAGCGCTGAACACGATTGACCGTTTTCGGATTCTCGAAAGATCACTATGCGTTTTCGGATGATACAATAGGTAAGCGAAACAGGGGTAAAATGCATATTAAATAAATTCAGAGTGACTATGCAGCTGTGAAGGGCATATTCGGGCCCTACGTTCAAAGTGGTTCTAGAAAAGTACAGTTTATGTGGGACTGCCACTTTGGCTATTAGTAGTTTCATTTAGTGTTCCCCATCTTGAAGGTAGTTCACGATAAAAACAGTCTCTTAGTTTCTTCGAAAGTCGAAGTTCCGGGGTGATATTGACCTTGGTTTCGAAACGTCGAATATTATTCGAATATTCGAATAGGATTCGAATATTCGAATAGTTGGTCGACTTTTCGAATGTATTCATTTATTCGGGAATTTTGAAAACGCCTTATTCGAATGTATTCATTCATTCGGAAATTTTGAAAAGGCTTTATTCGAATGTATTCATTTATTCGGGATTTTTTAAAAGGCATTATTCGAATGTATTCATTTATTCGGGAATTTTTAAAAGTTATTATTCGAATGTATTCATTTATTCGGGAATTTTGAAAACGCCTTATTCGAATATATTCATTTATTCGGGAATTTTGAAAACGCCTTATTCGAATATATTCATTTATTCGGGATTTTTAAAAAGGCACTATTCGAATGTATTCATTTATTCGGGATTTTTTAAAAGGCATTATTCGAATGTATTCATTTATTCGGAATTTTTGAAATGGCCGTATTGGAATTATTAATTCATTCGAAAACTCGGGTCGAATGCCCATGTATACTGTACACTGCTTCTAAGGAGCAGGTACACTTACTGAGTAATTTTCGAAAATGACTTTCAGGAGCGTGGATTTGAAATCGTGGAATGCATTACAGGGATTTTATGTAGTATGAATAAATATTAGTTTATTGACTGAAACAATAGGCTTGTTGAGAGCTGCAAGCAATGAGTCGTGACGAAACGTGACAATGAGACAACCCATACTTTTTTGGTCCCTTCCGTTTCCGCATTTCCGTTTCCGGCGTTTTTTAGCCAATTTTCTTCCGTTTCCGAAAATCTTGAGAAAGATCCCCGCACAGCCGTGCTCTGAAGTGTTAAAAAATGATAGAGTGCAACAAACATGTGAAAACGTATGGTCTCCTTTTTGATTTTAGTTCAATGAATGGACCAGAGGCGATCATTGCGGCTGGCCGTACGGCGTTTGCGACACCACCGGTCAAAGGGGTTCCCGTTGCGAGCGACGATCAACTTCCGCAGCCCCGTACATTCGATGAACTAATTTCTACAAGAAGTTTCTACAATGTAGGGCGAAGTGAATGAAACGTCTCCAGTTCACCGCGGAGTGTGCTGTTACTTGTCCGAATTTACACTACTTTAGTCGGAACTACTCAGCCGAAATAGAAGCAGGCCAGCAGCCACATACATATTCGGTGCAGTAATTTCCTTTTAGGAATCTGCACAGCTGCAGAGGCCGGCAAGTTGGCGACGACGGCAAAAATGCGTTTGTCAAATATTAACGCGACGTTGCTCACTGCTCGCTGAGTTTGACGGAAAGAGAACGTTGACGACAAGTTTGACGTAAAACTCTCTGTGAGCACTTTGTCTTCTATCACGCTGTATTCGTCGGCGCTATATCGGCGCGCATATCCCGCGCTACTCAACACTGCTCGCAGCGCTGCGGCTTCAATCGTCATCTCTGGGGACAGACTCTTCTTTTATAAGTGGCCAGGAGGGAACGCACTCTGCATTACAGCCCATAGGAAGGACCCTTCATTAGACTGTGGTCGAGAGGTTTCGTATCCGCTTTTTTCAACATCGGCTACATTAATCCACAGGTATTCTCTATGAATTTGCTGTATCGCGTTTGAGGGATTCTGGTGCTTTTTTCGAAGTATTCCCTGGTTCCTAGAGCGGTGTTTCTGTACAATTTGAAACTCGCATTCGCATTGTGATAGCGCGGCCGATGTTTATACGCGAGCAATGATTGTGAAGCGTCATCCGTTCAAACTTAAGAGTGGAGGCAAAAATGTCATCGTCATTCGAACCGTGACATGCATTACGCAGCACAAGAAATATGATAGACTCTTATACAGGTTTTTGAATACTGTTGTTTCAAAACCTCTGCTCAGCTATTTGAGGCTATTTTCATAAACTCCATGTGAGAAAATTATCTTGGATTTATAGTGGGGAGGGAGGGGGTGGGGGCGTTCTTCAACTGCTCCATTTGCTTCCCGCTATACATTGAACCCGATTAAAAATTTTAGATCATTCGGGAGGCGAAGATCGTTGGCAACCTATCAATTCGGAGAGGCTCAAAAAATAGCATCTTGTAATCCGAGTTTTTCCAGTAAGGAGGCTGATTGGGTATTTGGATATGTGGTTGGAATCAATTAATCGAGAAAAATCTGATTTGGAATTTTTCGCTGAGTCAGATTGAATCTGATGCGGAAACGACGATTCGACGGTGGATCCAGATTTCATCACTCGATTCGCATTTCTGTCAGCTATAACAATAGAACAAGTCGAAATACAGACTTTGATGGAATTTTTTCTACATATATGAGGATATGAAAAATTATACATCTCCCAAAAGGCATCACTATCGAGATTCGTTTCTCTTCCCCGGGTAGGATTTCGGCTAGTCGAGATTTTGAGGCAGTCTTTACCAAAAATGAACGATCGGGATTCAATGTGTCCTACACGCATACTTACCTACTTAATCGGTTGGCTTTCGCCTGACGCGGTCATTCCGCATCTTCACCGAGGTGTGCCGTCCTAGTAGTCAGCCGTGTCCATTTTTCACGGTCTTCAGCCACAATTTGAACACATTCCATCCAGCTGTCACTATTCCATTTCCTGCGAAACGAAACATCGCGCCTGAACTGTCTTTCGATGCCGAGTGACTTCGAATCCTCTTTAACCACATCCGCCCACAACTTTCGCCTACGCCCAGGTGGCCATTTCCAGACAGGATTTGGAAGCATTCTTACAGCGTGTTGTACGAGACAATCCGGCGTTCTTCTTAATATGTGCCCGAGCAGAAGAAGTCGACTTTCCGTTGCTGCTTGAGATGGCGTTAGGAGATGCTGGCACCTCCCTCGTGTCAAGCGTTGATGTACTGCGTCGATTTCCTTGTAGAGGTCTTCGTTATGGCATACACGCGGCCAGAAATATCCAAGCAAACGCCTAAAAAGCCTTCTCTCCGTGCAATCCAACCTTTCCATCTGCGTCTTCGGTGCTGCCCACGTCTCCGATCCCTACATCATGATAGGGCGAATAGCGGATAGGTAGACGCGCAACTTGACTTCCTTCGCGATGGTGGTAGACCACAAACACTTGGTTAGAGAATTGAATGCAGACGTAGCTTTCGCACATCGTTGTCGAATATCCGCTGCATAACTACCATCGTTCTTCAGCAAACAGCCCAAATAACAGAAATCGTCCACCAGTTCGATACGTTGTCCGTCCACACAAACTCCAGTTGAAGGCCTCTGAGAGACCCACATCTGCTTGCATTTGTCGGGACGAAGACGAAGTCCATAGGCTGCGGCATACTTCGAAACGAGGTTCACAATCCTTTGCAGTATTGCGTTGTTTTCAGCGAATAACACAATGTCGTCGGCGTACTCCAGGTCGACAAGGGAGCTTCCTGATGGTGTTAGGTTCTCGTCCGCGGGAAACTGTTCTGCAACTCTACGCATGATGTCATCAACGGCGGAGTTGAAAAGAAAAGGTCCTGCAACGGCTCCTTGCCTTACTCCTGTTTTCACCTCGAAAGCTGACGTAAATCCGACAGGTGTACGAACTGCTGCTGTTGTTCCTTTGTTCATGTCCTCGATTAACCGAACATACTTTTCTCGGACTCCATCTGCTCGCAGAGCACTGAGCAATCGATCATGATGAGGAGAGTCGAACGCGGCTTCAAAGTCTAAAAAAGCAAGCTGTAATGGCTTCGAATAGCGCTGCCACGATTCAATTACTCTTCTCACGACGAACACTTGGTCGGTGGTCGATCTTCCAGGTCGAAAACCGGCTTGCTCATCTCTGGTCATTCCTTCACGATGTTTGATAAGTCGCTCGAGAATGATACGTTCTAAAACCTTGTACATGACACGAAGTAGAGAGATTCCTCTGTAGTTCTTAGGATACGTGACGGATAACTTCTTGTGAAGAGGTACGGTGATCGCATGTCTCCACGAATCGGGTATCCTTTCGCTCATCCATATGGCACGGATGTTGTTGGTCATTTCACGAATCCCAGACGGAGGAAGAGCTTTCAGCACTTCAGCAGTGATGTTGTCATCTCCACCAGCCTTTCCATTCTTCATTTTCCGGACACGATCCAAAACTTCAGACTCAGTCGGCGGTTCCTCACTGACATCGTAATGTGCTCTCTGAACATGCGGGAGCTCAGGTACTGATGGCGCTGGACAATTCAGTAGTGAACTGAAGTAATCCTTCCATAATGGCAGCGTCGCATCACCAACTGCAACTCCACTGGTAGTGTTCAAGACAGGAGAACATCTCTTCATTTTCCCGCTCTACTGTCGCAGCAATGTGTAGGCTTTCCTCGGATTCTTCTCCTCCCAGGCCTTCTCGAACTCTTTAGCTCTACACGTCCACTCTCGTTCGCGGTCACTTTGAAGCTGCCGACGCAACTTCCTCCTCAGACGCTTCACCTCCACGAAGTTTCCTGCAGTTCGGAGAGCACATACTCTGTTGTAGGTGGATGTTGTTTCTTCTGAGACGTAGGCGAACTTCTTCTTCTTAGGCTGTACAACTGGGAGTGCCTCTTTCAAAGCGTCCTGGATGCACTTGACAAAAGAATCCGCGTCGCAAAGTTTAATCTTAGTCCGTACTCCAATGTGAATAGAAACGCGTTGTCGAAAATTCCTTCTGCACTCTTCATCTCTGAGACTTGTCATGTCAATCCTCTGGAGAGGCTGAGCCCCTCGCTTCCTCTTATGAATCCTCGCAGTGTAGTTCAACAGAACAGGACGGTGATCCGAATCGAATGCGACATCCCACACAGCTCTAGATCTTCGAATGTCCGATACTGGAATATTCCTGGTCAGGACATAGTCAAGCTGTAGTTTCAAAGTTGTCCTTCCGCTTCCGCTGCCCTTCTGGAGATAGCTGGGTTGGTCCCTGCCACGTAAGCTGATGGCGGCGATGATTCCTCTTGAATGTCGATGCAATAATCAGACCACTGCGTTCACAAAAGTCGACAAGGCGGTAGCCATTGTCCGATGTTTGCTCCACTGGGTAGAACCATTTACCGAGTACTTCGGATTCCTGATCAAGTCCCATCTTCGCATTTGCGTCGATCCCCACGACAACAGCATGTTGACAAGGTATCCTGGCCAGCAACGTATTGAGTTCCTCATAGAACACATCCTTCGAACTGTCTTCGGCGGTTTCATTGGGCGCATGAGCACTCACTATCCACAGATTGAATCCTATGTGATCCCGCAGTCGTACGAATGCATTCCGGCACGACGTTGAACCAAACTCCTTGACCATACCATTGAAATCCTTCCTTATAGCTATTACACAGCCTCCCACTCTCCTATCGTGAGCGTTACCTCAGTGAGTGGTGTACTCTCCGACGCTGATGACGGGTCTATCCTTGAGGCGGGTTTCCTGCAAAGCAGCAAACGGTGCATGGAAATAGCTTAGAAGTCTGGATAGCGCAGTTTTTTGGATATCACTCGACAGCGATCGACAGTTCAGGGTGGCGAAACTGTGGCTTGTGGCCAAAGACTCCATGAACTCCCTAGGTACGGATCCTAAGGTGTTATGGACCAGAGGCCTTGGTGTGCCGGACGGCGACACCTTTATGCAATGTGCGGGATACTTTCGCGATATAGTTGTGCACGCTATATCGCTCGAACGTGCCCTGTGTACACTCAAACGCCTGCTAGGTTCAGTAGAAGCAGGGGCACCAACGAGCAGGTACCAACAGACTTGTATACACACCCCCCTACACGCATATACATACCATTCATGAGCACATTTTTTCCCGTTAGATTCGGCACTCAATACTGCCTTCTCTGAATAACTCCATTCCAGACCAACCTTCACAAGCTAGATTGTTAATATTTTCTGGACTGATCCTCTTTTTTTGTTTTACGCATAGTTACTACTATACTTTTACATTTTCAGATTTTTTTCGAATATTCGACTTTTCGAATAATTCGGAATTTTGAAGTTTTCGGATATTCGACTTATCGAATAATTCGGGATCTTGAACTTTTCGGATATTCGACTTTTCGAATTATTCGGGATTTTCAACTATTCGAATATTCGACTTTTCGAATAATTCGTGATTTTGAGCTTTTCGAATATTCGACATTTCGAATAACTCGGATTTTTGAACTTTTCGAATATTCGATTTTTCGAATAATTCCGGATTTTGAACTTTTCGAATATTCGACTCTTCGAATAAAAAGTCGACTTTTTCAATCGACTGTCGAATAATTTTTCGAATTTTTCCATTCGACTTTTCGAGTAAGTCTATACTTTCGAGAAAAAGGCTACATCACTTGAGCTAACGTATTCTATCTTTCTTTTGGGATTGAACTAAACTGTCGAATAGGGAAGCGAACAAACTATTCAAGGAACGGTTGGCTGTACAGTGCGTTTCATTTTTATGAGCACCTCAGTTTTTAACGATCCCGCTTTCCGGCGTAACGCTTCGTGGTTTTCACTGCCACTAGCGTATTCTGAGTGTTGGAAAACCTGTATATCTATGGTTCTGGAATTTCATCCTTCTGATAGCCTTCCTTATGCTTTTTATGACTTTTGACCATTCCATTGTTTATTGACATTCTGACTGAACACCGACCTAAACACTTCCCCTTATTGGTCAAACTACACGTTAAAGGCAGTGTTCACGATAATCTTCAATTTTGAGATTAATGGGTAAATCGATTGTTTGGCCCCCGAGTAGAACTGAAATGGCGTAGAAATCGAGAAAAACGCACCGGAAGGGCACGAAATCCTTTACTCTCACCCCGCCTTTTTACTCTCACTGGAACTGTTTGTGGTGACAATGAAATCTTTTGTGGGCCCGTGCTTTAGAATTCTCCACTAACTGTTGCTCAGTTCTTTGCTTCGGACCCGAACTAATACTGTTTTGCAGAAAATGTTCTTCCATTTCCGATTAACCCCATTTTTCACAGGTGACAGCCACCGATTACATGTTCATACAACCGGACAACTAGTCCAGACCAGGAAATAATCTAACTGTAATAAGGCGTTTTAGTGCGTTTCTCGCCGTTCCTTCGTAATTTTGGTAACCCTTGGTGGCCAACGCATTGTTTTGAGAGGAAAACTCGCGAACAAAAATCATCGTGAACACTGCCTTTGAGGTCAGAATTGACTAATACTTCTTTTGTCAATATTGCTTGTTTTTCTCACCTGTCCAGGGTGAAAAAAGCTTAGATCCGGACCCCCTAACACCGAACGAAGCAACCATCGCAACCCTTCCAGAAGTTGAAATCTTGGCTTGTTTTTGACTACATGAGAAATAGCAACGCCTAGAATGGAAATTCGATCGATTGAGGCGCAGGGAATTCTTTCGAAAGAGATAAATGGTGGATCTGGAGGCATTTACCGAGCACAACGGTCGGTGGCATTAGCCGGGTCGAGGCGGCAGGACGGTTGTTGTGCAAGATATATATCGAGCATTCTTTTTCTGCAAAACGGCGTTCTGTGTCGTTTTTTTTTATTTAGCAACAAATGGTCAACGATTTGAGCACCAAATGGTCGAGTGTCGTCGGTTTAATTACCCAAGTTTGAGGTAAAGTGTGCCCGAATGAGATTGGCGACCCACGCGGTCGGCGTGCTTGGCAGGCGGCCGTCGCATGTGTCGCCCTCGGACGAGTGTTGGATTTCAACGACGGCCGTCCCCTCTACCACTGATTGATCGGCGCAGTGCTTGCTGCCAGCCGGTGCCGGCCTCGTTCGTTGTCGATGGCGGTGGGGACTTTTCGCATGCCCGTCCGAGAGCGGCGAACGCGACGGCCGCCTGCCAAGTACGCCGGCCGCGTGGGCAGCCATTCTCATTCGGACGCACTTTACATGACCCCGCTTGGCCGCTGAAGGCCCCGCTCAACAGCTAGCGCCCTCGTTGCTGCTAGGCGCAGTGGCCGCGTTGCGATTTGGCATGCCGGCCGCGTTGCGCACCGGTGCGTGTGTATTTTTATGGAAATTTGTTTACTCAGAAAGGCTTCTGGCCCGGGCTCGAAGCATCTGCTCACCCACTACAGTCTCTACCGCGCTCGCAGAGGCCACTACAATACCGGCCACAACTTCTGTCCCAAGGCGCGTCGGCGACGCGAAATCGCGTGGAAAACGCCGTTTTCGTTCGGAGTGGACTTTTTGAAAAAAACCATTCGATTCCTCTCGATGAGGAGATTCCGATTATATGTTCAGACTTGAGAAAAACCCGAGTCTTAACCTAGTTATGGCCTATTTTCCCTAAAAGGAGTCAAAATCTTTGTGAATGGTTAATTCTGAATCCGAAAACACTAATCGCTTCCTCTCGTCGTCCTGATTCCAAAAATCTTTTCCAGTTCTACTTCTTGACATAGTTATGGCATATTTCGCCCACCCAAAGAGTAGGAATGTTCTATCAACGGCGAAACTTGAACGTGAGCATCACCAGTAAAGTTGTGTCGTATTTCTAACTTCAAAGCTTTCTCTGTACCTGGAAAAGTGTGAGATTTGACTGTTAATCTTTCTTAGTTTTATATGAACTCGGTTTTGGCGATGGTCTCCCTTCAATTTCTCGGTTCTCCGCGCTCTCCACGCTATTGCTCTCCTCTCTCTGACGCACTCCTCTCTGCCTGTACTGCCTCGCTCGAAGACAGTCCCCCAAAACTGAATAGAATTCGAGGAGCGGAGACGGAGTGGAGAGTCAGTATTATGAAAGCCCGGTATCTGAAAGACCAAAGGTCGAAATGGGAGAGGAGTAAACATCATGGGTGTTCTCTGAGATATTACTATAGCGAGACGGAGCGCTGGTCGACTCAGGACAGAAAGTAGTTATCTGAAAACGTGGTCCTTATTGAATCAGCATCAAGAGACAATTGGAACAGGAGTTAGCGTTATGGGTGGTTTGTCCCTGATTTACTTAATCCTATTCTAACACTACGCCATCGGTGTGTGATTCTGCGGATGCAGACCGCCCAGTCAGCGCGCGCGGTGGCGGCTCGCGCAGCATTGATTCGTTTCCCACTCATCATTGAGCACTCTTCCGAGAATGCGGATGTAAAATCATATCATAAAAGAAAAGTATCGCATCCTCGTTTAATGAGAAAAATGCATTCTCACCTAGTTGAGAAAAATCCTCCGTATTAGCTTAATTTAAAAAGAAATATCCAACAGTGCCATTCTGAAAATTCTCTGTTGTCGGTCAGTGATTCCGCGGCTATAGACCACCCAGCCAGCGCGCGCGGCCGCGGCGCGCACAGCATTTATTCGTTTCCCAGGCGAAGGGTGTGACTCATCATTGAGATGCAAAAAAAAAGATGCATTCTCACCTAGTTGAGAAAAATCATCCGCATTAGCTCAATTTAAAAAGAAATATTCAAAAATATCCGTAGTGCGAGAATAGGGTTAGTAAACCAGGGGCAAACCACCCATAACGCTAACTCCTGTTCCGATTGTCTCTTGATGCTGATGCACCTGTTCAGATAACTGCTTTCTTTTCTGAGTAGACCAGCGTTCCGTCTCGCTATAGCAATATCTCAGAGAACACCCATGATGTTTACTCCTCCCCCATTTGGACCTTTGATCTTTCAGATACCGGGCTTTCATAATACTGACTCTCCACTCCGTCTCCGCTCCTCGAATTCTATTAGGTTTTGGGGGACTGTCTTCGAGCGAGGCAGTACAGGCAGCGAGGAGTGCGTCAGAGAGGGGAGAGCAATAGCGTGAAGAGCGCGGAGAGCCGAGAAATTGAAGGGAGACCATCGCCAAAACCGACTTCATATAAAACTAAGAAAGATTAAGAGTCAAACCTCACACTTTTCCAGGTACAGGGGAAGCTTTGAAGTCAGAATTACGACACAACTATACTGGTGATGCTCACGTTCAAGTTTCGCCGTTGATAGAGCATTCCTACTCTTTGGGTGGGTGAAATATGTCATAACTATGTCAACAAGTAACATTTTTTTCTGAACTTGGAAAGATTTTTGGAATCAGGACGACGAGAGAAAGCGATTAGTGTTTTCAGATTCAGAAAGTAACCACTCACAAAGATTTTGACTCCTTTTAGGAAAAATAGGCCATTACTAGGCTAAGACTCGAGTTTTTCTCAAGTCTGAGCATATAGTCGGAATCTCCTCATCGAGTGGAATCGAATGGTTTTTTCAGGTTCTCAAAAAGTCCTCTCCGAATGAAAACGGCGTTCTCGACGCGATTTCGCGTCTCCGACGCGCTTTGGGACAGAAGTTATGGCCGGTATTGTACCGCGGACAAGAAAACTTCGGATTTTATGATCCATGGCCACTATCTCGTTGGCGTCGCCGGCTCTTCAGCGGGGCGTGGAGCGGGTTTTGTATGAGACAACTCCTACTGGCTCAGACAAAAAGAGCTGGACGCCCTCTCCGATCTGCCCGTTTTTCCAGAGACACGCGATGAGCATGTGCTCGCCCTCCTGACACGAGAGCATGCCTATCGCGGGGCTAAGGGCGGGATGGCGCCTATCACGGGCAAAGCGTGAACCCAAAAGAGGGTCGACGCCCAAGACTCTAATTTCCAAAGTTCTGATTTATCTCAATTTCTGGTAATTTTTATTTATTTCAACTCTTGAATAATTTGAATTTAAAATTCAATTCGAATTTCAAAAAATCTGAATTTCATTGAAGTCGATTTCTGATTTTGGATTACCGAATTTTTATAAGTTATAAAAAATCCTCGGCTACTCCAAGTCTCAATTTTTTATTTAATTTCAATCTTCGGAAAATCTAAACCTAATTTTAAAATTTTTAATCTGACTCGAATTTTTTAATTCTACTCAAATTTTGAACTCAATTAGTATTTTGAATGTTGTGGCTCTGCTGAGAATTTCAAATATCTACATTTCTCCTTAGAATCAGGCATTCTGACGCAACACAGAGCCCGATTGACATATAATAAGGGTGTGTGCTACAGACAAGGATTGTCTACAGATCTGATAAGGTCAATTAAAGGTTTCCTGAGGCCTAATTCACACCTCAAAAGCCACCCCATCGAGTATTAGTTTGTATGCAGGTCAGTGTAGGGGAAACGTCAGAGTACCTCATTCGCCAGAACTTGCATCTAACATGGTCCCGACTGTTCATTCTATAACATTCAGCGCTACACCCCGAAGTGTTGATTACTATCACAATAGAACATATTCTCGCCATCGCATTGCTGCTGGTCAATGCTTCTCCCAGATGCACTGATTTGCCGATTCATGAGAGTTTTCATGTTTCCTTGTGCATATGAAAGCTTTTCCTGATCTGCAATATAATTCTATATGTTCCCATTTTTACAAAGGACAATCAAAATGCAAGGTGGGTGAATCTTCTCTATTTTTCTATCCTAATTTTATGAAATTCAAGATTTATGACGTTGATGCTTTTTGTGAAAAAAATCAAGAAAACTCGAGTTCAAATTTGTTAAAATTTTTATCAAAGCTAATTGATTTCAGTTCATCATGTGACTTCAATTTTCGAAAAATTAGAATATTATTCGAGTCCACTTCTAGTTTTGAGGTTCCGAAATTTGTTCAAATTCTAGAATTCTAATTTCTGAAAGTTGGGCTCCGCAGAAAAGGTCAAGGATTTGGCATTGCTCCTAAATGTTGTGAAATTGTTTTATTGGATTTGGCTCTCAACTTGATTTTTCAAATGTAGTGAAATTGTCGGATTGATTTGGCTGTGATGATACTATATGCAGATAACATAATCATTAAATGTAGTGAAATTGTTGCAAACGGATTTGGCAGGAGCTGTATCAATTATCACAGTCAAATCACGCGTCAGAAGGGGTTTTCCTTGGAGCGCATATTGAATCAAATGAGAACAAAAATAAGTCTAGCAGCAAAAACGTTTCCATACAATGTGAACCTTGAAAGCGTTGAGGACACGAAGACATAGAGTCAGTAGCGAGTAAATTGCGTTAGATTTCGTTTTCATGATTTTTATCTCATCGGTCAGGGAAGGTCTGGTACCTTATTGTTAGTGGGAGCTACACTGAAAAGGCAGAATAGCATTCGGAAACCTTAATTCTAGCCCATAAGGCCACGTTTCGTTCAGCATTGTTGACTGAGGATTATTATTTTTTTCTTTTTGTCTTCATTCGCTCGCCAGAGGACCTTCTGACGCGTGATTTGACTGTGATAATTGATACAGCTCCTGCCAAATCCGTTTGCAACAATTTCACTACATTTAATGATTATGTTATCTGCATATAGTATCATCACAGCCAAATCAATCCGACAATTTCACTACATTTGAAAAATCAAGTTGAGAGCCAAATCCAATAAAACAATTTCACAACATTTAGGAGCAATGCCAAATCCTTGACCTTTTCTGCGGAGCCCAACTTTCAGAAATTTCACAACTTTTTACAAGGGTTTCCCTTCTACAATATCGTCAAGCTCTAAAAGGCAAGTTGTTTTTCTTCAAGACATAGTGGTAGAAATGAAGAAACAGCTGCTAGGATTGCAAGATAATAGTTGCGACGCGGCTTCCTACAGACAGGATACAAGGCATATACTTTTTGAATTTAAAAGTCGAGAAAATGAAGAAATGAGTTTTAAAATGACCCAATTGTACAGGGTTGGGACACCATCCTAGACGGGGGAGAGGGGGGCACCCACCATTCAAGACAGAAGTGAAATGAACCACCGATTGGTAAGGCAACCAGTCGGAGTATTTTCATGACGTTTCTATAAAAACAATGATTGATAGCAGTATCAGACATCTTTTATCAGAATTTTTCATCATTTCTATGAGTGAATCTTGGGTGGCCTCACCCCGTCTAGGATAGACCCAGGGTCAGTCGCTCTAGCCAAACTTCACCTGTTCTTGCTGACGTGGCTCGTCTGCGCCGGCCCATATGTCTGATTCGGAACAAGAACGAGAGTTAAAGACATCGTACGCGCAGAAAACCGTATATTATTTTTTCATGTTTTTGGGTAGCTTGGCCCCTCTAGTGATCGAAAATGTTGAAGGGGCCCATGAAAAACCTTCATTCTTCTTTCAACTCCCTTCTTCATTAAAGAAAAGTCAATCGGAACACATTGTAAATACGAATTTGAATTTCGCGCCAAAATCATTTTCGGAGTTTTTCTGCATGTGGAGATCGTGCCGTAACTATTTTTCCTGTTCTCTTACGGTCGCACCAACATTCTAGGAAAAAGTGCTAGATGACTGGTGAGAATTGGTGGCGGATATTAATCTTTGACGCCTTCCAACCTCATCGTCCAACGTTTTTGACGCGCCAAAGTTTACCAGTGTGGTCTACCGGGCTCAATCATAAAATTGAGCCTGAAAAATGAAAAATGATTTCCAGCGCGAACGATAGTTAAGTGCGCCAGAAGAGGACCACCGTAATCTTAGGAATGATGTTATTCGGCTCTCTTAAACAAATTTGATGATACCCAATTGATCAATGATAAAGATAAAAGAAGTGAAAGAGCGGTGTGTCACAGTCCTTCTCCAGAGTTCAGCAGTTGAGGATCTGCCTGGACTACAAAGCAGAAAAACAACACCACCGGTGGTGAAGATGTAGCGAATTCGGAGTCAGAACTTAGAAAATTTTAGAGCCAACTCGAGTGAGATTACGATAGCCTTGTTCTGGCGCACTTGCCTATCGCTCTTGTTGATTCGGGGGCATGACTTACATACGGTGTCCTGGACATTAAACGGAGGTCCTGCGCACGTCCTTTGATGTTCTGCACACTCCTACTAAGGTCCTGCACACGTTCCATGATGTCCTGCACTCTCCTACTGAGATCCTGCACACATTCTACGACGTCCTGCACACCCCTTCTGGGGTCCTGCACAGGTCCCATAATGTCCTGAACACTCCTACTGAGGTCCTGCACACATTATACGACGTCCTGCACACCCCTAATGGGATGCTGCACAGGTCCCATAATGTCCTGCACACTCCTACTGAGGTCCTGCACACATTCTACCACATCCTGCACACCCCTAATGGGGTCCTGCACACGTCCCATGATGTCCTGCCCACTTCTACTACGGTCCTGCACACGTACAATGATGTCCTGCACACTCCTACTGAGGTCCTGCACAGGTCCCATGGTGTCCTGCACACTCCTACTAAGGTTTTGCACACGATCCATGATGTCCTGCACACTCCTACTGAGGTCCTGCACAGGTCCCATGATGTCCTGCACACTCCTACTGAGGTTCTGCACAGGTCCCATGATGTCCTGCACACTCCTACTAAGGTCTTGCACACGTTCCATGATGTCCTGCACACTCCTACCGAGGTCCTGCACAGGTCCCATGACGTCCTGCACACTCCTACTAATGTCTTGCACACGTTCCATGATGTCCTGCACACTCCTACTGAGGTCCTGCACACATTCCACGACGTCCTGCACACCCCTCTAGGGTCCTGCATAGGTCCCATGATGTCTTGCACACTCCTACTAAGGTCCTGCACACTCCTACTGAGGTCCTGCACAGGTCCCATGATGTCCTGCACACTCCTAATGAGGCCCTGCACACATTCCACGACGTCCTGCACACCCCTACTGAGGTCCTGCGCAGGTACAATGATGTCCTGCACACTCCTACTAAGGTCTTGCACACGATAGATGATGTCCTGCACACTCCTACTGAGGTCCTGCACACATTCTACGACGTCCTGCACACCCCTACTGGGGTCCTGCACACGTCCCATGATGTCCTGCCCACTCCTACTACGGTCCTGCACACGTCACATGATGTCCTGCCCACTCCTACTACGGTCCTGCACACGTTCCATGATGTCCTGCACACTCCTACTGAGATCCTACACACGTTCCATGATGTCCTGCACACTCCTACTGAGGTCCTGCGCAGGTACAATGATGTCCTGCACACTCCTACTGAGGTCCTGCACAGGTCCCATGATGTCCTGCACACTCCTACTAAGGTCTTGCACACGTTCCATGATGTCCTGCACACTCCTACTGAGGTCTTGCACACGTTCCATGATGTCCTGCCCACTCCTACTGAGGTCCTGCACACATTCTACGACGTCCTGCACACCCCTACTGGGGTCCTGCACACGTTCCATGATGTCCTGCATACTCCAGCTGAGGCCCTGCCCACATTCTACGACGTCCTGCATACCCCTACTGAGGTCTCACATAGTCAACCGACACTTCAGCTCATCCTGCGACGCCTTCTTATCGATGGTGCGCTTTGAACGAATACGCGCCGCGGTCAAGTACATCAACCCGCACAGCGTCCTCTTCCGAGCCGGACGTTCAAAGTACACCACCCTGGAGAGCAAGGTGTTTATATGGAGTCTAAGAAAACAATGACTGATAACGAAAAACCCACCATTTTCATAAACTATTCTTGAGAGGCCGGTTTCCGAGTTTCAAACGCCCGTTAGGGGCAGAGAAGTCATTATGGTGAGTTCTGACAATTATTTTCGTCATTCCCGTGGCCGATTACCTCTAGTCACAAATTTTCGAGCGATTTGGTCCACGCCTTCCAAAAAAATGGTTTTCGACGGACGGAGGTGGAGGCGGAGGCGGTGGCGGAGGCGGAGGCGGAGGCGGTGGTGGAGAACGTTTTTGCGTACTTTGAGAGGTCATAACTTTAGAAAGCGGGGACCAGTTGGGATGAAAAGTTGCACACATATGTAATTTCTTGCAGCGCGTCGAATAGTGTACAGCTCATTCCTCTGTTGACGGTATGAATAGGTGATCTCATTGTAGGGCATCCGCGCGGGAAGAGATCAAAGCCAAATCCTGGTGAGCGCTTCGCGCTCACCACAATTTATTTTAATTTTTGAAAATTTCTCATTTATTTCATTTTACTAGAAATTTTTATTTAATTCAAGATTTAGAACACTTGTTGATCACAATGCTCGAATTACAGTGGAATTTCAAATCTAATTCAAACTTTGAATCACTGAGGATTTGTCGAGAAGCCTCAGTATTGAAGTTTCGTTTTAAAAGCACGCATTTTGACGCAGAACAGAAATTCGGCCCAACACGCCTATTCAGGTCCTGCGCCCCTCACATGTGGTGGAATTGGTGGCCGCTCTACTCCTCAGCTGGGCCACCACAGCACCAATCGATCGCCACAGAGACCAACCTATGGGGAGGATGAAGTGAACACGTCAAAATTTGAATTCAGTTTGAAATTTCAATGAAACTCGGAAGTTGTGATCGAATAAAGAATTCTCAAATTTGATTCAAGATTTTCCGTAAAATGAAATAAATTTAGAAATTTTCGAAAATTGAAGTAAAAGAAAAAAAATCAATTTAGTCAAAGTAAAATTTGAAATTGAAAGAAAATTGGAGTTTTGAAATCAGAAAAAAACGAGTAATAATCAGAATCTTCTGAAACTCAATTCAAACTCTTTTCTATGTGTAACCAACATGAAGAATCCATGTTGGACCATTAACAAAGGGTTGTTATATGCTAGACGTGCTCAGTTGATCCTCCCCATAGGTTGGTCTCTGTGGCGATCGATTGGTGCTGTGGTGGGCCAGCTGAGGAGTAGAGCGGCCACCAATTCCACCACATGTGAGGGGCGCAGGACCTGAATAGGCGTGTTGGGCCGAATTTCTGTTCTGCGTCAAAATGCGTGCTTTCAAAAAGAAACTTCAATACTGAGGCTTCTCGACAAATCCTCAGTGATTCAAAGTTTGAATTAGGTTTGAAATTCCACTGTAATTCGAGCATTGTAATCAACAAGTGTTGTTAAATCTTGAATTAAATAAAAATTTCTAGTAAAATGAAATAAATGAGAAATTTTCAAAAATTAAAATTAATTAGAATTCTAGAATTTGAACAAATTTCGAAACCTCAAAACTAGAAGTGGACTCGAATAATATTCTAATTTTTCGAAAATTGAAGTCACATGATGAACTGAAATCAATTAGCTTTGATAAAAATTTAAACAAATTTGAACTCTAGTTTTCTTGATTTTTTTCACAAAAAGCATCAACATCATAAATCTTGAATTTCATAAAATTAGGATAGAAAAATAGAGAAGATTCACCCACCTTGCATTTTGATTGTACTTTGTAAAAATGGGAACATATAGAAATATATTGCAGATCAGGAAAAGCTTTCATTAGCACAAGGAAACATGAAAACTCTCATGAATCGGCAAATCAGTGCATCTGGGAGAAGCATTGACCAGCAGCAATACGATGGCGAGAATATGTTCTATTGTGATAGTAATCAACACTTCGGGGTGTAGCGCTGAATGTTATAGAATGAACAGTCGGGACCAGGGGTGTGCGGAAATTTTTCAAAAAATTTCAGAAAACAGAAAAACGAGTTTGTCAGAAAACAGAAATCAGAAAACAGAAAATTTTCAGGAAAAATACTCATTGCATTTTAACATTTTTTTCAAGAGGAAGGAGAGTGTAATTCTGAACATCTTTGCTATACCTGTAATGCAATATCTACGAGACTGGACAATTAAATAATAAGACATTGATAGTAGCGATGGCACGTCAATGACAGGTCTCTTTGAGAGTTTTAGCCGAGAAATAGCCCACTAGGCTCCACAGCGGTTCTTGATGTGGCATTTCTCAAATATTTCTTGATTGTTTCTGGATTCTTAGGCGGCTAAGATCATGTTGTTCACGAAATAGCCTAGAAGTAGTCGAGCAATAACGGAGAAATAACCAAGACGTGACAGGCACACCAACACGCGACGCGACGTTTCCCGGCTCGCCGAGCAGCCGCCTTGGTCTCCTGCAGCTCGGCGGGCCTCCTGGTGCTAAGCGGGGTCCAAGTACCGCCAACTTGGGTAGTTGAACCGACAGCGGTGTTGACATCCAAATCATGCCACAGGAATGCGTCGTGTAAAGTTCAACTCCGTATTGCCGTTCAGTCCACAAAGTGCACGCTGATTGCGGAAGCGTGCTGCGGCGCGGTTGCGAGTATCCTCAGACATGGATGTAGGGTCACCCGGGCGGTTTTTGCCTTTGATGCCTTGGTGATCCGCCATCCCTGTCTGAGATACTTGCAACCGCCCCGCAGCACGCTTTCGGAATCAACGTGCACTTTGCGGACTGAACGGCAATGCGGAGTTGAACTGTACATCCCTTGGAGAGCATTATTTGGCGCGCTGGGCGCGACGGGTTGTACCAGTTCCTACACCGCGACATCGTCGCCGCGACGCAAGTATGCACTAGGCCTTACGGTGAGGACTATCAAAGATTCCTTACGAGTCGCGTGCCACATGAGTGAGTCATCATTGATAGTTCCGCTCTACCTTGATTTCCAAACACATCTGCGACTTGCGTCAATGTGCTTCTTTGGCGCGCAACCTGCTCGTGGGTCAATGAAATGTTCTGCAGGAACAATTTACTCGAAAAAGTCGACTATCGAATTCATTCGAATGTTCTCGTAGATTTTCGAATATTCGACTTATCGAATAATTTGGGATTTTAAACTTTTCGAATATTCGACTTTTCGAATAATTCGGGATTTTGAACTTTTCGAATATTCGAGTTCTCGAATAATTCGGGATTTAGCCTTTTTCGAATATTCGACTTTTCGAATGATTCGAAGTCGACATTTTCAGTCGAATGATTTTTCGAATCATTCGATTCGGTCAAAGTATAGTTACTACGGCTTTTTTAGACGCGTTTTTTTCGCTGCCATCAAAGTTCTTTCGATGGAGTGTTATATGGTGATCGAAGGCGCATTCCTTTCTCTACATATTTACCGCTTCTTCCAGAGAGAATTTCGTTAAACCCTATCATGTAAATTGAAAATTTCGAATGTAAATTTAAAATTTCTGTGGTCTCAGCAGAGAGTACATGATCCATTTTGACTTTTTTCAACGAGGTTTAGTCTCTGTCCATAAATCGCGAAAGCGCGCGCTCCGCTCTTTTCCGCTCCTCAATGCTGGTCGGCGCTCATCAACGCTCCCCAACGCTGATGGGTGTTCGTACACGCAGAAAAAATACGGGCATAGACTGGGGGATCACTCACTTCAGTCGACACTTTGGCTGCTCATTTAGCACGGTTTCCGATCTCCGTGCTAGAGCTATAGAACACCAAAGCATCAGCTCCAAAGTTGGCTTAAGGCTCAATGCATTGGGGACAAATCAGAGAGCTCAAATCGTATTGCTTCTTTTCCGAAGCTGGCGTGAGCACTTGAGAGCGAGCGTGAGCGGCTGACGAATCGTGCGCCCACGGTGATCATCTATTTCGCGCAATCGCGCGCTCTCGCAATTGGTGAACGCTGCCTTATCAGGGCTGTGCGGAACTCTTTTTCAATATTTTCGGAAACGGAAACGGAAGAAAAATGATCAAAACACCCCGGAAACGGAGATCCGGAAACGGAAACGGAACAGACCAAAATTTTTTTGGGTTGTCTCATTCTCACCCTTCGCTGCTGCTCATTTCCCGCAGCTCTCGTTCAATAAGCAATGATTAAAGTCAATAAACTAATACTTATTCGAAATAAAGTTACTACGAGGCATTTAGCGATTTTGAAGTCTCGCTTCTGGAAATCCGAAAAGGCAACCTTCAAAAATACTCTTTATATGTAGCCGCCTTTCGAGATATTGTACAGCAGGGGTGAGCGGTAATTGCCGTTCGCCAGTTGTAGTTTGCTGGCCGCCTTGGGGTTTACCGTTGCCGTTTGCCGAAATTTTATTTTTCATTGTCGCACACTTCTGGTGTACAGCCTCTTTCCAGAAAGTAGTCCAAGCGACACCAGGTGTCCTTCAAGGCCGATCAGAAGTCAATTTCAGATAATCAGCGACTACTTTTTCTTCTTTCAAACCATATTTACCAATTGGAGTGGATATCAAACGATTGGAATTGAAAAATGAAAAAAAAACTCTTGGGCGAGATGCGAAAATTCTCTTACGATCTGCCTTAATCGAGCCTCGCCGCTGGCCGTGGTCACCTCCACCTGTCTCCGCCGAGACCCCTTCCTGGAAGACAGGCTACATATGCAAAAATCTATCTCGAATTTTGTTGCAGTATTGGCGGTAAACAAGCGAAGAAGTCGAATCAAGAAGAAAAGCTTCATGAAATCAATGAATCTAGCTCAAAAGAAAAATCTATTTTATTTTCAAAAATCACCCACAGAAGGCGTTCAGATTCCTGCCACGTCCATCTCGTGTCATCATTTTATAGGGTTCCAATCGCAGGCCCCCAAACGTCGTGAAGGATCTCAGCCAAGCTCAGATATTCGCTTGAACACGAGAGGTCGGACGTAGTTCCTAGCGTCTCATGAAACCTTCAAAAATCCTTGCATAGGCCCACTATCATAGATAGTGTTGCACTAATTTATTCTGTTTCCGGGCCCTAAAACTCGGAAACGCAAGCGGAACGGAACAGCCCAAAAAACACCGGAAATACGGAAACGGAATTGGAAACGGAACAGTTCCGCACAGCCCTGTGCCTTATTCACCAAAAATGATCAACACATTAAACAACTTGACCTGCTTTGACCTATTCAGTTGGCTTTCGCCTGACGCGGTCATTCCGCATCTTCATCGAGGTGTGCCGTCCTCAGGTAGTCAGCCGTGTCCATTTGTCACGGTCCTCGTCCACAATTCAAACACAATCCATCCATTGATCGCTATTCCACTTCCTGCGAAGTAAAACATCGCGCCTGAACAGCCTTTCAATGACAAGTGATTTCAAATCCTCCTTCACCACATCCGTCCAAAACTTTCACCTACGTGCAGACGGCGGTCTCAAGACAGGACACGGAAGCATCCGTAGAGTGTGTTGAACAAGACGATCTGGCAGTCTTCTTAAAATATGCCGAACAAACGAAGACGGCCTTCCGTTGCCGCTTGATTTGGTGGCGGTGGGAGATGTTTGCACCTTCCTTGTGTCAAGCGTTGATGTAAGGCGTCGATTTTGTTGTAGAGATCTTCGTTTTGGCACATCCGCGGCCAGAAATATCCAAGTAAACGTCTAAACAGCTTCCAACGCAAGATTGTTGGATTTCACTAGACGCGGCAATTCAGGGTGGCGAAATTGTGGCAAAACGTTGAATAGCAAGATATCCCGGAGCGCAGTCACCACCCACTCCAATAAGTGCTTTCCATTTGCTTGGAAGACGGTCGATCTTGCGGGCAAGGAAGAAGCGCTTCTCCGATGTAGTCCACGCATTCGCATCGGTAGCTGGGTCATCCAACTATTTGTAAATCTTGTTTGTTTTTTTTTCGATTTTTAAAGGCAGCATGCACGCTCAAAAATGATATCAATTTTATGGAATGAATCGAAGGTCTGAAGCTGTCAATATTCAGAGATAACAAAAGCCGGAAAAAATCAACTGAAATGAAAATATAACGGTTCGTTCTACATTGGCCCAGAAGTGGACGAGTTTTACTGCATTGGCTGAAATAGCGGAGCTAGCGACAAATTTGTTGGGATGACGACGCTAATGTATTCGTACGACCCTTTCTGGAACGCTTACGACGTTAGAAGCGTAAAAAATGAGCCAAAATGACCGTAATCGAGCATTGAACATTGGTATTGAGGGGCGGAGCCCGTATCGGTGGGCGGAGAAAGGTTGATTTCTTGACTCAATACGACTCAAGAACGGTCATTTTAACTCGTTTTCAACTCTCCCAACTTCGTGAGGGTTCTTCTAGGGCCCGTACAACCCTACTAATGTAGTTATCTCAACAACTTTTGCGAGCGTGTATGCTGCCTTTAACGTATGACTGAGGAGTAGCCTGTAGGAGCTCCGGACGGTGAAGATGGCAGATGTGGGGGCAGCTCAGTTTCAACCATCTGACAAGCAAATGGAAATAAACTCTATTGGAAAAATCACCATAATTATTGTGGCAAAGTGATGTAGCGCGTCATTAGTGACGTAAAATAAATGAATAAATAAATAATGCACAACTAGTAGATCGTCTACTCAGCGCTGAGATATCACTTCGAAATAAAATTTCAATCGCAAACAAAGTTGGGAACAAGGACTGCAGGGAACGTGTGTTAGAAAAAGAAGTGCGATTTTTTCAAAGACCATATTACATTTCGCCAAATGATCTCTGATGAAAGAAGAAAAAGCGTTCCGAAAAGCCGCAATAACTAAACTACCCAAACCCAATAATATCAATTCTTGTTGTACACTCCACTCTATTGATGCCTGCCCAGTTCAAGGATTGGAACTAATTTTGGAAAGGGTCTGACATTTCACACTCGACGACTCGATAGTCAATTCCTAGGAAATTGCACACTTACAGAAGAAATGGAATGGCTGGAGATCAGCATGCATAAAACTCATAATAATGCAGCTGTTTTCCCTTAGCCGGCGGCTGCCATACGGCAATCAACCCCCTATATACTGTTTTTATCGGAACAAAATCCGTTCCACACTTGCGGTCAATCGATGCTGCAGCACGCAGCTAGAAGATAATCGTGTCGGGACCTCGTGGTCTCTGCACTATCACACTATGGCCTCAGCATTATTTCGCATACACTGCGTGTCTTAGCGGCGGCTATCCGCTACTACGGACCAGAATTACAATCCCATAGGGACAGTACATATGTTGTCTAGTTATACACGAACGAAATTTCCGAAAAAAAAAAGAATTCGAAGGTTCTTCGAAATTTTTTTCGCTCGTTCGAAATTTCGCCGAACGAATTTTTTTTTCGATTTTCGTTCGTTCGATTTTTTCCGAAAGAAAAATGTTCAGATCTCGTTCGTTCGACTGATTTTTCAATTTTTTTTTTCGAAAATTCGTTCGCCTCTGAGAACCACCCTCGAACCCTATATGACGCCGTTTCGTTATTCCTAGGGCCGAGTTGTGGGTTTGAGCGAACAACTCGCTTGCTCGAATAAACGTTGCTTACGACCGGGGAATACAAAATCTTACTTGCTTTAATGAGTTCGGGCGGTGCGAGCTGCAGAGCGATCCGTCATGGCAAAATATAGAACTGATTAGGAGACTTCGACATTATAGGCCCGATAAACATCACTTCGAACTGCTTGAAATAAGGGAGAAAGGCTATACATGCTCGCGACTTGAGTAGAAATCGAACACGTGTGGAATATTCATTCTCTGACTGAGCGTTGTAAGTAAAGCGTTGAGTTCGCTGTCGAAAAAAGATCAGAAATTTCGAACGACACTTGAAAATAATGCTAGATTTCGAGCGAAATCCGAAAAAAATAGAACTTTCGATTAGTTTCAAAATTCGTTCGTTGCAACTCCGAAATTTCGAAAGTTTTTTGAAATTATTCCTAAATTTTGTTCGCTCGACATTACAACTATAATATATTGACGACAAATTGAACCGACCACTTTCTTCTAGTTTGTAACGAAGTAGCGTCTGGTTAACTGAACTATACAGAGCTTCCATGTACTCGTTCTTGAAGGCAGTGTTCACGATGAATATCGCACTCGAGTTGGACCCAAAAATGGGATTTTTTGGTCGCGAGGGGACTAACAGTGAAGAAACAGGTAAGAAAAACGTTCAGAATAAGTCAAAATAACGGTTTCTAAATTCAGTGCGTGTACGAGAATCATGGGCCCTGCTGATTTCGGCAAGCGCGCGCTAATCGCGAAATCTGCGCGAATCGATAATGCTAACTGCGGTAGAGTTGCTTTGCGATTTGCCGTCGAAACGTGTGCGGCACCTCAAGCTCGTCCGATTGGGGTGCGGACCGGGATAGCTAGGCGCACCGGGAGAGCTTTCAAAGCCGTTTGTATTTATTTCTGGCCAGTTTTCGTTGCTTTCTTCAACCCTATCCTCTACAGCACCTGCCAACTTACTTTTTCACACGGAGACCTTGACAACGAGATTTATCGTGAACACTGCCTTTAAAGGCACAGTCCAACCTCAAAATCGGTTCTCTGTTTTTCTGTCTATCTTGAAAACGGTCCCACGCTGATTCCAGTGATGTCTCTGGAATCGTTCAAGACCCCCTGGTAACGGAGTTATGGCCCCTCGAAAATTGAGCTGCGGAAGCATTGTGGACGAGTTGTCCGAGGCTTGTAACTTCCGTCATTTGCAACCGATGTATGCGAGCTGACCTGGATGAAGAGAGAGGCTGAGAATGAAGGTAAGAACGGGGTCTTCGATCGGAAAGCATCGCTCATCTCGCAACTGTTGAGCTCGAAGGATCGTGAAAGGGGCGTGCCAAAGTGGCTTCCCTAGGTGGACGCCCCAGAGTGGCTTCCTCCTATATCTCGCTTATTCGGAGGAATTGAGAGCTCGCATTTGGCAAGTGGTATACGAGGTGGGTCTACTTCACAATTATGTGGAAATCCCAGATTTCGTCCCTGAGCTTGGACTGTGCCTTTAACCCATTCACGACCACGTGTCCCACCGGTGGGACACGCGTTGACTACCACTTCGGACCGCGTGTCCCATCGGTGGGACACGCTTTTCAAAAATCGAATTCTCCGCCACAAGAAACTACTTTCGAACCTACATGTGATCAATGTCTTGACCTACCCAAGACCTAAATAAAAACCTCGTGGTCCATCAGTTGGTCAAATGCAACAACATATTTAGAACTTTTTAAATTCAGGTGGGTTGAAGTAGAGGAAAAAAACTGCTGTAAAGCAGCTCAAGAAGCAAGTAGTGATTTCTTTTTCCTTCTATTGCTAGCTTTTAGGTTGTTTAGTACAAACCTATCGTTTGAAACTCGTTTACTTTCTGAAAGCGTTGTAGCTCAGTCGACCCCGTTTTGGTTTTGAGTAGTTGTTTCTCGATAACGAGCGCGTCTCGGAAGCTCAGATTCTGAAACTGTCCGACCATCGTTGCTAGCTACATAATGGACACAATAAAGAAAAATAAATCACCCGTGGGACGCTATTCAAGCCAGCGTGTCCCACCGGTGGGCACGTTATATGGTGACGCAATATTGCACGCGGTCCGAACGTGCAGCCACCCAAAATTAGGCGTGGTCGTGAATGGGTTAAAGGCACAGTACACCCTTAAATATGAATTTTAAGATTTTCATGTAATTGTGTAGAAGACCCCTCCTGTATAACACGTGCCAAATGCCAGATCTCATTTCCTACAAATAAGCGAGATATAAGCGACAACCACAGGCCCGACCCCCTTCGCTCACCACCACAGGCCCGACCCCCTAACAGATTTTCGAACTCGATAGAGGCTCGATGGATGGATGAATTTCAACAAGTCGTCGTTCTTCAGTCCATTACCGGACTGTCTCCTTATCCTGACTTTTTCTCACGCAACGATTGCGAATGAAGAGAAATACAGGCCTGAGACAACTCGTCCACCAATTTTTCACCTCCTAAATCTAGGCTTCTTTGAAGAGTCATATCTTTGTTCAAAGGGGGTCTTGAACGATTTCAGAGATACAACTGTGATCAGCGTGTGACTCTCTCCAAGATAAGCATGAAATCTAAAAATTAATTTTTTGGGTGTACTGTGCCTTTAATCCAGGCGCCCTTTCCAAAGAATCCTTTTCAAAAAGTTGCTACGCCGCGTGCTTGCTTACCCAAATGTCAAACCAGGTTCAATTTGTAACTGTTTTGCTTCGCTACAAAAGGTTTATGTTTTGACATCAGAGAATTTCTGAGAATCTCGTTGAAATAAGTGAAATACGTTATGCGTATGATTTGGCATGCAACTTGGAGGAAACGCAAAAAATTGAGTGAAATGCTGGATCATTGATTTGGCTGTGCACTTGTGTTTGATAAATAGCAAAAATTCAGTGTAGCATTTGTAAAAACACAATGTGTGATGCTGTTTTCTTTTTTACTGGATAATTCTTTTCAGAATAGCTGTTCCTCAATTTTTGGGTGTAAGCCACAAAGCCCATGGCCTTCGCAGACTTGGGCTGTAAGCATTTGCCTGATTCTAGAAAAGACGGGCGTGATTTGTTTTTTCAATGCTACAGTGAATTTTTGCTATTTATCAAACACAAGTGCGCAGCCAAATCAGTGATCCATCACTTCACTGAATTTTTAGCGTTTCTCCCAAGTTGCATGCCAAATAATACTCATAAGGTATTTGACTTTTTTGAATGAGATTCTCACAATTTCTTTGACGCCAAATCGTAAACCTTTTGTATCAAAGCAAAACAGTTACAAAATTCATTTTATCATGTAAAAGTTCCCTTTCGAAGAAATGGAAGCAAAAGGTCCTTGATGATCCTCCGGTCGTTATCTTCCGTAGGCAACCGTAAACATGAAAATGATGTTTATATTCGTGTTCAGCTCCTTTGGGGACGTGCCTAGACGGAGTTCGGACCCGCATTGTTTCCATCCTGAAATCCACAATTGCGGACATATAGTCGTCTTTGATTTCCCGGTCCTTTTCTTCCGTAGTTAACCGAAAATCTGAAAACGGACTCAATTTCATATATTTTTCTCTTTGTGGTTTGATTTGTGCTCCACTTTTTCCACTTGAAACCTCTAACATGCAATATTATCGGATGATTACAATTTTTAAAAATTTTGACTCTCACCCATTCAAAATGTCGAATTTCAAGCTACAGGTAAAAATCGATATTTTTAATAAGTAATATTCGATATTGCGTCATGATTAGAATTTCCCAAACAAGTGGATCATATCAATCAAGAACCAACACTCACTGCGGCATTTTGCGCAGCAGGCCAAAAATCGATATTATTGATTGGTAGTAATCGATAATGTCTCATGAGTGAGATTTTACCAACCAAGAAACCCACACCCATCAACAATCACCACTCCCGGCCGCATTTTGTGCTGCAGATCCACTCACACACCCTGGTCTCCACAGCCGTAGCGTGCCCTAGCAATTTTCGTGCTCCACGGCTAATTTGGTATGTAAACCCACGATTTTGAGGTGCCCTTCAAAGCTGAGTTATCGAGTTCAAATTGAAATAGGGGCGACCTGCATCCATCTCCAGCCTCCTGTCCAAAAATGAGCTTCCCAGCTCAATTTTACTCAGGAAATCCCGGTTGTCACCTGGAAGTCTCCAGCAGGTCGTGGGGCGGAGCCATGCCCCACCACATCCTCACGATCTCAAGGTGACATGAAACCCATGTCACCTGGAGGCCTCTGGCATATCACCTAGAGATCGTGAGGATGTGGTGGGGCATGACTCCGCCGCACGACCTGCGCGTCACATCAGGTGACAACAACCAACTCCCTCCACTGCATTTTCGCGTTCGCACTACGCTATATGCAAATTTTAAACCAATCGTTTTGTTCTTAAAACTCATTACAACAGCATGAAAGACACAAAAAAAGTTAAAATTTGAACTCATACCAAATAAATCGCGCACTGATAGTGAGGAACAGACTATTAAAAACAACTCCAACATCACAATACAGAATTTGAAAGAAATTTCTCGAGCCTCCGTTGTGCCTTCCAAATCAGTTCAGTTTCAAAACTTACTTTTGAAGTCCTCGCTCTACTTTGAAGTTGATTCTTAATTCCAAATGTTTGTAATATTGGCGAAAATGATAATTTTCAACTATGAAGTTCTGAAACGACTCGCTCTGATTTGATGTTGAAAACAAATAAGAAGTAATGGCTGAAATTAGTAGTTTATCAGTCCATGAAGAAAAAGGAAAAAAGAATGCGTGTAGACGAGAAAATTCGGAACGGTTCGAATCGAAGTTTTCCAAAAGAATCAGTTTTTTGGAAAAATTTTCAAAAAAAAAGCGTGAATTACGGGAAATTAGTATAGGTTCAAGGAAAATCAGAGAATTAATTGTTCCAAGGGATGTCCCATTTTCTTTTATTACACACGGATGCCTGGATAAACCAAACCCGGGTTGGAAATCGGCAAAAATATTGAAAAATCGAATATTCCAAGTAAACAGCGGGCTTACGAGAAAATTCAGAACTGCACAAATCAGAGTTTTCCAGAAAAATCAGACTCTGTGGAATTCTCACTCACTCACTCACTCATCCCGTTAGCTGGCGGAGCAGGATGACCTCTCAACCGAACCAGGGAGGAGCGGAATAAAAATATGAGATTTCGGAAATCGGTTTTCGGGTTTCGGAACAGAATTTTTTTCGAGTTTCGGAAGTCGGGCGCAAAACGCCTGAAATGCGCGGAAATGCGGTTTTCGGAACGCGAAACGCGGAATAATTCAGGAATCATCTTACGCTTTCTTCCGTCCCAGATGACCCGATATTTTCGCTTTCCGCAGCAATTTCTGCGATTTTCGGAACGCGGAATGCCAAAAATGCGCGAAACTGCGGGTTTCGGAACGCGAAACGCGGAATTCCGATCATCTCTGGTCCGAACCAGCGCAACCTTCTCGTTCGAATTTGTTCTTCGATCGTGGACTGATTGTCGCAAGTGTCTCGGATAACGTCGTTCAGTATTCGATCTCTCAAAGTTATCCCGAGAATTTGCCGCTGCCGCAAACACCGCGTTTGGAAGACCTCCAGCCTGTTGTGATCCGTCATCAGCAACGTCCACGACTCTGACCCGTACAGTAGGTTTGGCGCTATGAGCGCGCGAAACATCCGTATTCTTGTCTTGATTGACACATAACCCTTCTTCCATAGACACCAGCCTAGCAAAGCGAAAGCAGCCGACGCCTGCCCGATCCTGCACAGTATCTCCGATGTAGCCACTACCTTTCGCTCTTGCATCACCGATCCGAGGTACTTGAACTCCTTGACTTGCTGAAGCTCAGCTCCCTCGAAGAACACAGAAGCACGTGAACCGTCCGATGTCATGACTTTAGTCTTCTTTTTATTAATCCGCAGCTTATAGGATTCCGCGATTTGTGCCATATCATTCAACAAAAGCGTGGCTTCCATGTCAGTATCGGTAAACACTGCGCTGTCGTCCGCAAACATCAAATCCGTGACAAAATCGTTATCGCCAAATTTGACCCCTCTTCTATTTTCGAAAGTCTTTCTCATAATAGCATCGACCACGGTATTAACACTTAAGAGACCGCGTGTCCACACTGCGCACCCACGGCTGTTTTGCCCCTCGGACCGCGTGTCCACACTGCGCACCCACGCCATAAAACTTTTAATATTTTTTATATTTCTCTGGCGTGGAGCCTTTCTTAATTACGGATAGGTTCCTTATGATGTAGTCTATTTACACTCACAGTGGTCAAGCATTTTCAGTGTTCCTATTAATTTTACAAGCATCTCCGGAAATGGCACTTTTTGATTTTTCGAGCTTCTTTGGCTGGAAATAAATCGTTCCAAACTTGGCTAAATCGTTCAAATTTTGCTGCATTGACCTCGAGGGTTATTCGAGTTGCTGCACAAGGTTCTGGTTTTTTACTTTTCAATTTCCAATGAAATTTCCTTCGACTGCGGTATATTAGCCGTTGGTCAACTTTGTTTAAATTTTCCCTAAATTTCGAGTGGAGGGTAACTTGGGGGGAAAGGGGTGAAAACCTAGAAATAGTTCAGCGCTTAAAATTTTACTGAAATTAAACTACGGGGTATGTTTGCAGGCCCTGAACAATGAAGTGGTGTGTATTTCACAGTTTTTTGAAGCTTCGCTGGCGTCTGTCGTTCGTCATCCGTTTGTAAACGTTTCACGTTCTGGTGCGACTTCGCTCACGTGGCCATTGGGGAGGAGGGGGTGCTGATCAGGGATGAGCGGAATAAAAAGTGAAATTTTGGAAATCGGTTTTCGGGTTTCGGAACAAAAATTTTTTTTTCTCGGGTTTCGGAAATCGGGCGCGAACCGCCTTAAAATGCGCGGAAATGCGGTTTTCGGAACGCGAAACGCGGAAAAATTCAGAAATCATTTAATGTTTTTTACGTCCCAGATGACCCGATATTTTCGCGTTCCGCAGCGTTTTCTGCGGTTTTCAGAATGCGGAACGCTGAATGCCAAAATTGCGCGAAACTGCGGGTTTAGGAACGCGAAACGCGGAACTCAGCTCATACCTGGTGCTGATCATGAATCTGATTCCCATTTTGAGATTTCTGATAAAGTTTCTGTCGGTCGCGTCATACAACTTGGTAGATCAAAGTATTTGAGTCCGCCGAAAGTTCTACATGAGGTTTATTAGGGCATCACAAAGGAGAAGTTCGTTCATTTTTCAAATTTTTAATACTCTGGGTCGGCCTAGCACGGCTCAATCCTAACCATTAGCTATAACCTGACGAAAATTTCAGAAGCAGTCTCGTGCATGTAAAGCTGGAATAACTTCCAAAATAAAAAAAGCAGGTCCGCGAAAAAGCGGTGGATCATTGCTTCACCATGGCCTCACTCCAGATCTCTGTGGAGCGACATACTCTCAGGTGGAGTAGAAACGGAATACCGGTTGTCTAAGTAAGAAAGTCTGCTCCGATCAAAATGGTTCCCAGCGGACCGCGTGTCCACACTACGCACCCACGGAAACGATTAGCCGTGGAGCGCACCGGTCCGCTGTGGAAATTCGCCGTGGAGCAGGCGGTCTCTTAAGTGTTAAAGAGGAGCGGCAAAATCACATCTCCCCGCCGGACGCCTGCATCGACTCTGAATTCTTCGGATAGCTTGTTTCCGACGCGGACACATCTAGTTGAGCGGCTATAAATTTCCTGCGGAAGCTTCACAATTTTTCCTGGCATGTGTTCGCATTCCATCGATCTCCATAAGGCGGGCCAGTGCACGCAGTCGAATGCCGACCTGGGGTCTATGAAGGTGATAACGACGCGCTTTCCACAGCGGATCCTTTCCTCCATAACTTGACGAAGTGCAAAAATTTGATCGCTGCATCCTCGACCCGGACGAAATCTGCTTGTTCTTCGTGACAGGTACTCTCCCGATGGCGTTGAAGTCTGGACTGGATAGTTCTCGTAAAGACTTTACCAAAAATCGACAACAGGCTGATCCCGCGATAGTTTTACAGTCTCTGGCATCGCCCTTCTTATGTATAGGCACGACAATAGCCTTTTTCCAGGTAGATGGCACGCTCTCTGTTCGCCATATGCGCGTGGTCAACTGATGCAACAGACGCTGTGGAACATCTCCTTCTGCCTTGATGACCTCAGCAGTGACATTGTCAACACCGGACACCTTTCCATTCTTTAGCGACTTGAATGCCGCCTTCACTTCTTCCGCAGTGGGTTCCGAGTCGAGCGCTGTCTCCTCTGGTACCTCAATTAGCATCGGTTCAACAAGTGGACCTTGTGGTGCATCGTGAGTATAGAGCTCACTGAAGAACTGCCTCCATCGCAACAGACGCTCATCTGCTGATCGCACAAAAGACTCATCTGTATTTCTGATGGAATTGCTCATGGGTTTGGTCTTCTTCCTGAGACGGTTGAGTGTGCTGTACAATGTGCGATAGTCGTTCCTTCCAACTTCAAAAACTTCCAAAACTTCAAGAGCGACTTCAACTGCCTGCTTCTCTTGCTCGTCTACAGACAAGGCGTTTTCCAGGACTGCGAACCGATTCGAAATCGCGAGTTGAAATGTTTCTTTTGTTCCTGGCGCCATCAAGTGTGACCAGTCAAGTTTTTTCTAGGGGCTCCTCACGCCTAGGTCGTCGTAAACGAAGCTGCATTACTGCACGCAAGAGATAATGGTCGGATCCACAATCAGGCCCTCTCATGGCTCGCACATCTTTCAGTAATGATCTAAAACGTGAGTTTATTAGCACGTAATCCAAGGTGGCCACATCTCGTCCGGTTGGATTCCTCCATGTTAACTGATGCTTCCTGGGGTGCCGGAATTGACTGTTACCGATGGAAAGCTCGTTGAACGCAGCGAACGAAAGTAGGCGTAGTCCATTATCATTTATTTCGCCCACGCTGAACGTGCCCAGCACTCCTTCCCACCCTGTTCTATCACTACCGACTCTTGCGTCGAAATCACCCGCTACAATGGTGACATCGGTTTTCGGGATAGTGTTCAGCACGTCCTGGAGTTGGGTGTAGAACTCGTCCTTGTCGTCAGAACTTGGCTCCGTTGGTGCATACATGGACACGATACGGGTCTTGATTGTTCCCCTCGAAACAAGAACAGCGATCCCGCCAGAAATCGGTTCGAATGAAAGAACGCTTCCAGCTGCGCGACTGCCTAGCAAAAATCCCACACCATTGCGATGTCCGTCATCACCGGAATAGTACAGCACCCTCTTTTCGCTACTCTCCGGCACCTGAATGGTCTCCGTTCCGCATCCGCTCATCCTCAACTCGGAAAGTGCAGCAATCGATATGTTAGACCTTGACAACTCTCTCGCTATTATCTCTTTCTGACCGACGCAGTGTCCCGTTCGCACATTCCATGCTCCAATCCTCAGCTCCTTCTTAGGTGTAACCAGTCGTCCTCCATTTTGGCCAGTAGTATTCTTCTCACCAACACCCTGGTTCCCTAGTGTTGGCGCATCGGCTGCCCTGGATGCGGTAGCTTCTTCGTTGTTTCCTAAGAGACTCTCCATGGTTACCACCTACGTTTTCCAGCCCGTCGGTAGTATGGGGGGCCAACCCTCCTCCTTTCTCATCCTGGCTCGGGACCGGCAATGGCGGAGTTTGTGGAATTCTAAGAAAATGAAATATAGGAAATTGAGGTACAGTACCCGCGCCAGGTTCTGTAAAAACGGAGAGCTCCAGGCAAACTGGGCAAAAAAAAACGTCCGACGCTTGCAACTTTTTTGAACGTACACCTTTTTAATTTCTGGTAACGCTATCCTACCCAAATCTCAATTTCCTACGTCATAATGTGTTTTGTTGACCGAAGTTTCCTGGAATCGCTTTGTTTTTGAATGAAATCACTTTCTCATGAGTAACATGCTGGTGAGACAGTCTTGAGACTCTTGCAGGCAGAGTTTTGGAAATGCTTCATTAAACACGCTTGCGAATTTCCTGAAAAGTCGCACTTGCTTTGCGAAGACCCCAAAACCTTAAATGAAGGAGTTCGAAAATTTCACCAGTTCTTGAGATTGTCCAACCTGCGTTTAATTCATGAAGAAAAATAGAGATTGCTCTTCTATTACTTGTACAATTATTACTCAATGTTTGGCCGCACTTTGCCGCGTGCGACGTTCTTGAGAAACTACCGCAAAAACAATTTCATTCAAAAACAATGCGATGTTAAGAAGCTTCGTTCCACAAATCACATCGCTAGATAACAAATTGATCTGCGAATCCCACAGTGTATTCAGAATTTAAAAAAAAGTCTTCATTCAAAAAAATTATATGCATCGGACGTTTTTTTGCCAATTTTGCCAGATGCTCCCCGTTTTTAAAAAACACAGCGCGGGCGTTCTAGCTTCGTGGAAAATAAAAAAAACAATGTTTTAGAAAATTTACTTATTTCCGATAATTTTTTAAAATTATACCCGGATGCTTCTTAATTAGACCAAACTCGGGATGGAAATCGGCAAAAAAACAACCGTTGAGTCGAATATTCAAGAAAAAAGTGTCTACGGAAAAATCCAGAACGGTACTAATTCGAGAAACAGCGAGATTCCGAAGAAGAATTCTCGCCAAATATGGCGCGTCACCTCCAGGTCACATCAGAAAATGCAAAACGTGATGAGATATGGCTTCGAGGTAACAACTGACTCATGCAATCGCGGGGTCGGTGGCCGGTTAAAACGCCCCTTTCTCAATCAAATTGGTCGGATCTGGCTGATCGGCGGAACTTTTGGCATGACTCATAACTGCCGGAGTTTTCGTGGTAATGTCTCTTATGTGGCGGAGATGCCGGGTCGACGTGTTGCAGTGTCTGCACTGTTTTTCTCTGATACTCTCTCGTGTAGAGCGCGTAAATGGCAGCCCACAATGTATACGCTGTCCTTAACTGTGACGTGTTTGTGCTTGTCGTTGTTGGTATTGTTCGGGATATCGACGCTCTGGCGGGCGTCGGTGGCAGGTTGATTCGCTATTGCTGCCTCTCGACCTGTCACCGACGCCCGCGACTGCAGGAGTTGTAGGTGGTGGTGGGTGGGAGGTGATCAGGCGAAACTTTCGGTGTAAACACGTGGGTATGACGTCACGTCGAGTGGTCGGTGGAAGGTGATTAAGCAGAGCTCTCGGTGTGAACGAGTAAACTATGGCGTGGCATTGTAGGGTCGGTGGGAGGTTGACACGCGGAGTTTTCGGCATAAATGGGGGAGTTTTCGGGCCTCGCCAGCTCCTTTTTTTTTGTTTCGAGCGGCAGCACGCTACCTGTTCAACTCCTCTCAACCGGCCACCGAACCCGCGAGTGTGTGAGGAAGGCTCATTTACCCTCCATGTCACAACAGGAAGGAGTTGTGGGCTCCAGGTGACAACCGGGATTTCCTGAGTAAGGATCGTGAACGCCGTCTTAAGAAAAGAAGATTAACGTCATAGCTTGGCGGGTTCATCAATTTTTCTCGAATATCAGCAGACCATTTTAAACCACTTTTGGGGGATAGGCCAACCTTTTACGCTCTTTTAAATGGATAAAAAAACCATTTTCTCGAATCTTCTCAGAGCGTTGATCTCGTAATCGCGGGCTTGCGCACGTGCAGTTCAAAACCAAATCAGGGGCGCGTTCCGTGAGCACCACAATTCTGAAAATTGGTGCGAAACCCATGCGTACGTACATACTCTTTTTTATTGAGCATTCTAAAAGGCAATTGATTGTATTTTGCAGTTCTCGGCATTGAAACGATCACTGCCTCCATTTGTTCATCTGATGACACTAGAACGATGGCATCGTCGTAGCCTTCTGCTTCGACTCGAGCATATTTTCCAGAATCAAGAAGATCCGGAAAACAGCAAACCAATGAGCATTGACCTACAGGTGAGATGTGCTAGCAATTTCACCATGTGTTACCAATACTGATCACGTTTCTCCCATTCGAAATCTCTCCATACTTCATTTCCTCGCCCCTTGCAGTCTTTGTGCCACTATCAGAGAAGCAAAGCAGCTGTGTTGTGAAAATTGCAAGTACGGAAATGCAAGAATTAGCCTTATGATAGTGCTACAGAGACTGTGAGAAGCGATGAATCGAAGTAAATGTAATGTGGAAAAATAGGGCCCAAGTTCGGGGAACCCGTCCAGAAACCTGACGACTTTAAAATCGACTTATTCATGCATACTCAAGTTTACTTTCTTTTCTCAGGAAGAGAAAACAAGTAGCTTCTCCATATTCCTCATTGAAACATCACAAATGAAATAGCAACCAAAGACAGAATAATAAGACTACATTTTCAGGGACTTTTCACGCAGTTTGAAGTAGTGAACATGACGGAACTGATGCTCGCTGGAAATCGCAATATGACCAAGCTCCTCCCAGAAAAGCGATATCAAGGTATGACATTTTCGAAGCATTCTGGGCTCTGCTAACCCTGAAAATGTGCTCTTTTGGAAGAACACTCTTATATTTCGTCAGTTCCTTGTCAGTGACTCAGTGAGCACGTCCAAAATATGCTGATAGTTTTGAATGCAGGGGCGTTTGTTTTCCGGGGAAGATTTCTGTTGCTCGGTAGCTCAATACACATAATAGGTTTTTCCTTCTATTTCAAGTTTTCTCACCTCCTTTAGAGAATATCGAATGCATCTGAAACCGATCTGTCTAGAATCATCAGGCCCTTTTGCTGACAAAGTTGCAGCTAGAACATACATATGGGATGAAATAGCTCAAAAGACGGCGTTTTTCTGCTGTTTTTTACGGTTCCTGTGACTAACTAAGGTTCGCTCATAGGTTTAACAAGGAATCTCAAAAATTGGGGTCTGCCCAGACACTGCATTTAACGGCATCGTTTGCGGTGAAAACCACTTCCCATTGTCGAGACTCAATATCAGGAATGAGCCCGATAGGCTATAACGGGGAAGTTTTGCTCACCCGAAAAGTCTTGTTCTGTAGTTGGAGTGGTTAAAAATGAGGGTCCGCCACCAGTCATCACCAGTCATCTAGCACGAGGAACATAAGCGTCATTTCATTCGCAAACTGTACAGTAATGGAAATTCTTCTCTCTGAAATTGATAAAATCCGAACTTGTGCAATGAAAGCTTCTTATTTTTGAGTAATTTTTGGTATTAGAAAGACTCGACGGAGGGGCGGTATAGGAATGGTCTGGAAAGTTTTGAACCAGTCTTTTTTTTCCGAAAGCGGAGGGTTTTGTGGGGCTTTTTCGCTATTAAAGGCATCGTACGCGCTGAAAACCATGTTTCGTTTTTAAGCGTTTTTGAGTTGTTAGCCCCCTATAGTGACTAAAGGTATCGAAAAGCCCGCTCAAAAACGTTAACTTTTCAAGAAAAAACGTTTTTAAAAAACTTTTGAAAATCATTCGAAATTCGCGCCGGCATCGACTCGGGATAGTTACGCGGAAGGCGCAAGGAACAGTTCTACAACTCGTCCATTGGCGCAGCGTTGGAAGCAATCGCTCGTTGTGTGACGAGAAATTTCCAGTCGATAATGCCACTTTCGTCCGACGGTGCGTCAGCGTACAGTGGCATGCCCTGTACTTAGCGACGCGGCGTTCTGCTCAAATATTGCGAAAGTGCCAAATGACTGACGGAAGGGCCGGCCCCCTTTGACGGAATTCCTTACTTTCCACTTCCTCTATGCTCACAATGGTACGTTTTTGAGCAGCCAAGCTCGTTGTACGTTCTCACAGGGGCCCGAGGAAGGGATTGAGCATAAAAAATGGAAAGTGGATTTCGGCGCGTACGATGCCTTTAACTCGAAAACATAAAGAAACGAGACGCGCTCCACAGCCAATCAATCCGGTGAGTTTTCCAGCTAAATTTTCGTTGTGAATGACTATGTATAAAAGAGTCGTGGGGTGTTTCCTCATCTGTCCACGAGTACTGCAAGTTCTTGGTTGTATGGATATTCCAGCCATAATCACAACACATGTTTTTTTGGAGTTACGACAAAAATCGAATTCGTAGTGTGGTTGAGCAGGGTGGACACGCAGTTGTTAAAGTTCAGTTAGGTGTTGAATATGAGCGATCAGTGATCCTGCTGCACGAAACGTCATGTAGACTAGAAATGCCAGGAAAAAAAAATAAGAATTCTGATTCACTTTTTTTCCGTTTTTGTTGCTTTTTGACCTAAAGCAACGGACAGAAATGTGCACTGTGCTTCTCTGGGCCAAACTCCGGTCCGCAATTGCGTTTTGACACGCTTTGCGGCCGCACGCGCTCGAGTCAGTCCAGTTTCCAGCGCGAAAGCCGACTCGATGTGGCTTTTTTATACAGTTTTCTCAAATTTTGTTCAGCTTCCAGTTTGCAAAACCCATCTGGAGTCAACAGGTCGGCGGCTGCGGCGCTAGAAACTCTTCCGACTTGAAAGCGCGCGGCCGCAAAGCGTGTCGAGACGCAATTGCGGACCGAAATTTGGCACAGACAAGCGCAGAACAAACGATCGACAGGGTATGTACTGTAGTGATCACAACCACTTCAGGCGACTTTTCGGTGACGTTGAAGCCATCGGAAATCCGTACGTTCCAGATTGACGTCAAATGGAACTGATACAATGTGTTCAATAATTTGTGCGTTGAATAAGTTTGGACCATTTGTTGTATTTTGTGGGATAAAGATTTATAAGAAATATAGCAGCAAAGGCAGGAAGACCTTTACTTGCAATAGCCTATAATCGCTTTGAGTATCTAATAATCAATCAATCAATAGAGACAAGAAAAATATACCGATCGAGTCTCGATCAAAGGTATATGTAGCATAACCAATGGCAGTCGACGGCGACGAGAAGGAAGAGAAAAAATGAAGGTTTAAAGTGAATCTTCACACCCGGCACATTATTATAACAGCATCAATCTTCAGAACAGGAAAACCGTAAGTTCAAAGGCATACCCCCCGCGATGAGTATGCCTATTAGTGCTATTTAATCACACTGATCGAATATCGATATGGCTGATATACTGAGTCGCTGACCGGCATCGCGGGATGTATGCCTTAGGCTGACCTGCGCTCTGTTCAACCTGACAAAAATGCATTACAGACATAACAATAAAGTACAAGTAAGATTAATAGGAACAACGCATGGAAACCGGTTTAGCGAGTAATAAATAATTGAGATAATGGAATGGACGTCATGGCAATAAGGCCTACTTATCATGCTTCACACACGGGTGAATGCAGTCTATCCGTGACCAAGTGGAATGTCTGCAAGGATGCGAGCGTTTGCGAAGCGTGCGTCGCTCATTCACTTCAATAGCTAGTGATGAGAAAGAATAATTGGTTAGGCTCCGTCCACTCCTTGCGAAAGCGTGCGACTACGCAAAATCGATGTTCATCGTGGTTTGCTAGCCGCTCACACGCGCTCTCTCTTGCGCGCCCTCGCCCGCTCGCTCTCGCGCGTTTACGCCAGCACCACGAAGCAAGCAGCAAGTTTCAAGCTTACTGCTCAATCACTGAATCGGTTAGCATTAAACGTGTAGGAAAACTATTGCCCTTCTTTTCCATAACCCCACCATTGAAGTCGAAAACAGTGGGACATCATCAGCTGTTGCGCCGACTCTAGCGATGGATCACCCGTCAAACGTTGTCAATCGAATCAACACGAGGTGTGTGATTGTGTTAATTTGCGGGCACGGGCAGCTCCAGCGTTGAGGAGCGTCGAGAGGCGCACAACAGCGGGAACGCCCGCTCCCGCCACGTATGGACGCGATCTAAGAATATGAAAAATAACGTATGTTGATCAATTCGATCACGCATAATGGGTAAGTCGGTAAGAAATTCGCTTTTACGCCAAGAAATTTGGGAACGCCTGAGTACAAGCCTGCGCCGCACGTGAATAGCATTCGAGGCACAGTCGCGTTTCGCGTCGCGCAGCTACGAGAGACCGAGTTCGTACTCCCAGCGCCGCCGCGACAACGCCTAAAAAGCTTATTGTTAATCGATCGACTTCGATGACTATCATTGCATCGCCTCATGCGAAGTATGAATCGGGCCTGACTCCATAAAGAGCATTACCTACGCGTCGCGCAGCGTCGCAGACCTAACATTTGGTCTTGAACAGACTTCTCGTACGCCGGCGAGATGCGTGTACATATACAGTCGGTACAGATCATACTGAGACTTTGCGTTTCCTGTCGTGCGTTGACGCAAAACCAGTGCATGTACGTTACAACATATGCGCACCAACTTTGCGCCAACGCACAAAAAGTGAAGCGCAGTATCAGTTCGATCCGTGGAGACCGTAGACTGACAGACGAAAAAAGACACGGATGGCATGTGACTACAATTAAATAACACTAGATCAATAATATGTCGCTTGACGACCATGAAAACTATGTACTGAAGAAAACGACCCTGAGGCTCTAAGAAAAGCTATTCAATATACTCAACGGAAAAGCAACAAAGTTACCAGAGTGGTGAGTATGGACGTGGAGAAGGATTGAGATGGGTTGAGTTGGGACACATTGTACTGTATGTCCTGCACAACCGTTAGACTAGATGTCGTCGCAGCAGATGTAGTAGCTGAAATGGAAAGCCAGTATAAGATAAAGACACTAATGATATTGATTTTTGGCAGCAATGCAGGATAGTTGGGATTACGTCGGAACTCGTCCGAAGTGCGATTTCCTGAGCTCCGACACTTATACTTACTTATTCAGAATAAAAATCCGACGTAGTGTGGAAGATGCAATTCTCAGGTCTCAAAATTTTTTATTTAAAAAGGTGAAAGAAACTCCGAGGGGGTTGTTTCTATGTGCCGTCTGGTCCAAGGCGTGAGAAACTTCCCGTGGGATTAAAGGACGCAGGGCATTATTTTTGAGGCTCAATATTTTAGGGCTGAAACAGTAAGCATGGAACTTGCTGTTTCCTCCCTGAAGCCGGCGCCAGCGTGAGAGAGCGAGCTTGCGCGGGAGCGTGTGATTGGCCGGCAAATCGTGTGCCAACGATCAGCATCAATTTTAGATTTACAAGAGCTCTCAGGCTCCGTCCATACGTGGCGAGAGCGTGCGATTACGCAAAATCGATGGTCATCGTGGGCACACGATTCGCTAGCCGCTCGCAAGCGCTCCCTCTCGCGCGTCCTCGCCCGCTCGCTCTCGCGCGCTTGCGCCAGCACCGCGAAGCAAGCAGCAAGTTTCAAGCTTACTGCTTCATCACCAAAACAGGTGGCATTAAACCTCTAGCAAAAGTACTGCCCTTATTTTTTATAATCCCACCATGGAAGTCGATAACCGTGGGAAATCATCAGACGTTGCGCCGACTCGAGCAATTGATCACCCGATCAAATTCGAAACACGATCAGAACGCAATTTTTTAAATTTTCCTTGGAAATCTTGATTCTCGTAATTTTTTATGAGCTCCGTGAGTTTTCAGGACCACTCTCGAAAAGACATGTTAGGTTAAAGGCATCGTACGCGCAGAAAACCGTATATCATTTTTTCATGTTTTTGTGTAGCTTGGCCTCTCTAGTGAACGAAAATGTCGAAGGGGCCCATGAAAAACCTTCATTTGTATAGAAAAGTTAATCGGAACACATTGTAAATACGAATTTGAATTTCGCGCCAAAATCCTTTTTGAGGTTTTTCTGCTTCTGGAGGCCTAGTCACTGTCATTTTCGGAGTTTTTCTGCATGTGGAGTTCGTGCCGTAACTATTTTTCATGTTGTCTTACGGTCGCACCAGCATTTTAGGAAAAAGTGCTAGATGACTGGTGAGAATTGGTGGCGGATCTTCATCTTTGACGCCTTCCAACCTCATTGCCAAACGTTTTTGACGCGCCAAAGTTTACCAGTGTGGTCTACCGGGCACAATCATGAAATTGAGCCCGAAAAATAAGAATCGATTTCCAGCGCGAACGATTCCTTTAATCATTAGCCTCAATCAATCAAATGCGCGTGATCTGACAAATGTTTGCATTTGTAGTAACTTTTTTAAACTTTTTTTTTATTTTTTCAAACAAAAGTTTTTTTGGAAAACAAAAAATTTCTCTAAAGAAAATTTTGAGCGAACGTAAATTTGAAAATTTCTGGATGAATTATTTACAAGGTGTTCTTGAAAGGGTGACGCTAGGTGCGAAAAAGACATTCCGAAACTCGTCGAGTAATGCATAAATTCAAAGAATGTCCTGCATTCAACTGAAATGGATAGTTAAAAACGTATAAGAATGATGATGAACTAAATAGTCTATTTTTGTTCTTGAAAAAGAATTCAAGCGTTTTTTTGGAAGCGTGCAACTGAAGTCTGGCGTCCGAGATTGGTGTAATGGTGTGGTTTCGGTCATTGATGCAGTTGAATTTGTGAAGTGTTTGCCGTCTTCTCAAAATGAAACTAATTCCCCGCCCGCAGTTAGTGCTGAAAATATATAGAAACACTGTTACACACTCATATGCGCATCGTGCAAGGAAAAGATTTTGTACACATATTTCCACCAAAGATATATATGTGTACAAAATCTTTTCCTTGCACGATGCGCATATGAGTGTGTAACAGTGTTTCTATATATTTTCAGCACTAACTGCGGGCGGGGAATTAGTTTCATTTTGAGAAGACGGCAAACACTTCACAAATTCAACTGCATCAATGACCGAAACCACACCATTACACCAATCTCGGACGCCAGACTTCAGTTGCACGCTTCCAAAAAAACGCTTGAATTCTTTTTCAAGAACAAAAATAGACTATTTAGTTCATCATCATTCTTATACGTTTTTAACTATCCATTTCAGTTGAATGCAGGACATTCTTTGAATTTATGCATTACTCGACGAGTTTCGGAATGTCTTTTTCGCACCTAGCGTCACCCTTTCAAGAACACCTTGTAAATAATTCATCCAGAAATTTTCAAATTTACGTTCGCTCAAAATTTTCTTTAGAGAAATTTTTTGTTTTTCAAAAAAACTTTTGTTTGAAAAAATAAAAAAAAAGTTTAAAGTTACTACAAATGCAAACATTTGTCAGATCACGCGCATTTGATTGATTGAGGCTAATGATTAAAGGAATCGTTCGCGCTGGAAATCATTTTTCATTTTTCAGGCTCAATTTTATGATTGAGCCCGGTAGACCACACTGGTAAACTTTGGCGCGTCAAAAACGTTTGGCAATGAGGTTGGAAGGCGTCAAAGATGAAGATCCGCCACCAATTCTCACCAGTCATCTAGCACTTTTTCCTAAAATGCTGGTGCGACCGTAAGACAACATGAAAAATAGTTACGGCACGAACTCCACATGCAGAAAAACTCCGAAAATGACAGTGACTAGGCCTCCAGAAGCAGAAAACCTCAAAAGGATTTTGGCGCGAAATTCAAATTCGTATTTACAATGTGTTCCGATTAACTTTTCTATACAAATGAAGGTTTTTCATGGGCCCCTTCGACATTTTCGTTCACTAGAGAGGCCAAGCTACACAAAAACATGAAAAAATGATATACGGTTTTCTGCGCGTACGATGCCTTTAACCTAACATGTCTTTTCGAGAGTGGTCCTGAAAACTCACGGAGCTCATAAAAAATTACGAGAATCAAGATTTCCAAGGAAAATTTAAAAAAATGCGTTCTGATCGTGTTTCGAACAAGCGAAATAATACGATGTTCCCTTTGAATGCTCTTCCTAATGAATAAAATAAATAGCATTACTTGTATAATCTTTCCGATTCCTCGTCTTTCCACCGTAAACGTCGTTTGTGTCCAAGTGTAGAAAATACTTATGCGGACGAAGGTCACGCATAATGTATGTGTAAGCAGAGGGCAGCTTTCGTTGAACCGGCAACAAACCGTGGCATCTATGTCGCGGTTGGTAGCCGGCCAGGGGCCGGATTCATCAACGCGTGGGTTTGGGTAGCGGTAAAGGCGTCGGCACTTCTGATGGTTACCCTGTTGAAGCGAGAGATCGCTGAACAGTCGTGCCCACTTCTAACCCAGCTAAGAGGCAGGGGCAAGTGAGACACTGCTCGGCTACGAGACGGTCTGCCCTTGCGGTTAATCATCAAAAGTGCCGACGCTTTTACCGCTACCCTAACCCACGCGTTCATGAATTCGGCCCCAGGAGGTGGCGGTTTGTTCGCGTTAATTTGGCGGCTCTACTGCATTTATGTCGCGGTATGTTGGCGGCTTGGAGGTGGCGGTTTATTCGCGGTTAACACCCCATTTACTACCACCCCTGGTTCAAAGTGGTGCTTAGCGCACGTCTCACTGGTGAAACGCGAGTGTGAATTGCTGAATCTTATCAAGAAGTCTAACCTCTTACACTAAGGGCAGTGTCCAGGATAAATCTCGTTCTCGAGGTTTCAGTGTGAAACACTAAGTTGGCAGATGCTGGAGGGGATAGGGTCGAAGAAATCAGCGAAAACGGGCCAGAAATCAATAAAAGCGGCTTTGAAAGTTATCCCGTTGCGCCTGCTTATCCCGGTCCGCCCCCATTCGGTCGAGCTTGTGGCGCAGCATACGTTCGATTCGCACACATTTCGCGATTAGCGCGCGCTTACTGAGCGTTTGCGGAAACTAGCAGGGCCAGTAAGCTCGCCCACGCCCTGAACGTTAGGAACCGTTATTTTAGCTTATCCTGAACGTTTTTCTTCGCTGTTTCTCCACTATTAGTTGCGACACGACCAAACAACACCATTTTTGGTCAAACTCGAGTGCGATATTCATCGTGAACACTGCCTTTAACTTCAGCTTTAGTTAAAGGCACAGTACAACCTCGAAGTGTATTTTGAGATTCTCTATTTCTTTTCCATCCAATTTATGCGAGCGGACTCGAATGAAGAGAGAGGTTAAGCATTAAGGGAAGAACCGGGCTATCGATTGAAAACCATCTCGCCACTGTTGAGGTCGAAAAGCCGTCTTAGGAAGCGTGGCAAAGTGGCTTCTGCTGTGGGCTTGCCAGAAGAACTCTTTTTTATATCTCGCCTATTCGCAGGAACTGAGTTCCCGCAGTTGGCAGGTGATATGTAGGATAGGTTCACTTCACTACTATATGGAAACATCAGACTTCATCCCTGAGGATGGACTATGCCTTTATTTCTATCATTTTGCTCTCATGTGTTTACTTGGCAACTATTGTAAGAATTCAGTAGTCGGAAGGTAATGAGAATCGTGTTTTTTAGACTTCCTGATAAACACTGCTGATAAGCCGCACAAAGTCCACAACAAAAAAAGCTCTTTTGCTGAAAGAACGTTCAAATCGGTCATACGTACCCACTTTCCACCATGTAGCAGTCTGCGAGTCATTTTTGATCTGTTAAAGACATCAGAACTCTGTGAAATCCCTCTTAACTAATTTTTTTTCCAAATCCTGGGCTGTAGTAAACCACCCCTATCAGATGATCTGATATTAATTCGATAAGATGATCCGATATTCTTCCAGACAATTTTCAGATGATCTTAATTCCGTATTGATTCATAATTATCGCTATCAGTCACAACTGGTCGCTGAACTTAGGCTCGTATTCATTCCATTAGCGATGATTCGCCCTAAAGCGGTCGTCCTCGCATATTCATGATATGATAACACATGATTATACGTGTGAGAATAAGAAAAGCCGGCCTTCATTCTGCAGGTGGTCATTCTCTAATCGACCAACTCCATGCTTTCTTTCTCAATGAATGAAATGAGATGTTTGTTGTTTTCTGATAGCTGATAATGATAACTGGTATTTGATCTGAAGAATAAGAGGCGCTCCGGGGTTACTCTTAAAGATAAGACGAGCTTCTGCGGGAGTGCGTGCTCTCTCGCTTTCCTCTGTCCAGATGATCAGTAGAAGTTCAGCTAAACTGATGAAATTAGCATCATCTTAAAAATGTTCATCATCTGAATGTTGCGCTTACAGATGAGATTCATATCCTTCACCATATCATCAAGACAATCTTACAGATTATTCCAACATTTCTTCATACGATCGTTTAAGATCATCTTAACTTCATTTTGAGGGGGTTTACTACAGCCCCCTGTCTTTTCAGAGATCCTCCAACAAGTAGCAGCTATAGTATGTACAATACCGCTTAAGTATCCTAGTCAGAATGCATACAGTGGCGCTTTTTCGCAATTTCAACGCCCTTTTTCAGAAACTCGCTTCAAATTCAGTTTTTTTCGTAATCTGAAAACAAATTCAACTTCCTATGTGAGAACCACTCAACAGTAAAACTATGGTCAATGTTCAAGTTTGAACAAAAATGTTTTTAATTTCATATCCAGTTTGTTATACAGCACACGGCGATGTGCAGCTGCAATATGTATGGCACACTAGTGATTTCCTCGCGAACTTTTTGTTACCTTTAAAGGCAATGTTCACGATGAATATCGCACTCGAGTTCGACCCAAAAATGGGATTGTTTCGTCGTGAGGTAACTAATAGTGATAAAACAACGAAGAAAAACGTCCAGAATAAGCCAAAATAACGGTTTCCAAGTTCAGGGCGTAGACGAGAATTATGGGCCCTGCTGATTTCGGCGAGCGCGCGCTAATCGCGAAATCTGCGCGAATCGATCACGCTAATCGCGGCAGAGTTGCTTGGCGATTTTCCATCGAAACGTGTGCGGCGCCACAAGCTCGTCCGAATGGGGGGCGGACCGGGATAGGTAGGCACACCGGGAGAGCCTTCAAAGCCGTTTGTATTTATTTCTGGCCAGTTTTCGTTGCTTTCTTCGACCCTATCCTCTACAGCACCTGCCAACTTAGTGTTTCACACTGAAACCTCGAGAACGAGATTTATCGTGAACACTGCCTTTAACCCTGAAAATCTTCACAGCTTTGAATGATCCATCTCATCAGAATCTTCAATTGCAGGGTGCGAGAAAATTACGTGCGCCGAAGAAAACGCTATAACTTAATTTTCCCTCAAATAACTTCTAGCAACATTTATTTTTCTGACAACCAGAACAATAGGATTTACTAATCACAAGAGGTTTTCGAAGTGGCTCCCATCAGCTTGTACGCAGGCGGCAAATCGTTTCTTTACGGAATCGACTGTGTGCCGCAGGTAGTCTACGTCTAGATAGTCCCATATTTATTTCAGTCAAAACTTTGCGGAGCTCGTCCAGATTTTGCACTTTTCTATTCCTTAGTTTCTCCTCCATATGGCCCCAAACAGAGAAATCCAGAGGGTTAAGGTCCGGACTGTTTGATGGGTAAATATCTTTTGTCAGAAAGGAGCCAATTTTGGCCTCCAGAAAGCCAATTGTCGTTTTGGCTCCGTAAGCCGAAGCCCAGTCTTGCATGAAGATCATATCTCGATGACTTAGCTTCCAGGGGAGAACTGCTTTCGTAAGAATCTCATCTTGATAGACTTTGGACTTAATTTATTTGAAGCTACGCGCACGGAATTTTCGGGTGTGCTGCGTTATGGCCGAATGGGCGGGGCAGGGGCGGAGTCGGCTGTCACCGGCTGCCCAGGTGGCCGGTCGTAAACGGAAGCGCGAGGAACGCAATTATAGCGTTGCTCTAACTACGACAGCGTCGACCAACTAACGAGCCATTCAAGTCAATGGACTGAGCAGACCTGGAACCCAATCGAAGTAATAGTTGAATGAGAATACTGGAGTACTTCGATTATTCGGGGATTCGAATATTCAATATTTGAATATCCGGAATTCCACACTTTGGATTTTTAGAGTGTTTGATTTATTTAGTGAGAAGATTTTTTCTTTTTTCAATTATTCGATTCATGTATATTTGATTTTTCGAAAATTCGGCCAATTTCGGGTCACAGCATTCAAATATTTACCCACCAAGAAAATGTTCCAAAACTATCATAGAATGACCGGAATTACTCTGAAAGTTCAAATAGTTATTCTGGTCCGCGGAAAGTTTTGCGAATATTTTTTGCATCAAAAGGAAGACCGGCTTTCGTCTCTATTCATTTATTTTTTTAATTGTTCATGGACGTAGGGTGACCTACGTGTAATAAAACAACAACATATATTAATGAAGCATTACACATCCAATCAATATACGAAACAAAATCTTTAAATCACGAAAAAAATCCTACAGCTAAAAAAGTTTCTTTCTTGTGCTATATGCATTCTTGCGTTTTTGTGTAACGATATTGGAAAATTTAAATTTATGTTTCCATCAGACTTTACCTAACGAAAATTGCCAAGCACGTCTCGGAAAAATCTGTGTAGTTCTTTTTAGAAGTTGTATTACTTGTATTAATACCATATTAAATATGTTGAATAAATCTCGATCAGTTGGCTTAACTAGCTCGTTTGTTGGTCGATGCGGCCGTAGTGAGAGCGACGCTATAATTGCGTTCCTCGCACCCTCATTCGCACCTCGGCTTACGACTGGCCACCTGGGCAGTTGGTGACAGCCAACCCCGCCCCTGCCCCGCCTATTCGGCCATAACGCTTACCCCCCGTAATTTTCTCGCACCCTGTTTTTTTAGATCCGACGATAAACATTGAATTAGAAGGGGGTTGTTGAAAAAGGGCATTGAAAACGCAAGTAAGCGCCGCCGCATGCATTCTGAACAAAACCGACGAGCAGTATTGTATTTTTTGGATAACTTATGTATTGACGAGAGTAACTCGATCACTATGGGTTAGCGTTCTTTCATCGTGGAATATACAGACTATATTCAATTTGCTAATGGAAACCTCATAACAATATGGACACTTGCCGTCGGCGCCACAGACGGATTTCCATATACATACGTTGCGGTTTGAGGCGCTATTCATACTCCTCAACGCCAGCGAGGCAAAGCGTCACGGGCGAAGTTTTGCATGAATGACCTAACAACACGCCCAGGCGGCACGCGCGTGATGCCCGCTCCGCCACGACGGCGACGGCGGTAACGACTTTTTCGTCATTTTGATTATCAATCCACCATCAAGTTCATCCCATTTCGTAATAATTATTCCCACTATTATCCTCTGCTACTATGGTAATGAACGCATGTGCAGAAATTGCTTGTTTGGAGAAGTTAAGGTCCACTTCATTTCGCCCCACCATTGCGTCGCCGCTGGAGTATTCATAGTCTCCGCAAACGCGTGACGCGCGTACAAAGTATTCATACTCCAATGCCACGCCCGCGCGTGACGCTAGGGCGTGGAGGAGTATGAATAGCGCGTAAAGATGCATCGAACGGTGTAGAGGACTGAGCAGAAGTGCAGAAGCGCGTGGATGTCCTCCGCAACAAGGGAAGCTTGTTACCTTCCGGTGGCGATTTGGAAAATTATGTTGTCGTTGCTGTAGGTCTGTGAGAGTATATAAATGACCCGTGCTTGAAATCGGCTGAAGGGCTGCGGGGATTTCGATAACGACATTTTTATTGCTTCAAAAAAAGGTAAGGGTACCATCGGGGAATTCTGGGGCGTTCAGAAAAAAAATTCAGATTCGGCTTGAGACTTTCAACTGGGGGTATTTTGAAATTGAAAAGTGGACCTCAAATTCGTGTTCAGCGTCCCAAATAACACCCACAATGAAATTTTGAGTCAAATCTGAGACTTTGACAGAGCTACCGTATACCCATCGTAACAAACCGTAATTTATCGAAAATCGATAAACGGGTTGCAGATTAGTGTCAGGCAGCCAGAATAGTCCCTATGTACGAGTTTTGAGGCGATTTGATTGTAGGGTTCTGGAAATCGACAAAAGTCGCGTTTGGGCAGCAAAATTTCTCCCATTTTGAAGCTTCGGACGAAATCAGATGGAATTTTTCAAATATTGACAAATGGGTCTCAGATTCGTGATCAGCTTTCAAATTACTCCCTAGAAACAAGTTTTTACATAGCTCAATCCGAGACATTTTTTTGAACCCCCTGAAAATTGTCAATCGTGTACCCCTTTCCTATTGTCAAAGCTATGGAAATGCCCACTTTTCGAAATCTCCTGTGAATCTCTGAGGCACTTAGCTAATTCTGAGTATGGAATATTGGAGCACTTTCCTCCCGCTAGAACATATTAGGTCTAGAAGTTAATTTCCGCGTTTTTGTTGTTATTGATATTTTGTAAAAAATAAAATTATTTTTATATAACGAATTTTATGTTATAATGCTCACTGTATTATCAGCTTTCTATTGATATATAACTTGCTTCACGTACCTTATAAAAAGTATTATTTTAGTTTCAGAATATGTCAACTTTTGTGCCGGAAAAACGCCATTTGCGGGAAGCTCTCCTTTTCCTTTTTCATCTCAAGAAGAAAGCCACTGACGCGCACCAAATGCTTGCCCAAGCTTACGGGGATGCTGCTCCATCCATAAGAACCTGCCAAGAATGGTTTCAGCGTTTCAAATCGGGTGATTTTGACGTTAAGGACAAAGATCGACCAGGACAGCCAAGAAAGGTCGAAGACGAAGAACTTCAGGCTTTGTTGGATCAAGATTCGGCTCAAACGCAAGAACAGCTCGCGGCATCTCTCGGCGTCACCCAAAAAGCAATTTCTATTCGATTGAAGGCAATGGGAAAGATTCAAAAGGAAGGAAAATGGATCCCTATGAGCTCTCAGAACGCAACAAAGAGCAGAGAAAAACAACTTCACAAATCTTGTTGGACCGATTCCAAAGAAAGTCTTTTTTACACCGCATCATAACTGGCGATGAAAAGTGGGTGTACTACGACAATCCGAAGCGAAGAAAATCGTGGGTTAGTCCTGGTGAAACAACAACTTCGACCGCAAAACCAAACATCCACGGGAAGAAGGTCTTACTGTGCATATGGTGGGATCAACGCGGTATACTGTACTATGAACTTCTTCAACCTGGCGAAACAGTTACTGCGAATCGCTATCAACATCAACTAGCGCAATTGCGGCATGAAATCGAAGCAAAGAGACCAGAATGGGCGAGTCGACACGAAAAAGCCATATTGCTTCATGATAACGCTCGACCTCATGTTGCTCGAACGGTAAAGGATACGCTAAAAGAGTTCAAATGGGAAGTCTTACCGCACCCGCCGTACTCTCCAGACATCGCCCGGTCGGATTATCACCTTTTCCGGTCAATGGCGCATGGTCTAGCGGAGCAGCGCTTTCAAGATCGTCAAGATGTCAAAAAATGGCTCGATGAATGGGTGGAGGCCAAACCAGAAAAATTTTATTATGATGGAATCCATAAGTTACCCAAACTCTGGGAAATGGTTGTTATTAATGACGGAAATTATTTTGAATAAAAATTTTGTTTAAGTATGTCCAGTTTTCAATAGTGTAAAAAGCGTAAAAAAACGCGGAAATTAACTTCTAGACCTAATATAAAAGTGGCATCTCGAAACTCCATCGTATGTGTGCAACCCTCCCTTATAAGGCCTGGATCGGGCACGGTGACTTGCTTGTGGCGCCGATTGTGGTTTTCCCACAATTCGTTTCGCAGTGAAGTTCGCGTGGTTAGTTGCAAACAAAAGGCTTACGTACATATTATAATTGTGCAATTTTGAAAAAAATGTCAAACGAACGAAAATTGAAAAATTTCGTTCGAAAACATCTCGAACAAACGAACAACGAAAAAAAATCGTTTGAAAACATTTCGAACAAACGAAAAATGAGAAAATCAACTGAAAAAATTTCGATTGGACGAAAGTTGAAAAAAATTCGTTCGATAAAATTTCGAACGAACGAAGTTTGAATGACTTTCTTCCGCCAATTTGCCAACAAACGGAAACGAACGAAAAAAAATTAGAAAAATCGTCCAAAACTTATTCGAAAAGTCCGTTTGTGTACAACTATGGTACATATCTGCTTCTGTCTTTCCAAAAAAAAAAACAATGCGCCCCGAATACGCGGTCCTCTAAGCAGATTTGGCTCCAAAACTTTAAGCTGATTCGAACCGATTACTATTTAGATCTATCCAAAAGTGGTCTTCCAAGCGAAAGAGGTTTGGTGCGTGCCAGAAACGTTACAACAAAAAGGGAACAATAGAAAAATGAAGTGAGGAGAGTGCACAAAAAAAGTTAACAACATTTTCATTAAGCGATATTCTCGGTCGACTCTTCTACACAGCGAAAACAAACCGTTGCGGTATTCTACTTGGAAGTACATTGTAGTTTCAAAAATAACTCCGATCATGCGAGAACCGTTAAAAATATACATGTATTTGTTTGTGATAGTTTTCATTGAAAGAGATGATGTCAAATTGGCCAGAGAAGACGGTTAGCTCCAGCTCTTGAGAAAAATGAAACAATTGAAATACATTATCAAGCAAGAGTATTCCCATATATTCTCGTAAACGAATAAAAGTTCTTTTTTCAAAAACCAATATGTTCTTCCTCGTAAAATACCACAACGGTTTGTTTTCGCTGTGTAGAAGAGTCGTCCGAGAATATCGCTTGATGAAAATATTGTTAACTTTTTTGTACACTCTCTTCACTTCACTTTTCTATTGTTCCCTTTTTGTTGTAACGTTTCTGGCACGCACCAAACCTCTTTCGCTTGGAAGACCCCTTTTGGATAGAATTGTTCACTTTTTCCTGATATTACGCAGTAATATCCCTCAAAAATATGCAACACTTATCAACCTTTTTGGACTGATACGATAATCAGTAAGCAATCAAGAGACGATTATAAGTTGCCATCGGCCCAAAATTCTCACCGTAAACAAATTTCATGAAAACCAATTGATAAAGAGTACGGTATGAAAGAAATTGAGAGCGGTGAGTTTTCTTTCTCACACCATCTTTCTCTGGAGGTGAGCGGCTGAAGCTGAACAGACTAGGGATTAGGGAAACAGCCCCACCGGTTATAAAGATATCACGATATCTGGGCCCAAACATGGAAAACTCTGGCAAGACAAACTGCTACACCTCCGTGAGAATTTTGTACCGATGGTAAATTATAAACTTGTGCAATCAACTTGTGAAGCACGCAGCAAATGAAGCGCAACTCACATTTCGCGGCAATACGCACATATTTCATGAACCGTTCTGCCCTTTCCACGACGTCTTGGAGGCGTCATTTGAAGCCCGATGCACCTTCACGACGTTCGGATGACGTCATCAGAAGCCCGAAGCACTTTTCACGACGTCCCGATGACGTCATCAGAAGCCCGATGCACTTTTCACGACGTCCCGATGGCGTCATCAGAAGCCCGAAGCACTTTTCACGACGTCCCGATGTCGTCATCAGAAGCCCGAAGCACTTTTCACGACGTCCCGATGACGTCATTAGAAGCTCGATGCACTTTTCACGACGTCCCGATGACGTCATCAGAAGCCCTAGGCACTTTTCACGACGTCGCGATGACGTCATCAGAAGCCCGATGCACTTTTCACGACGTCCCGATGACGTCATAAGAAGCCCGAAGCACTTTTCACGACGTCCCGATGACGTCATTAGAAGCTCGATGCACTTTTGACGACGTCCCGATTACGTCATCAGAAGCTCGATGCACTTTTGACGACGTCCCGATGACGTCATCAGAAGCCCTAAGCACTTTTCACGACGTCCCGATGACGTCATCAGAAGCCCGATGCACTTTTCACGACGTCCCGATGGCGGCATCAGAAGCCCGAAGCACTTTTCACGAGGTCCAGATGACGTCATCAGAAGCCCGAAGCACTTTTCACGACGTCCCGATGACGTCATTAGAAGCTCGATGCACTTTTGACGACGTCCCGATGACGTCATCAGAAGCCATCTGAATCCCCACTGACCTAGAAATCGATTACTGACCAGCCTACGTACCTCCTACCAACTTACCTGCCTGTCCAATTGATCGCCTGCTATCATTGGCAGTGGCTACTCCTGAGTTCCATTAGCAGTGAATGGAAAGCGTGACGGCCTACGGCCCACGGCCTACGGCCCACGGCGCACATCATGAATTTTTCTTAAGCTTTAGGGCTCACAACTTTGTTATTTGTGAACCGATTTGGCCCAAAATTTGACAGGTTGTGTGCTTTGGCCCCATTCACGTATATACGGAAGGAAATCTGCAAGAAATTTGTTTGAATGGTTTTATAAACTATAAAAAATTGTAAGTGATCACAAGGCCTAGGCAAAACCAAACCTCTCCAGCCGCGTCGCGGCTGGAGCGATAATTTATCGAATTTTCGTGCATTTGTTTACCCGTAGAGCCGGTATGCAAATTTTAAAGAACGAAGTATTTGTTCAAATGGTCCAATGGCAAATTCAAACATTTTCAAATAATCAATATTTCTGACAGATAAAAAACACGATTTCTCTAATATTCTGTTTATTCGGAAGCTGAAATTTGTGATTTTTCAAGTATCTGACTAATTTTATGAACATGAGGATGTGCGACTATTCTGCAGTGAAAATGCTCCATATCATCCGATTAAGGATCGAAAACCATTCGAAAATGGCTGCTCAAACATTCATTCACAACAAAGCGAGGATAATTATTTCGAGACAGTCGTCCGCTCATGTTTAAAAAATTATTGGACCTTACATATCTTCCATTCAAAACTTCTAACAGTGTAATGAGAGAATTTTTCGATCATTCGAGAATTTCAGATGAATGTAAGTGTTCTTTGAGAACATATGTAGTTTAATTCCATGAATTTGAGACCACTATAGACAATATTCAGGCACAGGAAAATTTTGATCGAACGCCAAATTGTAAATTCGTAGCAAAGTGCGATGAACACATTTAAACAAAAATACAAACACGTTTAAAAAAACGCATTCACCCTTCCCAAGATCAATTACATACCTATGTAAGCGTTCTCCTCATTCTTAATTGACACAACGGGAAAATTTGAATGTGTTTAATCTCTATAAGGACTCTAGAATATACTTGTGCGATTCGAATACCGAATAATTGAATATTGTGCTTCTCTGGGCCAAATTCCGGCCGAAATTGGGTCTCGACATGCTTTTCGATCGCACGCGCTCGAGCCGGTCGAGTTTCCAGCTCCAAAGCCGACTCGAAGTGGCTTTTTATACATTTTTTCCCATTTTCATAGTTTCAAGTTTCCAAAACCCACCTAGAGTCAACAGATCGGCGGCTGTTGCGCTGGAAACTCTTCCGAATCGGGGGCATGCGGCCGCAAAGCGTGTCGAGACGCAATTGCGGACCGGAATTTGGTTCAGAGAAGCACGATACATATTTCTCATCTCTTCAGTGCCAGAATGTATTCCAACTGTACTCGGTTCTTAGCTGTAATCTACTTTACTAAATGTTCCCATAACACTATGTAACATGATTTTTGTTCCTGGCTTCGAAGCGTTCTATTTCAATTGCCTATGTCTAAAGTATGTGAGAAATAGACTCTGTTAAGCACAAATTTCGCTTACACGACAACAGTACGAAGAAAACTCGTTTTTTTTTTGTGAAAATAGTAAGATTTGTATTCATTTTTGGCATTATGTGAAGGTAAAAACGAAAAATGTTCAAGGAATAGGCAAACAAAGTTGGAAACACTCAACAAGGTTAAGAAATACGTAGATTTTTTAGATTTACGATTGTACAATACCGCCCGTATCTTTTGGTCATTGGGCGCGCTAGAGCGCCGGAGCGCGCCGTTTGGCGTCGTTTTTGAATAACTCGCTTCAAAACGGTCCAATCGGAAAATGGTAGCCAAATTCGGAATCAGCATCGAAAATGCGATCTACTGAATGTATTAAATTTCAAAATGGAACTCAGCGCAAGATTTTGGGTTACGGTAGCTATCCAATGTCCCTCGTGTCCAAATGGGGCTGGCGTTTAAGTGTTGTTATGAGCGGATTTCCTGACGTTTGCTCGTATTTAGCGCATTCATATGCCATTTGTTATCCTCTGTGTTTCTTCTGAAACATTTTGACAGCGAAAAAAATTAATAAAAATTCATAAAAAAGTCATTTTCCTAACAATTTATGTGGCAGAATATGGATGTGGCAGAATCACGAAGTTCTTCTATATTAGTGACTTGATTTGAGATAAATTGCAAAGTTTGAGAAGAATTCAGGTATTAAAAGTTTAAACGGAAATCGCTGCCTTGAAATTTGATTAATTATTTGATTTCACATTCAAAAAAAGAGTAGGTATCAGAGCGCATTTCAACAACCATGTAAGGGATTCGCTTTGCGATCTTTGTTTTTTCTCCTCACACGGAGAAATCATGTCCAGAATCAGCTGGTGTACGGAAATGCACCAAAAAATGAACAGTTCAAACAAATTTTATTCAAAAAATAAAATTTTTATAAAGTGACCAATTTCAATTTTCATGCTGAAATACTCCTCGAGTTCTATATTCTTCGTGTATAGCGCATGAATTTGTTCCGAAATTGTTTCAAAAATATAGAATTCCTAACCTTTTCCAATTATTTTTCAAAAAAAAAATTATCGTAAGTGAATTTTTACTGAGACCACAAATTCTGAATTTCTTTCCGAATTTCTATTTGTATTCCATGTATTTCTAGCTTCATAATATGAATTTCTTTCAAAAATGTGGGAATCGTGAAAATCTTCAAAATTTTTTCCCGAAAAACAAATGAAATTTGGAATTTGAATTTTCTCTTAATTTTCATTTTCAGAGTGAAAACATTCTAGGAATGTGTCACTGTTCATGTAGAGCGCATGAATTTTATCAGCATTGTATTTAAAAATGCTGAATTCAGAAAAAATCTTTAAAAAAAAATAAAAAATTTCAAAGCTGAATTTTCATTATTAGAACAATTTTTTAATTTTTGATATCGGAACCTTCTTAGAATCCCATCCATCTAGTCACAGGAGATTGTTCCAAGAATAAGATAATCTAGGAAATTTTCATTTTCTCCCTAAAAAGAAATGTAAAAATTGAATTTTCAATAGAATTACCAGTTTGAATTTCTTTCTAGAACACTTCTGGATTTTCCTACTAGTAGAGTTCCAGTCGCGAGAAAAGTTTTCTAGCTTTGCTATAGAATCCAATCACATTGTGGTAATTTTGAAACTTTGAATTTTCCTACAAAAAAAAATGAAATTTTAAAATTGAATTTCTGGTGAAAAAAGATCAGTATCAGAACTCATTCAGGGAACCCTTCTAGAACTCCATAATATCTCGAATTCACTAAGTATACTGAATGAATACAATTTCAGGAATTGGTGTATGAGCACCCGTCGTTCGGCCCTCCACCCTCGCATGCCAGGCAATTACCTACGCCAGGTCGCTCTACCAACCAACAGCCCATCCAGGCCGATTATCTATCACATTTGTCAGTGACTGAAACCCTAACTTGTACGAAACCTCATAAAATTCAGTATCATATTCAGTCAGTGCATCTTTTTTCGAAAACATCTGTAGAATTGTTTCGGAAGCATGGAATTCATGAGAACTTTAGGAAAGTTTTCCAAAAAAAGAAAAAAATTAAAGTCGAATTTTCATTAAGACCACTTATTCTAAATTTCTTTGTAGATTTCCATTCGAATCCAATGTATTTTCTGCTCCACTACACGGAATTGTACCAAAAATGTGGAAATCGTTTGAATTTCAGGTTTCCTCAACAAAAATAAAATTTTAAAATTGAATTCCTGGTGAAAAGACCGGCTTCAGAACTCATTCCAGAACCCTTCTAGAACTCCATAAAATCTCGAATTCACTAAGTATACTGAATGAATACAATTTCAGGAATTGGTGTATGAGCACCCCGTCGTTCGGCCCTCCACCCCTCGCATGCAAGGCATTTACCTACGCCAGGTCGCTCTACCAACCAACAGCCCATCCAGGCCGATTATCGATCACATTTGTCAGTGACTGAAACCCTAACCTGTACGACTCATAAAATTCAGTATCATATTCAGTCAGTGCATCACTTTTCGAAAGCATCTGTACAATTGTTTCGGAAGCATGGAATTCATGAGAACTTTAGGAAAGTTTTCCAAAAAAAGAAAAAAATTAAAGTCGAATTTTCATTAAGACCACTTATTCTAAATTTCTTTGTAGATTTCTATTCGAATTCAATGTATTTTTTGCTCCACTACACGGCATTGTACCAAAAATGTGGAAATCGTTTGAATTTCAGGTTTCCTCCACCAAAATGAAATCTCAAAAATGAATACGTGATTAGAAGATCGGTTTTGGAACTCGTTCCAGAACCCTTCTAGAATTCCATAATATCCTAAATTCACCAATTACATTGAACAAATACACATTTTGGGATTGATGCATTTTCCGAAAAATTGAAAATTAATATGACTGCGAGAAATGCGAGAACAGCTCAACTCATTTTCATGGGAGATAAACAAATGGTTGGGAACGTGTTGCAGACAAAGAGTCTCTGTAATTCTGATAAGGTCATTTAGACGGAGGAGGTCCCAAATACGCCTCCGAGGCCCACTCGCACCTCAAAATGACCCTGTAGGCTGTTTCTTAGAGAGCAGGCCAGTGTGAGAGCGAGTGCATGCAGAGCCTAATTTTAGTACTGGTACACCTTTGGCTTGATGCAGTCCTCAATGTGTTTCCGACATTATTCACTACTACTGGAAAACACCATTAATTTTTTCTAAGATGTGAACCATTTCTCGCATTTCGGCTTCTCGGACCAAATCTACATTATAATTTGTTCTGGACCCTAATTATGCGAAGAATTTGACATGTTTCATTACTGTGCGAATGAACAAATGTTCTTTAAGAGGCATGCTCTCACTGAATATGATACTGAATTTTATGAGGTTTCATAGTGGTTAGGGTTTCAGCCCCTGAGAAATGTGATCGATACTCGGCCTGGATGAGCTGTGGGTTGGTAGACGACCTGGCGTAGGTAATTGCCTGGCACGCGAGGGGTGGAAGGCCGAACGACGGGGTGCTCATACGCCAATTCCCACAATTGTATTTATTCAGTATAATTAGTGAATTTGAGATATTATGGAATTCCAGAAGGTGTCTGGAATGAGTTCTGATGTGGATCTTTTCACCAGAAATTCATTTTTGCGATTTCATTTTTAAGTGGAGGAAACTAAAAAATTCTTACGATTTCCACATTTTTAGTAGAGCACAAAATGTATGAAAATCGAATTGAAATCTAGAAAGAAATTCAGCATTTGTGGTCTTAATGAAAATTCGGCCTTAATTTTTTTTTCACCAGAAATTCAATTTTAAATTTCCATTTTTGTGGAGGAAACCAGAAATTTATCCGATTTCCACATCTTTGGTACAGTTCTATGTAGTGGAGCAGAAAATACATTAAATTCGAATAGAAATCTGGAAAGAAATTCAGAATTAGTGGTCTTAATGAAAATTCGACTTTAATTTTTTTCTTTTTTCGGAAAACTTACCCAAAGTTCTCATGAATTCCATGTTTCCCAAACAATTCTACAGATGTTTTCAAAAAGTGATGCACTGACTGATTATGCGATACTGAATTTCATGAGGTTTCATACTGGTTAGGTTCCAGCCCTGACAAATGTGATCGATAGTCGGCCTGGATGGGCTGTTGGTTGCAGAGCGCCCTGGCGTAGGTAATTGCCTGGCATGCTGAGGGTGGAGGGCCGAAATACGGGGTGGTCATACCAATTCCTAAAATTGTATTTATTCAATATAATTAGTGAATTCGATATTATGGAGTTCGAGAAGGGTTCTGGAATGAGTTCTGAAGCCGGTCTTTTCACCAGGAATTCAATTTTAAAATTTTATTTTTGTGGAGGAAACCTGAAATTCAAACGATTTCCACATTTTTGGTACAATTCCGTGTAGTGGAGCAGAAAATACATAGGATTCGAATGGAAATCTACAAAGAAATTTAGAATAAGTGGTCTTAATGAAAATTCGACTTTCATTTTTTTCTTTTTTTCTTGGAAAACTTTCCTAAAGTTCTCATGAATTCCATGCTTCCGAAACAATTCTACAGATGTTTTCGAAAAAAGATGCACTGACTGAATATGATACTGAATTTTATGAGGTTTCGTACAAGTTAGGGTTTCAGTCACTGACAAATGTGATAGATAATCGGCCTGGATGGGCTGTTGGTTGGTAGAGCGACCTGGCGTAGGTAATTGCCTGGCATGCGAGGGGTGGAGGGCCGAACGACGGGGTGCTCATACACCAATTCCTGAAATTGTATTCATTCAGTATACTTAGTGAATTCGAGATATTATGGAGTTCTAGAAGGGTTCCTGAATGAGTTCTGATACCGGTCTTTTCACCAGAAATTCAATTTTAAAATTTCATTTTTTTTGTAGGAAAAATTCAAAGTTTTCAAAATTACCACAATGCGGATTGGATTCTGCGTAGCAAAGCTAGAAAAACTTTTTCTCGCGACTGGAACTCTACTAGTAGGAAAATCCAGAAGTGTTCTAGAAAGAAATTCAAAACTGGTAATTCTATTGAAAATTCAATTTTTACATTTCTTTTTTTTTGGGAGAAAAATGAAAAATTTCCTAGATTATCTTATTCTTGGAACAATCTCCTGTGACTAGATGGATGGGATTCTAAGAAGGTTCCGATATCAAAAATTAAAAAATTGTTCTAATAATGAAAATTCAGCTTTGAAATTTTTTATTTTTTTTAAAGATTTTTTCTGAATTCAGCATTTTTAAATACAATGCTGATGAAATTTATGCGCTCTACATGAACAGTGACACATTCCTAGAATGTTTTCACTCTGAAAATGAAAATTAAGAGAAAATTCAAATTCCAAATTTCATTTGTTTTTCGGGAAAAAATTTTGAAGATTTTCACGATTCCCACATTTTTGAAAGAAATTCATATTATGAAGCTAGAAATACATGGAATACAAAGAGAAATTCGGAAAGAAATTCAGAATTTGTGGTCTCAGTAAAAATTCACTTACGATAATTTATTTTTTTTTTGAAAAATAATTGGAAAAGGTTAGGAATTCTATATTTTTGAAACAATTTCGGAACAAATTCATGCGCTATACACGAAGAATATAGAACTCGAGGAGTATTTCAGCATGAAAATTGAAATTGGTCACTTTATAAAAATTTTATTTTGAATAAAATTTGTTTGAACTGTTCATTTTGGTGCATTTCCGTACACCAGCTGATTCTGGACATGATTTCTCCGTGTGAGGAGAAAAAGCAAAGATCAAAGCGAATCCCTTACATGGTTGTTGAAATGCGCTCTGATACCTACCTTTTTGAATGTGAAATCAAATAATTAATCAAATTTCAAAGGCGCGATTTCCGTTTAACTTTTAATACCTGAATTCTTCTCAAACTTTGCAATTTATCTCAAAATAAGTCACTAATATAGAAGAACTTCGTGATTCTACCACATCCATATTCTGCCACATAAATTGTTAGGAAATGACTTTTTATGAATTTTTATTAATTTTTTCGCTGTCAAAATGTTTCAGAAGAAACGCAGAGGATAACAAATGGCATATGAATGTGCTAAATACCAGAAAACGTCAAGAAATCCACTTATAACAACACTTAAACGCCAGCCCCATTTGGACACGAGGGACATTGGATAGCTACCGTAACCCAAAATCTTGCCCTGAGTTCCATTTTGAAATTTAATACATTCAGTAGATCGCATTTTCGATGCTGATTCCGAATTTGGCTTCCATTTTCCGATTGGACCGTTTTGAAGCGAGTTATTCAAAAACGACGCCTAACGGCGCGCTCCGGCGCTCTAGCGCGCCCAATGACCAAAAGATACGGGCGGTATTGTACTGTTAATCACTTTATCGAAGTTGCATCCAAATGTAGTTCCTCATCATGTTTCGTTATACTGTCCTTGGTAACGGCTCTGTCCGAGGCTAAGGTCAGGGCTGGTATACTCGTCGGACCACATATCAAGAAGATCATAAAATGTGAAGGTTTCGTAATACATAGTGTAATAAATGAGAGAGCAGGATTTTGGCCCTCCACAGTATTGATCCGAAATTCATTCGAAACTATTCGATATTCGAATAAAATCGCAAATAACGAATAGCTGCAGGTTTATGAAAGAGTGGAAGCCCACTTTCTCATCAATTTTGGGAACATCCCTCCTAAAGCAATGCTAGGAAATTAAGACTGTTCAATTATATTTTGATATTGTCGCACAACTCCAAATTATTCGAATATTCGGAGGGTCCAACTATACTCTACAATACGAACATTTCTCGACAAGTGACATTTTTCGCATCAGTCAAATAAGGTTCACATGTGTTGTAGACACCCAGAAGTATAGAAGTCAACTTCAGGGTGGTTCACTTCCGAATTGAAGGGCGGGTTCATAGAATTGGAACAGTCAGTCAATTGAATTCTACTCGAGTAATCAAATAATTTCGAAAAACTGGTAGTAGCAATTCTATGAATGAGCAGAAATTTACTTCTCCACATATTGGGAAAACCTTCTTTCTAGCATAAATGCAAGGCACGGCCGAATTGCTACACTACCGAGTTCAGGCAAGGGAACGCTTCACAAACTAGAATCCCTTACTCCTGAAGAGAACAGCCTTGAAGTCAGGGACTTTTGCGGTGTGTCCTAGAATGATAATCATAGCCAGAATGACCTATAATCACACGGCAGTTTCGAAGAATGCGTGGACGATGGCTAAAACAAGGACGATGACACAGTTTTCTGACACGGTGTTTGACGGAAAAGGCTGGGATAATTTGAAAAAGATCGTTTTTTTTCGCAGTTTTCGCTTTCCTGGGGACTCCTGGATCCTGGATCTGTAGCATACGGTCCGATTCGGCGAGAAATCTTGAAATTGAAATTCAGCACGAACCCTGCCTTTAATGTTCGGAATCAAAGACACTTAGAGCCGTTTTGCCTCTTGGGAAAATTAAGAATGATTCGAAAACTCGAAATTATTTGGTGCAAGACATTATTCGCCAATGCTAATGTTTGGATAGCAGTGCACTAATGAAATGTGAAGAAGGGTGATGCGATTACTCACACAGACAATCCACTAAGTCGACATGCAGCTGCTGCATGTTTTTCATTCAGTTACCAAGAATCGCCAGCACAAAAGTTTTTATTTCTCTCGCTTTTCCCAGAAAAAGACGAGAAATCCCTGAACTCAGCGCTGTGTGTGCCCTCAAATCTTTTCAAATAAAGTGCATCGTTCCGCTCGTCGTCAACATTACTACTAAGCGAATATATATCGCGTGTTGTCTCGACGCGCACGGCCACATATATTGCGTGAGATCTCATCCCCCAGTTTGCGTCTGATGGAACAAAAGACGACAAGGTCGTCCGTTCACGCGTTGTCCGCAAAGCGTTCAATAACCCGAAACACCTCCTAAGCAGCTATAGTTAGGACATAATCATCCTCATCCCAGCACTGCTCATTACTGCACGCACGCAACACTAAAGCGAACAATCACTTCAACTCGACAGAATTCAGCATCAATCATCGTCGTAGGAAACGGATGAAGTTAATCGCAAATGCGCCTAATAAAAAAATTTTCCTGTTCGAACTGCGACTGTATGACGCCATTACCGACGCTGTCAACCTCACAAATTTTTCCTACGTTTAATTATGCTGCACTCGTAGAAGAAAGTTGCTAGAGCTCACCATCGAGAAAAAAAGCAGATTCGGTTATTTCCTAGTGTGTACTGTAGTCGTGACCCTTTTCCAACTTTCCATCAGTAAAATTAGCTGATAACCTTATGTGATTCTTTTTATTGTTTCTTTCTTGAAGTTGCCCTTCTGCTTGTTTTCTTGCTAAAGTTCACCGTCGGGAAAAAAATTAGATCTAAGCTTGGGAATCTTTCTGAAACTTGCAACAACCATTTTAAAAAGTCAGTCATCGAAAACGCGGCACAAATGAATTCCTTACACATTCGCGTTCGACCGCTGCCCATTCGCGTTCGACCGCTGCCCATTCGCGTTCGACCGCTGCCAGCGCACGGCTGCCTTCCCGTCTCCTGTTCATCATGTCTCGTAGGAAAACCAGGTCTGGCAGAGAAGCACCTGCTCCATCATGACTTGAGCCTATTGTCAAACGTTGGGATGAGTGCTTTACCAGGTTTGACCGCATGTTTGAGGTTATGCTGGAGGTCCAGGCTTCGCATGATGTGATTTTGCAAAAACTCAGTCTTTTGGAAACTAAATGTATGAATAATGATGAAAATGACATCAGTTCCAGGTCAGAAATCTACAGTACGCTTGTTAAGTTCCACACAGACTCAAGTAGTGTTGCTGAAAAGTCGTGCCGAGTAACATGGGTTGGCATTGGAGAACAAGAGGACGGACGATGCAGCCACGGCCGCATTTGACAAGGAGGCTCTCAGCGAGGTCATTGAAGCATCGGGCGATGAGGAACTTGCCACCGAATTCAGAAAGGGCAACGTGAGTATTCAACGTCATCCGTCCTCTCGTAATAATTCAGTCATATCAGGTCACCCACGCCTCATCAAAATAACACTGCCTAACCAGGTGCTCAGAGATCGACTTCTATCTTTCATGAGGAAGGGTCGGCAGTCTCATACTTCGGAATTTGTTCATTCCTATGCCAGGCGTGACTACACAAGGGAGGAGTTAGATTATGATCGTTCACTGAGAAGAAAGGCTGGTCTACTTAACCAGAAGGAAGGTAAGCTTTTATTCGTGGTTCGTGACCTGGCAATCCATAGGCTCCGTAATGCCCGCGCACTGCCGCAGCGTGCTAGTAGGCAGGCTAGTCAGGAACCTCAGATCATTGATCGCGCGCCGAGCTCCGATACAGGAATTTCATCACAGGAGGCTGAGCTTGTTGGCTCGATCGATGATCTTAGTTCATCATCAATGCCTCGCTAGGAAAGTGAGGGGGACACTGTCCAGGGTAATAATTCACCTCGTCCAATCCAAAATGAGTTTCTCCGTTTCAATGCTAGATCCTTATGTAATAAACTGCCGGACCTTAATTTATTATTTCTTTCTGCGCCTCTAGCAATCTTTGTTACTGAAAGCTGGTGTAAACCTCACACTATTTCTGATGCAGCACTAAGTTTCAAAGGCAATTATAATGTGTTTCGTTGTGACAGACTTGGAGACAGATCTGGTGAAGGAGCCGCTGTGATGGTGCACAGAGCTATTTCATGTAGTCTTATACTCAGAACTTTCAGAATTACATGATTCCCAGCAATCTCTAACAAAATCAACTTTATTTCGACTAATTTAGCTTGAAACCAGTTTATTTCAACTAAGCATCGACTTCTGCCAGTGACTATCAACTATGAATTGACTTCAAAACAATTGTATCCCTACATTGCGCTAATCCACGAGGGAAAACAACTCGAAATCCACTTTGCTGGCCGATTAAAGATGATAAAACGGTAGAAACAAGCTTTAATCCACTTAAAGTACAATTTGAGTGCCGGTTTCGAAACACGGAAGATTCTCGATTCCAATCACTTCTACCCTCTCACATTGCTCCTGATCTTCTGTTTGCTCTTATTTTCATATTTCCTTGTTTCGTTTTTTCTTCTGATTCTTGTATTACAAATTGGAAAGCAGATCTTTTTCTGTGTAACCTTTTTTTGAGATCTCAGCCAAACCTGGTGGCTCTCGAACCAAAATTTGAAGAAAAAATTCAATGTACATACTAGGCGCATTCCCTACTATTCCCTCTAGCTGACCACCAATGCTGTCAAAGTTATATGGGCTTTTTCAACATTTTTAACCACTTGGCTGAATTACCTTTTTCATCAGTTTTCGTCGCAATCCTATTAATCAATGACAAAATATTTTTTTTCGAGTAGGAACTTGCGAAATTTAAATAGCAGCAATGTTTAATTTCAAGACTTTTTTCTTAAAAAAATCAATAATCACGTTCTATCAAAAATTCTGTGAACGCTGTGTTTCACCCATCTACATAGCCCTCGAAAGGTTCGAGTGTCCTGTCATATTTAGCAGCTTCGGTGGATTGATTGAAAGGAAGTAGACGCACCCAACGATCTCAGTTTCAAAAATTTCCACTCGAACTCGGCATTTAACTTAGGAACTGCCAGGTTTCCCTATGAAAATGAAGAGATAGAAAATGGTGTGTGCTTCAAAACAGTTTAGCAGTTTCTCACACTTTGTCAAAATTCCGAAAATTGAAAATTCCGAAAATTGATGAAGTCGGGGTAACTTTTAGTGGGACCTGAGATAATCGGTTTTTTCCACTTTCCCGTTTTTATTTCTCACTATGCGCACGTCGAAGGACGGGGGGGGGACTAATTAGAATCTCCGTGAAAAACTCCATGGACAGCAGTGATAGCGAAATAAATCAGTCCTCCATTTCAGTAAGTTTCTATGAAGTTTTTCTATGGATTTCACAGTTGGAAGTCGCATATCGTGAAAAGGAGGAATCTTTTCTTGAATCCGTCGGAGTACATATCATGGGTAGTCGGTGCTGATGAATTGACTTTTGATATTCGATCTTTTGCTCTGGATGAGCTTTCCACTCTCTCCTTTGCTATATTCAGGCCATAAATTTCTGTCTAAAATTTTAGACCGCTGTAGTTTATAAACATCTGAACAAGTCAAGAAACGTTAAAGACATCAAGTTTTGCGGATCTGTGTACCGGTCCATGAAACTAACTGATCTGGAGCTTTAGTGCAATTTTCGCCATGTTGGTGCTATCCCTCCTCTGTTACCATGTTCTCCGATTTCGTATTAATTTTTGTGTTTTTTCGCTATCCTTGAATGATGCTCTTTTAGGTTGTGCACTATTGATTCGCATGATCCTCTCTAGATTTATATGTAGCTGCCGTCTTTATTCCCCTGCGTGAGTTGTTGGGATAAACATATTTGTGCATTTTTTAAGAATAATTCTTTACGGTGAAGCCTTCTAAGAAACACTGTACCAAGAGAACGGTGTTTTTTAGGAGTTGCAAACCGTATCTTAGTGTTCGAAGCATGGGATAAGGTTTGAGGATCTTAGGAAATACTCCCTAATCCCTATATTGATTCCTAGCAGTTCTCACTGCTACGAATCAATGCAGTGATAGAGTAGTGTTCCCTGGGTGGATCGGAAAGTATTGTTGGTAAGTCAGCTACATTCTGCTGTACGGTATCAACAACTAGATAACAGCAAGGCTGATAACTTGTTATAAAGTTGCTCTTACAGTAAGATCAATTGTTGATGACAAGTTGGTGAATCTCAAGTTGTTATCCACGTAAGAACAACTATACCGTGGTTCGTTACGGCGACAAGCAGAAAGTTGTTCTCAAAGTCGAAATCAAGTGAACGAAAATCTTCTGAGCATTCTCTCGGAATTTTCCGAATTCTGCCAAGCTGTGGCTGTTGAAATTAACACTGGCGTAAAAAGCATTCTATGCATAACTGTTTACAGGAGTCCCTCATGTGCTAGTGACGCCTTTCACCGACTTTTAGCTTCTTTAACTGACCTTATCCTCAAAAGTCCTAGCAAAGTTGTGGTTCTGGGAGATTTCAACTTTCCGCTCATCGATTGGAATGCGATGGCTCATCGTGGTAGCGCTTGTAATCCTTCTTCGTTAGCTTTTATTGAGTTCTGCAAGTGTTTCGGTCTCAAACAGCTGGTTTCCAATCCCACGCATGGGCTTAATATCCTTGACATACTTTTGACATCCGACGTCGGTTTGTTGCGAAACGTTGCAGTAATACCGCCTTTTAGTATCTCTGACCACTGTTGTATATAATTCACACGTCCACAGCCCGTCCTAACTCCCATAAGCCCAATGTGAGATTTTTTTGACTTTGAGAAGGGAAATTACGACATCATAAACGAGGAGTTATCCAAAATCGACTGGGTAATGATCTTGAATTTAGCTGCCGTTGAGGAATCCTACTCAACGTTTCTCTTCATCTGTCACAACCTTGTGCGGCAATTCATTCCATATGTCAGGAAGAACCCTAAAAGTAGGCGTGTCCCAAACAAAATTCGGCGCCTGAAAACAAAGGTTCATTACCTGCATGCTAATATTAGTCGTTACGGGTACCCGAAATACGCAAAGTATGCGCAGAAACTTAAGCGTCTTACAATGGGGTATGCAATTGTGGAGGAAGAAAAAATCTCCAGGGGGAAAAATCTTCGACGTTTTTTTCGCTACTGTAACAAAAAATTAAAAAACCTGCGATGAAATTCCAGAAATAGAGAATGACAGTCTCAGAGTCATCAAAAACGACCTAGGAAAAGCTAACGAGTTTGCTAACTACTTTCAATCCGTATATAAAGAGCCACTCAGTGAGGATTGGGACTTCCCGGTCAAAACTAGCCAGACTTTGGATTGGGTCGATATAGCCAGTCATACAGTTTACGAGGCGTTGCGTTCTCTCCCGAATAGAAATTCCACCTCGCCTGATGGAATCCCATACTTTTTTCTCAAAAAAGCTGCTCTTGGGTTGACGATACCACTGACGCTACTTTTCAACAAGTTCCTATTACATTCTCAAATACCAGACATATGGAGAGTTGGTCTCGTAAAACCTATTCACAAAAAAGGGTCGCGGAACAAAGTGAGCAATTACAGGCCAATTTGCTTAACATGTTCTTGTAGCAAAGTTGTGGAAAGGCTCATCTGCCGCCGCATAATTTCTTTCCCTGAAGAAAATGAACTTCTTATCCCCGTGCAGCATGGATTTCTTAGTAGACGATCTACAACCACAGCTCTTCTTACTACGGTGCCCATATGGTAAAGAGAGGTAGATAAGGGTAATTTTGTATCTGTTTGTTTAGTTGATTTCAAAAAAGCTTTTGACACTATCTCAATCCCGCTTCTTCTCAAGAAAGTTGAAGGCTTCGGTATCACGGGTTGTCTCCTTCGTTTCCTACAAACTTTCTAGATGAATCGGCGGCAGCCGGTTGTCATCATCAACGTCCAGTCACATTATTATCCTTCAACCAGTGGTGTTCCGCAAGGAAGTTGTATTGACCCACTGATGTTCTTAATTTTCGTCAACAATTTGCCTACAGCATTGCCTCATGGTGTTTTCTGCTCTCTGTATGCCGATCACTCCAAACTGTACACTATTAATAATCCCCAATTGCTGCAAGCTGATCTTGACAGCCTCTATAACTGGTATAAGCTGTGGGAGCTTGAGATATCATTGGAGAAAACAACTATAATGTGCATAGGAAATAGTCATCCTCAATTCGAGTTCAGGATGGGTGATACGATTTTGGAACGCTCCAGAAACGTCCGTGATCTGGGAATTCTATACACTGATCGCATTAGTTTTGATAACTACGTCTCTGAAATTGTGAGCAAAGCAAAATGCAGGTCGAATTTCATTCTTAGAGCCTTCTTCACTCGGGACCCACTGATCCTTTTTCGCCTTTTCACCGTTTACGTCAGGCCTTTAGTTAAATATTGTTCTCCGTTATGATCGCCATATAAACTGATTCTTATAGACAAAATCGAGCAAGTTCAAAAAAGTTTCACCTACAGAATTTTCGCACGAAGGGGTAGATTCAGAATTCCTTATGAAGAGAGCGCTTTCTTTGCTCGACACTTCTTCTTTAGAGGACCGTAGAAAAATGATTGATTTGTCTTTTATGTACAAAATGACTTCAGGAGAAACTTTCGCAAAACTCTCTGATTTTTTCCGTACCTCCCCGCGAGCAGATTTCAAGAGGGCACCCATTCAAATTGTGCCTGGACAAACGCGAAATCCAGCAGTTTAGAGGATCTTTTTTATTTAGAGTTGTGCTACCTTGGAACAACCTTAAAGCAGATCTTTTCAAGTTCAGAAAAGCTTCAGGTTTCCAGTGTGCGCTGATGCGTTCTATGCGTTATCGTTCTACCGAGGGGCGGTAATTTTCTTTTTCTGGGCCAAGTGGTCTGTGAGGAAGCCTTGCAAGATGTCTAGTCTACGCATCATATCCTATGGGCCACGCCACATGAAAGAACTCCACCTTGTTACCGTCACCCAACGAGCACAGGTATGATTCAATCAAAAAATAAACAAACAAAAATTGTGTTGCAGCATTACTGCCGCGCCTTGGTGTGCTGCTCCGTTGATGTTGGCTTGCTGCTCGGTCGTTGAATGGGCGCAGAAGGAGGTGCTCACTGATGGTGGTCGACGGAGTCCTGATGCTGAATAGGGCAGTTGTGGGTGTCTGGCGGCTGTGGCTGCTGGCAGGCAAGTTGTGACAGCTGATGGGTTTATCAGGAGTAGGAATATAGTGCAGTAACGGCTATGGCCGCTAGCAGGTAGGTTGTAGCGGTTGAGGCCGTTCAGTAATAGGAATAAGGGAATTCACAGGAATAGTGCAGCGACGGTGTTCCAGTTGTCGAAATGCCTTATGTTGTCCTGCTCGCCATTTATGCGGCCTCAATGGCGCGCGATCATTTCACGCGATCATTTCACTGATTAATACGGCCTTCACCATAGTAGCCTTTGACCTGCCACCTATGTCACTAGTTTTCGTTGCAAAGCGTGAAACCTCATGAAAGTGCGGTTTTTTTGCTAGCTTTCGCCGTAATGCAGCTATTAGTTTTTGGTTCGCCTTTTTTGCGAGAATCTACGAGGTTGCGGCTAAAATCAACTGGTAGCTCTGGTTCCAAAACGAAGCTGAATAAATTTTCTTTAAATTAGCACCTCAGCACTTTCCGCGTGTTATTTTTCCCTCCTGGGACAATGGAACTTTTTTTCTGGGGTTACTTTTGGCATTTTCATTGGAGATTCAAGAAATCAAAAAATTATTTGAAAAAAACCTCAAATTTCTCTTTTTTTGCTTTCTCGCTCCTATAAAATGAATGCACTGTAATGTGACAAGTTTACCCAGCACTATCCATTGCTATAGACTTTTCCTCATGTTTTCTCCTACTGATTTTTTGTACCTCTTTTTTAATATATCAGCTGACAGTTTTTGTTGCTGTTTCTTTTATTATTGTGATGGTTGTTTTTCATTGTGATGCTTGTAGATGCTCTAGGATGGTTTTGCGGTGCCTTTGCCGGCAGCTCAGCTACGTCGTATATGGGAGCTTCGGTCGAGTTGGCGGACCAACTAAGCCGGTATCGGGGGTCGCCTCGCCCACGACTTGCAGTGTCGCCTCCGCACTGCCCTTCTCCATCGATCCTACACGCTCCCGTCCTTCCACCTGGCTGCCACATATCTAGGCAATTTTTTTATTGTTGTCCCATGTTACTGATTGCCTCCGTGCATTAACAACGCTAAAATCCATTTAAAGTTCACCTACTTTTTTATGATGTCGGGAGCTCGTATGTGATTTAACACTAATTTGTCTTAATTTGACCGATAAAGTATTCATTCATTCATGCCAACCCAACAATAGCGAAGGCAAAGAAACATGAATCCTAGCTCGCTCGGATGATTCCGAGTGGAGCAAGCAGAGGAGCGGTCGGTCATGGCAAAATATAGCAGTGATAAGGAGATTTTGACATGATAAGTCCGATAAGCCATGCTTCAACCGGCTAGAAATGAGTTAGCCAGGCTATAAGTACGAGAACTTGAAGATAGTGCATAAAGTCCCGTGAAATACTCAGCTGAGTTGGTCGCCTGATTGACAAAACCATAGTGGACAGCAACAGTTACAAAGCACTCACAAATAAGAATTGTGTGTTTGCATTTGAATTTCAGGATGCTATTGAAATACGTTCAAGATACAGAACAGTGTTTCGACATTCCGTGCTCAGAATCACCTGAGTGTATGAGGTAGCCCCAGAAAACGAAAAAATTACGAAACCAGAACCCTTCGGTTAGAGTAAATAGAGCCAGTTTACCCGGTGATTAAAGGCAGAGGTCACGATGAAAAACGTTTTCTAAAAAAATACAAAAATCAGCTTAGATCGAAAACAGCTGAAAAACTATGAAGATAGCGTGCTGGAAAACGGGCTAGTATTAGAGTTTCTAGGCCCCAAAGATGCCAGTTTGAGCACATGTGAACAGCGCCGCCCAGAGAGATTGCAGTCTTATGCCGAGCAGTCAAAATCTTCGACATTCAGAGGGAAAAATTAATGCGAATTCACCCAATAAAACAGTTGAACAATGAGGGTAAGACTTCCATCAATGTTTTTGACTATATGAGTACATGAATATTCGAGCAGGTCAGTGCGAAGGTCAATGTTTACTGATTTCTACTGATTTCAAGCTAGCTGATGTTCCTGATCTAAGATATCATCCATGCCGATGATGTGAAATGGGCTCGTGCACCATCAAAAGACAAGAAAGAACAGGCTTTCAATTCGGCCCGAAACAGCGGTTTTTTCGCGATTTTTCCTCGTAGGTCCTACTACTCTGATTCCAGAAAAGGGTTTAGAGAGAGAAGGAAGACAAGCATAATTTATCACGACAACTGCTTTTATAACCTGGTCGTGCTCGTAATAGATGAAGCAAATTGTGGTTCATCGAACTTGCCTAGATCAAACGCTACATCTTTTTGCCTAGACTACTGAATTCCCATTCAGAGCGCCTCGTGTAGGCGAACCTTTCTATCGGTGCATCAGCGGATGAGTTGTAGAGTTAACAGCCTGGCGGACTACAACTGTTTGTCGACTCTTTCATATAATGTCACCATAACTATCATTTTCATTTCGTGAAGCGTAAACGCTGCTTTGGTTATTTCTTAAAGACACACCGAAGAGAACATTAAGCCGATTTTGAGCACCGAGTATGTGCACACGGCCCGATCCCAAAACATGTCAGAATGGCATTCTGAATGTTAATTGTAAGCACACAATCTCCCTAGTTAGTGCAATGGTCACAGCCACACCACAGCCTTCTCCCGGTCGTCGGGATTCATGTAAGGCAGCGTCCATTATACGTGGCGAGAGCGGGCGCTCCCGCTGTTGTGCGCCTCTCGACGCTCCTCAACGCTGCGTGCAAATTAACACTGGCAAACACCCCTGCCTCGTGTTGAAACGTTTGATCGGGTGATCAATCGCTCAAATCGTCGCAACGGCTGATAATTTCTCACGGTTTTCAACGTCCGTGGTGGGATTATGGCATACTAGGGCAGTAGTTTTGATACAGGTTTAATGCCACCTGCTTTAGTGATGGAGCAGTAAGCTTGATGCTTGATGCTTGCTTCGTGATGCTGGCGCAAGCGCGCGAGAGCGAGCGGGCGAGGGCGCGCGAGAAGGAGCGCCTGTGAGCGGCTAGCGAATCGTGTGCCCACGATAATCATCGATTTTGCGTAATCGCACGCTCTAGCCACGTATGGACGGAGCCCAAAGGCCTTTCGCCAAGTTCAGTCGAGCAAATGAACGAGAGGTGATCATTGCGGCGAACGATGCGGCGTTCGGAAAACCAACGTTCCATGGACTTTCGATAGCGAGCAACAATCTATCGCACGCAGCATACATACATACCTGTCCATTTACTACTCTGAAAATTTCGGCCGAGAAATAGCCGAGAAATGCCTGCTTGCCGCTAAATAGCCGCCAAATAATGTTCGCCGCAAAATAGCCGAGAAATAATGCTCTCCAGGTAAATCCTAGCTCACTCGGATGAGCCCGGGCCGAGTAAGCAGCGGAGCGGTCGGTCATGGCAAAATATAACAGAGATAAGGAGATTTTGTAATGATAAGCCCGATAAGCCCTACTTCGACCGGCTCAAAATGAGGGAGCGAGCATATAAGTGTACGACGCAACCCCTCTGAGAGTTTTGGCCAAAAAATAGCCGTGAAATGCCTGCTTGCCGCGTAATAGCCTTGAAATAATCAGCAAATAATACTCGCCGCAATGTCCCCGCGGAATAAACGAGAAATCGCCGCTAAATAATTTTTCGGCCAAGACTTTCAGAGCCAGAGGCATGATTCAGATGTCAACACCTCCGTCGGTTCGATTAACCTACTATGAGGTTCTCGGACCTCGATCAGCCTCTATAGGCACACCCAACCGCTGGCGGCTTCGGATGGCGGCTCTGCGAGCCGGCGACGGCTGCGTCTTGGTTACATTCGGTCATTTCTCGTTATTTCTTTTATTCCTCGGTTATTCCTCGGCTATTTGTTGTCCGTTTCGCGGAAAGCTGAGAAACAGACACAAGGATGCGCTGTGGAGCTTGGTGGGCTATTTCTCGGTTATTTCGAGGCCTAAACTTTCATAGTAGACTAAACTCGTTGGAGATAAAAACATAACCATCTGGCAACCTGAGTTTGTACGACTATAGACTGGAGTCACGGAAGTTGAGTTCATCTGCTTGAAAAGCATTCAGGAACCCTCACTGATTCCCTAAATTTGGTCGTATTCGGCAGCAGCAAATTTCACAGCGTTTTTTCTATTAGCGTTGTCTCTGTCCGGATGTCACCAGAAAAACTAGTCTTTCCATGTCTGGGATGTAAAGCAGAAATTGATGTTATTAGCTTATACATACACGTATAAATAAATGAAAAAGAGTGCGTCGCATAATACCCGACAGTTGTGTGAGAAGACTGTGAAGTACTTCTCGGCAGAATCACTACTCGTCGCACGCTCTCCAAGCGCAGCATCTGGGCGGGTATGTGAAGTTATAAGAAAAAGAGTTTGAGATGATTTTCGTACCATTTGAACATGAAAGTACGTAGCGATGAAGGACTCCAAAAATTTTAACATGGGTCGAAACCGTAAGAATTCGTAGAATGACTCCAATGAGCGTGATTACTATTTTTAAAGTCCAAATAAATATGAGTACCGTCCATGCTCCGCAGCTCCGGAGAAGTGTTGCAACACGCACGTAGACCGAAGGTAATCGTGCTGGAACCTCGAGGTTTCGATAACCAAAAGACCCCTTTTGGTGCTCATAATCGATGACTAGATGAGCGAATGTATTTTTTTCCCGAGCTAACAGTTTTTGAAACCACGAAAAGAACACTTTCATGCACCCACCGCACGAATAGCCACCATCCTAATTTCTCAATCGTAATTCTCTCATAAAACTGCCTCGCTCACATTCAGAGATCGCTATCACATTGACGCAAATGAGGTAACCTGGGCTCACCTGGCGCTATCGTATAGACCGTCGTGACGTCATCTGTGCTTTCGGTTGGTGGCAATCCTGACCCGGATCCGCTGATAAAATCTTCATCATCTGTGTCGTATGGTTGACCGGAAGATTCGAGCCATGCCTCCTTAAATTAGACATTGAATGCATTCATAATGTAATCAGGTGGAAACGTTGTCAACTCGGGAACAAGCGAAAACAATTCACTAAGCACTTTTTCCAATGATTTCTTAAAAGCTGACATTTCCAAAACAGCCGAGAAGGGAAACGCAGGAGAGGCGAAGAAATAGAATTCCTGATTGAGAGTAATCGTACACATTCTATGTATCTATAACTATGTTTATTGAAGAAAGTTAAGGGCGTTCACTGACAGTTATAAATCTCAAAATCTCATTTCTTTGAAGAGTCGATTTGCTCACGAAGGCGAGTACTGAATTCCCAAAATAATGAATTCTTGTATCTGGAGAGATTTCCAGAACATCTTTCCCTGGCGACATTGCAGCGCACACAACCATGCGCATTTTTCCATCTTGGAGGGTAATCTTCTGCAGCATAAAAAGATGGCGGAAGGACCCAGCAAAAATCTGAATTTGTGCATGAAAACCAGTTCCAGAGCACTTGAAGAGAGCTTTTAAAGTCTGCGCGATAACGGTCCTCGGTTTTGTCTCAAACTGGCGCAAAAAATTCCACTCCAAAGTGATAGATACCGGCGTTCTAGATCCCAGAGCTGTGTACCAGCGGACATAAAACCACGGAAGCGCAATTTAGGGCCGCAAACTTTGTGAATGGTCTCGTTCGGATTGAGTTGCTCAACTGAGCACGAAAATCGAATTAGATTTTAGGCGGGCTGTATGCCTTGCACCTCAACGATGTGCAACTCTAGCAGAAAACGTGACCGAGGAGTATTTCACCAGATCTGATTAGAGTAACTAATTCGCATGTTCAAGCTTTCAAGGAAATGTAACTTTGGTTTTGCTGGAAACAAATTCAAATGAAGTATTGTGGTTTTTATAGCATATACATCACTCCGGCAACAATTGTCGCCTTGGATTTATATGAACAAACACACATATGGTCTCTTTATCAGATTTAGTCTACTGGATGGAGCAGGCGCGATCATTGCGGATGGCCGTGCGACGTTGGCGACACCATCGGCCAACAGACTTTCGATTGCACGCGGCGATATTCCTCCGCAGCACCTCCTTTCACTAGACTAATTCCAACTAGGAAACTCCATGTAAGTGCGCAACATGCGATAAACGTGAGGAAATCGTATCCGACTGGTTTATCAACAGGCTGGATAGTTCAACGAAAGCCGTTTTTGCTGCGGTTGCTTTGCAACACACAGTTTTTCCCTGGAGATCGTGAAAACATACATGTATTACAACCATTTGTCAATTCCTATATAGTTAGGTTCGTGGCATCTTTCTTTATGAAAAAAAAAAATTCAAACCGCGGCTGGCGAGGCGGTTTAGAGGCAGTGTTCACGATAAAAACCATGTCTGTTTTTTTGGTGGAGATCGGCAGCTGCAGGGCCTAGCGCAACCCTAACGTTGAAATAACTAAGAAAAATGAGCTCGGAACGGTCCCCTACGGGCCCAAAGTTGGACACCCGTCAGCTCGTCACCCCCAGGTGCACTTTCCACGCCCACCGACGTGAACAAATGAAAGCTCGAGATCGTGAGATGAGCGATGATTTCCAGTCATTAGCCCCGTTCTTTTCTTCATTCTCAAATTCTCTCCTTGCTCAGGTCAGCTCGCATTCATCGGCTGCAAAAGACGAAAGTTACAAGCCTCGGACAACTCGTCCACCATGTTTCCTTAGCTCAATTTCTGAGGGACCATAACTCCGTTCCTAGAAGGTCTTGTACGATTCTAAAAACATCATTGAAATCAGCATGGGACCATCTTCAAGATACGCAAAAAAGCAGAAAAACGATTCTTATCGTGAACACTGCCTTTAAATCTCAACAGCGGCTGGTTGGCAATTACCAGCCAGCCGCTGGTGAGATTTAAACCGAAGCCACGGCCCTAACTATATGCAAGACGACATAGGTATCTCTGTTGGATAGCAACACATAAAATATGAAAGAGTTAATTTTTTTCGTAAATAATACTGGCTTTCCTTTCCTAGTGGAAGGCAGTGTTTGCGATAAAAAACCGTATTTTAGTTTTCTGTTTTTAAGTAGGCAAGCTTACGAAGTAGTGGATAGTAAGGAAAAGCCCCCATGAAACATTCGAATATCGGAGGAAAAACTGTTTGAAAAACCTGTGAAACATTTATTTACGCCTGCTGGTGTATTTGTGTACTGCGGACAAAACTTCAAACCAAACGACGCAAATGTTTTGAGCTTTAAAATTCTTAGGTGAGTGACTTCTTTGTTTCCTGTACCGAAAACTCTTAGGGGATAAGATGGGTCTACGCGCATGCTTGGATGTTAGAATCTTTCGCGAAAAAGAGTTTCCAAAAACTCGGCCTCTGTCCCCCTGACGAAAGGAACTCAGGACAACTTTTACATTACATGGGCAGGGTGACCCAATGGGTTGGCTGGTGCGCGAGATTTCCACTCACTTCCTGACCTTTTTCCTTTGTACTTACATAGTCACTCTTCTCAGAGGGACGCAACGCTTACACGTTTCCGCCAAAAAACGGGCAACTTTTTCATCGTGAACACTTCCTTTGAACTTTGAGGAATTGAAAGAAGTTATGAAGCCCCCGATATCAGACATTTATAACCGACAATAACAACGAGGCCCAGTGCTGCTTTGAAGTATTCTCCCACGCCACCGGCGCCTCCATAGCCGCGTGTATCACATTATTCTGACTCGCTCGATGAGAATTTCAGCCTTTTGCTGATACAGACCACAAGAGACCCTACGCTAGTAATGTCCGCCGGCAATTACAGCACTAAGGTAACTGGTTAAATTCATATCCAAGGTCAGACGAGAGGTCATTTAGTGTAAACCGTTCAATATGTTTAAAAAATATTTGTCATTAAAATATTGTATAAACAAAAGAAGGCAGAAAATACATCATTCAGTTAACGCCACGAGTCTCGATCTCAAACACCTGCATGTACATATATGTATGATCTAGTTCCGCAATCGCGTTCAGTCAGCGAACTTTCATTATCACAATCATAGAAGCGGAGCGGTTGTTTTGAGAAAGATTTCTTCATTTTCATAGCTGAATTTTTTAAAAACAACCGCTTCGCTTCTACGATTGTGATGATGAGGACTGAACGCGATTGCGGAACTGAACAATATATGTTGCGTGCAGAATCCTATCCTGTGTATGTACAGTCGACATGGAGCCTAGCGATACTTTGCGTTCCCTATTGAAGGTTGGCGCAAACGAGGTCCTATATGCTATAACACAAGTGCACGGAGTTTGCACCAACCTACAATGGGGAACGCAAAGTATTACTAGGATCCATGCTGACTGTATGTACATATGTACATTGAATAGCAGTTCATGTTCCCGACGTGAATGTGCAGTACTGGTAGTAATGTGAAAGGTGCTTGACGACTCTATTGGGACATATATCAGTAGTAGCGGTCATAAGGATTTTAATCAATCGGAAGCACAGTTAAAGACAGCACGCATGCTCAGATATGGTATCGATTTTATGACAAAAATCAAGGGTTTGGAGCTGGTACATAGTATGAGAAACTGAGCAAAAAACAACAACAAAACAAAACTGGATGCAAATAGAGGAATAACGGGTTGTTTTTGTTATGTAGAGAAAGTGGACGAGTTACACTGCAGCATGCCCGCTCGGCTGAAATAGTGGAGCTAGCGGTAAACTATTTGAACGATCAAAATAAGGACGAGTTTGTGTAGGGGGTGGAGACTGCAAATGAATGGGAGGGATTTGTAAAATTTGTTGATTTGATGTGGCTCAAATATGGTAGACTCGGCGCGGCGTTTAAAGGCACAGGACACCCAAAAAATTATTTTTCAGGTTTCATGCTTATCTTGGAGAGAGCCGCTCTCTGGTCACAATGGTATCTCTGAAATCGTCCAAGACCCCCTACGAGCGGAGATATGGCTCCTCGAAAATGCCTGCATTTTGACTACAAAAATTTTGTGGATGAGTTGTCTCAGGCCTGTATTTCTCTTCATTCGCATTCGCTGCATGAGTGCCAAAACAGGATGAGGAGATAGACTGGCCATGAACTGAAGAACGATGACTTGTTGAGAATTCAGCCATTCATTTAGCCGCTATCGAGTTCGTAAATCTGGTAGGGGCCGGGCCTGTGGTGGTGGCTGGAGGGGGTCGGGCCTGTGGTGGTCGCTTATATCTCGCTTATTTGGAGGAATTGAGGTCTTGCATCTGGTACGTGTTATGCAGAAGGGGTCTTCTACACAATTACATGAAAATCTCAAAATTCATATCTCAGGGTGTACTGTGCCTTTAAGTTTAATGTGATGACGTACGTCATAATAAACTCATTTGGAGTCACATAAAAAAGGAAAATATTGGTAAAAAATTTTCGCGCCAGGGTTATTTCTGTTTAGGAAAGTCGGAAAAGAAATATTGGTGTTTAATGTGATTACTCAAGGTGGTAAACATGACTGGACATTGCATACTTTCAATCTAGATCGATTGAGTAAGAAGAGCCGATTCTTCCCGCTTTGCTACTATATATCCTTCATTCCGGAGTGGAATTTGTTTCCAATCATCGCTTGCGTCTGCGAGCGTATGCTGCGTGTCCTCCCCCCCCCACACTTTCTCGCTGTTTCTCCCCTCGCTCCGCACAAGCGCGCGAAGGAACAGAGTAAATTTGACTCCAAAACAGAGGATATATGCACTGTGCAATTCTATAGTTAACAGAAGACGAAATTCCATGATAGTAGATTTTTCGCCAAATCCCATCTAGCGCCCTGAGAACCTATTACAGGCACACTTTATGCCTCCCAAGTTTCAGATCCCAAACCGAATAGTTTTGCTGAGACATGTACCTGGTGTCTAATCTTTACTTGTGATTTCTTTCTACTCATATGAAACCTGTAACGTTCAGGCTTTTCATGGGTGGAAACGTTGGGACCTCTGAAAGATTTCGCGGATTTTTCAGAACAGTTTTTTGTGTTAGCAATTTAATTTTGAACTCCCTGGGTTTTCCGTTGGAAAGCTCCATGAGAGAGTTACACGGAAGTGACAACGTATTGATCCATCATAGTGAATTCTTCCCTTTTTTCGCAAACACTAGAGTTCGGTGTGAAATAAAATATCATAGAGCCAGCCAAATATTCAGAGGGAACATACAATTTTTCAATTGAAGAAATAGTTGCTGTTCGGTTGTACTGTTGTCTACGTATGTGCATCCGAACAATTACTACGAGCTCCTCGTATACTTGTCATAACGTCGGACGAAATAGTGCATCTGTCGAAAACTTTATTTGTGGCTCCCTCGAATCTCCTTTAGGTATGAAGTTCGGAAGGAAATTGAGTAACCGAAAATTGAGTACAAATCGAGTTGGCGAAAAGTTTCCGTTATTGACCTAAAGTCTCGAGGTAATATGAAGTCTATGTCGCCTCGAAGTCGCTGGCAGGGAAAGTCGCCCCCAAGTGACAAGAAACAAACACTCATTACTTAATAGATTCACACTACAGCCTATGTACATAACTTCCAAACAGTTCTCACTTCCTTAATACCTTTTTCATTTCATCACACTACTACAACAATATCTTTCATGAAAATATCGAATGTTCAATTAAACAATGATATGTTTCACAGAATATAAGAGAAATGTTTAACAAATGATTAACTTCAACTTTATTTCATGGGAAACAAAGAATTTTTTGAGGTCAAAACTTTTGGTTCCCATAAATTTACTTCTAGAAGAGTTTTTAAAGTTGTTTACCTATTTCGACTTTGTCTATTTTTTTTCAGCGTACTACTTAACAACCACTTTTCATTGATATTTCTTGTGTAATGTCGAGAATAAGTAACAAGTGATGAATGACAAAAATTGTCACCCTTTGTCAGCCTCTTCACTTTGCATAGTATCATCATAAGAGCGCTGGGGCATCTTTCACCACTTCTGTCATGGAAATGTTGAATACTGATGTAAAAACACAACACATAAGAGACTAGAAAATAAAGCACTGAGGCTTTTGCTTCCTGAAAGTAGTGTTCAGTAAAAAACTCATATAGCATATAGCCAAATAGACCAAATCCCATGACCAAATTTATGAGGATTGGAACATCGAAAATCTTTTCCGATCATTCGTTGAACGGGATTCCAATTGAGGAAGTGAGTAAGGTCACAAAAAGTGCTACTTAGAGCTTGCAAAGCCCATGTTAAACCAATAGTAGAAAGTGGCACAGCAGTATATCCCCTTGAAGGAAAAGATATACTGATGATTGAAAGAGTGCAGAATACAAACGAAGTACCAGGGTCTAGAATCAGGAACGAATTTCTTGGTTTGAGTCCTTTGTCCTCAAGAAAGGCGGAAACAGATGTTTGCTTTGTTTTCAAAATGTTGTCCGGTGAAATCACAATTAAAACGAGCACGAATTCCATTTCGAATCCTGGAAGCGGCTTTTAACCACTTTGTAGGATTTTTTCCCACAACTGCAGCCTCAAAGATAGAATACCAATTCAATTTCGTCACTTCATAATCAGTTGCACTCGAAGCTCGGAGCTCTCTAACGTAATCGCCCTTTCGTTTTGCATAATCCAGAGAAGGCAATGATTGTTCTTTTTTTTTGACGCCGATTCTGCCGCCCCGCGTTGCCATTTCCCGTTCCAGACGCCGCTCATCTCCCTGCCTCCCCTAAAACATCAGCCCCAGGTCGGGACGTATGTGCCCTCTTGATTCGCGGCGATTACCATTTCATCCTCAGTGGCGGACGGGAGGTATTGAGGTGTAATCCTCCCCTGACTTGACGACTATGAACTCGTACATCCTACCGACAGAATGGGGAAACGGGTAGAAAAAAACCCTATCGTAACATTAAATCAGCGGCCTTAATACATGTGCAAACGAGCCATGAGAACTTCTTTCCTAACGACTCCGATAGGCACTTACATCTTCTTGTAGTCGAGGATAATCTTCAAAACACTACGGAGACTCAGGATGAACAGAACCATATTCCACGTCGACCATAAACCCTAATAGAGCAGATTCCACCCATAAGCATATCCGTTGGAGGCTTTGCTCAAAGCTCTGCTTTTTCGAATATCTCAGTCGATGGGCATCTGTAACTGACGAATCACACTTATACATTGCTTTCCTGGTTGTGTGTTGGCGCAAACTCGGCGCGCGTACTATTCTATAACTGATGCGCACCGAGTTTGAGCCAAGGCGCAACAAGGAACGCGAAGCATCAGTACTATCCGTACCAACTGTAAATAAGGTACTGTGCTTCTCTGGGCAAAATTCCGGTCCGCAATTGCGTCTCGGCACGCTTTTCGGCCGCGCGCTTTCGAGTCGGAAGAGTTTCAAGCGCCGTAGTCACCGATCTGTTGACTCTAGGTGGGTTTTGGAAACTGAAAACTGAAAAAAATGAAGAAGACTGTATAAAAAAGCCACACAGAGTCGGCTCTGGCGCTGGAAACTTTACTGACTCGCGCGCGTGCGGCCGCAAAGCGTGTCGAGACGCAATTACGGACCGGAATTTGACCCAGAGAAGCACAGTAAGGCCTAACCAAAAAACGGAGAGAACTTGAAAATTTGTGTAGTAGCCGAAGATGAATAATAGAGTTGAACGAATTCTCAAGGAGTACATCTCATGGTTGAATTCAAAGATTGATCGAAGATGATTGACTTGAGCTAGCGTAGAAACGAAAAATTTCGCTCCTTTTCTGCGGTTTTCACATCGTTTTAATCAATGAAGTGTTTAGAGCGGGAAAATCATGTGCGAAAACAAATTGTATTGTTCTCTCGGGCCTTCACAGTTAAAATGCTTAGTATGCCGCCCGGGCTGAGGTTCAAAAAAGTTATAAGGTCACGTCGATCGCTTATTGTACTTTTTTTCTTTCCAAAACGCTCAGTAGTCTTTCCAAAAACTAAAAACGGACCTCGTAATCGGTTTATCGCCCAAAACAACCCCCCACCCCTTCGCAAAGTTTGGATGAAATCACATTTCTCGAATTTTGACTAGAGCGATAGCGTTTTCGACTTGTACGTATTGTTGATTGAGCGTTTACTTATACAAACTAAGGGGTTCTGAAAGCGTTTAAGTAAAATTTTCAGATTTCACTCAAAATTCTACACGGGGGTTCATTTAGCTTGCTGATCACGAATATGATTATTTGTCGATTTTTCGAAGTTTTTGACCTAATTTGTTCCAATCCTCCCATTGAGGGAAATTCTGAGGTCAAAACCCGACATTTGACGGTTTCCGAAATGCTACAACAGGTACGGCTCAAAATATAATATTTTTCAAAGGGTTACTCGGAGTGCTTAACACATATTCGACGTCGGTTCATCGATTTTTGACAGCTTGCGGTATGCAAATTACTGTGAGTATACCGTAGTTTGGCCAAAATTTCAAAGTTGCCTCAAAACTTCTCAGCGGGGTTTATTCGGGGTGCCGAGAACCAACTCAAGTAAATCCAACCCCTAAACAAGATGGCAAGGGACGTATCTACAAAAACTTGCACTTCCGCTTATAACGTAACCTGACTCCTGTGCCTCAATAGTTTTCTTAAGAACTTCGACCTCAGAAATCTAGCGACTTTTTGCAGATTTTCGATTAAATAGAAACTAACGTTCTTTTCATGCTTTCATGACCACGGCTAATGCCGCACTTTGAGCTACAGCAAAATCTGCGTTCTGGAAAAGAATACTACGAAGTTGAGTGAAAGTGATCAGATGGCTCCGTTTCACATAAAAATGCTGGCAGAAAGCCTAATTGGGTCAAGGATATCCGTTCGATACTGGCATCAGTAAGGGGTATGGTATACTTCGTCGCGGTAATGAGCGACAGGCATGCAATCTAACACAAATCGCGGCGGGACCAGCATCGGAGCAACGGCAACGGTCGTCGTAGGAACAGATGTCGCGTGTGGGTCGCAGCGACGTCACGGAGGGCTGACATACTGCAAATGTGCCACAGCCTGTCGCTACCACTGTCGCTGTCGCTGTGCAATGCACTGCGACAGCCACAGATTTAAAGGGCGGGAGGCGGTCGCTGTCGCTGTGCAGAGCGACGCGACCGTGTGTCGCAAAAGTATACCATACCCCTAAGCTATAACGCGGCAGATGTCGCGATGGCTGCGAAAATAGTCTCGATCAATATTGCCGCGTTAACGGCGTTTGCCGCATTGCATATTATGCGTACCAGTATCAAAAGGGGATCCATCGCCCAACCAAACTTCTTGCCGTTATCTTCATGCGCAGCGGAGTCATATGTTACACTCCACTTGATTTCGCAATACTCCAAAGCGAGGATTTCGCCGTAGCTCAAAGTGCGACAAAATCACCGCGGCGGCAAAAGTATGAAAAAGGCGTTAGTTGGGGATTTCCGGGTTAGAGCAGTCGATAAACAGGAGACATGCTCGTTCAGCACACTTTATGAGGTATACCGGAAGAGCTCGACAAAATGTGTTGTTGAAGTATTATCCGGATTTGCGGACAATTATGGCCTCATTTGCAAGCCAGCGGCATTTAATTTATCAAACTCGACCTTCGAAATATCTATGAATCCAGCCATAGGTCTGCTGTCATTCAAATGACTGGTCAATTGTAGTTCAATCCCGTTCCTAATTCTAGTCCAGCAATTAATTCCTCCAAGATAAATGCGTCTAGTTTTTGGCGAATGCCATTAATTACATGGAAAATTTCCAACTCACAATATGCCGTTGCTGTCCGGGAAAGCGTCAATGACTTTCAAAAAGAAGAAACAAAACCGAACGGATGAATTCCGCTGATGTCAGGCTTTGATTGTTGCTCTCCCCCCCCCCTCACTCGCACTCATCCCGTCGCTACCTTTTATTCAGGCTGCTGGCCTAATGCGTTCAAGTTTGACCAGTGGGAATATAAGACGCCACTTCAGGATTTCAGTTTGCACTTGAGAGCAAAAGAGAATGATATTTTGTCCTACAAAATGCTGTCACATCGAATCTGCCATCAATCCGGTGAAAACCTCCTATTAATCGAAAACCCTGCCCGTTTTTAGAAACAACACACTGTATGAGGGTTGGCTTATGATGTTTGATCTGTTCGCAGATATTTTGCAAATCTGTCGACAAAGGTAACAGAACCGACGTTCTCAGCGTTAATACACTCAGCTAAGGACGCGCCACAACGTCTTAAAAATAAGCAGAAACGCTCACAGTTCACAGCTAGGGCTACTGGGAAACCATGCTAAATATTCGTCAAAGTGCGCGATCTCAGAAAAGCACTCTATGCAATTACGGAAAATCTCTGGAACGTCCCTCTCAAAAACCGCACGACCCAACGATACGGCTATTTACAACATGTTTCTTATTGAGTGTCAGATGTGATGGTCTACTTTAAAAGGCAAGATCTGAACATATTTCCACTCTTTAAAAATTGAACTTGGAAATTTCCTCACTTTATGCTGCGCTTACACAGCTTTAGCCGAGATAAGGCATCTTCACGATCAATTGGATATTTGGACAAACTTTCTTGTGAAAAATCTTAGGCGAATGTTAAAAATCGAGCTGTAGTTTTATTTTGCTAGAGCAATTTGCAGGGAACCGCATCTCAACAGATGCGGTTTTTTTTCATAGAGTATTGGAATTTCCCCACAATTCGTCATGATCGGGAGTGTTTTCAGTACGAAATCTCAAGATCTGAGACGTGACTAGGCTCTAGATTTGAAATACACAGAGACATCATCGGCTTTAAAGGCAGTGTTCACGATAAAAAGCCGTATTCTAGTTTTCTATGTTCTGGGAGGGCAAGTTTACGAAACAGTGGATGGTAAGGAAAACCCCCACGAAACTGTCAAATATCGGAGAACAAACCTGTTTTACCAACCAGTTAAACAATTATTTATCAATTCAATCCTGTCACAATTATGTAAGCCTTCTGGTGTGTTTTGTGCACTATCTACAACACGTCAAACCAAACGTCTCAAATGTTCTGAGCTTCGAAATTCGTAGGTGAATAACTCCTTTGTTTTCAGTTTCCTGTACCAGAAACTCTTAAAGGCAGCATACACGCTCGCAAAAGTTGTAGAGATAACTACATTAGTGGGGTCGTACGGGCCCTAGAAGAGCCCTCACGAAGTTGGAAGAGTTGAAAACGAGTTAAAATGACCGTATTTGAGCCGTATTGAGTCAAAAAATCATCCTTTCCCCGCCCATCAATACGGGCTCCGCCCCTCAATACAGATATTCAGTGCTCGATTACGGTCATTTTGGATACTTTTTTACGCCTATGACGGCGTAGGCGTTCCAGAAAGGGCCGTACGAGTACATTAGCGTCGCTATACCAACAATTGTGTTGCTAGCTGCGCTAGTTCAGCAAATGCAGTACAACTCGTCCACTTCCGGACCAATATAGAATGAACCATTATATCATCATTTGAGTCTAATTTTCTCCGGTTTTTTCGTCATTTCTGAATGTTAACAGCTTCAGACCTTCGATTCATTCCAGAAAATCGATATCATTTTCGAGCGTGTATGCTGCCTTTAAAGAATAAGATGGGTCAATGCACACGCGTGGATAAACGAATCTTCGGTGACAAAAAATTTTCAAATATTCGGTCTCTGTACCCCTGGTGAAAGGAACGCAGGACAGCTGTTACATGACGTAAGCAGGGTGACCCAATGGGTTGGCTGGACCAAGAGATTTTCACCCACTTCCTGGCCAATCCCGTCGTACTTCAGAACTTACTCTTGATACAGGGACCCACAGCTTACGTTTCCGCCAAGAAACGGGCAACTTTTTCCTCGTGAGCACTGCCTTTAAACTCGGGTTTTACAATGTAACAGGTAAGTGCTCATAAATTAGTAGAAGATTGCACATCTCGTTCAGAAACCCGTACCTAAACTACTCCCGTACTAACAATCATTCACCCGTTCAATTCGAAATTTCAACTTCCGGAGATCATGATAGCTCGAAAGTTCACTATTCAGGAGTGAAATACTACGCGCTCTCAGGCACGCTGGATAAACGCATCACAATGCTGTCGTATTTCATACGTGCTGCTTGAAATGCATCGAAACGCTTCAAAATAACGCCGCTCTACAAATCGCCGACTCGCTGAGGCCTAAACCTCAGGGGAGGGCACTGCTATGGCGAATGAGGATGGCCTGCGGACGAATCCGATGAGACCAAAATCAAAAACTCAGATAATTCAATATTCTCTAAGCACCGCTGAGAATATCTGAAGACTTTCAACTTCACGTATACCTAGGCGCGTTTCTGAGGTTTTTGACTCCCTTTCAAGACCAAAACATCGAATAAATGTGAATTCGTCTGTCTGGGGCAGAACAGCACCAGAAACCGGTGATTATCCACAACTGATGGCGCTACTTAGTTTGTTATAAGGCGATCTTACTCAAACTTTTGCTGATTCCTGCTATAGTAAGAGTGAAACCTAGAATTTTGTAGAGGAAACTTTACAAACAAAGGTGATCGCTATACCTACTTTTAACTGGAAATCAGGTATACCCATCTAATAACACGACTAATCTAATTAATCTAATTAACTGTGGAATCCGTTCCATAACTTTGCCAATTTTTTTAAAATTTGAAATGATTAAGTTGCGTAACATCAAAGAATTTTCAATATTTTGCATCAACATTAATATTAACATTAGCATTATTACTACACTCCTTACCCTACTGACGAGCCTCGGGGAATGATAGTTTTATCATATAATTACAACCCTCTTGCTCTTTACTGATTATATGTCTAGGGATCGGAGGCGGAACATTATATTATGATCCTTTTTTCCCTCTTTCCTTTTTCTCTTTCATTAAGCTCTTTTTAGTTTCAGTCAAACAAAAAATACGCAGCTTCCCGGAAGCTTTGCGGTTAACTCCAAGGCGGAACCTGCGAAATTCTCGTGTTAGTTGCCGTTCCGAGTGTGCTTTCTCTCGCCTTGAAACGGAACAATCCGAGCAAAACCGAATCAGGGCGAAAAGCTTTCTGGCCAAATTTTAGAATCGACGCACTTTAGAGGCAAAGGCCACTCAAACAGCGACCACCTGCTGGCACCTGTATTGACACTACACGTTGTTCGCAGAGCCAGCAGCACATGCTTCTCCCTACTAGACAAATATTTAATTAATGATCACTCTTCCGGTGGCCGACTTACTTATCCGTCCCCATCGATCTCATCAACAGCCACGTTATAACGTTAGATCACATTCTAGATTGCCTTTGTATCTAAGAACATTACATATAAGAATTCTTCCGAAAACGCTTGCGACAATTCAAAGGCTAAATATGTTGAAAATTCAAGAAAATACTAGGTGGTAGATATATTCTCAAAGAGAAACCATTCTCCAAATCGAAAGAAAACTGAGTAAATATAATGCAAAGGAGGGAGGTGGTCGTGTTTCCCTGTATTGCAGACAGCTAGTGTTCGATTAAAAAAATCAACAAGACCATGCTTACAGGATGGGAGCTTCCTCTGTAGTTCGAACATATGTCTCCAAAACTTAGCCAGCTTCGAAATGTACCCTTCTTTGATCGAACGGCGTCTTCTCAGAATCATCACACCTACTTGCTTCGCCGTGAAGCGTGTAATACGCAATTGCAGACCGAATGGACATCATCGCGATTCATATTACATGAAGAAAACGTGCTGCAAAAGTGCGAGCAAGGAAGAGGCGACTGGCAAAAACAGCACGCGAAGAGCGCAATTGGAACTGCTCGCTGCTTTCTCGTGCTCTTCTCATTCTTCTATTTAGCTAACCCTACTGCTTCTCCTCGCCCTCCTCCCAAATACTGCCCGCGTTTCCTGGCCTTAATTGCACCGAGTCGCCACACGGAGCAATCAGTGGACGCCGAAACGAAAGTCTCATTTTCTGGACCCCTCCACGCATTCGGCTTCCCGCAAGTGGTCTATGAACATCCACGACTGGGGCTATTCATATTCGAATTTTCCAGTAATGAAAACAATAGCGAAACGAAAGCGAAATTACTAGTTTATGTGACTGCGCTGACGGGTAACGAAAAATGCGAATGAAGAATCAGAAAAGCAACAACCAGAACGTCGTGATAAATTATTCATTCAAGACGGGACCTGCAGAGCAGTTTTGGTGTGACGGAAACTGAATATGCTATGCGCCACCAAACCCGTTTCAATGCGACTACTGGTACTGACAAACTACAAACAAAAAGAGTGTTTTTGACACTTAACCTCAAATGTTTGAACGTAGTGGCTCAACACTGGAAAGAAGCGATTAAACAACAGGGTGTATTTTGCCTTCATGTACGTAGGAGAATATCCGGCCAATGGCGAATGAAAAGGATTTTAGGGGGTCACTAGAAGAAACAAATTTACCGAAATCCTTCAGTATTTCTGAAAATTGCTCTCTGGACTTTGAAAATTAGAGCTTCACGTTCAAAAGCTAAAAAAGATTAAGATATGTGGAAATCAAATTAGGAATTTACAGGATTTAGACCACTCTCCTAGATAAAATATGTGCTAATCCAGCATGTTCTCTTGTTCTCAGGTGATTTCGACCCTCAAGGGCAGTGTCCAAGGTGAAAACCGTTTCAAAGTTTTCACCAAAATTTGAAAGGTTTGGGGCCTATGTCAACAGCAGTGTCGAAAAACAGCTGAGGAGTCCCGAATAGTCCAACACGACCTTGAACTTCCATGTAAAGCGCAGTTCCCGCCCACTCCTCTCAGCGCGTATTGATCAAAGCGAACAACGGAAAAACTGACTTCAAAAAACATACGATTATCGGATAATCAAACCATTCATTATGATGCACGGATTGAACAGAAATTCACCCCATACGGATATTGTTTTCTTCTCGGAATCTATTTTTCAGTTGTTTGTTTCGATCAGTGGCCGTTGAGGGGAGCGGGCGGGGACTGCGCTCTACACGGAAGTTAGGGGCCGTGCAGGGCTACAATACCGCTCGCGACTTTTGAACAAACGACGAACCACCAACGTCCCGATCTCAGCTCAAACGGGACAAATCGACCTGGAACTCGGCTTGCAACTTAACTTTCTGATCATCTTTTAAATGAGAACTGTGGCAGCCCAATCCGGAAAGTCGGTTTTCATCCCTTTCACATGTGCCAAGTCCATTCCGGCTTCAAACAGGACCAAGATTCTGTTAACCCTATATGCCAAATTTGCAGGTCAAGACATGTGTGTGCTCGTGATCTCTGCCTTTATCACGCGCACAAATCAGCGAAGCGATCTTATCCACTGAACAGTAAACGGTGAAGTTACGCCACGCATCCCTCTAAAGTTTGAAATCAAAAATTTGACACATAATAAAACCCAAAAACGCTCGCGGTTTCTGGCCAGGAATTGATAGTTACAGTGTTCGGTGATGAGTATGGTACTACCGGAAAATGATTAGCAATAGCCATCCCAGAACCTCGACGAAGAAGACTTAAGCAGAGGAATTTATCCTCAAAACCTGTTATGATGAGTAATATAGCAATAAACAAAAACTCCCCTTGCCTGGCGCCAGCAGAAACCTCTACAGGCAACACATTTACCAATTTAGACACCGTAAGGGGAACAGCCCGGGTCAGATATCGCTGACGTGAAGGTTTGCATTCAGTAACAAGTGTGTAGGATACTATAAAAAACATCTGGACACAAGTTGATTAAGACCTGACCCGAAGATTGCTTGCATTCTGCGTGTGATCGAAGCAGTCATTTACTTCAAATTGCGCACGAATAACCTCTGATGCATTGCTAGTGAGCTCTGGATTTTGATTATCGCCAGCAGCGGAGCGATGGACATTGGAGAAATATAACTGCTGATAACGATGTACGGACAAAAAAGCCACCGCTTGCTGCTGGTGTTTATCGATATCGAGAGCTTACTAAAATTGCCCGGAGCTCACACGGGGCTGTTTGGAGTGATAGCTCATCAAGGCAAATTTTACTCAGGAATCAAAAATATCGATATCGTGGCTAAAACCAGAGCTTGTGTATAATTTTCAACTAGTTAGAAGAGTGCCAATTTAAAACCTTCTGGACGTTTTACTAGTGTCGCTAGTCGAACTTTCTCTATAATCAGCTTTCACAGTATTATACAATTGAAATCGTGTTCATCTGTATACACATAAGATAGAAGAACATATCAATTTTTCGAAAAAAATTGAGTACGCTTATGAAGTATAGTTCCAAAAATTAAATAGGTATAAGATCCTCACATAAGCACATACGGTCAGCACGGATAGAACTGACACTTTAGGTTCCACTTTGTACACTGATGCAAACTCGGTGTTCATATATTATAACAGAAGTGCACCGAATTTGCGCCAGTGCACAACAAAGAACGCAAAGTATCAGTGTCCTGTGCCATCTGTAAATACACCGTATTTTCTTTTTTATATGTACATGTACTTCTACTTTTCCAGGCCTCCTCTCCAGGTGTACTTCTAATAGAGGTGAACATACGTACTTCAGACAAAGGGCGTACCTTTATTTTCCAACCCTGTTTTTTAGAAATCTCTAATAGTAAGCAGAAATTTTTATCACAAAATCACGAAATTCGCGGTGGAAAACTATGAAAGGTCAGCTATTCACGTACGATCGAGTCATCGCTTTCACAGTCGTTCATACTATCTTCCTTTTCCAAACCGTAAACCTATCTTAAAATCTGGAGGTGTACTTCAGAATTAGAGCGTGCTTCAATTCCCCTTCTTCTTAGTGTACTTCTTTTGAAGGTGTGCTTCAATTGGGGTGGACTTCTAACAGAGAAAATATACCATTCTTTCTGAGGTCAATTGAGGCCTTCTCATTCGGGCTTTGAAAACTGCAAACTTCGGATCGCTGAAATTCAAGAACTTCACTTGAAAAACATGAATTGACTGGGAAAGTGCTCCTTGTAACTTGAAAACAGTATTAAAGACTGAATAGAGGAATCGTCAACCATTATTACTCAATATTTTGCCATTGCTGTGCTCCACTTCAAATGTAAATGGAAATGTCCTGACTGATCAGATTTAGAGAAGTAAAGTTTCCCGAACCATCGCTGGAAGAACCACCTTTTCCAAATTTTCTTAGATCTAAAACTAATATCGGTCAGAAAGACGACAAATGCAACATCAAGCCAGTGCTCAATCATAAAAAATGATAAGCTCACCACAGAAATCTACCTTTCACATACATACATATGTTCGTACATAGGAGGTCTTAATTCCGCAGCTCACCCACTTCATACTTCGCTAAAACTTGTCTAAGCGCTATTATATTCAATGAAATATTTTTCTGATTTTTAGTCAACAAAAGCCTCACCACGTTTTCACAGAAGAATCTTGAGCAGTCAGAGATATGCATGTGTAAGGTGTAAGAAAAAAAGAAAAAGCGTAAAAATTCACATAGAGATGTTTGATTCACAGAAACATCAATTATCCAGAAATTGTAATATTTTCAAGCAGTTGCATCAACTACTCATCCGATTTTTCTTGACGGCATCGAGATCTCGAGCAGGTAAAAGATAATCATTGTGTTAACTTTGCAATAGCAAATTTCAAAGACGCTGCGAACTTTGCTCCATGACATATCGGCTATGAATTGCAAAACTACACAGCGTATATGGAGAATACTAATTGGAACAAAAGCAGAAGAGAAGATCAAAGAATCATGCGAAGTAGCAGCAACTTATTCGCAAAGAGAAAAAAGCAGACTGACTGACTGACCTTTGGACGTGGTCGAACGTCTTTAATGCCAATTCCAAGCTCATCGGCGGCCAATTGGACTCTATAATTACAGAATAACAGCAGTAATGTGAATGGAGTAATTCGTAACATCTCGTTCGTTGTGGAAAGTCTCCCGTATCGGTAGATATACCCGACGGGCGGTTTGATCTGGTGGGGAGCTGTGCACTGTAAAAGGTGATCAGAGTCGAAGGATGAGATCCAGACGAGGTGAGGAGACGGTCCGCCTTCTGATGAGTCCGTCAACGGAGCCTGACACGACTATCAGTTCGGATCTACGAACAGCACGCTCCGCCTCCTCCCCTTCCACCCCTTCTCCTCACCCCTCTCATCGGTGCTCCATCTCATTCTCCTACTCCTCCCCTTTCTCTCTCTTCCCCTCCTTCTATTCGCTCGCACTCTTTACCTTGGAATATACGCATGCTGGAGAAAAAAAAGATTCCGACTTTTTCCCATATGGGAATGTGATAACGCATGATGCAGTGTTTGTATAAAAAGGGCTACAGGAATGGAAAATGGACGAGCTCTCGCGGTTATTAACCGAACTACACAAACCTATCTATTCTGATATTACCTCTGGAAGTCCATGCGAACACATTGAGTTGTAGATAGCGAAAATAGTGGTATAAAGAATTTCAAGTATATACTTGAGAATATTATAGCGCTAGCCAGAAAAACTCAAAAACGTATTTGCTGGTCGAGTAATAATGCTTTCGCTCGAATTTTGAAACCTTAGACTTGAATGATTGCGACATAGATATGCGATCAACAAGGAAATGAAGAAACGCCTTAATTTACGGATATAAAAAAAAGATTAGCGGAAGCGGAGAACGAGGTCGACGTTATAAAGAGAATACAAAATCAAATCACATTGACAACGAGTTCATTGACGTACACCGTTTTTATTAGCTGGAGAAAACAGTATAAATCGCGATTTTATCCACATCTTTCACCGCAAAGAAGTTGACTTCTGCGTAACCACTTTCGCACCTTTATGTATGGTTCCCGTATTCGATTAAGTCTGACGCATGGACCAGGCGGCTGGCCGCGTGGTGTTGCTGCCATCACCGGCAAACGTGGTTTCAATCGCGCGAGGCGATCTGCCGGCGCAGCCCCTTCTATTCATCAGACTGAATTTATTACGTGAGCTATACCTGCCCCGAATTTTTTTCTGGGGTGGCGATTTTCTGATACACTTGAAGCTCTTGTGACAGTGTATCAGAAGAGGCCTCCGAAAAACTGTTCTTTTGAAGATGAAACTCCGACTCGGAAGTGATTACAGAATTTTCTTGAAACTGAATTCGAATCAGTCAAAGAAAATTACGATACATGACTGATATTTTTTATGTTTCAAAAACTTTCTAAATGCAACCAAATAATCTTGAAAAAAAAATGTAAATGAAATATGAAAGTTAAAATTATAATCTTCCAAAAACACGAATCAGACAGTAATGTTGAGTTTGAACAGCAATAATATAAGCAGCATAGAAGAAGTCAATTCCAACGGTACTGCTCGACATGAGACTTCCTCCGAGATTGACGCATCCATTCAGCAGTGAATAATTCTTGGAGGGTTGTTCAAACACGCATCTATTCACGAGGAAATTTTTTTTTGCAATACATTGTTGAGCAGTTTAACTCCCGGAGTCGAGGGCCTCCGATATTCTCCTTGAATAGTTGAGTTTTCAAATTTTTTACCGTTGTCACAGCCACTTAAAGGCAGTGTTCACAATTATTTTTGTCCCGAGTTTTTCACATAAAACAATGCGTTGGCCTCCAAGTGTTACCAAAATTACGAAGAAACGGCGAGAAATGCATTAAAACGTCGTATTTCAGTGACATTACTCTATAGCCTGGACTAGTTGTCCGATTGGATGAACATGTTCACGGTGGTTGTCACCGGTAAAAAATGGGGCTGATCAAAAATGAGAGAATATTTCGGGCAAAAAGGGATTAGGTAGGGCCCTAAGGAAAGAACGGAGCAATAGAGAGTTAAGAATTGCAAAGAACGGATCCACAAAAAATTACATTTACACAACAAACACTTCCCGTGATAGACGCGGGGTAATACATACTCTGAGAAATATTGCCGCGACTCCTCCGCGACTGCCCCGGGACTCTACCGCGATCCTGGACTGCCCCGCGACTCCCCCGCGATCCTTGACTCTTCCGCGACTCTGCCGCGACTCTTCCGAGACTCCCCCGCGACCTCTTCTTGGATGAAGCTTCCGCGACTCTACCGCGACTCCCCCGCGACTCTACGGCTATGTCGTCGTATCGATTAAACTCCTGGCGTTCACTCCTATCAATTTCCTCTTTAACGCCCAGCGAGCGGTCGCTGTAATGCCTTCTCTCCTGTTGCAATATCCTCTCTAAATCCAACTCATTTATAACAATTTGATTGATTCGACCCACCATTTTGAGGCCATCAGCTGTTAAAGAACTCCTAGCCGTCCATTCACTCCATCACATTATCAGAACCAGTATGCGACCACGTACATTTTAGCTAAATAACCTTCGAGCTAAGCTTTCTCATGCACATAATACTTGAAGTTCTGAGTGTTTTCTCTGATCTATTTCATTCATTCCTCTGTTCATTGTCATCACCATAAGTCAAGGTCTAGCAGACCGTTTTTGTGTACATCTAAAGAGCTGTGTCCATCCATCATGATCACCAACTTTTTTCAAAAAATGTCGAAACTTTTTCCGTCCCGAAATGGATCAATTTTTCTCTACGATTTCTGGAATCGAAATTTTCCACAAATAAATTGAAATTTTATACAATTTTTGTATTTACCAACATTTATACGTAATTACGGTACGTAATTACGCCTCTTACGGTTTTTTTCCAATGTTTCACGCAACTTGGATCTAAAAATCGCAAGAAGACTGGAAGCGAAATACAATAAAACGTTCTTTTTGAATTCCAGGCTCATAGCTGAGAAATCTGATAATGAACATATCAGCGCAAAACCTCTAAAAACTATTGTTTCTGTGCAGCGTTGCCGCCTTTTCAGCCAATGACTTGCCTTAGAGACAACACGTTAGAGCTTTTCTAGATTAAAGATGGGGCACATATTAGGAATTTGATTGCGTTCTCTATCATCAAAAATAACCGTATTTCTCATATATTCATGTACATGCTTTCTGTTAGGTTTTTTTAGTTGAACCTTCTTGGGTCAAGAGCTTAAATATGTTTGGCTTATCGAACCAGGGTAAATGGTAGCGGTGTGCTCGGTCCGTGAGATGTGCCCCCCCCCCACATTTGGAATCGGTGCGGCGCCCTCCCATCGAGGTTGTGACTTTTAAGGCGCAGAAGACCCTCAGCTATGAATTTTGTGATTTTCAGTTGATTGTGTAGTAGGCCTCTCTTGTATAACACGTGTCAAGCGCGAGATCTCAATTCCTCGAAACAAGCGAGATATGAGGGACCACGCCTGGCGCGACCCCCTCGGCTCACCACCACGACCACTCCACCTTCTTGAATTCCGAACCCGATAACCGCTCGATGGATGTTTGAATTTCGAGGACATTCTGCGATTTTAGGGATACCATCGTGATCAGCGTGTGATTCACTCCAGGATAAGCATAAGACTTGAAAAATAGTTATTAGGGTGTTCTGTGCCTTTAACCCTTCGTGTGCACCAATTTGAGTGGGGTGCGCAACTTCAGGATAAAATCAATTAGCGGGACTGTAATTAGTTCTCGACTCAGATTTCCAGAGGGTATAATTAACTCCATCGACTCAGAATCTCTCGCACACTCCGCACAACGACTAGATCGCCGCAACGATCTGTGCCTTCTTCTTCTTCTGCAATCTCAAAGTGGTCTCAAAGTGGTTTTCTGTCATAGGTTGAGGAACTGGTCGGCCTTCACATGATTCGTCCAAAGGTCCATTGTAGTTAAGGAGGTGGGTCTCCTCGAACACATGAACAAGTGCGCCGTGTCGTGTCCGGGAGCACCACAGTCCGGGCATGCGCCTGGTCGGCTGCTGTCGATCTTGTTGACGTGAGACATGAGCAGAATAGAGTTACCACAGCGCAGCGAGGCAGGAGCACATCTGGCTCGCCTGCCGACTTGAGGCTCGGACTCGCAAACCCGAGGCGGCACTGCTCCTAAGATAGGGTTCACAGCCGCCTTCTCCAGATATCCTCGAACAAGCTGCGCGTGCTCCTTACGCAGAAGACGAAGCCTTTCCATGCTGGAGTCGGCCCATCTCTGGGCATCTGCGAACGGCGTCCTAGACCTCTCTCTAATGGGCTTCATGACTCTCTTCGTCGGATGATTCGGCTGTCTCAGAACAATAATATACATCTGCTGTGCCTGGAGTTCACAATGCTTCTTAACCGGCAATATGCAGGCCTCCGCGTCAAGATGTTGTATTGGGGAGCTCCTTGCACAACCGGTAGCAATTTTAAGCGCAGGAGAGCTGCGGTCGACCAGCACCTCTCCCATGACAAAAACCCTCTTCTTGGAGGGGTTGACGTCGGTTTGCACGTAGGCGGTCTTCTTTCCTCCACACTGCCACGGCACGAACGTACGACATCTCATCTGTGCTTTCATATCCCACATAGAGGAGGGTGAGTAGAGCCATTGGCATCGATTGGAATGGGACGCTCCTAATCGCTCGGCGATAGGCAAAGATACGGGCAAAGAAAAGACCTTGCGACGCGGATTCTTTTTTCAAATGCATCCAGGACGCTTTTAAACAGGCACTCCCGGCTGTACAGCCTGAAAAGCGGAAACATCATCTACACAGAGTTCGCGCAAGAATTTTAATCTGATGAATGGACGGGGCTGCGACGGTAGATCACTCCGCGCGAATCGAAACCCCATTCCCCAGTGAGGCTGCCAACCCCGCACGTTCAGCCGCCTGGTCCATGCGTCAGACTTAATCGAAAACGGAAACCATACAACGAGGTGAGTGCTCTCCGAACGGCGGGAAACTTTGTGGAGGAAAAGCGTCTGAGGAGGAGGATGCGTCCGCAGCTTCAGTGCGGTGGCGAACGAGAGTGGACGTGTAGAGCTGTGGAGCTGGAGATGGCTTGGGAGGAGAAGAATTCGAAAAAAAGCCTACTCGTTGTAGCGACAGTACAGCGGCAAGATGAAGAGATGTTTGCCTATACTGAATACTGCGAACGGAGTCGCAGTTGGCGATGAGACGCTGCCATTATAAAAGGATAACTTCAGTTCACTACTGAATCGTCCAGCTTCATCAGTACCTGAGCTCCCGCATGTTCAGAGAGCACATTGTGATGTCAGTGAGGAACCGCCGACTGAGGCTGAGGTTTTGAATTGTGTCCGGAAAATAAAGAATGGAAGGGCAGGTGGAGATGACAACATCACTGCTGAAATGTTGAAAGCTCTCCCTCCGTCTGGGATTCGTGAAATGACAAACACTATCCGTACCATATGGATCAGCGAAAGATACCCGATTCGTAGAGACACGCGATCATCGTACCTCTTCACAAGAAGCTATCCGTCACGGATCCTAAGAACTACAGAGGAATCTCTCTACTTCGTGTCAAGGTTTTAGAACGTATCATTCTCGAGCTACTTATCAAACATCGTGAAGGAACGACCAGAGATGAGCAAGCCGGTTTTCGACCTGGAAGATCGACCATCGACCAAGTGCTCGTCGTGAGAGGAGTAATTGAATCGTGGCAGCGGTATTCGAAGCCATTACAGCTTGCTTTTTTTAACTTTGAAGCCGCGTTCGACTCTCCTCATCGTGATCGATTGCTCAATGCTCTGCGAGCAGATGGAGTCCCGGAAAAGTATATTCGGTTAAACGAGGACATGAACATAGGAACAACAGCAGCAGTTCGTACACCTGTCGGATTTACGTCAGCTTTCGAGGTGAAAAGGAGTAATGCAAGGAGTTGTAGCGGGACCTTTTCTATTCAACTTCGCTGTTGATGACATCATGCGTAGAGTTGCAGAACAGTTTCCTGCGGACGTGATACTAACACCATGAGGACGTTGCCTTGTCGACCTGGAGTACGCCGAGGAAGTTGTGTTATTCGCTGAAAACAACGCAAAACTGGTAAGGATTGTGAACCTCGTTTTGAAGCATGCCGCAGGGACTTCGACTTCGTTCCCACAAATGCAAGCAAATTTGGGTCTCTCAGAGGCCATCAGCGGGAGTTTGTGTGGACGGACAACGTATCGAACTGGTGGATGATTTTTGCTACATATTTGGGCTGTTTGCTGAAGAACCATGGTGCAGCAGATACTAAACAGCTATGTTTGAAAGCTACGTCTGCATTCAATTCTCCAACCAAGTGTTTGTGGTCTACCCCCATCGCGAAGGAAGTCAAGTTGCGCGTCTACCTATCCGCTATTCGCCCTATCATGATGTACGGGTCGGAGACGTGGGCAGCATCGAAGAAGCAGATGGAAAGGTTGGATCGCACGGAAAGGAAGCTGTTTAGACGTTTGCTTGGATATTTCTGGCCGCAGAAGTGCCACGACGAAGACCTCTACAACGAAATCGACGCCTTACATCAACGCTTGTCATGAGAGAGGTGCCAACATCTCTCAACGCCAACTCAAGCGGCAACGGAAGGTCGTCTTCGTTTGTTCGCGCATAATTTAAGGAGACCGCCAGCTTGCCAGGACGGCACGTTTCGGTAAAGATGAGGAATGATCGCGTCAGGCGAAAACCAACCGGCCTACACAAAAACACCAAAAACTAGAACACGTTTGTCGTCTGCACTGACTCTATGTTATCCCTGAAGTCGAACGAGTCGTGAGCCACAACTTTACCGCGGTTCTACCACGATACTGTGCTGCTCGATGCCTGCGGACCCAGTGGGGAGAAGTCGCGAGTTCGTTGCGGCGGAGTCCAGGGTTTGAGAAGCGGCTCTCATTTAGACCTCTTGTTGGGAGTAGATTTGCCGCCGTTTCTCGCAGATGGCCACCTACCACAATCGCAACGAACGCTGGCGTGATGGGTCGATTGCGAGAATATGGGCGACAACTACACTGCCAACCACAGGTCTAGATGAGAGCCGCTTGCTAAGCCCTAGACTTCCAGCGACAACCCCGCGTCATCTCCGCGTCTCCCCCGCGACTGCCCCGCAATTCCCCCGCGTCTCCTCCGCGTTCTCCCCGCGTATCCTCCGCGTCTTTCCCGTATCTCCTCCGCGACTGCCCCGCATCTCACCCGCGTCTCCTCCGCGACTGCCCCGCGACTCCTCCGGCTCGGCGCCGGCAGGCACCGAGCCGGTGGAGTCGCGGGGCAGTCGCGGGGAAGTCGCGGCGAAAATTCTCAGAGTAAAGGCAGGGTTCTCGATAAAATTGGTTGTTGTGCTATCCCCATGGAACTGTAGATCTGACCATCACAAAAGTGAAAATAAGTAAAAAGTTGAAGAAAAAACGTTCATGAGCAAGTAATTGCTTGGTGTTCCTCCCGCCCCCAATTTCAGAGATTTGTGTGAAAGCCTGTTTTATCAACTTTTATTTTGTTTCTAACGTAATTTCTGAACATTTCTGGAGGGTACTGATTACTTTAGCAGCAAAATAAGAGGCGGATAATCAAGCATTAATGAAAATCGCGTATATTAGGGGGCCGGCCGACACCGGTAATCAGCCGTTATAGTTTGTTTTTGAGCGTTCTTCAAATTTCCTGGTTTTTTCACTTATTTTTACTTTTGTGATGGCCAAATCTACATTCTCATGAAGAAAGCTCAGAAGTCGTTTTTATCGCGAACCCTGCCTTTAAGGATTTTGTGTACTTCTGGTGTGTTTTTCTCAATTTCTACGTCATTTTAGTTCTACCCGGGGCCACTCAATCAGTATAGCGAATAATCTCAAAATCGAAGATTATCGTGAAGACTGCCTTGAAATGCGTCGTACGCGGTGTTAACCACCAACCATTTTTGGTCTTCATTCCCTATCTGAGCCCAGCTTTGTCCAATGGCAGAGTATGGTGCGCCGAAACTAGACCATTACGACGTTATGGAAAGTCTAACAAGGGAAGTGTTTATGGCAGTAAACGCATGTGCAGAAACGACTACCTCTTGGGCCCTCATGGTAAAACCGCGCAGCATCCCGCCCCGAGCAGCAGTTTTGAAGAAGTTACAAGCTTATAACACCCTTGCCTTTTCGCGAAGCTGGAAAAACGTGCTTATTACTTCTTGGAGCTTGCAGCTGGGAGTGGGATAGCACGCAGTTTTGCTATTGAGCCTTAACTATACTAACAATACTAGTCGTTTTCGCAGATGCGTTTAGCACTAAAAGTACTTCCCTTGTAAGGTGAAACATTCTACCAAATTTCACCCCTCATCAAACACAATATGCCGCCGTGACCCGATACGGGAACAATTGCTTGTAATCAAGCGCAACCGTTAAAAAATCTACATCTCAAAAGTTTCAAACCAAGTTACTCGAGAATCATTTCGGGGTTGGTAAGTTACTTGCACCTGGTTTTATCCTAGTGTTACTTGCGACTAATTTTCGCGATGGAAAGTTACTTGCGGCGTATTTTGGGATCGGTGAATAATTTTCGACTTTTCTTGGACTCGTTATGTTACTTACGGAGTTCACGTATGCTATTTGACTTACTCCGGTGTTTGTATGTTACTCGCATGCTTGAAGTAGTATATTACATGCATGTTTATGGTACGTTACTCACATGGTTCTAGTAAATCACTCGCATCCTTGTGGTATATTAGCGTTCAGTTTATGGTAACCTACCTGTAGCCTTCAGATAAATTACTTTTATATTGCGAGTAACTTGGTTTGGAACTTCTATGATGGCAGGAACTCGAACACCGCTGCCAGCTACTTTCAATTCTGATCTTTTTCACGAGTTCTTGGGGGCTTTCAACGATTCTTGTGCCATTTTTGTTTTCTCAAGGACAATACCAACTCAAAAATATGAAAAAATAGAGTATGGTTTTGTGTGTGTACAATGCCTTTAACTTGACTGCTTTTGAAATTCGAAACTTCAAAAACAACATACACGCTCACAAACATGGTTGAGGTAACAGCATAAATGGGTCCGCGCGGCCCCTGCAATGTTACCAACGGAGTTTTAAGCACATAAAACTATCCTGTGTGACATTATTTGAGCAATCCCGTCTTGTAAGCCTGTAGAACCCCACCCCTACGAATAACAGAATGAGGAGTGAGGCATTTGATAACTCAGAAAGATAGCACTGTGAAATGAAAGTCTAAGAGAGAAACAGCTTGATTTACCAGATTATAACTTGTTTACACACCGACTAATACCCATTCACTTTCAAGAAAGCCGCTCTACTCCGGCTGGCTTTTAAAATGGAGCATTTCATAAGTAAACAAACATGTTATGATCAAGTGAATAAAGCTGTTTATCTCGTAGACTCCCATTTGACAGTGCTATCACTCTAAGTTATCAAATGCTTCACTCTTCATTCTGTTATTCGTGGGGCTGGGGTTCCACAGGCTTTCGAGACGAGATCGCTCGAAACATGTCACACTGGATAGTTTTCAGTGCTTAAAAATTCGTTGATAACATGGTTGAGGCACCGCGGACCCATTTATGCTGTTATCTTAACCATGTTTGTGAGCGTGTATGCTGCCTTTCAATTTTTCCAAGAAATAATAATTTCTGTACTTCTTCCCCCGATAACGAGCTCTAAATAAAATCGCACTTTTCAAACCTGTAGTTCGGCTCACCTGGCCTGAAAACAAAATAGGACCACATCTATCTGACTTTGTTATCTTAAAAATGAATTTTTCCTTTGAATTCAGTAAATTCGTAGAAAAGATGAAGTGATATGATTCCAGAGCATAATCAAGCCTGTACTGCTTGAGTATTGCATGTAATATTCAAAGCCGACAGCACTCGGAAACACTTCTATTTCATGTATTACCAGATATGCAGATGATAGAGAAATGCGCTGCTGAGTCAAAAGATGAGTCCAATTGCGCGGGCACGATAAATCAGATGACGAAAAAACGTAGATGAATCATGACCAAACGCATTCCTATAGCATCGGCTTGTCATCACAGCACTGTTCCCTCTTCGTCATCGGAATTTTACGGTGGGCTCTCAGTAGAGCAGAGCCAGTAAGCTCCGTCTCGTCAGGTTCTCGGCACAGCTACCCACCACGGCACGGTTAACTATGGGAAGACAAACATATTGTGTGGGAAACTCGACCACCTCGTTCTCAGGTACAGCAGCGCAACCCCGCTCGTTCACTGACATTTTTCACGCTATACATAATTCGCACACGTCCGGATATACACTACCGCTCGTGTTCAGATGGCGGCGAGGCTCGTTTTCTCGTCTTCAACGTCCTTTTTTGAAATCGTCTTTCAAAATCAGCCCCTATCAGATCTAGGTGAGAAAGGAATTCCAACAGTATGTATAATGACTGCTAGGGTTTTGTTTTAAAAGAGAAAAGTTAAGTAGGTGATGTCTCGATCGCTGTACTGTACATACACTACCGCTCATAGGATTTGGTCAGAAAGCGAGCGAGGTCGGGTTTTCGCGACTTTTTCGTCTTTTGTGTGTAACTCGCTTTATAGGAATCTTTGAGCGCAACTGGGGAGATATTTATGATCCAAGCGTGGAGGGCTAGCCGATGGTATAGCCATTGCAGGGGTTTTGTTGACGACCATGAAAGTTTCGAAATCAACCAGCCCACAGTATACGGTACGCACAGGGAAACGCGGACTGAGATTGTAGCGATCCAGCCGTCACGGTACCGTAATAATAAACCTGATTGATTGCGAAACTTCTATACTTCTCAAAATAATCACCACAAAGGCTAAACCATCGGGTAACACTCAACGCCAGGATCATGAATATCACCCTAATTTCGCTCAAAGTTGAGTTTGAAGCGAGTTATACACAAAAGACCAAAAAGACGCGAAAACCTGACCTCGCTCGCTTTCTGACCAAATCCTACGAGCGGTATTGTACGTACGGTATTTGTATACTGTTTGCCACACCAAAATTTCACCCCAAACTTTTTTGTTTCAACTGGAACCCTAGAAATCATTACAAAGTTGAATAGCCTTTCTCACCAGGATTTAAAATTATTTTTTATATGCGAAAAAAAGTTTCAAAACGAGTTATTAAAAAAGGACGCTAAAGACGCAAAAACGCGTCCCTGCGTGCCTGCTGACCGATGGTCAAAAACGACCCACATCTCCACTACGCGGGTGAGAAGTTGACCCCGCCCTGTATTTCTCCACCCCTGTCTTTGCCGTCCTCCTCCAAAACAGGGGTGCTGGGCCATCCCACGTTTACGAGCGTGTATGCTGCCCTAAAGAGCTCGGAAAATGTTAGGACTGACCGCGCGCAAGTTTTTCCCCTTAGTACCGGCCGCACGCAGGATCCGTTCCGATCGCGCTCAAAAAACGTTTTAGGACCGAACGCGCGCAACGATCGCGGTCGGAACGATCGTAGAAAGTTGCGAGCGTTCCAACCACCTTTGCGCGCTTTGCGGCCGCCATCACAAACCGTTCGGACCGCTCGCAACTCTGTAAAGCGCGCAGGAATCGCCACGATTTAGGACCGACCGCGCGCCAACAATTTCAGACGTGAGGGAAAATTCATGGTGTGTAACAGCCGAGAACGCATTAAACTCTACGCGTGAATTCAAATTTTTTTTGCTGCGGTGCTCGTACTAATTTGCTTTTTTTAGTGTTTTTCTTTGTTTCTCTCTCTTTCCACTCTGTTCTCCTGTGTTCCCATTGATTCTATACGTGTTCAAATCGTCTAATAATTGCATGCACAGTTTGAGCGAAGCTAACAGTAGGTAATTCAATGATAAAGATTGGAAACGGCTAAAGATGTAGGGTTTTCTCAGATGTAGGCAGATCGTGAAAGCTGGAAGGGAACTTTGGTAAGTAAACAATTAGCATTGTGAAAAGAAAGTAATGGGTATCAAGGCGTGAGTGGAAGTTGTGAAAAGTGGGCGGGGCTTCAGAAGGAGTGCGCAAACCATCGGTTAAAGTGCGTAGGGATTCTGCTTGCGTATAGCGCTGTTCTAAGCTCCGCCCACTGGGCAGGGGCCGTTCTTTCATATTTGCCCGCGGTCCGAACGTGAAGTGCCGTGATGCAGATTTGCGTTCGGAACGCGCACCCTTCCGTACTTACCGCGCCGGTATATCGGTTGAAACGCGCGCAATGCTGCGGTCGGAACGTCGCCGATCCAGAAGTCAGGCCTATTGTTGCGCGCGGTCGGACCTCATATTCGTCTGAGAGAAAACAGATCATAACCAAGCGAAACTTGAGAACAATCGTGAAATCAGCATAACGAGGTGAAACAAATAATTCTGATGCATGCGAAGCGCGCACCTAAAGCCATGATTTTACTGCATCGCCGCTGTTTTTCATCGCAGCGATTTGGCACCTGCTGCTGCAACGATCAGGCAGCGGCTGCGATTTTGTTCATAGTGCATAGCCTCACGGATGATCGAAGAAATTCACTCAGTCCGTGGAATCAATGGCTGGTAGTCATCAATAACACGTTTCGACTCGTAAACACTGATCTTCTAATGTGAAAGGGTCAATGTTCACTAGACGGAACGTGTCATTCGCTGGCAATCGCTCAAATTCAAAATGCGTACAGTTCACCTCCGCACTGCCGTTCAGTCCGCAAAGTGCACCCTGATTGCGAAATCTTGCTGCGGGGCGGTTGCGAACATCCTCAGACAAGGATGTGGAATCACCCGGGCGCTTTTGACCTTTGGTGCCCGGGTGATCCCACCGCCCGGGTGATCCCACATCCCTGTCTGAGGATACTCGCAACCGCGCCGCAGCACGATTTCGCAATCAAGCGCACTTTGCGGACTGAACGGCAGTGCGGAAGTGAAGAATAGGCGTTGTGTTCTGAGCCATACCATTCCATTTTTGTAGTCATCTCAACCACGTTTACGAGCGTGTACGCTGCCTTTAAAGAAAACGTTATTAAACACTATTACACGACTTTTTGGCTGAGAAGGACTAAATGTCCATATCGGAATGAAATTCCCATCCGCAGTTGCAGACAACCGCTGTTGCAATACAGAAAGCAAACAATCTTATCCCGGCACCATAGCTTCGTTGGATGGAGCCGTGTACTCCACCAGTCTTCTCCTGTGGGCAGAACCTTCAATCCTGGAAGAATGGTAGAGCCGTGGCAAAGCTCTGAAGAAAGGTAAAAGCAACCCGATATTTGTGCAAATCCTTTTCAAAATGGGTTTGTGTCATTATCAGTTTTTTTATAACTCTTCTACACCTAAAGATGGACCTTCTGTTAAGGCTGTTTTCGGGATCACCATGAAGTTCTGGGCCAAAAATGGTTCCTATATTGGAAGATTATTTCCACGATTCTCCAGCCGATTTCATTTTATGAAGAATCAGCTTTCTGCTCATAACATTGAAACCTTTCAAGATAAGTGTTTGGCGGAGAAGGCTCTTAGAATTTGCCCAGATAGATGGAACCAGGAAAATCCGAAACTACTTCCATCACACACCTCCTTCCAAGGTTAAAAAGTTGTAAGCGAGAAACTGATGAATTGAAATCGGCTAGAGGATCAGTCAAGTATTTTCTCATTGTGAGGACGCCCTTCCACGCAGAATTCTATAATGAATGGTTAGGACAGAAACGTTGCAGCAAAAAGGGAACAACAGGAAATCAGAGTAACGAGAGTCTACAAAAAGTGAACAATATCCCCTAAAACCGATTCTGTAGGCTTACTTGTCTCAACAGCGAAAACAAGCAGTTGCTGTATTCTACTCGGAAGTACTCTGTGGTTCCGTGAGGAGCTCTCTTCTAGTTATTCAATTATGCAAAAAAATTGTGAAAGATATGTACATATATGGTTTGCCTCTTATGTAAAAAGCCGCATCGCAGCTACTATCACGCTATCTTGGTAGCGGAGCCGTTGTATCGCCATTTCTACCATTGTGTTTGCTCAAAAACAACCGCTCGGCTTCGATGATAGAGATATGTACAGGCCATAAAACGGCCAATGTCTCACCGTCGACTGCGTACCACGCGCTGCGCGACCGCACGTGCGTCGGAAGCAGACGAGTTTTGACCGCCGCGCGACCAGTTTCGGCCGCCGCGCGGCGGCCGAAACAGCGTCGCGCGGCGGCCAAAACTCGTCGCGCGGCAGCAAAACCCGTCTGCTTCCGACGCGCGTGCGGTCGCGCAGCGCGTGGCACGCAGTCGACGGTGAGACATTGGCCGTTTTATGGCCTGTATCATAGCAGCGTCGCAGCTTCTCCCCAACCAGAGAATGACGAAATGTACTAAATAGCTATCACTCAAGACAGAAGGCGACGACCGATTGATCTTCACAAACGGTCCACTCTAGCAGTTAGGAAAAGTGAAACAGTAGAAAAACAACACCAAATACAAGTATTCGCATATGATCTCGTCTAACGGAAAGAATTCCTTTTCGAAAACCATCAAACTCTTCCTTGTTAGATACCACAACGGTTTGTTTTCGCTGTTCAAAAAAGTAAACATACAGAATCGGTTTCAGGAAATATTGTTCACTTTTTTCCTATTGTTCCCTTCTTATTGCAACGTCTTTGTCCTAAACAAACCACTTTCGCTTGAAAGAGCACATTTTGATAGAATTCTTAACTTTTTCTTGATATTATGTCATGTTATCACTCACATATCATCAAGATTATCATATTAACATCGATCGATTTGATAAGCAGGGATTAACTAACTAGCTAGCCAGATTTCCTTAACCAGTCCATATAAAAAAACGCAGCCTACAGCGTACTTCAGCGAACTGATCTATCAATCGATATTATCGACTGATTTGATATTGAGTTAGTAATTAACTTGTAAGTCTTTTCCTCTATCCCACCCATATGAATAAGCAGCCTACACTGGGTTTTAGCGATTTGATCTACCACTCAATAATATCGATTGATTTGATAACCAGTAAGTGATCAACTTGTTAGTCACTTCCCCTATACCACCCCATCCGAAAAAGCACAGCCTAGAGTGTGTTTTACCGATTTAATCTACCAATCGACAATATCGATTGATTTGATAACCAGTAAGTAACAAATTTGTTAGCCTCTTCCCATGTTTCTTCCCATTCGAAAAAGCACAGCCTACAGCGTGTTTTATCAATATGACCTATTAATCAATAATATCGATTGATTTAATAACCAGTAAGTAACAAACTTGTAAGTCAATTCCCCTATACTAACCCATCCGAAAAAGCACAGCTTACAACGTGTTTCAGCGATTTAATCAATTTATATATCAACATTGATACGGTAAGCAGTAACAAGTAAAGTAATTAATTGTAAACAGTAAGTACTCATTGTCTACCTACTCACCAACCTGCCTATCTGTCCACATACCAACTTACCTGCCTGCCCAGCTGATCGCGTGCGACTATTGGCAGTAGCTCTAGTGAGGGCGCGTAAGGGGTCGTTTATACCTCCGCCGCGGAGCGGCGCGGCGAAAAGTGGGGCGGCGCGGCGCGCCGCTTGAAAAATCGCGCCACCAGGATGTATAATCGGGCTGCGTCGAATTTACGCGGCGAAGTGACGCAGAATGACGTTAAACACAGTCTGGAGTAGCTCTGACATAACACAAGGCCGATTGTAATGAGTGATTTATCGTGCAAAAGAAACATCTATGATTTTTCGTACCATAACACAACACCCGAAGGCGGATAGAGTCATCGAAAACGATTTCTCTTCAGAAAACTGATTTCAAAAGCTAAAAAAAGGAACTTTACACAATCCTGCCTACTCTAAACAACGCCCAGGACCTTCACTCTAAACCAGGAGTCAGAAGAACAAAATTGAGAATGTGTATGAAATAACATCAAAAGAAGCATACTATGTCAATGCGGATCGCACGCGACCGCCGCGCCGCCTGCTTTTCTCGAGCGGCGCGGCAGCACCTAGGCGGCGGCCGAGTGCGGCACCGTTGGAAGATTTTGAGCAGAGAAACTCTAAACGCCTCGCGGCGCCGCTTGGTCGATATGGCTGTATTGCATCTTGCCGCGCCGCGCCGCGGCGGAAGTATAAATGACCCCTAACGGGCGACGAACGACGAACCAGTAAGCAGAAACATTTGTGATGAGCAAAAGTGCCGAGCAAAACCAAACCTATCCAGCCGCTTTGCGTCTGGAGCGATTCCAAAAACAACTTCTACAAAGATCCATCTTGAAGTAGAAAAAACTATGAGCGAGAATCTGATAGCTTTGTTAGAGAAATCGGTGTTTCATGCATTGAAATCGGCTGGAAGGTCGTAAATGTATTTTTCTATCCGGAAGATTTTTCTTACCTGAAATCACTTTTCAACGCAGAATTTTACAAGGATTCTGGGAACAACTCTCGCGTGCATAGGATCTATCTACAAAGGCGAAACGAAGGAACGGGCAAAAGTGGTTTTCCTGTCTCAAACTCTTTGCGAAACGCTCAAACAAAACTTGTGACTTCTAACAGCTCAAATTTTTATGTCTTCTGCAGATCATTTTATAAAGAATATTAAATCTTTCGAGGGGGCTCGCCAACTATTAAATTTTTTAAAAATAAGTAATTCAAAAGTATAGAAATATTCAAGCCAAAAAAAACATTAGGAATTGCCTAATTTTGAAAACACGGGTTTGTAGGGAACCTTCACCTTTATCCACCCCGTCACCCAAACAACCTTCACCTCTCGGACAGCCGAATCCACCGCGACGAACCTACAGTTCACCTCCGCACTGCCGTTCAGTCCGCAAAGTGCACCCTGGTTGCGAAATCTTGCTGCGGCGCGGTTGCGAACATCCTCAGACAAGGATGTGGGATCACCCGGGCGCTTTTGGCCTTTGGTGCCGGGGTGATCCCACCGCCCGGGTGATCCCACATCCCTGTCTGAGGATACTCGCAACCGCGCCGCAGCACGATTTCGCAATCAAGCGCACTTTGCGGACTGAACGGCAGTGCGGAAGTGAAGAATATGCCCGGCTTGATTGATTTTTGTCGCAGCACGATAATCTTCGAGCTGCGTGTCGCAACAGATGCCGTTCGCAACTGCGAATGAGAATTTCACCCCGACATAGAAGGTATGTACAATAGTTGTTCACGAATGAAAATTTCGGATTTTTCGAAAAATTCTTCGTCCGTTCGAAATTATTTCGAACGGAAATGTACAATTGCACGAACGAATTGCACAATTGTACGGAAATGTACGAACTTGTACAATTATATTACGTACACTCGACATCAGCACAACCAACCGAAACCGCGGAGGTTTATTTAGGTGCCTGATATCCTCTGATATCATCAAAGGCAGTGTTCACGATGAAAAAGTTGCATTTTTTGGTTAAAACGCAAGCTTTGAGTCCTTCTAACTAGGGAGTGACCAGGCCTGTTTGCCAGAACTACGCATGTAGCCATGTTTTTCTGATAGACCACTTACCGGGTACTTGTAAAACATTATTTTAGCTGTCCGAGTAATGATTGAAAAAAGTTTTTTTTATGAAAAAAATTCGAATTTTTTTTTTGTCCCAACTTCTCTCAGGGGGGCTATTTGAGATGCTGAGCACAAATATAGGACACATTTTGATAATTCAAACGAAACGATGAAGACAGTTCACGGCAGAAAAATTTTATTTTACATACTGAGCTCGAGACTTCTACGCCAATGACTTCTTCTTTTACTATTACTCGGGCAGCTAGGATAGGGTTGTTATGACTACCCGGGAGGAAGTCAATCAAAAAAAAACCTGGTCTCATGGATAGTTCTGACGACCAGGTCTGGTCATTCCCTCGTAAGAAGACTAAGAACCGAATCGCGGGGAAAACGGTCGGGAAGTCGGCCAAAATCTCCTGGGCCAGCCGAAACATAAGGCCACTCCGCCCAAGCCTTATAACAATTGTCCTGCGTTAGTTTTACCGTAGGAACAAACAGAGAATTTCCAAGTATTCTTCATCGCGAAAGGTTCTAGCATCCCAGCATGTGCATTGACCCCTTTTGTTTTTAAAGAATTTTTTGGTACAGGCAGGCTCAGGCACAGCGGTGGTCCGGGTCGTCCTGAACAACGACCCCACCCCCTGAGAGGGACATTTTTTTTTCGGCTTAAAAACGACCCTCTAAGAAGGGTGAAAAAAATTGGTAGAATTTATTGACTCGTTTCATTTTGGAGGTTTTTTTCAATTTTTGGACCCTCACCATTCCAAAGGGGATGAATAACGTTCCATGCGCTGCCAATATTGAAAAACTTCAGCCAGATAGGAAGTTGAAAAGCACTTCAGAAGCCGGAAAAATCTTCGCCCTCTGCTTTTGGCCACGGTGGTCCGGTGGGGCTTTCGGACCACCGTGGGACCACCGCACATTTGACCGGCCATAACTCGGCTTAAAATCGATTTCATGAGCTCATCTCCGGATGTTAACGTTTTCTTACATCTTCCTACAGTTTCCACTACTTCACTAGGTCATGTATATAGACGACCCTTTTTCGATTTTTGGAATGATTTTTTTCATGTTTGGAGGGGGGTAGGTGATGTTTAGTTTTTGAAAAAAAGGTATTTTTCACCTATATAGAAATGATTTTTGAAACATTTCCAGTCGATTGGTACCCTCGTTACGGGTACTTTTTTTTTGAAACTGACATTCGGACATTTCCAGACTCGTTTCTTTCCACTTGCACGATTTTGAACTTGTTTCGAATCGTTGAGTGCTAAGGTATTAAATGATGACGGAGATGTTGTGCTATCTTCCTAAAGTTTCGAAGCGAGAAATGGCATTCGTGTGACATTTTTCGGAATATTTTTCCTCCTCTGAGAGCTTCAGCACCCAAAGGTTTCGGGTGTTATGTGAGCCAAACAGAGCAAAGCTCTAGATGATTCAGCTACACTATTAGTTTCGCTACCGACTCCGAATTTCTGGTCACGGTCTTCCCTAGAATACAGATGAAGAGCTTCGACCTGATGCAGAAATAATCGCCGACCTTATGCAAAGGGTGCAAAAAAGGAAGTGGGAACAGTATGAGGACATTCACACAATGAGAGCTTAATTGCTTAAGCTGCAACAACGCTGTAGGTCCTAGCAGAGATAGGCGCGATAGAACTTGCAATGCCAAAAATTCTGAAAGCTCCGGATAATTTTCACGAGGGGTGAGGAGGTGTTCGCGCAGAAAACCGAGTCAATCTCATGTTTTACCACAGAATGCTGCAAATTTTCTTAGCACGGACGATGACTTCATGCCAAGCTTTCGATCCTACCTCGTATTTGGTATCGCTGCCAAGGAAGCTCTGTCGTTCGCTAAACAATTCTCTTTTATTGTGATGACAATGAAGTCTGATGCGACGCCTGCTTAATCGCATTACGATCCCACATATGCCAAGCGTATGGTCAAGAATTTGCACAGCATATGGATGAAGTTTGATTTGCTCAAATATTCAATGAGAAACAACCTCCCCTTTCCTCTGTTGCCCGACTGCATTACCGACACCGATCGCAAATGGATTGTGTTTCTGATAAGGTTTATCTCACCCTCTTACACACCCGTGACTTTCCACTTCTCTTTAGTAGAAACAAAAAGCAAAAGTACGAAGACATCGTTGACGCATTCAAGAATTTTCTAATTGAGGAGGATTCATGGGCAAACATGCAGAATGGTCTTTCTCACAAGCCCTACGCGTTTGCCATATGAAAGGCCCCTTCTGCCGACGGTGCATCTGTGATGACAGGGCACATAAACGGCATTCATGCAAGAATTCAGCGCATAGTAGATGACGAGACAACACTCGATGGAACTGTGAGAGCAGGTGTGAATCCAATATGATTGAGATCAATTTTAGGTATCTAAATATGTATTGTTTTAGGATTCCTTCTCAGCGTCTACTCAGCATATAGCTCATAACAACTACGCATATCTTCTCGCTCAAGAACAGATGAACTTTTCGTACCTCAAAACGGGGGTGCTACATCAGGTCCGCTGGTCGGCCAGCATGCAGCATGCGCTAGTAAAGATCCTACGCAAGTACCCGTTTGATGGGGAGCCTTCAAGCCTTGGCGAACGAAGATCCAACTGAAAGTATCAAAGCAAGAGCTGTGGCTGCTGCGTGGACGGGCGCACGTTTCCAAGTCTTCACCACGTGAGCCACACACTATTCCAGCTGACATCATTTTCAGAGGAACTACAATAAGAAGAAGGTCTCGTAGATAATATGTGTCTCGCTGGCGCTATTTCGACCACATGATGGGAGACAAGGGCGGCAAAATGGCGAATGTTGCACAAAGATTATTGAGAGACAATAACATTTCGAAAATGAAGAATCCCTTGAGCTTAAGATACGATAGTGTGAGCACAGAGTTTCTCGATCAGTACTATACCTCATTTAAAGGCCCAATATCTGAGTCCTTGCTGTGTTATGACGCTAAGACATTTAAGGGCCTTAGTGGACCGACGTCGCAAAGCCATGAAACGCTCTCAATTTCGGAGTCCCGAAACATGAAGCCAGAAAAACAGAGATGAGGAGTCACACTCCATCAAAGAGACCAAGGCAACGCTTATCGTTACACCGATTACATTACCTTTGACATCGATGCTCTTAGCCATCGAGCCTTGGGTAAAGTGTATAACGAAGGGACATCTGTTGCTCTGGTTAGCCCCCACATCACTAAGTTTTACTCCAGCTATACCAATCAGATTCAGGGTATATGTCCCCAAGAGATCACCCTAACGCAGAAAGCAGGAGGTCTTCCCCTATGCTATGGGTCGTCACACACTGCTGGAGATGATACTTTGTGAAATAGCGAGTTTCGAAAACTTCGAAATGTATAAACCTACAAACGCCAAATTCAATACCAGAGGTGCTCAAATCTATAGACGACGGGAACAAGATACAGATCACAGCTTGCCTAGATTCGATTACGAACTCAATCGCCTCACTTCAAAAGTACTGCGCTATACAGGATGCGATGCCATCGTGCGGAACCTTCTGCGCTACCATTGCCAGCTCTTCACAAAGTTCGCAGTCGTGGCCTAACGAGTTCCGAAGCGATAAAACAGTCTCCACTTTTATCGGATTTTGCTAGAAAACCCCGAAGCAATGTCTACTCCTAATGTTGTAGTCGAGATAATGTTGAGCTAGTACACGTTTGATGATTTACTCTATTTTTATTTGGAAACTGATCTTGTTCCATCGATAATGTTTACCATTCCATGATCAATAATCATGACCCCAAATATATTTACCTAAACCAAATTTTCAGCGATACAGACATTATTTTAGATGGGTCGAAAAAAATAACGACCCCCCAAATTTTCAAGTTTTTCCAAAAAAATAACGACCCCTTCCCGATTCCACGGTGGTCCGCGGACCACCGTGAGCTTGACCCTGGGTACAGGAAACAGAGAATGCAAAGCCACTTTCCTAAGAATTTTGAAGCGCGAAACCATTTCCCCGACGTCAGGTTCGATGCGTTGTACGTAGTGAAACACACAAAGAGGCATAATTAATTTTCTCAGAGATTTATTGAAACCGTTTTTTTCGGTATTCGAGTGTTCGGTGAAGCTTTTCCCTATTAACCTCTTCTTACAAGGGAATGAATACACCTGGTCGCCAGAACTAAATACATGAGCCCAGGTCTTTCTGATCGACTACCTCCCGGGTAGTCATAAAAACCCTATCATCTTAGCTGCCCGAGTAATAGTAAAAGAAAAAGTTATGGGCGTAGAAGTTGCGAGCTCCGTAGGTAAAATAAAACTTATCTGCCGTTAACTGTCTTTATTGTTCGAATTATCGAAAACGTGACTCATATTCGTGTTCAGCGCTTCAAGTACAGGCTATAAAACGGCGAAATTCACTTGGTTCCTACACGTGCTGGTGCGGAGCGGAGGTCAGAGACAGTGAGAGAGCGTAGGACAGACGGAGGCCGAGGCGTCGCGCGCGCCGCTCGCGTCTCGATTGATGTGAATTACGACGTTTTATAGAGGGTACCACTTTGAGGGAAGTTTGGGCGAGAAAAAAAATTCCGAATTTTTTTTATAAAAAAATGTTGAAAATTGTATCATTACTCGGGCAGCTAAATTTGGGTTTTTACAAGTACCTGGAAGGTGGTCGATCAGAAAAACATGGCTACATGCGTAGTTCTGGCAGAAAAGTCTGGTCACTCCCTAGTTAGTGAACTTACCTACCCAAAAACTATAATGCGATTTCTTATGGTGAACACTGCGGAAACGGAATGTTCGTGTTTTATTCAAGTTTTCGAGTCTCCAGGTTAAAGGCATCGTTCGCGCTGAAAACCAATTTCTAAAGTTTTGCGCGTTAAAAACATATGGTTCTGAAGTTGGTGTGGTTCAAAATTACGATCCTGAACCAGTTTCCACCAACCATCTAGCACAAGGAACAGAAGCGCCATCACAGGCGCAAATGATTCACCATTAGGAATTTTTAATTCGGGAAATTCTTACATCCACACTTGACGAATGGATAATGTTTTTTATAATAAGTTCAAGTGAATGAAAGGCAAGAAAAATTCACCCACTTAAAAAGTTTACAGCACAAAACACATGCGACGTTTGCAAAAAAAAAACTTCCGACGTATTGCACCAGACACACCGACATTGACGGAGGGGTGGGAAATGAATGATTCGAGACGTTTAAAAACGAGTTTTTTTCTTGCGAAAGTTGATGGTTTTGTGGAGCCATTCCACTCTTATTCTGCCTGTCAGAGAATCGCCTGCGGAAAAACATGAAAAAATGATATACGGTTTTTGCGCGTACGATGCCTTTAACTCTCGAAATTTCATGATCAATCAATAATAGCAAATTTCATGGAAAATCCTGTACAACATAGAGTCCCATCTTTGAATTTAGTGTGGTGAATTGACGGGGCCGCGACGACAGCTCGACGCGCGTGATCGAACTCCACTGGCTGGTGGCTTCACGAACGCCGCGCGGCGCCCCGCAATGATCCATTCACTAGACTAAACTTGACAAGAAGCTATTTTTGTCAATTGCGCATTAGATACGTTGACACAGTATTGTAAACGTGGAACCAGAGTAATCTTGTGTACTCTGCTCCCTAGAAAAACCCGAGTAAACACTCACCGTGATGATCTCACAACGTGCGTGCCATTCCAGCAGAATTCATCATCGGATGCGTCAGAACACGTGCGATCGGCAATCTGCATCCAGCACTTGCGTAATATTCGCATCTGCAATTGCCATTGTGTTACAAATCGAATGAATTTAGTCGAGGGATAAAAAAGGATAGACTATCCATTCAATATTTTGCGAAAAACGCTGACCAGTCTCCACCCTTCTTAAATCTAGAAGCATATGGAGAAAGGCTGGTGACTAGTACCGCTTCAAGGACTGGTGAGAAACAAATCATAAAGTCGGCATGGAGCCTAGTGATACATTGCGTTCGCAATCGAGGGTTGGCGCAAACTCGGTGCACCTACATATGTTGAAGCATATGGCACCGAGTTTGCGCCAACCTTCAGTGGGGAACTCAAAGTATCACTGGGACCCATGCCGACTGTAAGCACAGTGAATTTGCAGCACCTACATTTTACGGCGTTTTGAGAGCAGTCGATGCATCTGCACTGTTCTTTTTTCACTGATCAGTAGGTATATTTTAGCAAACATATATTTCTAGTGTCCAAAGAACGTTAAGGGGTTTGGACAACTGGAAAAAATTGTCCGCAGAAGCATTACTGGTTGCGACATTCATTTAAGTCGAGAAAAGTGACGTGGCCGCGGCAGCCATAGACCTGCTGGCCAACACAAGCATGTTGCCAACGACGTGGCGTATGTCGTGGCGGCTGCCGCGCAGGGATGAACGAAAAATGATTGCCACTCTGAAACGGAAGGAGACGGCTAACAAGGCAAATATGGGCCGTTAGGTGAAAAACGGAAAAAGATGAGGAAAAAATGAAACTTGTTCGCTTTTTCATCAGCCCGCTTTTGCGGCTTCCTCACGTATTTTACCCAGAACTCCGAAGAATGGCACGAAGAAAACGGCGCTGCAATACGGCCGGAATGCAAAAAAAGGAAACTCAGAAGCGGACATTTCCACGCAATGTTGCTCCCCAAGTCATGTGTTTTACTCGTTACTCTTCTCGACATGAAGCATTGTACACCTCTGAGCTCATTCTATTTTTCCATGTTCTTGAATGGATATGTTTCTTCAAGAAATTATAATGACAACAGAACTTCCTGAAGAACATAAATTCAAGAAATTATAATGACAACAGAACTTCCTGAAGAACATAAATAGCAAAGAAAATCAGAGTTCAATTTGGTTGACAATGGCGTTTGAGTTCGCACCATATCGAATTTTCAGCTGTTGCGCTGGATTGCAAGCAAACTCCCCAGTGCAGTGAATTCGTTGGGAACAAATTGAGGTAAAAGACTGGTAACGAGCCCAATTATTTCGGTGAGATACTCTACCACGCTGGCCTTACCTTCGTACTTTCAAAATTGTGTATTTTTACGCGCCAAACTCTAGCAGTGAACTAAGATAGGTCTAGCGAAAGAAGACTAAAAACTGTAAGTCTTTTTGGCGCATAAGATTACTTGAAGTGGTTTCAGTGACGATACTTACCCATTTTTAGGACCAAAGGCAACATGGTGCAAGGCAGAAGCGCACTATGCGTGGCTGCTTATGAACTTCCTCGGTTGGTTTCATCCCCCCCCCCCCCCCCCACTTAAAGGCAGCAGACACACTCAAAAGTAGTATCGACTTTATGACATAAATCAAAGGTTTGGAGCTGGTTGTAGTGGAAGCTGACGAGAAAACGAACAAAAACTGTGTGGTGCAAATAGAAGTTAACGGTTATTCTGTAATCTGGTGAAAGTGGACGAGCTTAACCGCGCGCGGTTGTTAGCAACAAAACGATTGAGATAGAATAGCCGATATACTCTTACAGTCTGTACTGAAATGTTCACCTAGTTGGAAGCATCAAAAACCAGCCAAAATGACCGTATTAGTACTATCAATTCTGGACTATTTTGTATTTTGGGGCGGGGTTGCAGGAATTTTTCGCATTACTGAAATTTAGTAGTTTTGACTCGATTTTGAAGTCTCCAACGGCGTGAGCAGTCTACTAGGAGTCCATGCGACTTCAGAAACGTGCTTATCTCAAAAACTTTTTTCGAGCGTGTCTGCTGCCTTTAAACGCAGTGGTCGCGATAAAATATGCTTGTCTTCTTTTTTTTTCGCTAAACCCTTTTTTAGGGTTTAGAGTAGTCGGATCAATGAGAAAAAATCGCGAAAAAAACCACTGTTTTGGGCCAAATTTGAAGCCTGAACTTTCTTGTCTTTTGATGGTGGATGAGCAAACTCAAAATCATCAGCATCGGTTATCGA